>JABFTP020000165.1:28260813-29486358 GCA_013387265.2 Cryptolaemus montrouzieri | reverse complement strand
AGTGTGGCGAATATTCATAAGTATCAATAAATTCTGAATATGTTTCAGTTATAAAAAAAATTTGCTTGTTGCTAAGTTCAAGTTTATCATGTCAATATTTCTTCAGGTGGAATATCCAAAGTATTAAAACATAGTACACATGTTACATTTACTCCATTCCACTCAATTGATTCAGAATTTAGTTTAATATGAAGATATCGCAACACAGAAAATATGAATACTAATCCATGATTATATTATTATGTTCGTAAAGTATTATTTTCACAAATGGATGTCAAATCAACAGAATTCCTTTTGTGTCACCAGAGAAATATTGATTGTATGTATTACCTTGTTAACTGTCTTGTGGCTGGTATATCCGGTTATTGTAATTTCAAAATAACTTATAAAGGAATATTTTTCGTTACATTATATCATAAAATCCATTAAATCATTGTATCACCACTAAATAAGACGAAGTTCTATTCTATATTGAGAGAGCCCTTTTGACATTCCTATTGGATTTCCTTAAAGAAATCGTCCAGTCTGTTTGGTGTCCTATGACTTTTATAAATCAATCACTTTGAATTGAGTAAATTCGAGGATTGATCTTGGATTCTCCAATACCCAATTCAATTTTCCACACAAATATTTTCAATTTTCACTAATATCTCAGGTCAAGAGACACAAAAGACACTACTTCTTCCATTATGGTGAGCTATCAAAGCACAGAATAAATGTTGCCACTGTTGTTAATAGTGTAATTTAAGAAATAAATATTGAATTTGGATCGTGAATGTTTGAAGAATTTCTGATTGAGAGAACTTTTTCGGTAACTTTTTGGTAGTATTTTCATTGGAAGTTCTTTAGGCTAAAACATTATATGGTACATTTACTATATCCCATTCAATTAATTCAGAATATCATAGTAAACTATGAATATGTTCTGTTAATGTTCTTTGGGAAATAATGATTGCATGTACCTTTTATAAGGATGGAATATCTGATAGCATCCTTATTTCAAGAATAACTTGTTATGGAATATTTTTCTTTCATTATTATGATTATTTTATAAAATTCATTGAAACATTATCACGTCAAAATAGTCATATGAATCGAAGTTGTGATTGAAGGATAAATAAAGAATAGAATATATGATTAGGATTCTGTTACCACTGTTGCTAACAGAATTTTTGAAGAATAAACATTGAATGTAGAACCTTTAGTCAGTGTTTGCAGAATTTCTGTTTGAATTTTCTTATCTCATTATCTTTTGGTGGAAAATTCAAAGTATTTCAGGTGGAATCATCGTATTTAACATTCAGTGTATTCCACAAATAATTAATTCAGAACGTCTTAGTCAAATAAAAAGATGTTGAAAAAGCTATGACAAAACAGAAAATGTTCCTTCTAATCTATGATTATGATTCCACTACGTTTGTATCAATGTATTTAATTGGATAAGGATTAACACTGCATTGTTTTAAATAGATTAGTGAAAAACCCATTACTTTTCAATAATATGTAAATGATAAAAATGGTTATTGTGTTATGCTTAGTAGATATACATACCGGATGGGGCAACTGAAATGAAAAAGACTCAATAACCCCTGCTTAGGGGGTTGATGTAACATAAAATCACGGTGTATTAAAGGATGTCCCCCTTCAGACAAAAATTGACATGTTTCTGCTTTTTGTCCCGAAACGAATAGTTTAGTAGTTATTGAGTCTTTTTCGTTTTAGTTGCCCACCCAGTATGCACTCGCATACTTTTCGGTAAACCTTTTTTTGTTATAGTATTTAGATCAGTTGATTTATAAAATGAGGAGTTTAACATTGCGTAATGAAAAAACGCCCCTATTACGAATATTTGAAAAAGTTCCCCATTTCGAAAACCAAAATTACTAGTTCTTTCCATAGACTAAAAAAGCTACACTCAGTTAACAATTTATATTGAAATTGTTGCAGAGGTATTATAAAACAATGATTTCATTCAAATTTCCTAGAATATATGGTTTCAAATGGGTTTCCCAAGTGGACTACAGATGCGGACAACTTCTGTTCAAAATTAAATCAACTAAACCTACTCAAGATTTCGCTACCTCCATCAATATTATTAAAACCGTACGATCCAAAAAAAATAATGGTAATCCCCGTTAATTCGGATACGAAACGTATATCTAACTAATATGTCTGTAATAACATCAAGATAAGCCTACGTTTTTATCGTTTAAAATGGGCAGACAACCGGTTTCACTAGACCAGTAGAAAATATTCGAATATTACCGCAATTTATGTTGGCCAACTTTTACCATAAGAAGTAATAGTGCTTTCATATTACTGATACTGACACAAGCATAAATTGCTGATTGAGAAATTGATGTTTACGCTTTTGGAAGTGTACTCTCTACAAGAATGATCCAAAAACTAATAACCCTTTTTGAAAAAGAAAAGAGAAACACTAGTAAATTGGCCTACACATGCCCTTTCTTAACCTTACAGGCCTGGACTAGCCATCTTTGGACATCAATCCAACATACAGGTTTTTTTGTGCTGTAACAGCAAATTTGTTGTATCTGTGCTATGTAACATTGTTCTCAATTCATAAGATGCCGGTATGGTATCAATTCCAACTGTATACCTAAAAATATAAAAAATGAGAAAAAACATTATTTTGTTTTAACAGTATTTGAGTTGTAGTATAAGCCTGTGCATATGAAAAAAAAACAATATGTTCTTCACATTACGAAAAACTTTTTTGTCTTTGATTCCCTTCGTAATTCCGTTGCTAGAAACTAGAAGTCTGAGCTTTCGGTATCCTGAGATTTTACTAAAACCAGCTACATACAACCCTTTCGGCCTAAGTGATGTTACCTTCAGCCCTAACGTTGTTGAAAAACAACAGTGCCCTAGGACCTGATGGAATTTCTATGTTGGTCCTGAAACATTGTCTACACAGTCTACCTTATCCCCTTTCTATTATATTTTCTGAATCACTTCGTTCTCACTCCCTTCGAAGCAATTGGTTATTAGGATCTGTGACACCCGTCTACACAAAAGGTGACAAATTATATCTCTAATTACCGTGCAATCAGTTTGGTCTCCATAGCAGGGAATGGTGATGAAATTTGCTTTTACAAATGAACTGGTTCTACCAGGGAGATCGGTGCTTTCGAATCTTGTCCTCTATGTGGGTAACTGCTCAGAGGCGTTTAATTTAGGTATTCCAGTTTACATCATTCATTTGGATGCTTTTGATCGTGTACCTTTAAAACACTTATTGGTTAAACTACAGCATATTGCTATCAGAGGTAATCTCTTGAATTAGATAGAAAATGTTTTGTCTGGAAGGCAATTTTATGTTAGAGTAGGAAACTCACGATCTTCTTAGCCACCTGACGTCATTGGCGTTCAGTCTAATTTCTCAATCTTAGCAGAAGACACTAAGCTTTACAATACTCCTCTCGATAATTCTGACACTATCCAACGTGGTATTGACTCCATTAGGTAGTTGTGTATCGACTGGTCCTTGCCTTCTCATTTAGATAAACATAGGGTTCTTCACATAGGAAACAGCAACCCTCTCAGTCGGTATTCTCTCGATGGCACGACTGTAAATAGTACTACTTTTATCGCGACCTGGGGGGCTTGATTAACAAAGATGTAACGTAGTCCGATCACATCCAAGATGTGGTGAATAAAACATCGAAAGTCGTATCCATACTCAGGAGAACTTTTGAGAAATGTCATCCTAGGACTTGCAGTCTGCTCTACAAAACGTACGTTAGGCCAATCATGGAGTTCGCGGGTCCAGTATGGCATCACACCCTAAACGCAACATGGATCTTTTGGAGTCAGTGCAGCGTAGGCAATAAGAATCCCCTATAGCACCACACGTCCTCCGTATGAAGAACGAGAATTATCAACCATATAAATGAAGTTTTCGCCAATCAATGGGCCAAAGGGTACAACATGGGGTTCAAGGATATCTGCGATGTATCTGGCCGTTGTCATTCCTCCATTATTCACAAGGACTAACTCAGTTCGACCATGAAAAGAAATGCCTCCCCACACCATTATTGAGCCCCCTCCGAAGTTTTCGGTTTGCCGGATATTGCATTGCTATACCGCTCTCCACGTCGTCTGTATACAGGCATGCGTCTATCATTTGATACTAGACAGAACCTGGGGACTCGTCGGAAAAGAGAACATTCGCTCATTTTGGAATACCCCAATTTGCATGTTCCCTCGCAAACTGAAGTCTTGCAACTCGATGCTCTCTGGTGAGACGCGGGCCGGTAGAAGCCACCCTTGGTCTGATATCGTCTTCTCTGAGCCTGTTCCTAACAGTTTGCAATGAAATATGCACATTTCTGGAAAGTACCTTAGTGCAGTTAAGTGAAGCCAACGATCATCAACTGTTGTTGTTATCTGATTTCTTCCCTGTCCGGCCCTTCTTCCATATTCCCCTGTTTCGTGGTACCGATTAATAGCTCTTGAAATAGTGCTTTGGTTAACATTCAACAAGTTAGCCACGTAACGTTGGCTTCGCCCCTCCTCTAGAAGTGTTTCAAATCTTACATGATCACTCAAATAGCGTCCAGGACGTTCAGCAGCCATTACAATACATTCAAAGATTCGAAAATCAACAAGAAACACAGAAAACTTGCATTAATTTAGCGTGAAAACTGAAGAGAAATTGAATGAATACTGATAGTCAAATAAATTCATCCTTGTTTCAGACGTGTTTGAGATCTTATGGAAACAAATATTACTACATAGATAAGATTTTTTCCCAAAAACATATGTTGACAAAGAAACTGCGATCGAGCTGCTTAATGGATTGTGGAAATCAGAATACCAGGTGATGCGACAATTTTTGTGGTGTGTTTATGATTCTTGAGTTGTGAAATTAATAGCCTTCAGACATTATCGACGCGCCATCTGTCAATGTGTTTGATCTCTGGTCTTCATCACAGTTAATGTGCGAAATATTTCATTTCATCTATTTACAACTTCTTCTAAGGTTCTATTTTAAATTTTAAATATTGCTAGATTTGCATATTCAATTGATTTTCTATGATCTTGCTTCTCACTGTTGCTTTTGCGATTAAAGTCTTGTCATTTCTAATTTGAGGCATCCAAAGGTCTTAGACCTGTCCTTATTCCAAATATAATACCATAAAAAATAAAAATATCCAAATTATATACTATATTTTGCGAATTATCGTCAGTTTTTTTGATTTAATTTTATCATTGACACACTCACCGATCGTCAAAATTCTAAGATACCTCTAGCAAACACACAAACCTGATTAAGCGTTATGCTCAAAACGTTTAATGAATTCACGTCTATTTAGAGATATACTTCAAGAAATTATCGCACCACCTTATAAATGTTGAATTCAACTGCTTTCATCAAGACAGCAGATGTTTCTGTTTTTTCATAATATGGTTTGTGTTATGCACAACAGATGATTTATTTTTTTCTTCCTTTTATTGTATTCATAAGTGTTTTCATCATTTTTATAACTTACACAGTGTTTTGCAGAACTCACTCTTCAGAGTTGTGTGGTACCGATATCAGTGGTTTTTGCGTTAATCTGTTGATCATGAAATGTAAATGAAGACACCTCAACCGGCATGAATGTGTCCAAGCCATGACGATGTCCCAAGAAGGTTTGAACCATCGTAAAATAGGACAAAGACTGGGCGTTGCTCATACGATGATTTCGCACATGATCCAGCGATTCCAAGAAATGAATAATCATGTGAGACGACCTAGACAAAGCAGGAAAAGCAGTATTTCACCTATTGAAGAACCCTTTATTCGACTGTGTGTTCTTGTTAGAACTGAAACGATTAGAAACCGTCCTGCAGAACGTAACCTTCACTCCAGAAAACTTGCCACACGCCTTTACTTCACAGCAAAGCACCGGGCACCTTCACTCCAGTTTGCTCGAAAACACATTTAGTGGAATGAGCAAGATGGGTTACGCCTTCTATAGAGTGAAACATTTGGCGGTAGATTTCAGATGGTTTGAGGTGTCATATACCTACTTTCCTCTATTAAATCATAACTCTCTCAGAAGTCAAGCGAATGTGAACGAGATTTAAAGCTAATATATGGTGCCTCTAATCGGTCTAGATTATCTTGTCAAGACTACGGCACTAAGGTGCCGTAGTGGTGAGACATTACTTTGATGAAACCGGAATCGATTGAAGATATGGCTCCCGCAGAGCCTCGATTTCTACCCGATTGAACACATATGGGAATCAATGAATAGGAGACGAGCCATGAATTCACCTGCAGCAGATCTTACAGCTCTTCGAGGCCATGTGGTTGAACTTTGGACTTCAAAAGACCAGATCTTAATAAGATCGACGATTATGAGTATGAATAGATGTTATTACGGTACGGTGAGAAAATATCCAGCATTGATAGCTCGGAATGACGTTTTATTGATTCTTTAAACAATGATTGTTTTGATCATATTCTTGTCCAGAAGAACTTCTTTAATCATCAAAGGAGGTTATTCCAGGAAAACAGACAGAAATTAATGCTCTCAAATAATTGGCGTAAGTGGTGCGATAATTTGTTGGAGTTGTGTATATGCTATTATCTTGATGTGCAATCAAGTCATTATATTTATTATAGAAATAAAGATATTTGAGTTTAATACGGTTACTATAAATCTCGATAGGTAGCTTAATAGAAAATTTATGATAAAGTTGTTGAATAGGTGCTTCCATACAGCTTAACATCAATGACTGCCTTGGTTTTGTATGTTTTTGATAGGATTTACATATCTGTAGATGTTTATTGTTGCGAGCACATAATAAAAACGGAATGTAATATCTGCCTACAATAAATATTTATAAATTTTCAGGAAAAATCCAGAAAATAACACGTCGCAATCTGATGATCCTGTTGGTAATTTTTGTAGATTTGATAGAGGCAAAGTGGTTTTTACTCTATTCCCAACTTCATCTTGATGTGCTGAACCTCTATGGAGATAATTTTTAGTGTTCGAAAACATAAGCTACAATTAAGAAGAAATTTCAAATATTTTTTAATTTTCATGAATTTTTTCATAAATAATTCCACATATAGCGCAAGCTGTTAAAATTCTTACAAACGAAACACAGTGCAATTCGGAAAACAACAATCTACCAATAACAATAATTGCAAAATTCTATACTCACCACCGAATAGACGAATTTCCTTCCAGTAATTAATCCACAGGAAGCAAAATTAGCTTAGATCACACTTAACCGGTATCTTCCATCATAACTGGACCGTAATCGTCGATTTCAAGTAATAAAAAACATCGCATCCAACAATCACATTATTACGCTCGCACCGATTCACTATCTATGGTCCGTCCACCTCCGCCACGAAAGTCACACTACTGGCACGACATTCGCAAAACTCGATGGCAGGTATGCACGGTCGTAATTAACGAAGGTATCTCCGATTAACGCGGTACTTTCGAACCACCGACGTCGCAAAAATCACAGAATAGTAACGACAAACGGCCGCCGTGATCGTAGCGAAAAATTTGGGAAGGTATGGCTAACGCCGTCTCAAGCAATCTGTGGACCAAAACAGAGACAAGAATATAACTGCGAATTACGCCAAATTAGTAAATTGCCGTGCAAAGACGATCGCTCGTTCTCTCTTTCTTTCTTGCGAGGCGACGAGGAGATGCTTGCGACACGTGATAACGAAATGATAATTTGTTCCTATTTTCTCAGTTATTTAGTGTTTGTTTCTTCGATTACCGAAACTTTTGACCTATATGTTTTTTCTCTTCGATGTTGGTATCGCCGAAAGCACGCTTTAGGGGAAATTTGTTAGTGTGCCTATGAGAATTTGGAAATAAAATTGCCTTGGTGTTCTAGATACGTAGTATTATTACATTATGCGATCTATTTAAATGAATCGTTGTTCATCTCTCTTTTCTATGAATTAGGGCAGTATAGTTATAACTTCACACCAATCAGTGACTGATTCACGGCAACAAAATCAGAATATGCCGAAATTTTAAATTATTTTTGTACTAACGTACAATACGAAACTACAAGGGGCAATCAACTATAAATCGCCTCATAGAGAATATTTTACTTTTCATAGGAGATTACAGGGGTGGCAGACATTAATTCATGAATTTTCTCCATTGATTTTATTGCCAGTAACGATAGGTCCGGCCACGATATATGAATGGATCAATAAATAATTAAAGTTTAGAAGTCGAAGAACATGAAACATTAAAATTTTGCGAAAATTTACATTTCCCAAAAAACAAATATTTTCAAAAGCTCCGTAGGAATAGATAGATATTATGATTTGAGTGAGGGTTAACTAGCAGCTCGGCCACTGCGACCCAGTGGTCTATTGTGGCACACTGTCCTAAATTTCATCCACAATCTCCATCCTTCTCGCAAAGGATACGAGTTTCGTGGGTGAGAGCTTAATAAGCTCAGTCAGCTTCAGTTTGCAAGATCCAAGTTCTTCCATCCTAACTCTGTCCCCAGCTAGGCACTCGCACATAACATGTTCCATTGATTCTATATCTTCTTCACAGAGCCTACATGAAGGATCCTCAATCAATCCTAATTTATTTAGGTGTTTCCTGAGGCGACACTGCTCCGTTAGTGTGGCAGTTAAAACTCTCAGTTCCAACCTAGAGAATTTAAGCCAGGCCTTGGCTTCTGCAGTGGAAGGTCCACTGATGGCATGTCGAGCGTGTCTGAGGCCTGGGAGCCTCATCAAATGCTCACGTACTTTCAAGACCAGCCTGGGTGACCAGGAACCCATATAAGATCGAGCCTGCTCCGCCCTCCTACTTTGGCAAGGGTGGAGTGACATTCCTGCACCATAAGTGACGTACAGGTAGCAGATGCCAATGCTTTCAGTGCAGCTTGACTATTGGTGAGGATTTTCATTGACCTATTTGTCAATCCCCCTGCTAGCAAGTGGTTAGCACAGTGGTCAATGGCAAAATTTCTGCTTGAAAGACAGTCGCATGCCCACCAAGATAGATCGACTGTTCCTTGGCGGCATCTCAACTATAGACACAAGCTCCAATACCTTTTTCAGTTTTTGAGCCATTTGTGTACCAACATGGAACCCTCAAATGGACGGTCCTTGGAGCTGATCTACTCCTGTCTATCGGGAATGATGAACTGGAATGGCCTTTCCATGTTGGTTTTAGGTGCTGCTATGTAAGACCTCATACTCAGTACTTCATTGTCCTCGATTTCAGACAGTAAGGCGCCAGGCACAAGGCTTCATTACGGGAAAGATGATGGAATCTGTAGAAAGCCATTCTAGACACTCCTCTTATCACCAGATGAAGAGGGGCAAGGCCCAATATCAGTTCCATGGCAGCAGTGGGTGTAGAGCAAAAGGCTCTAGTAATCATCATGCAGGCTGTTCTCTGTAATTTAGAGAGCTTGAGTTGGCATTGCTTCTTAAGACTGCACCTCCCACCAAGCAATGCCGTAGGTATTCAAATATTTCCAATATTTCAAATTCATGGTTTAGAAAAAATGAGCAAAGTAAATTCGAGATATTCAAAACAACTAACCTGTTCCCTGGACTGCTTATCATGAAAATATGTAATATCTTCTCCATTTATTGAAATGTTCCCTGTACCAGGCGATCTAATTGTAACATGCCCTCTAGCTGCTTTCCTTAAACACTCTAAGAAAACACAATTGTCAAAAATATAAAATAAATATAGACAGAAGCAAACGCAACCTTTAATCATAGGCCATTACCATAAAATTCTGAAAAAATTCAAACTCGGTAAGAAAGAAGAATGAGAAACAGTCAAAAGAATTCTCAAAACACAGAATCTAGAGAATCCTATGACTATATATTAGAGCTGACGAAATGGGCTATGAACGGAGAGAAGTAGAAGTTGAGAGGAGTTAAGTTAAACAACATAGTCAAGTCTGTGTTAGACAGTCTTGATAACTTGAAGAAGAGCATATAGTATAGTGACTCATAAGGAAAAAATGTGAAATTGAATTACTACTCAGCATACTAATCAAATCCTAATTTTGCAACAATATATTCAAAATACTATTTTATATTTACCATACACAGTAATATAAGCCCTTCCACTTTCATCATAGCTTGGTTTAGGAGCTTCTGAAGTATTAGTTTGTTTCATTAAGGGTTTCATATATTTTTAATGAACTCTTGAATTCGGTAAGAATAAGGTAACTTATAAAGATTTTCAATAGCAAGTACAAAACTTTCATAATCCTTTTCTCCAATAGATTCTAATAGAAGTGATTCCAATTCATTCTTATCTAACCACTGATAACCAGTTAGATCTCTAAAATTGAAATGATAAAAAAATTACTTGAAAAGAATCAAAACTTACAGTGTTAAATTTGAATCTGGAAGGATACCCTTTTTGTTCATTGAGTCTTCAAACTTATTTAACTGGCGCACATTTTCAACAATTGTCTGGAAAATAGTCATTTATTGAGACAAAATATTTAAATTATTTCCAATTTATACGTACATGTAACAACTGGTAAAAATTAGGGCGACTAGTATAGAACAAATAATGAAATGGTCTCCCGGATTTATCAAATTCTGCAGCCTTTCTTTGGGGAAAAATTTCCTCTGGAGGTTTCATAACTGGTCTAGCTTTCTTATCATATATTCCAGAGGGAAATAAGTAAGCAATAGCATTCTGAAAATTTCAGATTAAATTGAAAAATAATGTATTTATTATTCAAATTTACGTCAACATCTTCCTGTGTGAAAGTCTCTGGATCTTCACCCATCATGTTAGCAAGGTGTCGTTTACCTATTTGATACTCATAATTTTCTCGTTTCATGAATTCTTCATGCTCTTTTGCTCTCGTAAGATAGGCTTTCATAGCCTTACTTATATCCTTATCTTCAGCGTCTACTTTTTCAGTCGATAGTTCATTATATTTCTGAAAATTAAATAAAATAACTTAAGGATCTAATTCATAATAGTTTTTATAGCTACTGAAAAGAATTAGGTAACCATAGGTATTTCAATAATACAATTTTCAAAAGTGTAATTATAATTCTTACTTTTTGTAGTATAGAAATATTTGGTAAAAGTCTGTGCCCAACATTTTCTATTACTCTGAATGAAGCAATTTTATTTAGCAACATGTTTCTATTTTTGAACAACTATTAATTTAATTCATATATCTATATTATCAATAATTGTTTAATAATAATGATCCACATTCCGTATTATTCCAACTTTTTTCTAATAGGTTAGAATTGGATATTTATATTTTCATTGAGTTCTGTGAGTGGGGATCACAGAATAAATTTTAAGCCTTCAACATTTCGCCTTCATCCATTTTCATTTCATCATTAAAAACTAATAATATTTTCTAATAGGAACAAAAAAATATTATTTTTCTAAAATATTTCAAATGAATCAGTAAATCAAGACAAAAATAAATTATCTGAAGAAAATATACATTAGTTCATTGTAGACGCCTACCTGGAAAAAGCAGTATGGAAGACAGGATACCATAGATCTATAAAATATGAAGAAAAAGATTATTTATCATACAATTTGTTATCTATGAATATTTATGTCCACCTGTTTGGTAATAAAATAAAAATAAAAATTCACTCCTAAATTATTTACTCAACATAATGTGCATTTAAATACTTATCACAAAGTTATAATATGCAAGGTTGTTTGAAGGAGGCTGTTTTAATCAAAAATATGTGTAAAATTTTTCCATTATGTGTGAAGAATGGGAAGATATGGAATCGAATTTTAAGGAAGAAATTGATATTTCTGAAAAAATTGAAGAGGAATCACAATACGCAGAAAAACACATCAAGAGGTATAGATTACCTAGAGCAAATAAGATACAGTCAAAGAAATTGTGTGTTAGAGAACAGAAGAATGCATCTTTGAAAAAAGTAAGTTTTATTCAAATTTGAAACTTTCCATGTCTAATACAAATGTCGATTATAGATAGCAGTTATACTTCAGAAGTGTGCTTCTGATCGTACATTTGAAGAAGAAAAAGTTCTGAATGATTGTTCAGAAGAAGTTAAAGAAGTTAGGTTAAGATGGAAGAGAAGAGATGATGCTAAAAGGAGGCTAGAAGAATATGAGGACCCTCCAGAAGTACTTAAAAACAAATGTGAGAAGTTAGCACAAGCAATAGCTCAAGCTCAACATCTGGTTGTTTATACTGGTGCAGGAATTAGTACATCTGCAAAAATTCCAGATTATAGGGGACCAAATGGTATTTGGACACGTTTGCAACAAGGCAAAGATATTGGGTAGTATTAATACTCATGTTTATTCATTTTTAAGTTCAATGTTTTTTTATTTCATAGGAATCATGATCTTACTTTGGCAGAACCAACTTATACCCACATGGCCCTTTTTGAACTATATAAAAAAAATATTTTAAAATATGTGGTTTCACAAAATTGTGATGGTTTACATTTGAGGTCTGGTCTACCCAGAACTGCTTTGTCTGAATTACATGGCAACATGTACTTAGAAGTTTGCAAAAATTGTAGACCTCATAAAGAATATTGGAGGACATTTGATGTGACTGAAAACACATCTCGGTATTTTCACAAAACATTTCGAAAATGTTACACATGTAATAGTCCATTAGTGGATACTATAGTACATTTTGGAGAGCGTGGTACTCTTCAATGGCCACTCAATTGGAGAGGAGCTTGTAATAATGCCAAAAAAGCAACAACCATAGTGTGTTTAGGGTCTAGTTTGAGAGTTCTTAAAAAGTATCCGTGGTTATGGCAAATGGATAAACCTGCCAGGAGGAGACCAAATTTGTACATTGTGAACCTGCAATGGACTCCTAAAGATGAATGTGCTAATGTGAAAATCAATGGAAGATGTGATGAAGTTATGAAACAAGTGTTAGGTTGCCTAGGTAAGTAAAGAATTACATTGTAAGATTTAGTTGAATCATTTGAGGAAATAGTGTAAAACACCAAATTATTTAGTTTCCTCATAATTTGACAGTATTAATCAACATGAAATGAATTATTTTTGGAATGTTCTATGAATTTTTACATAGAAAGTAGTAAACATACTCGTTCTATGAAAAGAACATAGAAGAAGGAAGACATCTATTTGATATGTCTGAAAATTTTTTGGCAATTGTTTAAAACTTAACTTTGGTAATCCTGCATTTTACGCTGACCGCCATCGCGCATCATGTACCGAGTCGACGAGAAATGTTTCCGAACGATTTGAATTTCAAGCCAGTTTTGCCGCGATTTATCTCACGTCAAAGATTTGACTACCTATCGTTGAAAATGAAATAGCAAAGGATAAGATATATATTGAAGTGAAATCGATAGCAAAACACTCGAGTACCTAACCTAATTAACCTTATTTTACCTAAAACCTAACCTACTAATTTATTCAATTCAAAAATATAAATTAGGTTTGAGGTTCGGTTAGGTTAGTTAGGTTTGGTTTGAAGAGATTTCCATTTGAACATCCCACTCAGTTATGACGGGAGATGGCGAGTACGTCTTGGACTGTAATGTGTGGAATTGTTGCCTAATATTGAGAATTGAGGGGCAATCATATCTGGAAAGTAAATATGGCGGGTTAACTGTCAAGAAAATAAACATTCGAATGGAAAAGCATTTTAATAGGAAATTAATGTATATTTGAGCGTAGAATTACTAATTAATGGTATATGTGTGTATATATTGTAATAGTAACAAGTCATTTTAATGAAGCAATTATAGTGTTTGAATGAAATAGACAAGAGGACTTTCAAGGATATTTTGTTATTTTTCCCTTAACGATAGCCTTCCGAGGCGAAATGATTTCAGATTTGGATTCTGGGACCCAAAATTAGTATGGAAACACTTTTTCAGTGAATTTTGACGACTATCAACACTGTACTAAATAATTACCCCGAGATCAAACATTTATTCTCATATTTGAACGTGAAATTTCTCGTCGACTCGGTACACAATGCGCGATGGTGGTCAGCGTGAAATGCAGGATTACCACAAGTTTCACTAAAATCATGAGTTACCCTTTAGTCTCAATATTATTTGTAGGTATTACTCCAGGGAGTTATGATAAAACAAAAGATCCTATATATTCTCACTGCAGTAGACTTTCAAGTATGGAAATGCACACTACCACACAACCATTTCTGAAAGACATGAAACAAGAGAAAGACGAAGCAATAGATGAGAAACCTAGCACACCTCAAGTACAAAGTATTGATGGGGATAACAAAGACTGTAAGGAAAATCACCATAAAGATGATCTCATTGAAAATAAAACTTCTACCCCAACGGGACTCTGTGATAAAGTTCGCAATAGTAATAATACCGGAAGCTTGCGAAATTCAAATTTGGAATGTCTTCCGAAAAAGGAAGAAACACCATTTCATAGTGTTTTTTCCATCGATAGCATTTTGAAGAATTCTAGCGTGGAAGCCTATGCCAATTCTTCTAGTTCTCAGGTTTCTATCCAGAATTGTGTAGTTAGTAATTTAGTACTGAATCCTTTTATTGATTTCAATGACTACAATCACAGGTATTTTCAAAACGAAATTTATAAAACCATGACTGATTACTATTATTACTCGTATCCTTACCAATCTAGTTGGTTGTATTCAGGCTTACATAGTATTATAAATCCTGTTCCGTATATTAAGGAAGAGGTTAAACTAGAAGACGAAGAAATTGAGGTTAGACAACCATCATGCGAGTTTTGTTATGATAATTTAAAGTCATTTGATTGTTTGTTTTACATGCCAGTCGAATCGGTTTTTACCCAACAACAGTACCGATATAGTAAAATAGAGCAGAAAGAAAAGCCAAATATTTGTGTTTGTTGTGATTATACTACTGATGAGGATGAAATTGGTGAGAAGGATGATGAAAATAAAGAAATGAATACCAGTGATAGAAGTAGAGTACAACCAGGGTGGTTTGGGAAGGGGTATAAGAAGGGGAGATATAGAAGAAGATACTGAAAAGATAGTGCGAATATGTGCAATTGGTCATAGAATTTGAAAGGTACCAGTTGATTGTTTAGGGAAATAGAGATGACGGATGGAGTTCATGTGTCTCCCTCTAATGTTTCAAAGTAGCGTCTATGTAACTTTTATTGAAAGGTATATATAGTTTACGATCCAGAGCCATTTCTACAAAATGATCACAAACAAATTGAACATTTGTGAGATGATGAAGTGCTTGGTGTCAAACGAATTGATTAGGTGAATTTCCAAATTTGATTGCAAATGGTTTCTTGATATTTTCAAGAAGAATTTGAAATATCTGTCCTACAAAATTATTAGTTCAAACAGAACAACATATACCTATAATTAGGTCATAAAAAATTATTACCAACCAGTGATTTTGTCTTGTTGCTACATTGCCCTACAAATTGACGCCATGTTTAAAGATGACTGTTATAAGGCTGATTCTTCATGAGAAGCTTCATTTTGACGCCGAACTTTTTCTTCTGCAAAATCCTATCAAATTTTTAGTTATTGTTACCCAGTGGGTGGCGCTTTTGTCAAACTGTCACCACCTTGGACAATAGGCTCATATCTTCTGTTAGAATTTCCTTAAACAATAATCGAAATATGGCAATCGCAATTCTATATTTTTCATTTGGTAATCCTGTCTTGTATGTTGAGTCTTGCACACCCAAAACGAGTCAATCAGCTGTTTGCCGAATGCATTTGAATTTTATACAGTGTTGTCAGATTACAAAGAAAATAATATTTGTACGCATTGGTTCGTTAGTATGGGAATACAATACTTGAACGCTCTTTTTTCTTTTCTAGTTTCTAGTCAATAAATAATGAACTACTTCTCTTATGTCGTATTGTCACGACCATAAAAAACAAAGTTTACGTGATAGATTATCAACAAAATATAGAGCAAAAGGAGTATTTTATTAGATCTCATTAATAGTTTATCGAATATACCTTGGGACGTATAAATCTTCTTTTTCCATTTTTTTAATGAATGTAGGAATGGAGGTTTTTCTTCTCAAAATTGGTGAATTTCATTGGTGTTTTCAGATTATTCAGATAATAAACATTTGCATCCTGGAAAACAGTAAAGTATTCTGAGTTTTAGGTATACTAGATGATTTGATACTTTGCCGTTTGCTGATACGTTTCGTTTTATGTTACTCAGTAATGATTTTTGCATTAAATTCTGAATACCAAATTACTACTCTATATAGTAAGATCAGCTACCATAATTTATTTGGGAGGATAGCCTGGTGTTGAAGAGAGTAAAATCAAAACTTTTAATTGTTAATTGAATGAGGAGTTTACGTTCATTTTCGCATTTTAGAAAATCCATTTCAAATTTTTTCACTATTAATTGATTCATTACATAATATATATGCTTACCAAGTAAAAGCACTGTATCAGATGGAGTAGAAAGCCCTCCCTAATCAAATCATTTATATATTTGAAATTTTCTGAATCATCCTCAATTTGTGACAATTGTTATAAAATTCGTACACATTTCACAGAAAGCAAGTTTATTTTTCATTTTAAAAGACGCAAATTCACATATGCATACTAAAGAAGGTTCACTTAAAATTCTGCTGTCATCAATAATAACTTCATCTGATGCATTAAACATTTCAACAAATTCATGATCATCTATTTCTATATCATCACAATTTTTTTTGTGACTTACAAAACTGTCCCGCTTCTTCCAAATTTTCTACAAAAAAAGTAATTAGCCCAAATCTGGCCGAATACAGTCAAAATACTTTTCACTCTCAATTTCTTTCCAGATTCTAAAATTTGGGTTAACGAAACATGATAATTTCCCCCTGACACTTGCCTGTAGCGTCTAAATCTTCCCTCCAAATTATCAGTTTGTAATTTCCCTGGCAAGACATAGGACATTCTTAATTCTGACAAAGAGTATTTTATGAAATCTATTGTTACCATAGTGTTTTGATACAAAGCATTGAATGTGTTAAGTGTTAAAAAACCATGTTGTAAATTCAATGATTTCCATCGGCAGAGCTAATCTGCAAAATCTTTCAAAAATTTTAATCTTTCATTGCTTTCTTCTGTAAAAGGTGCTTCTAGTGTAGTTCTGCCTATAACATCTTTGAACGAACTTTTAACATTCATTATGGTCCACCATTTGATGATAATACTTAAAAATTTATATGTACCTGATTCTTCACCCAAATAATGTTTTATAGCTACAAGAATCGAACTATTAAATATATTTACTACCAGGGCTACTTTCTGACGTTCAAGCGAATTTGTAAAAACAGATTTGTAATTTAATTTAGAAGCTGTTTTCAATAACATAGATTCTTTTTATATAAGTTTCTCAAATCACTAAATTTTGCAACAACTGTTTCATCAGATTTTTCATCATGATAAAACTCTGGAAAAAGAAAACTCTTTTCGTTATCTCTTTGATTTATCCAGTTATTTCTGATGTTCTTAAAAATATGAACAGTATCGTGAGTTGAAAAAGTTTTATATTGATCTGAAAGTGGCTACATAACCTTGGAGATTGCAATTTTTTCAGTAGCGTACAAACTTTTTGAGTCATTTGTGCCAACTCTTTCCCTGTGACGTTATGGACTGAAAAAAGAGCGACAACATCCTTAAATTTACCAAATGCTGAAGAAATTAAATATGTCACCATTGTTTTAGGTGCACAAGAATTTTCATCTTCTGCATGTCTCAAAATATCCCGTTTTATAATCATACTTTTGTTTGATACATATTTCATCTATTTGCAAAATAACATTTCTCCCTGCTATTTAGCTGACTAACTCTTCGTTTGAGAAAATATTCATTTTCTTCTGGCTTATTATCTGAAATTTTCAAAGAATTTGTAATTTTGTGAATTGTTTTTGGGTGAGACAATCTTAAAGTGAAATTTTCTCTCAACATAGAACAGCATGCAGTAGACTGGGTATATATTAAAAAGAATGCAAAATCATTTCTGGAGAATAACTCATAGACTTTTTTCCTTCAAAGCTCAAATTGAATTGTTCGTTTCAAATATTTATCTTGTGAAAAACATGCTCCCTGCTTTCATCGTGTTTAAGTAGATTTTGCAAACATTCAAAAAGATCATTAATATTTTTCACTAGATTTGTAACGTTGAGTTGAAGTTCATCATCCCTCAACATACTTGTACTACTAATTAATATATTTTCTAATTGCGACCATCTATTAATTTTGCCACCACCATTAAGAACCCAATCCAAATCTTCTTTCGATATACAACAGTTGTTTGTACATACCTCTATACTCAAACTATCTTGCACTTTAATACAGACAAGTACAGTTGGCATATTTCCCAAATCAATCTGATAAAACAAACTTCATCACTTAAAACTTCATACTTCCACTATTGTAAATCCAGTTTTTGCCTAAAATTGTCTAAGAACACTGCAAAGTCGTTTATAATGTTTCCACACAGCCATTGTTCGATTTCCTGTTCCTCTCTTTGTAAGAACATTTCCTTTCGGACAGCACGGTTTTTCCGTACTTCTGACAATTTCTTGCTTATATAAGAAGGTAAATTGCTAAATAATGTGGGAACTGCCCCAGGTACCAGTGCATATCTCGATCTAGAAATAACTGTTTCCTGGCCTGTCGAATCCATATACTTTCCTTCTTTTAAAATAAAATGAGGTTCAAAATGTTTTTCACAAACAACCAGGAGTTCAGTTTTTTCTGGGAATATTTTTCATCCAAATATTCCCCAGCTAGTCATCCTTTGGAAAATTAAACACTGATACTTTTTCGTTTTGCGATTTATAATTGCTTTAACAAGCTGACACTACACAAGTATTCGGCATGTTTAGAGTATCGGAAGGAAAACTGAATAGAACTAGCAGACACCATATATAGATGAATAAGCACCTGATTATTCAAAACTTGAAGTGATGTTACACTTAAATGAATACAGTTCGTAATGAAAAATGTAGATTGTTTAAACAATGCTTAAAAAAAAGGCCCGCAAGATGCGCTGAAGGTTAATTTTCGACTACTTCATGACTGAATGAAGATGTATTTTGCTGCGCAATCGGTATGGGCCGTCAATAGCCCTGCTAGCATTGTTGCCAATTCTCAGCAGCTCGGCCTTGTATAAGAGAGGACCGTGCTACATGAGAATTCCAATCAAAGAAGAATATGTCACCACAAATCTGACAACACTAAAATTCAAATGCATTCAGCAAACAGCTGATTGAGTCGTTTTGCGTGCGCAGAACTCGTCATTATACAAGACAGGTTTACCTTTCATTGAATTAATTTTGTTTTTTAGATTAAAATTCCTTTCATTATCCTTTCGATTAATTTTAATTCGCATAGCGCTTAATCAGGCTAGTAGGAAGGATGTGGACTGACAGGAAAAACTTTTATCGGTAAAAACTCGCGAATCAGAAGCGATTGATTAGCATGGTGCATTATGGTGATGAAGAGAGGCGTTGATCCATTTTCAGATTTTTTTTTCCCGTACGAGACGTTACGGTCGTCAGTAAACTCTCGATTCGCCTGTTTCAAAAAACAAATTTGACCATCTTTTCTTCATTTCTTATCTTTAACAGACTCATTTCCACTTTTAAATTGTTTATGCCACTTCTAAACAATTTGTGGTGGCTGATTTTGGACGCAATCACTTCGTGGGCGCCTATGAGTGTCTGAAAAATTATTACTCTACCTTTTCCAAATAGCTTATAACTCAGTGATCAACACACTAGAAATGTGAACTAGGAAAAACACCAAAATATTCATTTGAGCTACATTATATCAAGAAAAGAAATTTGATATAGGAAATATTTCGCTTTTCTCATTAATCTTTGTGTTGACAATCTTTATTTTCATTGAATAATTTGTAAAAATATTGCAAAGTTCAAATCCCAGTGGCGTTCATCCAGTGTAAACTAGACTCATAGTGGAATCGCAAAATTTTTTAGTGTGATTGGGTAAATTTTTACAGTATTAATGTCTGTTCTATAAGGTCAAGCTAAATTTAGAATTAAGTATGTCACCGTTCGCCAAATTGTCCGAATTCTCGTTGCATTAGTTTAATTCTCTGATAGATAAATGGGGAACAAATGTGTTCAGTCTATACTCATAGTATTGTCTAGTCTATATCAATCTATTAACCAGTTAGTTATTTTGACTAAGAAAAATATGGAAGTTTTATTTACACCAAGTTCTGATGTTTTATTTTCACAATCTTTCAGGGAATAAATGTTAAATACATCTGAAATTTCAGAAGGAATTAGTTTAGTTGTCAGTGAATTCGTTTTCAATTCAAGGGGGCACATTTTAGTAACTATTGAAGTACAAAAAAGAAAACTGATAACATAAATCAAACAATCAATAAGAATGAAATGCTCCTAGTTAACCACATGTTATGCTATACCTCTTTTAGATAAAGTAATTTTCAAAATGCAGTAATGATTGATATATATATATATATATATATATATATATATATATATATATATATATATATATATATATAAATAATGTCACTGGCAACTGAATCTAAATTGGAATTATTGAAACAATTAGTAGTCTTGGCACTATTTATGAGTGAATTTGTTCAAGACATTTTTATTTTAATTGTATTGTTCCCCAGCGTATTTGTGTTATTAAATTATTCGTCGAATTAAACATTGTTTTGTATCAAATTAGGTTAAGACATTTAATTTGGTTGTGAAAATTTCAGTGGGCGTTTCCTCGATGTGTGTTATTTTTAGTTGTATAAAAAATAATATATTTTTGAACCTGATGTTTTGTAAATATTCTTAGATGAATATATCTTCATCGAACCTTACTTTTGTTTTTCTTCCACAAACGAGATATCTCCATGGATTAATGTCAATATTTTCTATAACATTAAAAATCTTTTCATCTATTTGCAGAGAAAGAAAATATTCTGTATATATAAAGAAACAATTTAAATAAGTAATACCAATAAGACGAATAATTCTTTGAAGTGTTATTAATAAATCATTCAAGTAACAAATACAACTACATTGAAAACCTTATTGAAACAGAATAAAAACTCTTATTTGTTTTATAATAATCTAAGCAATATTCATTCACATCAATATAGCTCCAAAATTGCTAATGTATGCGATCATACATAAAATGGCTTTATTCAAACAAATTTGAGTAAGTATTTGAAAGAACTAAATACTAATATATCCAATAATAATTATTTCTGGAAGGATAGTATTTCAAATTGTTACCATACACAAACTTTGGTTTATCTAATTTTCTTGCTTTAGCTATTAAATCTTTTACATCTTTTCTGTAAGGTGCAGGCTGCAGTTCTTCATGTAAAGTGCAATCTTCAACTTCATTATCTAAATTCTTACGAAAGATAGTTTTTCGAACAATGTCTACATCACGTGCTAATTCCTCAGAAAGGTCATCCAAATTTGCGGGGGGTACATTCATTTCATATACAAAATAGCTGAAGGAAAATAAAAATAGTAATATAACTATTTTTGAAATTTATATATTTATATACCTGGCTTGACGATGAACTAAACCATGTGAACTAATTTTGTAAGGAGTGTCTTTAGTACCCAGATTTTCCAGTTTCCTTAAAATTCCCCCTTTGTTGTATATTGCATTAGCTGTTCGTTTCAAACATGTAACTAATTCAGCCTGAAAAGAGACGTGTTAAGTTTTGGGTAAAATATCAAAAATACCACTTCTATTCACCTTTGGCATCATTCGAAACAAGACACATAATTCATAAGTTATCATATTTGTTCAGAATCTAAATAAATTTTGAAAATTCAAGAAACAAGATGAAAAGAGGTTAATGAAATGTCATAGGGTTATATTTTTCTTGTTTTTCGTTTGATTCTTCCTTTCAAAATTTTTCACCCAGGTTCGGTTAGATACGAACACTTTCCTCAATATTCATTAGATTTATGAAATTATAAAATAAAGTTATTCTTTCTTTTGAATAAAATAAATTCAAGAATGATTTAATTTGATATTCCATGAAAACTAGAAAATTTATTTTATGAAGGCGATGGTGTTTCTGTGGTTGATCTCATAACCTTAGATATTTTATTATAATTCAAAAATTTACTACTCATTCTTTGATTCTTTTAGTTGCTGCTTGAAAAATTGATATATTGATAAACCTGAGCAATTAAGTCTGATAATGACTATGTTCAAATGGATAAAACACGTAAATTTAAATGGCTTCACACTCATTATACCCAGTATTTCAGTGGGAAACGTACCTCAACTAACAGTTGACCTGTTAATTTCAAATTTTAATTTCCAGAAAACAGGCATTATTTGGCATCCAGCTATAGTTTGTTCAGTTGGTGCAGATCCTTTCAATGAAACATCGGAAGATATTTGTACTGCGTGTGAATTATATACAAATGAAAGTTTGCAACTGGCAGTAATACAACTGAGGACGACTTTGGAATTTCGACTAGTTACTAAGTTCTTCGATGATTTAAAGACGGAGATTTTAGAGCATAAAATTGCGAATATCATCATTTTGTCATCTGGTTATGATTATGAATTACATTTAATAGATAGAGGAAAATATTTTTACATCGATAGTCAAGGAACTAAGAAAGAATTGGAACAAAATGGAGTAATTCCAATAGAACCTGATAATGGAAAATATACTGTTCATGGTGGGGGTTATAGTGTTACATTATTCGAGTTTTTGAAAGGCGTTTGTCATTGTACATTATTAGTGAAATATGTTTCAGAAGGTGATAATAGACCTGATGCAATTTCTGTTATGCAAGTACTATATAAATTCATTGAAGGTTTGAAAAACGCTTCTATAGATAATGTTATATATCCTTATTCTTGGGCATATGTATTTGGAGGCCCACCTCCTATAGGAATGTACTAATCTTTCAATAAATATTTTATATAAAATGGCCTGGCTCATATTTTTCCTGAAGCTTTAAACTTGACTCTAAGGCGAGTTTAAGACAAAAATTATAATATGAGGAATCTGTGATTTATTCTCCGAATCATAAATATTGTTTCTTCATGTATTTTGATTTTAATGAACTAGAACGTTAATAGTACAAAAACTTTATTTTAAATTACATTATTTGCATATTCAACCTTTATAAAAGAGTAACAATTACTTAATTGTATAATACATACAGTTAAATGAAGAACAGTACCATACAAGAACATATTCAACTATTATACTTTATAATTGAAACTTAAACTACTATGCATTCATATGTTGATTTGTCAGGAAACTAAAGATGTTCTTGAAAATATTGCCTTTAAATAATTTAACACTTATGCTAAAACTTAGATACACACTGATTGTTCTAATTATGAATTGTAAAAACTTATAAAAAGTCAACAACGTTCAATTTTAATTGACATTTTATCTAAAAAAAAGTAAACCAATTTATTTAAAGTTCATCATGTTTGGGACCAGAAAATTCTACATGAGAAATGAATCCATTTTTGTCTTTATCCTCGTGTTGAAAGATTTCTTCAACTAGTTTATCATGCTCTTTCAGCATTTCCTTGACCTCATCTGTTTCTCCTTCTACTGCCAAAAGTTGCTTCTTGAGATGTTCGCTGACCTTAAAAAATTTTTATTAATTAAATAACTAAACTTATCTTAGATTTGTTGATATTTGTTCTCTTGGAAACTAATTTCTCCAAAGAATTATATTTTTATCAGTAAATGGTGTACTAAAACTACTTATTTAAAAATAACGAGAAGCATTTTTTGAATAATTTATAGTTGATTGAAGCTTGCTAAAGCACATGCACACATTCAGACATGAAATATTAATGAATGCCATTCACCGAGATGTGAAATACAGTTTTAGTAAAATATAACAAAATTGTTCTTACTTGTGAAACTGATGCATTGGAGGAAACCTACTGTGAAGTAATAAAAAAAGATAAGTTGAAAGAAGGTGATGTGTTTTGAAAAACTGGAATGTCTGTGTTTGAGGAAGTAAAATTATGGATAATATTTCGCGATTTACATGAGTCTAACGCTTTGCATAAGACATTAGGAAGATAATGGAGTTATGGATGGTATATGTATGGAGAAGCATCTCTGTGTACGCCTAAGAGAGTGTTGAAAGGTGTCAAATAGGGGGAGCCTAACAGTTGCAAAATGGTAAATTTTAAACCAAGCGCAAAAAGTTTTAAGTGTAGGGTAGAGAAATCTAATAGCTTTTGAAGTTATATTTAATGAATCATTTTAGACCACGTAAATATAACAGCTGATATTTTATATGCTGAGGTATTATTTAATGACTCTAGTCAACAAAAAACTAAAATTTTCAAGTTCAACGATCTATAAGAGCTAATTTCACTCCATACATTGTTGTAGCGTTAGCGCCATTCTGTGCGATTTTTGAATTGTTATTTATCGCTTACAGCTGGATTTAAAAAAAAATTAATCCCCATTCGAGAAAATTCTCTTGACCTCTACCTTCCATGAAAAAAGTGCAATATGAAATGATGAAAATTGTCATCTAATAGATAAGCTTTATGAACTTAAATGAATAACAATAAACTGTTTGTTACTAAAAAGTGAAATTTTGTATAAGGCTATAAAATTGTCCAGCCGAGGTAAAATACCTTTCAATATTTTTCAAATACTGTGTTCTATCAAGGTTTCTAAAATATAATATTAACTGATATCAATATTAAAATATTACATCTCAATTTGAGTGAAATTATATGAACTCAAATTATTTCAGAGAAAAGAACGGTAATAAAACTATCATCTCACTTCCTAATACACAATTCAACAAGTCTGAATAAGAAACTCAGGACTTTACATCAACAGATAAAATGGCAGTTTGTTTGTTATTCCTTTAATGCGCTCTATTTCCGCCTTTCGGCCAATGACACGCCGGGGAATTCAGTCACCTCACTAACCCGGGAATTTTACCGAACTGCTCTCGTGTCCGATAAATCGCACTGACTTTGTGGGGATTGAGCCCAGGTAACTATGCGCAGGAGACGAGCATCATATCCTCTACGCCACCGAGCCGGCTTAAATGGAAGTTGTTTCAACTGAAGTAAATTGAAACATAAGAATCCTGTTTCAGTTCGTGGTCGAGGTACCACCAGCGTACCATCGTAGGGGTTTTCCCTGAATCCAGGGGTAAATAAATAGGATGGGATTTTCTAGAAGCCTTCAAGTTTTTAGAGTAAACAAGTCAAGAAGATTAGAGACCAGAAGGGCAAACGGCTTAGTTGGTAGGTAGGTCGCTGCGAGTCAATACAGTACCGTTCATAGGCATCCTGACTCTTACCTGCTTACTCACCATTCATTTCTGTGAATCTTCAGCTAAGCCCAAAATATTTGTATAGAAAAAGTGCAGAGAGTTTGTTAGATTGCTCACTTGCGCGAGCATATCAAATGATCTCGTGCTGTGACTCCAGCTATTGCATTGGTAAAGCGGCCGTCAGGTCTTCAAATAGATATTGGAGCAATATATTCACTACCTTCATTGGTTGAAGGAATATGATAGATGCGCAGTGGCACTGGACATTTACCGAATCTCTGCTAACTTTCGGTGAGGTTAGGTTAGATTTAACTAACAGCTTAGTTGGACGTCCTGAGTATTCATGATTCTTCCTGGTTATGTTATTAATGAAAGTGCAAGGTGGCCATTGTGAAAAAGGTGCGCGCGGGTAGGTATATTCTAGTCAATCATATTTATTTATTGATCTAACAACTCAACATAATGATATCTAGAACAGTCGTAGCAGAATGAAGAATTATGTAAAAGTATAATAACTATGCATATAACTAACGAGTAGATGTAACATATCATAGCACGTAAGTATTTTGTTTTATGTTAAACTTTGGAGTAACGCTGTTATGAGATTATAACTTCTCAATAACCAATAGTTACTTATTGTAGAAAAATTTATAGTTCCATGCCAATAGTAATGTTTTTGTAGAAAATAAAATTATATAACAGAAAAAAAACAAAATTTTCTTTGGTAACAGAAAACTGTAGCATATGAATATGTCAACCAATGTCTAATATAACAAATTTCAATATTATAGTTTAGTTTGAAACAATTAAGAATATATCTCTATTGATTCGCCATTCAAATGGATTAAAACAACAACCAAAAATGAAACCAAATCATAATTTAAGAAAACATATATTTAAATAATTTGTCTTCATAAATATAACAGTTCAATATATTGTAGCATAAAAATAAAAATTTTATCCTAAAACTTATAAGCTTTACTTGAAGAATTGAAACTGAAATATTTTGTTCAAAACTTTTTTTATACAGAAAATATACAAAAATAAGTATCAAAAAGTCTAACAAATAGAAACGAATTGATAATATATAAGTAGAAAACAGTATGAGACTTAAAATAAGCATATCTAATGATATAAAAGAAGAATTTGTACAAAAATATTCTTTTATTTAGTACGTATCATATTCGAAACGAACTATAAATACATTAAATACCTCATGACTTTAAATTAAAGTAGAAAACTTCCGTACATCCATCCCTTGAATTCAATTAAACGTTTGACGCACTTTCTAATTAATTAAAAATAATGTATCGTATGCTTATAATTCATCATGCTTTGGACCAGAAAATTCGCTGTGGGAGATAAATCCATTTTTATCTTTATCTTCATGTTGGAATATTTCTTCCACTAGTTTATCGTGGTCTGCCATCATTTTCTTGATATCCTCACTTTGGTCTTCTGTAGTCATTTGCTTTTTCAAGTATTCACTTACCTGAAATTCACATCGTGTAAAAGAGTAAAATAAAGAAGAAAATAATTTATTGAGGTGAGATGAATGGAAACGCAATCAAAAAAGCTGAAGCAGTAGCTGTGAGTACATGCCAAAAAAATCAGTTTATTTTAGTGAGATACCATGCAAAAGTTCAGTTTGAAATTTAGTAAATTGTTGAGAGGAATTTCAAGGAATATTCAGTTAGTTCATTGATAACTCTCTCCTTTTTATTCTGTTAGAAGTATTAAATAAATCATGATAGATTATATAATACTTTTTTAATCGGGACATTTCATTGTTATTAAGAACAATTAAAGGAAATATCTGTGTTAATTTAGTTAAGTCAATTGTTAAAACTTTCTTACTTCTTCACGGCTCAACTGATTGTCTTTGTTGGCGTCGATTTCCTTGAATACATTGGTTGGTGGTGGAGCATCGCCGATGTTGATGAGCTCAACTTCGAACATGAGGGTTGCACCTGCTGGAATAACATTTCCAGCTCCTCTATCTCCATATCCTAGGCTAGGTGGAATGGTGAGTTTTCTTTTTTCTCCAACGCACATATCGAGTAGACCTTGGTCCCAGCCTTTGATGACTTGACCGACGCCCAGCTTGAAGGAGAAAGGTTGATCTCTATCAACACTGTAACAAAGAAATGAATATTACTTATAATGTAATTTTTAACTCATAATGTTTGATGATTTTAATATCAACTTCTTATGAATCTTTGCTTTACTGTATACTGATACTCTGATTAAATTTAGAGTATCTGAGGATCTAGTGTGGAAAAAACATGAATTTTGCCTAATAATTAAGTTGTTTTCAAATTTTATGGAAGAAGCTTGAACAGAACAACCTACATTTTCATGATACCTATCAAAAATACGTCGATATATGGAGTGAATTAAATTATTGAAAAGATTCATTTTAGATTTTTGTGTTACTCAGTCATGTCCCTTATGACTTATAACCTTCGAATCTTTATGGTAGATTTCACTAAGGTCTGGCAAGTTGACGTCCAGAGTTCAACTAGATGACCTCGAAGAATGGCCAGTTCTGCTGTAGGTGTATTCTACGCTCTTTTTCAGAATCGGGTTCAGATTAGGATGCTTCTAACATCGATTCCGCCTTTATCAAGGTTAGGTTACCTTACGGCGGATTAGCATTATCGTGCCTGAAAAGATAACAGTGACCGATCGGAGGGACAACAAACCACAACATACTCGTCTGAACACTCGTTCACATACTTGTGAACTATCAGAGATCTACTGCCGAAGGGACTGGGAAAATTTTCGTTAACACGACTAAAATTTGATAGGTAACAATTCATTTTGTCAAAAAAGTACCGGGAATTGATTATTTAAAAAAAATTGCTTGAAACGATTGTTGAAATTTTTGTTGTTGTTTAGTTGGCACAACTGTTTTCTATACTGACGATGAGTTTGAACGCGATATGTCATTTAGTTTGTTTACAGTGCTCGATTTTGTCAGTTGTTTTGCGACTTTTACAATGGATAAAAATATCAAATAAAGAATTTGTTTAAAATTTCGTATTGCAAAAGAAATTTCGTGTGCCGAATCGCTGAAAATATCATCATCAATCGAGTTCATCAAAAACACATGCATACGGCGGTACACTTCATTTAACCGCGGCCGAGATGTGGTGGAAGATCTGTCTCATTCTGATCGACCATCAACATCTTCTACTGAAGTTTACATCGATAAAGTGAAGTAAATTGTAATTGAAAATTCTCATTTAAGTTTGAGTGAGATAGGCTTTTCTGTATCTCACGAATCAATTCGTACCATTATTATCATTGTGAATGAATTTCTGACCAAAAACTCAACAAATACCATTGAACAACCACCGTATTCACCCGATATACGAGATGTGGTGGAAGATCTGCCTCATTCTGATCGACCATCAACATCTTCAACTGAAGTTTACATCGATAAAGTGAAGTAAATTGTAATTGAAAATTCTCATTTGAGTTTGAGTGAGATAGGCTTTTCTGTATCTCACGAATCAATTCGTACCATTATTATCATTGTGAATGAATTTCTGACGAAAAACTCAATAAATACCATTGAACAACCACCGTATTCACCTGATATGGCTCTGGCGGACAATTTCTTTTTCCAAAACTCTAATTACCATTTCGAGGTACTCGTTTTGAATCGATAGAAGACAAAAGAGAATTCGCGACGAGAACTAAAGTCGATTCCGGATAAAGCTTTAAAAAATTAATATTTCGTTTTTCATCGACCGATTGGTACTTTTTTGACAGAATGTATTTATCAATTTCTTTAGCGAGTTGATATAGCTTCGAGTTCTACGAAACCTTCGGTGTGAGAGTCCGTCTTGCACTTGGGGGATTTTTTTTGGGATGCATGCGGTATCATTTATATTGTCATTTATATTATAAATATAACCAAGGAATATTATCCAGAGGTTTTTGATAGATTCGATATTAATTTCAAGCAAAAACGACCACATTTGGCTACGAAAAAGTGACATTTCATCAAGACAATGTGCACACGGAAGTAGTCACCATGGCAAAAATTTATAACTGTTACCCCATGCAGGTTATTACAAAGATTTAACCTCTTGTAACTGCACACATCAAAAGAATCAAGGCGTCAATAGAAATTCTTCAATTGTTTATTTCGTGGAGAAGAAAGGAGTATTTTTTGTATTGTTTTATCAAGAATACATTAGAATTGAAAGGTTTGTTTGCATTGTTGTGGAAAAAAGTCGAACAAAACAATTTCAAAGTCTTCGAGAATACTCGCCTAACAAAAGCAGAAATTTGAAGTTTTTCGTTGTAAATGTAAAAGATTATTGAAATGTTCTAGGGATTTCTAGTAAAGTGCATGCTTACCACAATTATTTAGAAATGCCCTTCAACGATTTGAGATTTGAGAATAAAATTATTGATGTTTTCTGGATTAATTGCTTTTTATTCCTCCACTAGGGCAAGGAATCATTGGTTTATTGTTTGAAAGATGTGATTGTGTGTTAGATATCTTCTTCTAAGTATATCTCGTACTCATCCCGCACTCGCTCAATTAGATTAAGGTCTGGTAGTTGGGAAGGCCAATCTAAAACAGTTATTGCATTTTCTTCCAAATACAGCATAACGGTTACAGAAGTATTAAGTTGGGCATCATTATGCATGAAAATGAAGTGATAGGGAAGACACCTGGTTGGAGATTCATCTCCCTATAGTTCAGTGGGTTTACAAATGGCTCCAGCAAAACGAGGTCGGTTCTTATGCCAATACTGATACCACCCCATACAATTACCGTACCGTACCGTACTTCTTGCGCAGTTCTCAGCCTCCACTCTTTTCCAGTTGTTTCCATACACTCGTAAGTCTCGTATCTGAACGTAGACGAAATCTGGATTCATAACTGAATAATACAGGGGGCATTGATCAGCACCCCATTCAAGGTGAAACCTAGCTCGGGCTTCGCGATTTCTTCTGGATAATGGAGGAATCAATGGTCGCCGAGAATGTAAATTGAATCCATGAAGTATATTTCTGACAGTTTGATCACTTATCCGTACGTTATGAACATTCCTGAGTTCAATGTTAAGATGACTAGCTGTGTGAGTGGGATTTCTTAGTGCTTGAATTTTTAAGAACTTATCTTGAGCGGTAGTGCAAGTCTTAAATGCAGTTGCAACAGTCAGTTCTCTGGATCACCCCTTCTTTCAACATACCAATTGTGGTAGGTTTTTTTGGAGTAAGGATCAGAAGAAGAACAGAACTTATTGTTGTAAATCAGCCGACGTTTCGACACCTTTATTGGGTCTTCTTCAGGGCAACTATAATGAAAAAACAACATGGTTCAAATATAAACCCTCTCAGTGGTATTCTCAACAACAACAACAAAAAATGTATATGTATATATAAAATAAATTACATGGGTACGAAAAACATGAGATCTAAAAATAGTTAAAATGAATATTGATTAAAGTTACTTACATTTAATACAAGTTCCTAGTCTGAAAACTAATAAACACCGACAAAAACATTACGTAAATGGAAAATTCATAATTTGAAACCTACCCCCAGTCTTTTTCATCTCGAGCATTTCTTCAAAAATTCTTTTACCGTAGAAATTCTGTTCCCAAGATTTTTGCATTTTCAAAGTTGAAATTGTGTCCTTGATTTATTTTATGTTCAACCAAAGCGGTCGAGTGTGGTCTATTCCGAACATTTTTGCAGTCTGCTATGTGTTCCTTCAATCTTTTTTGTAAATATCTACCAGTTGGACCTATGTAGCAAGCCGCACAGGACAAACAGGGAATTTCATATATTGCATTTGGCTTGAGAATGGGGAACTGTCTGTCACTCCTTCATGCGGACATTGTTATGTCCAGACTTCAGGTACATTGTTTAAAACTTTTATCTTTTTCACCACCATTTTTTTGTAGGTATGTGGATGACATTTTAACTGCAATTCCACAAAATACCAAAGATAGAGTTCTTCAAATTTTTAATTCTTTTAATGAAAGACTTCAGTTTACAATTGAATCTGAAAGTGAGATGCCTCGTCATTAGGAAAGAAAACGGTAATATACTGACTAACTGGTATCATAAACCTACATTTTCAGAAAGATTACTCAGATTTCGATCCGAGCATCCACTCAAACAGAAACTCAATGTTGTTTAAAATCTCATACATAGAGCGATCAACTTATCGAGTGAAATGTACAGAAATAGCAATCTTAAGTACGTTCAAAAAATTCTAAAAAAAAATAATTACCTTATTTCCCTCATAAAAAAAATAATTCATAGATATTCGAGACCTACTTTGAAGCCCGAATCTGTTAATAGCAACAATCAAACTAAGTTCTACAAAATGTGAGAGGTCTATCTGAGAGAATACAAAAATTTTTTGCCAGAAACACGGGCAAACATAAAAGTTTGTCTGAAAAGTGAGAATACTCTCAAAATTCTCCTTTTTACGAGAACCAAAGCAAAGGTACCGATTGAACAACAATCAAATGTAATATACAGGGTGCTTCAACGAAAACTAAACAGAGGCTATATCTACCAAGATATTCATTTCTGATCGAAACGCAAAAATAGGTCAATTTTTGTTTCAAAGGTGACATCTTTTGGGGTACAAAACTTGCCTGAAATATCAAGCCTCTAAGCGGGGTTGCAATCTTGAACATTTTGAATAGAGAAGATGGGTCAGTGATGACTCAAAGAAATCAAGTATCTTTGTCTACATCGAATTTCAACGAGGATGGTACTTGATGATGACTGTCATTGAGCAGCATGGATCTGTTCCATTTTACCTCACTGAAACTTGAATAGTCTCAGGGAAATAGTCTTCCCTATCTTTCAGTTGCTCACTCTGTATCTTTTACAGTTTTCAATTAAATATGGAAATTCGTTCAAGGCAATGTAGACAAAGATACCACCTTTCTTTTGAGCCATCACTCTACCCATCTTCCCTATTCAAGATGTTCAAGGATTGCAGGGGGTTGATATTTCAGGCAAGTATTGTACCCCAAAAGATGTCCCCCTTGAAACAAAAATTGACCTGTTTTTGCGTTTTGATCAGAAATGAATATCTTGGTAGATATAACCTCTGTTTAGTTTTCGTTGAAGCACCCTGTATGAAATTCCGTTTGTCCTGTGAGGCTTGCTACATAGGAAAAACTGGTAGATATTTACAAAAAAGATTGAAGGAACACATAGCAGACTGTAAAAAATTCGGTAGACCACACTCCATCGCTTTGGTTGAACATGAAATAAATCAAGAACATAATTCCAACTTTGAAAAGGCAAAAATCTTAGGAAAACAATCTCTACGGTAAAAGAATTTTTGAAGAAATTCTCGAGATAAAAAAGAATGAGGGTAGGACTTAAACAGACGGTCTGACATCGATCTTCTCAGCCGTTCTTATTTTAACATTATTGAAAAAGTAAGAACGAAATAAAATTGAAACTAAACCTTTTTGGTACCTACTTGACGTGTTCTGCCATATTGCTTTCATGCATACGGCTGACATATGAGTTTCAAGTTCATTCATTTCTTCTCAGTATCGTTGCGAATTTCAGACTAGGTGTGTTGTTGTTTCGATTACAAATTATGAATTTTCTGTTAACGTAATGTTAGTAATTTTGATCAATATTCATTTTAACTGTTTTTAGATCTCATGTTTTTCGAACCCATGTAATTTATTTTATAATATATATATATATATATATATATATACATTTTTGTTGTTGCGGTTGAGAATACCACTGAGAGGGTTTATATTTGAAACATGTTGTTTTTTCAATATAGTTTCACAGAAGAAGTCCCAATAAAGGTGTCGAAACGTCGGTTGATTTACAACAATAAGTTCTGTTCTTCTTTTGATTCTTACTCCAAAAAATACCTACTGCATCTTCAGTGGATCATAACCTCTAGACTTATTACCAATTGCTCCTAACTGTTTCTCTCTTTGAAGATGTTGATTTAGAACACTCAATGCTTCATTTTACCCCACAGAATTTGTAGGCGAAAGAAAGAATTAAAACGTATGCAAATGTCCGCAATGGGACTAGTGAACATAGACACAAGCATTATCGATCAGAATATGGAATTCTCATGCAAAAAGTAGTGCAATATAATAGTCAATAATTTTCATCGAGGTACGATGGGTTAGACTTTAAACACTGGGGAAAATATCATAAAACCTGCGGTAACCTTAGATTTTTTTGATGCGTGTATTTCCTATTTCCAAACTTAAAGAATTGGTTGGATGGTAAGAAATTTCGGTCGTTACTGAAGCAACATTTTGAGGCCTCGAGAAAAATCACTTATTTTGATTTGATATATTTGGTTGAAATGAGAATATGTTGAAAAATAAAAGGCTATTTTTCTGAAAAAATATCTTTCGTTCAGTCACTGACTCATCGTATCACTGCAAATACCCAAATAAATCTTTGTAGCGCTAATGCTTTAGTTACGTCAACACTATCAATCAGAAATTGAATTTATGCAGTTATGCGGAAATACTCCCATAAAAACTGGTAAAAATTATTTCCAATTTGGCACAGCTGTCGAACAATGCCGAATATTCCGAACTGGACGATCATAAGGTTAGTTGAAGCAAATTTAGTGTACCCCATTCTCACCTGGGGACGTTTAAATTATCGTCTGAATCGATTGGCAGCCCACCGAATAATGGAGGCAAAGTATCGCAGTTTCACTGCTTATTTGACACGTCGCCTCATTTCCCGTGAGAGTTGTCTGTTATCAGGGGCCATATCGTGTGGCTCCTACAATAAGTAAACACTCAAAATCAAGGGATATGATGAAATTTCAGAATTATAACATCATTATCTTTGGTTTTCAACTTTTATTTGTTAAATAGGCATATTAATCTAAAAAACTGGTCAACCATTGAAGTGGCTTCCCTGAAAAAGCCCAAAAATTCTTAAGTGTTCGCTAATTTTATTTTTTAACGATCAATGTAAGTATCTTAGTCAAAATAATCTTGGTTACGCCAATATGTTTAGGCACGAACATGAATATTTACAGAGTCAAGCGAAACTATCTTTCAATGCAACATTTTACATACTCTGTGACGAAAAAGTATCCGGAAATTCTCATTTGAATTGCCTGCATTGAGTATTTTTCATTATTTTAAGTTTCTGTATGTTAGTTGGACTGTTCTCAATTACTAGGGTCGGGTAGCCCCGGCCGGCGAGAACCCCCGACCAAAGCTAGTTCCAGAAAATCCCGCAGACACACATTAACAGGCGCCACATCAAAATAACGACAGCAACATATAGCCATACGTTCAGTTCAGTGAACAACGCGTGACAGTTGATCATACAATGTAAGTATCTTACCATGGCATTTTACTAATTCAGAAAGGTTGTCATTAGAGTTCAAAAATATGTTAAATATTTGAAACTGTTCATACTGATATTGGCGATAGATATGACTTCTTAGGATCGAATCGGTCGGGTAGAATCGGACACTTGTTTGTCGGGTAGTCCCGCCATTTCACTGATGGTGCAATTTTGGATTTTATGAATGAAATAGTGAAATTATGAATCATGTCAAGTCGTCTGCTTATATTTATGTTAAAGTCGCTTTTGTACTGCAAAAAGGAAGAAATAAGTGAAAATCTGATGTTTTCTTCACAGAAAATGCCAAAATTCAAAGAGAAAAACAACTAGAGGAAGTTGGGATGAAAATACTATGAAAAGTGCTATACGGAGTGTTCAGAAGAGAAATTTATCTATAAGAAGAGCTGCTGAACGGTATGGTATTCCAAGAAGTACTCTCCAGGATAAAATAAAAGCTGTAGGTAATGTAGAAGAAACAGAGTTCGAGCCGGAATTGGGGAGGGTGGAGCACACATTTTCCAACGATCAAGCTCTGCAACTTCATGAACATGTTATCGATCTAGATAATCGGCTGATGCCACTTACGATAGCGGAATTTTTGAAACTGGCAATTCGCAGAGCAACTAAAAATTCCTCATAGATTCAACAAGGATTTTACTACAGCTTTTCGATAAGATTCCCAGATATTGCTCTCAGAACTCCAGAGTCAACCATTCTTGCGAGAGCCGTTAGGTTCAATAAACCTCAAGTAGATCGTTTTTATGATCAGCTGAAAATTTACAATGCTGATGAAACGGAAGTCTCGACAATGCACAAAAATGTTATTAGTTATTTCTACTAAGGGAAAGAAGCAAGTAGGCAAGTTGACATCTGGTGAGAGGGGACGAAACATCACCTTGATGTTTGCCATGAGTGTGACTGGTCACTTTGTACCTCCTCTTTTCATCTTCCCTAGAAAACGGATCGATAAAGATGGTCGATTGATGATTGAAGCTACACCGGAAAGCATAGCTATTCCACATGAAAGTGGATGGATGCATGGTGAGATATTCCTGAAGTGGCTCCAGCACTTCAAACAGCAAGCACAGCCTTCGAGGGAACACCCTGTTCTTTTGATTCTCGATGGACATGGGAGCCATAAAGAATTGGCAGTGATAGAGTTTGCTCATGCTAACCACATCCATATGCTATGCACACCAACACACAACTCACAAAGTGCAACCGTTAGACCAGGTATTTTTCAAGCCGTTCAAGTCTGCATTCAGTTCAGCAAGTGCCATGTGGATGAGACAAAACACAGGAGCGAAAATTTCAGACTATGACATCGCTTCCCTTGTTAATTCGGCTTTCACTAAGGCAGCTAGACTAGAAATAGCACAAAATGGGTTCAAATGCACCGGAATTTATCCATTCGATAGGGAAACTTTTACTGATTTGGATTTTTGCCATCATCAATGACCAATATCGAACAGGAACTAGTTTTGGATGAGACTTCTGCAGCCACCAACCAGCATAAGATCAAAATCATCCACAAGTTTCAATCCGCAGCCATATACTAGTGGCATCAAACAGTCATCAACTATTTCTACCCAGCAACCATCCACCAGTTGCGCCCAGCAGTCGACCACTACTCAGGCATCACAACCATCAACAAGTGGCAGCACGCAGCCATCTACTGCGAAAAATAGTGAAGAGCCAGTTGCATCTCCCAGTTTGAATGCATTGCTTAAAAAATTGTCCCCTCTCCCTAACGCCTCAAGCAAGCGCCCAAAAAAGTGAGATTCTGACATCCTCTCCATTTAAAGATGCACCGGTAGCAAACAAGGCTGTAGCCAATAAATCCAAGGCTGCAACTGATAGAACAAAAGCAGCAATCAGTCAAATGAGATCGAGTTTAACTAGGGAAGAAACAAATCATGATACAGAATGCATTATTTGTGGGGAAACCTTCGATGAAGACTGGATTCAGTGTCACAAGTGCAAAAAATGGGCAGATGGAGAATGTGCGGACATTGATCCATCGTCATCTTTCTACTATTGTGATGTTTGCAAATCGACATAGTCATATTTTTTTGTGTACGGGGCTACCCCTCAGAAATGATTGTGACAAATATTTGACAGTGCCTTCTATACTTTTGAATTTGGGAGGCTTTTACTTGGTAAAATTCCGTTATCAATAATAAAAAACAAGTACTGTGTTTTAAGGAATTTTACCTAATAATTTCTATTCGTAACGCGTTTCACTACACCGTAGCTTCTTCAGACGAATGAATATACAGAAAAAATATAAATGAGAATATAACTATAGATGTTCTCGAGTAATTAAAAGCTTATTGGGTTGCTTCTTCTTAAGTGGTTATTTATGACAGGTATATCCAATAAAATTAAGGAATAGATTGCTCCCCGAAGAGATTCAATAGAGGTGAAGGGCTTAAATCGACTTGTTCATTGATGAGTCTACCTGAGTGTTTGTATTTATTGATTTCTAAAGTTTCCCAAAGATCTACTTTCCAATATTTATTATCTGTATGCAAAATTTCAAACTGTGGATCGAAAGAATAATTATTTTCTAAGAGAAGATTCGCGTAATTTGAATCTATCTAAATTTTCGGTCAAAAATTCATACGAACTTATTGCCAATATCAAAGATACCATTATACCACCTAATTCCAAACTCATTTCTTTCGATGTTAAGAATCTATTTCCCAACATTCCTCCGAAAGATACGTATTACTTAGTTGAAGAATTATTAGAAAAGAATCATGTCAATACCATCATTAAATCAGATATTCTTTCATTATTACAAATTTGTTTAGATCAAAATTATTTCCATTTCAATAACAAATATTATACTATTGAAGACGGCTTGATTATGGGCAATCCGTTAAGTCCTTTGTTAGCAGAAATATTCATGAATAACTTAGAGAATTAATTCATAATCATCCACTCAGTAAATATTGTTTATACTGGTATCGCTATGTAGACGATATCATTATTTGCTTCACAGGAACAGATAGACAGTTGAAAATTTTCGAAAATCATATAAATTCATTACATCCAAAATTGCATTCACAACCGAAATAGAAAGCAATAATTCGATGAATTTCTTAGACGTAACAATTTCGAATGAAAATGGAAAACATGTTTTCGTAATTTACCATAAGCCGTCACATACAGATATTATAATACATAACTCGTCGTGTCATCCATATCAACATAAAATGTCAGCATTCAATAGTTTTATTCATAGATTGATTAACATCCCGTTATCACCACAAAATTTCAACGAAGAACTAAATTTGATTAAACAAATAGCCAAAAATAATGGTTACAATCCCAAAGTAATAAATAATATTTTAAATAAAAACAAAGTAGAATAGCATTGAATGGAGTTTACCCTGTCGATAAATTGAAACGAAAATTCAACACCTTAACCTACGTTGGCATTACAAGTGAGAAACTGAAATCATTCTTAAGTAGCAATAATTTCAACATAGCTTTCCAAACTAATAATAATTTAGGCAAATATATAAAAATAATAAAACCAACCAGGTAAAAACAATAAAAATAAAGGTGTTTATAGATTGAATTGCAATGACTGTGATAATTTCTACATTGGTAGAACACTTAGAAATTTTAATATTAGAATATCGGAACATAAACGCAGTTTTTCAAATAAAAATCAGATTCAAATTACGCGAATCATCTCTTAGAAAATAATCATTCTTTCGACCCACAGTTTGAAATTTTGCATACAGATAATAAATATTGGAAGGAGATCTTTGGGAAACTTTTAGAAATTAATAAATACAAACACTCAGGTAGACTCATCAATGAACAAGTCGATTTAAGCCCTTCACCTCTATTGAATCTCTTCGGGGAGCAATCTATTCCTTAATTTTATTGGATATACCTGTCATAAATAACCACTTAAGAAGAAGCAACCCAATAAGCTTTTAATTACTCGAGAACATCTGTAGTTATATTCTCATTTATATTTTTTCTGTATATTCATTCGTCTGAAGAAGCTACGGTGTAGTGAAACGCGTTACGAATAGAAATTATTAAGTAAAATTCCTTAAAACACAGTACTTGTCCTTCTAAACTTCATTACAGTTATAAAAATGGGAATTTTATTTCTTATTTCATTAGTATTGAGAGGAATATGCTTTGTTCATTATATAGATGAGATAGATTGAAAATAGATCTTTTTTTCTTAGGGTTTTTTTGTAATCCTGACTTTTACTTATGTGTCTAGTTTGTTTACGACAGCTATGGAAACCAGTCGATCTCAGTGGTACTCTGCGAATTTTACAATGGAAAAAAATACTGAGCAAAGAGTTTATCTCACATTTTGTGTTTTGAACGAAATTCCGTGTGCTGAATCGTTGCGAATGCTGGAAAGGGCTTGTGGAGACTCTATTTTATCGAAAACCCAAGTGTAGGAGTGGTACAAAGCCTTTAAAGACGGTCGGGAGATTGTCGAAGAATTGCTTCGTACCGGACGACCTTCGACCTCTTCAATTGACAATAACGTAAAAAATCAAGAAAATGTTGCTCGAAAATCGTCATGCCAGTATTAGAGAGATAGCTCGTGATCTCATCATCTCTCGTGAAATCGCTCGTTTGATATTGATGAACTGATTGGGCATGCGAAGCGTCGCCGCTCGGCTCGTTTCGATAGAGCTGAATTTGCTTCAAAAACACTACCGCATGCAGGTAGCTGCATCCGGTGCGAATTCTGATCCCACGTTCATGGGACGGATCATAACTGGTGACGAAACATAGGTCTATGAATACGACACACAAAAGAGCCAACAATCATCGGAATGGGTGGGAAAAAAGCCGAAACCGAAAAAATCTCGCCAAATTCGTTCGAAAATCAAGACGATTCTGATTGTTTTCTTCGATATTCGTGGTGTGGTTCATCATGAATTCGTTCAGCAATGTCAAACGGTCAATAAGGACTTCTATTTAACCGTTTTGAGACGTTAGCGTGAAAATATTCGACGTCAACGGCTGGATTTGTGGCAAAACAATTCGTGGATTTTACATAAAGATAACGCACCATCTCATCGAGCTACGGTTATTAACGAGTTCAAGACCAAACACTCGATAAATACCATCGAGCAGCCGCCTGATCTAGCTTCTTGTGAGTTTTTTCTCTTCTCTAGATTGAAATTGCCGCTCCGGGAACCAGATTTAAATCCATAGACGTTATAAAAGAAAATTCGCAGAAGGAGCTGAAGGCCATCCCTGAAAGCGCTTTCAAAAATATTTCGATGATAGGAAAAATGTTGGCACATGTGTATCGCTTCAACGCATATTTTGAAGGAGATTCAATAAATATTGAAGTAGATTAAGATTTTTGCGTTTTATTTCAAATTTACTTTTTTGTCACAGAGTATGCACAAAAAAGGAGAACCGCTTCTCTTCTGACAATTGACATGAATGTTGGGAACACTAATACAAACAATTTGTCAAAAATTCTCATTGATGCGACGCGTGCAAAAAAATTTTATTGTACGATAAATTCTGTTTTTTGCATTTTTCAGCTAAACGGCAAGTTTTGTCATGAAAATAGTTGAATTAAAAATTATTCATTATGCAATTATCTATGAAAACTGTCTCTACACTTTTTTCCATAAGAATCACCATTTCGGAGATATAGCGATGCGAAAAGTTGAAAATGTTGTGTTCTTCATAATAAATATCTCAAAAAAGTCCAGGGAACACTTACCAATATCTTTAGAATATGAATTTGATGATTCGAATTTATAGAATTCTTTCGGTTTTTGTTAGGATGTATTGTATATAATGTATTCTCAAGAAAACAAAATAATATTTGACTTCTCCAAAGCACCTATTATAAAAAAAAATGAAATTTGAAAATGACGAAATTTGGTAAAACAAAAACAAATCCTGAACTAATATTTGCGAAACGATATGGAAGCACTTATATTTTTCAGTACCCAGAAGGTCCACCTCTGTTATTAATGACACTTTGGCATCGTCGCGGCATGCTCAACATTAAATTGTCTATTACATTTTGGCCTAAGTCATTCCAAGCCCCCTGAACAGCTTATCGAAGCTCCTGTTCATGATGGAAGACGTTTTGACGCAGGAGATTTCTTTTAGGGTGTCCACACATTCTCGACGGGATTCAGATTTGGGGAGCAGGATGGCCACGGTAGAAGATCGATATAATTCTCTTCAAGAACGTTCAAGACAACTCTTGCACGATGAGGAGGGGCATTATCTTGTTGGAAGAGTGGATTTTGACCCATTGTTTGGAGGTACGGTACCACTACAGGTAAAACTATCTCATTAGCGTAAGAATTTCCCGTGAGGTTGTTCTGTATGAAAACGAGGTCAGTTCTTCCACCAGGGCGTATACCTCCCCAAAACATCACTGATCCGCCTCCCTGTCTAACAACTTCTCGAGCATGCTGGAGACGGTTTTGCTTTCCAGGTTCCCTCCATATTCGAATTCTTCCCGAATCGGAATAATAACTAAATCTAGATTCATCACTGAAGAGAACTGTGGCCCACCTTTCTTGATCCCAGTTTACGTGTTCTTGGCACCAAGCTAAACGAGCAGCGCGATTTCTATGGGTCAGTTGTGGAACTCTTAAAGAACATCTGGAGTGGAGTTGACTTTCGTGCAGTCGATTTCTCACAGTTTGGTCGGAAATTTGTACATTATGAACTCGTGATAGCTCTTGAGCTAATTGGGATGCTGTGGTAGTACGATCTCTTCTGGCTTTTGAAACCGAAAATCGGTCTTGGGCGACTGTAGTAATCCTGAAACGACCTGTATGGCGTTCTTCTACGCTACCTGTTTCATTGAAACCATAAACGGTTTATGACACTTGGGCTACTTGCCAGAACCCTTGATACTTCCCGTTGTGAGCTCCCAGCTTGGAGTTTGCCAACGGCTCGTAACATCTCTTCTCTAGTCAAATGACGTCTTTCCATGGTCGAATCACAAAACTTGAATCTTTTATTTGTGCTTACAACAGAAATAAAGTGCCAACTAACTTATTTCAAACACTGAATACATGTAATGATTATAAAGCAGCGTCGTATCTGGTGCATTTTCAGTTTTTTATAAAAAAAAAACTGGAATCTATTGCGGCACTCTACATAATTTGGTGAGAAATTGATGCAGGTGTTCATTTCTTAAAGAAAATCATCCATATTGATCGTTCTGGATACGATATATCGATATTCAGAAGTGTTCCCTAGACTTTTTGAGGTGTTTATGTACACGTTTCCGCGCCACCCGTGGGGAAGTGCACTCGGCGCGTTTTTTTAACGTCGTTTTTCCGGTAGGCCTATTCCAGGATCTATTATTGTCTTATTGAGTTGTATTTAATTTATAATAGTAGTAGTGGAAATGATAAAAGTGGTATAAGTTTCAATTAATTTGGGAAAACTATTCATTTGATTGATAATCATGTAATGGAACTTCAACCATGCCGTCTCCTTCTTCTTCCTGTTGGGTACAAGTAAATTGCCCAAAGAGCGATGCATCAGATGTCTCCTTGCATATATCGTAACAATCCTTTTCTACTGGCGATTCCACATTGGAGCACGATTGGCCTCGACAACTTATATATGCTAATGAGAAAATAATCCAACTTTTTTGCTGCCGCATTTAGCATTACATCCTGGTTTGAAATTGCAAAAAATTGTATTGGGGAGTTTTCAGTTTGAACTAGTTTCAATGTATCGTTAATTAACTTCCAACCCCAGTCTTCTGGGTCTAGTTTATTACCAAGCCACACCTGAACTTGATAATAAACCCGAAATAGATGTTGATGAGCGGAAGCTGAGATTGGAGGAAGACAAGCTAAATGTACTCGTTTCTTCTTATGAGTATTTTTTACAAAAGATAAGTATCGAAACTTATCTCTGTATACAAAAAGAAGAAAGCGAATTCCATTGGTGATTACAGCTTGTGGAGTAGAGTTACTTTCTTTAAAAACGTCAGTACAATCAACTAAATCTTGTTTCTCAAACAATTTCAAAACGGAGTTTTTCTGAAAAATGTGTCGCAGCCATTTATTGTATGTAAAAATAGTATATGATTTTGGGATTTTGGAAAAGCACATAAACTTTTCGATGAATATATAGTCGATTTCTGTTGAGCCATTCCAGGTTTTGAAAATGAAAAACTTTTTCTGTTGCTGTTCGAGCAATAAGAAATACCAATAAATCCACATCTTTACCAACAACAAAAATTGGATTTCTCGAGTTAAATTGTTCTATCGCTGTTTCAACTATTAGGACATCAGCGTCATTATGTCAGCTTGTTTTACAGAAATATTTTCAGTGGTAAATTTTTCTTTCAACATTGAAATAAGTCGAGACTTGTTGTGTGTATTTGCAAGAAATTTCTGTTGGCTTGTGGTAACTGTCATGAATTCATCAAAAATGACATCAGAAGATGAAGATGTTGTAGCTGTACGACGTTGCTCTGCGGCTTTAATATTTAATAAATACGGCTTTAATTTTATGATTGTTTTTAACCATGGATCTTTGACTACTTGTGGAGATTGAAGCTTTTTGTTGTAAAAAAACTGGATACTATGATAAGAAATGTTGAATTATCACCACATGTACATATCATTCGGGATATTGTACTCAGTCGTCACTGAAATTTGAAACTGTGAATTTCAAAATTTAAAAGCCTATAAGCATAATTGAAAATGCCTTACGTTAAATTGTCCGGTGTGCAGAAGGGTCGAATAATTGCTCTCGTTGAAGAAGGGGTGACACAGAGGGTATAGCAGCAACAATCGGTTGATTCCAAAAACCAATACCTGGAGCTACAATCTCTGCAAAATAGGCCTAGAAGAAGTCGTAGGAAGATCACTTCTGAAGAACAAGACCGCTTTTTGTGCTAAATTGCAAGAATTGACCCTAGTGCGTCGCACCCCATACTCCAAAGGCAATGTCTGGAAGCAACAGGCATCAGTGTATCAGTCGAAATGATACGTCAGACTTCGTTCAAGGGGTTTATACAGCAGAAGGAGCTTAAGAGTTCCAGAGCTAACCAGACAACAAAAAATTAACAGACTTTATTGGTATATCGAGCACCAAAACTGGCGAAATGTTCTTTTTTCGGATGAGACCAGAATTGGTGTTCGATCAGATGACCGCCGATAGATCCGAGCAGAAAGACAAATTTACAAAGGGGCAGGGATCTTGCCTGGGTTCAATCTTCAAAAAGATTTGATTTCCTCGGCATTCTAAGTTATCACTCCATTTTTACGAGGTCTTCGTGGACATAGGTGACCCAACGGAGATTTATCCCTTGCTATTTTCACAATTAGGGAGTTGTCCATTCGGGTAATATGGGCATTCCACTCTCGCTTTCTCTCAAGTATCCAATTATTTATATCTGGTGTTCCACATGTCCTGCGAATTTTCTCGCTCCTTTCTCTGTCCCATGAAGTTTTTCCTACAACCTTCCTAAGAACACTCATTTCTGCTGTCTTCATCATTCGCTTGGTAGTCGTTGTATCAGGTCTGGTTTCAGCAGTATATGCCATTATCGGCCTAATAGCAGTTTTATAAATTATCGATTTAGTTTTGATGTTTATATGTTTATTGTACCATATTGTGGTGTTAAGGCATCCAGCTACTCTTGACACTTTCAAAGTTTGATTCCTTACTTTCTATTCCACGTTTTCACAACCTGACAATTCGATTTCCAAATATTGGAATTTCATGACCTGCACAATTACCGTACCATCCAGCTTCAGCTTGCATCTTAAAAGTGTTTTCGATGTTGTCATACATTTGGTTTTGGTTGCGAAGATTATCATATTGAAAGTTGTTGCAATTTGATTAAACGCATGTAGTAGACGTTGTAAGTCGTCTTCTGCTATCAGGACTGCATCGTCGGCATAGCTTACAATATTGATCTCTTCGTCTCCCATTTATATCCTCTAAGTGGTCTTATCTTCTTTATTATCGTATTCATGACAACATAGAAGAGAAGAATGCTCAATGAATCTCACCGGGATCAAACCTACTAGTTCTCCATTTATTTTCGGGGTCGTTTTGTTATTCTTATATATGTCTTCGATAGTCTTTATTAGATTATGTGGTATTCCTAAGTTGTAAAGTAATGTTATGATGTCTCTTAGCAGAATGCGGTCAAATGCTTTCAATAAATCAATAAAGCATATAAAAGCTGGTTTATTATACTCAATGGACTTCTCTGTTATTTGCCTTAACACAAAAACTGTGTCTGTACATAACCTTCCAGATCGAAATCCTTGCTGTTCATCATTCATGTAATTATTCTAGTTGTTAACTTGTGCGCAGTATTTAGAAGATTAATCCCTCGATAATTTGCTGGTATTTTTTGTCACCTTTTTGAAGAGCAATATAGTGACACTAGTGCTCCAATCGTCTGGTATTTTGTGGAAAAACAGAATTTTTTGAACGAGTTTTAGTAATTCTCGTTGTAATGTTTGTCCGCCATATTTGAGTAGTTCGTTTGTTATTCCATCAGGTCCAGCACTTTTCCTATTCTTCAGTTTTTTGAGTGCTAACTCTAATGTTTCTTCTTCTATATATGCGTCTTTGTTGATCGTTATTTCCGGGCTGTTGGTTTCATGAACTATTTGGTTTTCCGTCTTTCCGTATAGTCTGGTTAGATATACAACCCATTCATTCTATAGTATTTGGTTAGTCTCTATAAGTTCGTTAACTTCTTAACGTTGTGCCCGTATGAACCTCCATATTTGTGTTTGTCTTCCGTAAAAGTCACTTTCTACTCTGTTTGAAAAAGACTCCCAATATTTGTTTTTTATTTGTCTTACTAAGGAAGTAACGAGCAAGTGTAACGGCTAGAAATTACATGGACCTAGTGCTGGAGCCCATAGTGAGACTCTGGCGAGGTGCCCACGGTGGGAATTTCACTTTGATTGACATTATCTTGAAATAGAGGGAATCGCTATTTTAGACTGGCCAGCTTGCTCTCCAGACCTAAATCCTATTAAACATTTATGGAATAATCTCTAAAGGAAAACTAGATAGCGCCAGGATAATCCAAGAACCCCACAACAGCTCATCCAAGCTGCCACAGAAGAGTGGTAGAATATCACCCTAGAGGAGGTCGAAAACCAAATCCAAAGCATGCCTAGAGGGATTCAAGCTTATATCAGGGCAAGAGGAGGTAATACAAGCTACTGAGGTCGGGAAAAAACACCTACTCGAAAAGAGTCTCTTATATTCATTTATTTGTTTCTTTCTTAAAATGAACCTTAATTAATTTCTTTTTACAATTGAAATATCTCAAAAAGGATCAATTCTAACAATCCTTCGAAATTTTTAAAATCCCTGAGGTAATATTCCAAATATCGGGTGATTCCATATAAATTTGGTTGTGTGTATATTACTGCAGGTATTTATCTAAAATATTTTTAAATGTTTCTTCGCGATCCCACACTACACGGTGTAATAGATATCCTCCGTCGATGATGTACGTAGCATTTATGTTGTCAATATCTATGTTTACTGTTTGAAAACAATCGTACATAGCAGACTTTTGTGTTTTAAACATTCCAGCATAATCGAAAAGTGACAGCGGATATGGAGCCAATTCATATTCGAAATATTTTTCAATTTCATCTTCGAAAGCGCTAGTAATTTTTTGCCCTAGTAATACTCATTCGTTGAAATAATAATACAGGGTCGAACTCATTGTCAACTTTCACGGTGCTACTTATAGCTAAGAGAGGTACTACTTTATCAGCGCGTTTTAATTTAATGTTATTGAACGTTAAAACTGTCATTTTGGACATGGAGGCAATCCCAACTTCACGAGCTTTATGACAGTTAATTTTATCATCACCAACGACTTCATTGCCATTAGATATAATGTTCTTAACCTCCGGAAACAGATAATGCAATAAAAACCACCCCAGAAGGTTTTCTATGACTTTAGAATCTTTTCTACTCGTGAATCTCTTGCATCAACAAGCTGATCTGTTGTATAGAACGATCATTGACATACATAATATGAAGAACACAACATTTTCAAATTTTGGCCTCGCTATATCTCCAAAATGGTGATTTTTAGGAAAAAAGTGTACAAACAGTTTTTATAGATAATTGCTTAATGAATAATTTTTATCTGACCTATTTTTATGATAAAACTTGCCGTTTAGCTGAAAAATGCAAAAAACAGAATTTTGCAACATTTGACCTTCAATAAATGAAATTGTTTGTAACAGCGTTCTCTACATTCATGCCAATTTTCGGCTTTTTGCGAATTGATGTAACCTTACCCCTATTTTGAAGCTAATTTGATATAACTAATTTAACGTTCTCACCACATCGAAACAATTAAGAAGGCATCTAAATACATTAGTTTGATGGGTTTACTTTATGGAAATTCATTTTAATATAAATAAAATGAAACATTGTTGTCTGATTTCCACTACTTTTATTTATGATATACACCACCAGTTTCGACAGTTACGTCATTTTCAAGTGTCTAGAACTATCAGTTATGAGACAGAATGTGCAGAGTATATCAATTTTAAATGTTAGGTAGTGGGGAGTCATTCAATTCTAGTTGACTATTCTAAGTGGTAAATTTTGGGTTTTTACAAAGTTTGGTAATCTCCAAACTTTCCAATAGATTCATTGTCATCCCTTTATTACATTTGCGGAGAATTTTCAAATTATCTAATGTTATTATGTGTTCTTGAAATTATTTGTTGGTTCAAATCAAACACTTCAATGTTACAAAAACACTAACTAATTTATTTACACGTAGACTGAACAATTATAACACTAAACTAAATGACTAATTTATATAACACAATCGATACTGCTTAATTTATCTCTAACACTTTGTCCACTTATTCGCGCTCTGTATTCAAACTTAATTCCCTGCGCTTCGCGCTCTCTTCTTATATACAAGTACGAATTGTTCTAGAACATTTGCGTAACTTCGGATCTGTTTCAGATCTTTGTTCGAGAACCTTCCGGAAACGGCAACACTGATTTCTTTGTAATACTGAAACCTTTAAATCTTTCTCGAAGTCTCCTGGAAGTGCACCGTGCTCGTCAGTCCGCAGGGCGGTGACAGGGTCGGCTTCAGGGACGATTGGATAACGTTACAATATGTTCAAAAACTACGGATTTGTTATCTGAGGAGAGATGTTCTTTGGATCTTGATTCAAAACTTCGACCTGTTTGTCTCACGTAAGCGGTTGGTCATTTATTGCATTAAATTCTGTATATTCCCGACTGTTTGAATTTATTAGTTTCTTGTTTGGCTATGAATAGTAATTTCCTTATGTTGGAGCTCTGAAGAAGGGGGTTATTAAATTAAATTTGGAAAAATGGCTGATGTTATTAGAAAGGGTCCATAGACATACGTATTCATTTTCTGGTATTTCTTCAACAGAACATAGTAATTGAGAAATTTGTTTTTATTCTTTGCGTTTAATAATACCGTTTATGTGGGAGACTGGAATATTATTATTTAATGCAATTTTTAATGATATTGATTTATGTATGTATTATGAAAGTCAGTTATTGATAGGAGAATGGAATTTAATGGAACAGGCTCAATATTATAATTATAGTGTTATAGTCGGCTAATTTATGAGTAATGTGGTTGAAAGAATATATTGGAATTGTTGAGTCTGTAAATTATTCTTTTCTATGTATGTTGTAGGTGAGATTATTATGGAGTTTAGTGACGGGTATATCAAGGAAATTCATTGAAATGTTGCGTTCAATTTCAGCAGTGAGGGCTATTTTATTATGCATTCAATATAAAAAACGTAAAAATGATCTATTTGTTTGTTTGAGCTTTGAAAGATTGCTCATGAAAATATCTGCTAATAAGGGGCTGAGTGGGGATAACATGGAAAGTCCTGAGGTTTGTTTGACAAATTGTTGATTCAAATTGGAATTGATTTCGTGATAAACAGGTCACTAAAAATTAGAAAATTCATCTAGTTTGGATCAAGATTTCAAGAACATCCTCTTCAGATAACAAATCCGCAGTTTTTCAATATATTGAATCTACAAATCACTCAATTACATTAGGTTATTTGAATATTCTCCACAAATGCCATAAAGGGATTACAATGAGCCTGTTGGAAAGTTTGGATATTTAAAACATTGTAAAAACCTAAAATTCACCTCTTTTAAAAAAAAACTTATATACTTAATTATAGTTAATATATTCTGTCTCGAAACTGTTAGTTCTAGATACCTAAAAATGACATAACTGTCGAAATCGGTGGTGTGTATCAGAAATAAAAGTAGTGAAAATCTGACAAAATGTTTCATTTCAATATGTCTAAATACATATACATAAGAAAAATTGATAATGCCTGCTTTGAAAGTCTCCGATAAAAATCGAAAAAGGTCTTTGATATTTTAACGACTTGACATAGCAGAGTAGCCCATTGGTCAAAATCATCCTTATGTGATGGCATCAGAGTCTTGATTGTTTGATCATAATTGAATGATTTTGTGTTTGAATTTGGGAGGCTTTTACTTAATGAATGTACAGAAAATATAAATATAAATGTTCTTGACTAATTAAAAGCTTATTGGGTTGCTTCTTCTTAAGTGGTTATTTATGACAGGTATATCCAATAAAATTAAGGAATAAATTGCTCCCCGATGAGATTCAATAGAGGTGAAGGGCTTAAATCGACTTGTTCATTGATGAGTCTACCTGAGTGTTTGTATTTATTGATTTCTAAAGTTTCCCAAAGATCTACCTTCCAATATTTATTATCTGTATGCAAAATTTCAGACTGTTGGTCGAATGAGTGATTATTTTGTAAGAGATGATTCGCGTGATTCGAATCTGATTTTCATTTGAAAAACTGCGTTTATGTTCCGATATTCTAATATTAAAATTTCTATGTGTTCTACCAATGTAGAAATTATCACAGTCATTGCAATTCAATCTATAAACATCTGATTTATTGTTTTACCTGGTTTGGTTTTATTATTTTTATATATTTGCCTAAATTATTATTAGTTCGAAAGCTGTGTTGACATTATTGCTACTCAAGAATGATTTCAGTTTCTCACTTGTAATGCCAACGTAGGTTAAGGTGTTGAATTTTCGTTTCAATTTATCGACAGGGTAAACTTCATTCAATGCGATTCTACTTTGTTTTTATTTAAAATATTATTTATTAGTTTGGGATTGTAACCATTATTTTTGGCTATTTGTTTAATCAAATTTAATTCTTTGTTGAAATCTTCTGGCGATAACGGGATGTTAATCAATCTATGAATAAAACTATTGAATGCTGACATTTTATGTTGATATGGATGACACGACGAGTTATGTATTATGATATCTGTATGTGACGTCTTATGGTAAATTGCGAAAACATGTTTTCCATTTTCATTCGAAATGGTTACGTCTAAGAAATTTATCCGAATTATTGCTTTCTATTTCGGTTGTGAATCCAATTTTTGGATGTAATGAATTTATATGATTTTCGAAAATTTTTAACTGTCTATCTGTTCCTGTGAAGCAAATAATGATATCGTCTACATAGCGACACCAGTATAAACAATATTTACTGAGTGGATGATTATGAATTAATTTCTCCAAGTTATTCATGAATATTTCTGCTAACAAAGGACTTAACGGATTGACCATAATCAAGCCGTCTTCAATAGTATAATATTTGTTATTGAAATGGAAATAATTTTATCTAAACAAATTTGTAATAATGAAAGAATATCTGATTTAATGATAAGTATTGACATGATTCTTTTCTAATAATTCTTCAACTAAGTAATACGTATCTTTAGGAGGAATGTTGGGAAATAGATTCTTAACATCGAAAGAAATGAGTTTGGAATTAGGTGGTATAATGGTATCTTTGATATTGGCAATTAGTTCATATGAATTTATGACCGAAAATTTAGATTTAAAATGTTTTATTAGTAAGTCGTTGAGGAATTTTGAAAGTTTGAAAGAAGGTGCCTTTACATAAGAAACAACAGGTCTAATAGGGTAATTAGGTTTATGAAGTTTTATCAACGAATATAATTCGGGGATTGTGGATTGGACTTAATGAATTTATATTTTTCGTGATCTGTAATTAATGATTTTGCTGTCGAAATAATGTTTTTAACCACTTTCTGAAAATTTGCGGTAGGATCCTTAGTTGATGTTATATAGTTTCCGGCTGTTAAGAATTCTTCAGTTTTAGAAATATAATCGGTTTTACTAATCGCGATGAAATTTTGCATACAGATAATAAATATTGGAAAGTAGATCTTTGGGAAACTTTAGAAATCAATAAATACAAACACTCAGACTCATCAATGAACAAGTCGATTTAAGCCCTTCACCTCTATTGAATCTCTTCGGGGAGCAATCTATTCCTTAATTTTATTGGATATACCTGTCATAAATAACCGCTTAAGAAGAAGCAACCCAATAAGCTTTTAATTAGTCAAGAACATTTATAATTATATTTTCTGTACATACATTCGTCTGAAGAAGTGTAGTGAAACGCGTTAAGAATCGCAATTATTAGGTAAAATTCCTTTAAACACAGTACATGTTTTTTATTATTGAATGATTTTGTCTGTTAAGTTACAACAAATCAACGATTTTGGGATTTTTCCGTTTACTTGTGGTTTAAAATATTCTTTCTTGCAGAATTTCGTGAGTTTAGGAGAACATAAATGATTAGTGGACAATCGGACATAATATCGTCGGATAGCCCCGGACAATGTTTGTATGATGAAATATTTTGCGGGTTGTATACCAAAATTAAGAACCTTAATTGATTAACTATGGCAGTAAGGTTGGTACAAAACTTCTTTCAATTCTCAATTTAAATAACGTTTAAATCATGAGTCCTTTGATACTTAATACCTTTTCCTATTTTTATAGTAAAAACTGATTGGAAAAATAAATTTGTATTAGAGATATTGATTTTTTTCCTTAGTGGGCCTTGTTACCCCATGTACCTTCTTATTGAATTGAAGTGGTTCATAACTGCATGAAAATAATTTTTATTCAGTTTTGAAGGCTACTAAATTACTTATAGTCGAAAACCCGCTGCTAAATTAGTACATAAATAATGAAAATAATCAAAAGCTAATTGTTAAGAATTTTTACATATTGGAATTCTTTTTCTTTCATTAGGTGCCAATTAAAAATTACGCGACAGTATTATCGATCAAAAACATTATTAATCGACTTTTAGCAAAAATTTAGTTAATATCTTATGTACCTTATGACTTACACCTTCTTAACAATGTATTAAATAAAATTGAAAAGTCACAGTGCACCTGATTGCTTACCCGCAACCTCTTCGCATCCAGGTGTAAACAGGTATGATTTAATTTCAACTCAACATACATATATATATATATATATATATATATATATATATATATATATATATATATATATATATATATATATATATATATATATATATATATATAAATTTCGTTTGTGCTACATAGAAGCTAGTTTTTATGTATTTAATTTTATGAAGCTACTTGTAAAGAAAACCCGCAAATTGAGGTTTCCTGTCCTGAAAGATGCTAGCTTCAATGTGGCACAAACTAAACATATTATTACCTAAAATAAATATCAGGCGAAGCCATTCTTTCAATCAGCAAAATTCCACCTCAAGTAGACTATCAAATATCCCTCCTGAAGGAGCTGGGTTTCCGATCCATTGAAAACCTTCAATGTGCTACAAATTTCGCTTAGGATTAAGATATGATGTACATCTATGATGTCAACAGCCAATCAAGTACTGCAGCGTTAGTTGATATTGACTACTTCTTCGAGCGGGCACAGTGTGCAACTTTGCGTTGAAGAGTAAAACTAGTCTAGCTTCTTAAAGTTTTCTTCGTTTAATCTACTCTTTGTCTTCTGCATTTCCCGGTGGCCCTGGTGGTATCCTTTGCGCATACGTTGAAGGGTGCCAGTTGTATAAATATATGTATACATGTATTTAATACGTTCCGACAAATTAATTCGTATAGATGGTGGTCTGGCTTGATGTTGTTAATGGGTACGCAATACTGGCGAGGTCAAAAGATCAAACGAGAACGAAACTGCAGTCTGTTGCTCCTATTCATGACATTGGACTAGATTTTACCACTACTATGTGGCCCTGGTTGATGATGATTATGAAGAATGCATCGCTAAGCCAGCACCTTCCCTTTCTGAAGATTCTGGCTTTATATTTAATATTATTTTATAATATTTTATATTATATCAAAATTTATGAAAGGTTAGGTTAGATAAATTTCGAGTGTTTATTAGATATTAAGGTATGATGATGTGGTTGAACAGTGAATCAAGTACTGAAGCGTGAGCTGATTTTCACCACTGTAATGGGCAGGCACAGTGTGTAGCTTTGCCATGGGTAAACAAACTAGTCTGGCTTCTTGAAGTGCTCTTCTTTTGATCTATTCTTTGTCTTCTTATTTTCCCGGTGGCCTTGGTAGTCTTCTGTATCGGTTCATTGTAGGGCGCCAATTGTATATGTATACATATACATGTATTTGATACGTTCCAACGAATTGATATGAGTAGGTGGCAGTTTGGCTTGATGTTGTGAATAGCTATGCAACACGGATGAAACTGCAGTCTGTTGCTTCAATTCATGACATCCGAATAGATTTTACTACTATGTGGTTCTGGTTGACGATGATTATGAAGAGTGGATCGGAGAACCATCTCGTTCAGATTGAATATAGCTTCCTGAATAGAAGTCTACAGTGTGTCTACACATATAGTGATAAATTTCGCGTTTTCATCGGATATTGTGATATGAATTATTACGTGAACGTGTCTTGCAAAATTTGATAAAAAATATTGCCTGAAGATTTACTGGATTCATCCCTTTTACTCTACGTACCTGTATGCTTTTCATATTATTATTTATTGTAAATGAGATAAAAACACAAGGTTTAACTTTAATCTACACTTTATTAGAAAAAATTCGACGACGTTTCGCTGACACAGCAGCTTTATCAAGAATGAAGAATAGAATGAAGAGTATGGTATTATAAACAAATCGTAGAACAAGTTGGATGAATAACACGAAAATCCACACCGAGCCATTGTTCAGTTAGTATGAAAGGTAATAAAACTAATTAAACAAGTTAAGTAGGGGTGAGTAATTCAAATCTACCTGTTCATTCAAAAGCTTGTCCGAATGTTTGTATCTATTTATTTCTAATGCTTCTAGGAGATCTAATTTTGAACTTTTGATTTTATATGTAATATGTCAAAGTTTTTATTGAATGAATGGTTTTCTTTTATTAGGTGGTTTGAATAATTTGAATCAGATTTATTTTTATCGAAGCTACGTTTATGTTCAGATGTTCTTATGCCAAAACTCCTATAGGTCCTACCGATATAAATTTTATCACAATAATAATTAATTACAATAATAGATTCAAAATTAGATCAATAATACATAATAAATATACCATCCAATACCGCAAATTAAAGTTTCTCTTGTCACGAAAACCGAAACCTACTCCACGTAAAACTAAATTTTCTGACCATCAATTTTTTGATAGATTCGTTAACCTTTCTGATACTAATTTCACAACTGATGAAACAAATCTCTTGGAGAAAGGTTTCAAACACAATATTAAATCAAACAAGATAAAATCTGATTTAGAGGAACTTGGCATAGATACTGAAATTTCTCTGAAAAATATTCCTAATAACACTCACCTTAAATATTTAGCATCTAACATTATAAAAATGAATCATTAGCTGACTTTAAACCGAGTAAAGAACAAAATATTTTAAAGGCCATCAAACAAAAATCTCAACTAAATGAAGTTATTTTTACAAAAGCAGATAAGGGTAATACTATTATTGCGTTAAATAAAATGACTACCTATTTAAAACTCTAAATTTCATTTCATCCGGAAACTATACAATTTTAAACAAAGATCCAACTATTAAATTCCGGAAAAATATTAAAATTGCAATAAATGATGCAAAATCTTTAATTAAAGCAATAGATAAATACAAATTAATTTTACCAAACCCTCAACCACCTCAACTGTATTCACTCATTAAATTGCATAAAGTAAATAACCCCGTTAGACCAGTCGTATCTTACGTTACAGCCCCAGCCGTGAAATTGTCGCATTACCTTATAGATATCATTAAAAATTATTGTTCATTCAAATCAAAATTTTCTATAAAAAAATTCTTTCGAATTGATAAATAACATAAAAAACGTTAACCTACCACCTAACGCAAAACTTATTTCGTTTGATGTTGAGAATTTATACCCAAGTGTCCCTCCAGGTGATGTCAAAATATTAATCGAAAACATGTTGAATTCGAATCATGTTAACCACATAATTAAATCAGAAATATTGAATCTGTTGGACGTTTGCATTGAACAAAATAATTTTTCTTTCAACAACATCTATTACAGTAGTGAAAATGGTTTGATCATGGAAATCCTTTGAGTCCACTTTTAGCAGAGATTTTTATGAATAATATTGAACAGAAAATTCATACACATCCACTCATTTCCAAATTTCTTTATTGGTATAGATATGTTGACGACATCTTAGTATGTTTCATTGGAACTACTCGTCAATTAGACTTATTTGTTAATTTCATTAATTCCATCCGTTTGAACATTAAATTCACGATAGAAATTGAACAGAACGATTCCATACATTTTTGGACTTAAAATCACTAAACAAAATAATAATCATGTTTTTCGGTCTTTCGTAAACCAACACATACTGATACAATTATACATAACTACTCATTACATCCAATTCAACACAAAGTTGCAGCTTTAAACAGCATGGTACATCGGTTACTCTATTTACCTTAATCAGTAGAAGATTATAATAAAGAGTTAAACATCATCAAACAGATAGCCATTAATAATTCATATAATCCGGGTATGATAGATCTAATCATTCGTAAAAACTCTATCAGAAAGCAATAAATGAAGTATATCCTATTCATAAAGACTATAAAATATTCAACAGTTTAACATTCTGCGGTTCTGCAAGTACAAATATTAAATCCTTTCTCGTCAAACAAAATCTTAATATAGCTTTCAAAACTTCTAATAACTTAGGTAAACATATTAAAAATAATAAATCTCGTGTTGAAAAATCAAGTAAATCAGGAATCTATAAACTCAATTGCGGTTCTTGTGATAAAATTTATATCGGTAGGACCTATAGGAGTTTTGGCATAAGAACATCTGAACATAAACGTAGCTTCGATAAAATAAATCTGATTCAAATTATTCAAACCACCTAATAAAAGAAAACCATTCATTCAATAAAAACTTTGACATATTACATATAAAATCAAAAGTTCAAAATTAGATCTCCTAGAAGCATTAGAAATAAATAGATACAAACATTCGGACAAGCTTTTGAATGAACAGGTAGATTTGAATTACTCACCCCTACTTAACTTGTTTAATTAGTTTTTATTACCTTTCATACTAACTGTACAATGGCTCGGTGTGGATTTTCCTGTTATTCATCCAACTTGTTCTACGATTTGTTTATAATACCATACTCTTCATTCTGTTTGTCATTCTTGATAAAGCTGCTGTGTCAGCGAAACGTCGTCAAATAAAGTGTAGATTAAAGTTAAACCTTGTGTTTTTATCTCATTTATATCATGGATCTACATCAAGTAACGGCCTCCACAATTCAAATTATTTATTGTCTTTATTAAGACTTTATTAAAGCTGGGTTGGAAGGACGACATTTAGAAACAAATAATCTAGTTTCTAACCATTCCAAGAAAGTATTCGGTCTATCATTCTTGCGGATTAATTCATACTCAAAATAGAACACATCGTGACGTGGCCATCATAAAAATCTATGAAATATTCATGATCCAGTTTGCGCTTCTGCCAAGTGCAAGTCGTAATCATAAATTTTTACATCGATTCGACACGTTTTGATTGTTAGTGCTCGGAAATCCGACATCTCTGCCTTTACGCGTGGTTTATACAGCAATCATGAGAGAGACCATTTCAAATTCTATTTATTATTGATAATATAACTACAGGCTGCTAGGAAAACCATCTGGCAACTGAAAAATATTCCCAAATAGTTCGGTTTCTCAAGTGGAGACATATTTGTATTAAAATTTGAAGAGATTTTTTCTTGAATAACATACCTTGATGACAAAAAATGTACAGATATTATGAAAATATTTTTTCATTTCCAGATACTAAACGTAATGAAACCCAGTTCTTTCTATAAATTTGCATATTATTCAACCACATGTTAATTTATTTATTTGTATTTTGTTCACACAAGGTATTTGTTTAATATCAGAAATTTAGTTTTTGGAATTTTTTGTACATCCAAGACAGACTTTTGTGCTACTACGGGAGCTATACTGTATATTTTGAGATGTATCGAAACTTTACGAGTGAGAGGTGATAGCAAAAATGTATCATTAAAAACCCTCATCTTTCATTAGTAAGGGTTTCGATTTTAGTTGACTCGCTGTTCCCACTGACTGCACATGGTAACGACTATTTCTTAAAGAAATATACTTCCCATCAGTAAATAACAAATGTCTTCATCAGCATTTCGGGAATAACATTTCACAATGCTGCACATCGTCAATAATGAAAAGTTGCAATTTCTTTTTTTTTTCCGGTTACGGAAGGTGAGATTATATCAACCATTAGACTACTTAAATCAAAAAAAAGTACTGGTATTGATTGTATTTCTTCAAAAATTTTGAAGTGTATAGCTGAGCAGATTGCTCCCCATTTGTCTTTCATTCTAAATCTCTATCTCTACAAGTAAGTTTCCAACTGCACTTAAGGTATCAACTGTTATTCCAGTATTCAAAAGGAACGACACCAGTAATATTGCCAATTATAGACCTATATCTATTTTGAGTGTGTTTTCTAAAGTGTTTGAGAGGATTGTTCTTGATCGGATGATGGACTTCATAAATAAGTTCAAGCTTGTGACAGACTGTCAACATGGTTACAGGCAAGGCAGATCTACGCAGTCAGCTGCGATTTCTTTCGTAGATCATGTTTATAAAAGCCTGGATGAGGGGCTATATGTAGCAGGCCTGTTTTTGATCTTTCCAGAGCGTTTGATACCCTCAACTTAAATTTCATTCTGAATAAACTGTACTACTTAGGATTTAGAGGTGTTTTTCTGGATTGGATAAAAGTTACCTGTCAGACAGAGTTTTTCGGGTTAAGGTACAGGACAGTTGGTCCAGTGATTACAATGTAAACTTGGGGTTCCTCAGGGTCCGTGCTGGGACCTTTGTTGTTTCTTCTTTTCATTAATGATCTACCAGATCATATTATAGTAGAGATATTAATGCTAATCATTATTTTTGTTGATGACACTTCATTTGGTGTCACAGCGCGGAGTCCTGAGGAGCTGGCAAGTGCTTGTAAAAGATTGTTAACTCTTTCAACTGTTGGTGTCATGATAATGCTCTAATTTTAAATGTTGGTAAAACTGAATGTTTGTTCTTTGGTTTGAGAAATGCTGATGAGAGACATCTGATTGTGGACAGTGCTTTAACATCTAAATCATGCACAAAATTTCTTGGTATTCATGTCGACAGTGGACTGACATGGTCAGAACAGGTTGAGCATGTGTGTAGGAAATTGAATAAAGCTTATTTTGCTTTATGTAAAATAAAAGATTCGCTGCCAGTTACGTCCCTGATGACAGTGTATTACAGTCTTGTTCATAGTCATTTGTCTTATAATGTTGTATTATGGGGAATTCAGTGGATGTAATAGGGTTCTCATTCTTCAGAAACGAATTCTGAGAATGATGTTCAATATAAACCCCAGAATGTCATGTAAACCTGTTTTCATTGAGAATGCCATTTTGACATTTCCATGTGTGTATATTTATAGATGTTTAGTGTATTCAAAGGATAATGAGGCTAACTTTTCGAAACTCAGTCAGTCAACTCTTCTCTTGCCGAAACATCGTACTTCAAAATTTGAGAACTCTCCAACATACCAGAGTATCAAATTTTTCAATACTTTACCTCACCATCTGAGAGTTAAGCCTACAAAAGTGTTCAAATCTGTTCTTAAGTCTTTTCTTCTGAGAAAGGCATATTATTCTATTAAAGAATTTATGGAGGATGATACTCTCTCACATGACATGTCCTATATACCGATGTATCTTGTTGGATAAATAAATATTATTATTATTATTATTATTATGGAGATATCCAGAGAGCATGTGCTCGCGATGATCTACTACAATTACAAAATTGGCTCAACTGAAGAACAAAGTTTTGAACGGTTGCAGTGCGCTTTTGATGATGGAGTTCATCACGAGCAACTGTGTTAATAATAAATTTAAAAAAGGATGAATATCGCTTGGTGATGAGTAACGAGTGGATTATATGTAAATTACATATTTTTACATATCTTACATATTTTTACTAAATTTAGCAAAGAATTATATTTCGCGGTATTGTTAAATACACATACCACAAAAATTGTCGCATCACCTGGTATTCTGAATTCCACAATCGATTAAGAATCCCGATCGCAGTTTCTTTGTCAACGTATGTTTTTGGACATATGAGGGGAAAAATTCTTATCTATGTAGTAACATTTGTTTCCATATGATCTCAAACACGTCTGAAACAAGAATGAGTTTATTCGACTATCAGTATTCATTCAATTTCTCTTCAGTTTCCACGCTAAATTAATGCAAGTTTTCTGTGTTTCTTGTTGATTTTCGAATCTTTGAATTTATTGTAATGGCTGCTGAACGTCCTGGACGCTATTTGAGTGATCATTAGAATTGTAACACTTTTGAAAGAGGGGCGAAGCCAACGTTACGTGGCTAACTTGTTGAATGTTAACCAAAGCACTATTTCAAGAGTTATTAATCGGTACCATGAAACAGATCAATATGGAAGAAGACCGGACAGGGAAGAAATCGGATAACAAAACTAGTTGATGATCGTTGACTTCGTTTAACTGCACTAAGAGTTCGGCACTGTACGGCTAGAATGCTACAAAATGAACTTGCACATTCCAGAAATGTGCATATTTCATTGCAAACTGTTTGGAACAGGCTCAGAGAAGACGATATCACCACAAGGGTGGCTTCTACCGGCCCGCGTCTCACCAGAGAGCATCGAGTTGCAAGACTTCAGTTTGCGAATGAACATGCGAATTGGGGTATTCCAGTATGGTCGAATGTTCTCTATTTCGACGAGTTCAGGTTCTGTCTAGTATCAAATGACAGACGCATGCCTGTATGCATGGAACGGTATAAGCAATGCAATATCGGACAAACCGAAAACTTCTGAAGGGGCTCAGCAATGGTGTGGGGAGGCATTTCTTTCCATAGTCGAACTGAGTTAGTCCTAGTGAATAATGGAAGAATGGCAGTGGACAGATACATCGCAGATAACCTTGAACCCCATGTTGTACCCTATGCCCATTGATTGGCGAAAACATTTATATGCATGATAATGCTCGGCTAGACAGAAGTCCCGACTTGAATCCCATAGAACATGTTTGGGACAACATGGGATGGCAAATTCAGCAACGTAGGATGCCTTGTAGAACACTCCAACAACTAGAAAATCTGGAACTCAGTGACTCAAGAGTACATCCAAAGTTTGTTTGAGGGGCTTCCGAGACGTATACTGGCAGTAATTAGGGACCGGGGAGGAAACACTCGATTTTGAAAATGATTGGCAACCATTCGATGCTAGTTGATTGGTCTCTTCGCGAATGTTTGAAGATGGTAGAATTTTTTAATTCTTCATTAACTCGAAAATTGTTAATATCTCCATCATAAACTCATCTCTTTTGAATGATATCTTCTTATTTTACACTTCTGAAGGTTAACAAGCGACTCTTGAATGACCAACCTAAAAGTTTATATTGTATTGTCGTAAAAAGTAGGGTGATTCGACAATTTTCACATATTTTCGTCATTTACATAGACCAGGTTCCTTCCAAGGGTTGTGAATGAATCAATTGAAAGCCAGGTACCTATATTATCCATCACCTAATCTTCTTGAGAGCTAAACCGTGAAAAAACCATTAGGACATTTGTGTCGTAAATAGGAATGATTGTGAAACTATAAATCGATTACCTGCCTTCCCTTTCTTTCAATTCAAATGACTTGATAGGTGGTATTAGATTAGCGGTACATTCAAGCTTTTTTTGATTTTCACAATAACGATTTCGAATTATTCAGTGTTAAAATCATGTAGTATAAAGACAGTTTGAGAATGCCCTAATAGATCTAACCGTATCCGGAGATGATGGATGGAGAACCTTCATTTTACATTTATCGTTTAAAATTAGAGCTGATACCAAATTTCACGTTCACCTGCATGTCAGAACACGCAAGCATGTTTCGAGTATGATCATATCATATCATTGATGTTTATCAATATCTTATACTCTTACAAGAATCACTCCTTGAGAAAGATAGTAGGGAATTTTGTCAAACTTTTATGGTGTTTGGACTGTTTGTATGATATTAAATGTTCATAAAGATAATTTTTGAATGTAAAATTTCCAGACCTTTCCGAAGATATGTCACTCGATCCACTCTCCTAATATTGCTGCTGAGGGTAGGTTGGTTTAGGGTAGGGGGTTGATTTCCCATGAATCGAGCCAACTCAGATCTTGGTCCCCTTCCAATCAAAAATTGACGTGTTTCACTCAAAATGAGAAGTTAAATAAAAAAGAAATACCAAATATTTCTACATCTTTGCTATGAGACAAATGTAGAAATGATACGACTTCAACAGCTAATAGAATCGAGATTCTTAAGAAAAAGCATAACATTTTTGAGGTAATTGAATAATCCATTACTTTGGTCTGAGCGATTTTTATAATCAAATTTGATATTCACCAGAAAAATGCAAAAACTGTAACCTTCTTTCATAAGACCTTTGACATACGTGGTATGTCAATTAAGTTCGCGGAAGTTGGCAATGCTGCGGCTGTTGGTAACTCTGCAGCGTTCGCATTCGAAACAGAATTCCTTTCTGCGTCGGCTTGTGCAAATTTCGTGTTGATCGGTTGTATACTTCGTGTTTTGTTGTCATTTGGACATCGACCTGTTTTGACCCGCCGCCGTGAAGATGTGATAAAATAACTTAGCGAAGAATAATGATTAAATTTTTGGTATAACGAGGCGAAACTTCCGTGGAAATAATGGAACAGTTAACCAACGTGTATGAGGAAGATTGTGTGAAAAAAGCAGCTGTCTACGATTGGGCAAAGCGGTTCAGGAACGGCAGAGTGTAAGTGGAGAATGATCCACGCGAGGGAGCTCCCTTCACCTCTCGAAACGCAAAAAACCTCGATCGGCTGTGCTCGCTAGTGCTCGGAGACCGTCGGGTAAGCCTTAGAATGTTGGAAGACGAGTTGGGCAACAACAAGGAGACATTCCGGCAGATGCTACACGAAGATTTAGGGATGCGTAAGCTGTATGCAAAAATGGTTCCCAAAGTGCTCATAGTTGAGCAGAAAGAGCTCCGATTGTCCGTCTGTCAAGAAATGATTTCTTGAATGGACGAATGTTATCACTGGTGACGAGTCGTGGGTGTTCGAATGCGATCCTGAGACCAAAACGAAGATCATGCAGTGGGTTGAGAAGGGGGGTAAGCGCCTGACGAAAGCCATAATGTCAAAATCGAGAGTGAAATCTTTACTCATCGCATTTTTCGATATTAATGGAGTTGTACACCACGAATACCTTCTAGAGGACAGACAGTCAACGCAGTATTCTACATTGAAGTTTTGAAACGTCTGAAGGCCCGTGTGTTTTGTGTACGACTGTGACTTCCATCTGTTCCCACAGTTGAAGTCGTACTTGAAAGGAAACAGATATGACCGAGTTTCGGAAGTCCAAAGCATTACGACGGCGGTTCTGAGGGACCCATCTTCGGGGGGGTTCAGGGTGTGCGTCCAACAGTGGGTTCAACGCCGGCGCCGGTGCATCGAACTCAAGGCAGACTATTGCGAAGGAGTATAAGGTATTTTCAAGTATTTATATACTTTCCGGACCGTCCGGGCACTTTTTCGCGAACTTAATTGACACCCCTCGTATTTTTTTCAATTTTGTACCTAACGTCTGTACGAATATTTCGCACAATGCAAATTAAAATGTACAAAGCCCTTTTACAGATATGGGCTAATTTCCTCAACAATTTCATCAATATACCACCTGGTATATCTAGCAATATAAAGCTAATTTTATACTTTAGCAATTCGTTATCATTTACCCCTTAGTTCCACTTTAGATTGTCGAAATTCGTGCTTGAAATTTACATTAATTTAGTTAAAACTGCCGCGAAAAATTCCCAACTGTCGAATGATAATAATTTATTACTGTGTTCATATTATCAGGAAAAACCGCAGAAGAACACCTTTTTAATGTTTTATTAGATGTGGAGTGTTCTCCTGGGGGCAATTTGTTGAGAATGAAATAGTTTGGAAATCGCTGCACGATTTTCTACGTATATCGCGATAAATTTATATTCAAGCTTAGAAATATACTGTGTTGGTTAAATATTAGGTAGATGTGGCCGTTACCTGAAGGAATTATAGGTGTTCGGATTGGAAGTACAATTTCATGCAAGCTTCTCCGAGAAAGTCAGTATTATACTTCGAATTTACGACAACGCCCTTTTGATTAATTTTGTGGCATCGCATGCTCAATCGAATTTAGGTCAGACAATTGAGCAGGCCAAAGTAAAACATTACTTCCACGTAGATGTGAGAAATTCGTTGTGGTAGTTACAGAGTGAGGGCCCAACTTATGAACGAATAGAATATCTCCTTAATAGTTGCACAACACGGTTACACAAAGGTTGTTTGGCTTGACTAAAATTGTGTAACTGTTACATATTCTTTATGGTTTTAGCATCTGTAAAATTTTGTACGAATCGGCTTTCATTCAACAGCGGCCGAAATGTGCTGAAAGATTTATCTCGCTCTAGTCGGCCATTAACATTTTCAACAGAAGTTAACATCTATAAAGTGAAGAAAACCGTAATTGAAAAGGATCTTCTAAGTTTGAGAGAGATAGGCAATGAACTTTCTGCATCTCACGAATCAATTCGCACCATTTTAAACGATTGGTTGGTCATGAAACGCGTTGCCGCTGGACTAGATCCAAAAACCTGAATTTTCTTCAAAAATTGAACCGACATGCTAGATAGTGTCGATTCCGAACCTACAGTGATAAAACGCATTGTAAATCGTGATGTGACATGGGTTTATGAGTTTGACTTGCAAACAAATCAACAAGCATGGGAAAGGCGCCTCCCAACTGAACCGAAACCGAAAAAAACTACTTCAAAGTCGATCAAAAGTCAAGGTAATATTGACTGTTTTCTTTAATTATCACGGTGTTGTGCACTCGGAATTCTTGCAAGAAGGTCAGACGGCCCTGACCGGAACAACAAAAGCCGGCGATCTGGGGATTTAAATTTATTCGTTATTTTTACCTGAACTCAGTTAATTTAATTATTATCTCTCTGTGCAACAACAATCTTACTGAATATACTATGTATCGCAGTAAGTACCAGCCAAATATAACAATTATTGTGCTATAATATCGCCAAAAGTTGTGAGATCCGTACGATTTCTACATGAAAACGTAGACAAGAGGAGCGCGCACAACACCTTCCCGTCGGTCGCGGAGAGGGGCAGGACAGTACCAGCCCATTCAGCCTGCGGCAAATATTCATGAATTGTACTCTCATGGCAACATCTTCTCAACTAAACTCCAACCGCCTACACAACAACCAATCAACCAAAATGCAACCAACCATTAAAAAAACCTTGTCAGGTTACGGTGAGATAACCGTGAATGGAGAAATACTCAAAGCCCGGAAACTTATCTCCCCAGCAGATAGAATAATCTTATCCAATGTATGCCCCACTATCCCCCACAAGATTTCGATAGATGAACTGCTCAACTTGGGATTGAAACCATTCTCGGCAATGACATCTTTAAGAATTAGCATCACTCTTCAAGAATTCAGTCATATACTCAGCTTCGAAAGACAAATAATTGTGAATCCTGACAATATTGAAATTCCAGAATCTCTAGTAATCAACTACGATGACATCCCTTATAGAATATTTTCAACTCGCAACAATATGAATTGCTTCATCTGCAAGACAACCGGCCATCTAGCAACAAATTGCCCATATGTCCCTGAAATGACAAGGAAACAGACCCAGATGCCAACCTCTCCCAAGATACTAGTCTGACCACCCTATCCAGTATGGAAATTGATACCACAACAGAATCTCCGGAACCCCACAACGTTTCACAGTCAAGCGCCAGCTCAATCGAGTCGCCAAATATTTCTAAGAGAACTCTATCCGAAATATCTAGTCCTTCCCCGGGCAGTGCACCGGAAAATGAACCACGATTCGTGAGACCAATGATAAATACACCAAAGAAGAAAAAGACCGATTCAAAGGCTCTAGCCTCACCAATGAACATGAATATTCCAGAAATGCTTGAACCTGCCAAAGAGTACATCGCAACATTCCAATGAATTACCCTTAAATTTCCAATAACTGACGAACCTTATCGATAATGTTGGTGGATCTCAATTCTCCATAGAGATAATGAGGGATTACACCACCGATTTTCCATCACTCATTTCAATGCTGTCGAATATTCACCCCCTCTTAGCCACGAAAAATATAAAATCAAAAATCACGAGACTGAAAAATAAATTACGTAAATATCTCAATATATGTGAATGGCTATTATAAACATTTAGCCATGCTACAGATTTACTATCAGAAAACCATCCAGAAATTATATGTATCCAAGAAACACACTTTAAAATGACTATTTCCATCAACTCAGAGGGTATCAATGTTTCCACAAAAACAGAACAAACAGAGAGCACGCAAGCGGCGGAGTTTCCATATACGTCTCTGACGCATCGGTAGCTGAAACCATTCACCTGAATTATCCAATGGAAGTAGTAGCAATAAAATTATCAGGCAAGCGAACTGTTAACATCTGCAACTTCTATATACCCGATGGTCCTATTAATTATCAAGACACATGCACCGTTATCGATCAAATTTTACCTCCACGGATTATACTGGGCGATTTTAATGGACATAACATAATGTACGTTTCACTTCTGCAAATGGCCACTCATCTTGCCTGGATCCGACTTTTTGTGACTCAACAATTGCACCAACTGTCACCTGGAGCAATCTACCCTACTTATTTGATAGTGATCATTACCCTATTTTGATCGAGAACATCAACGCAGAATATACCAATGATCAGCCACCTCTCAAATGGAAAATAGACACGGCAAGTATGAACTCGTTCGCTGACTTCATAGATGAAGAACTAGGAACTCACCACATGGCTGAAAACATTGATACAGAATTAAATAACTTCGAAAATATCATTGTAGAAGCTGCAGAACTGGCAATTGGTAAAACAAGAATAATTTCAGGTCGCAATCCAGTTCCGTGGTGGAACAATGATTGCGATAGAGCAATCAGAGCTAGCAAACATGCATTTAATTATTATAAACGTCATAAAACTACAGGAAACTTTATCGAATTCAAACTGTTGAGAGCTATAACTAGGTTTACTATGAAATCAGCAAAGAAAGAAACCTGGCGAAGATTTCTGATCTCGATAAATAGGACAACCCCAATCTCCACTTTCTGGAAGAAGATCCGTAGCATTTCTGGCACTAACACTTACAAAAATATATCAATTCTGGAACACAATGGAGTTATAGCTTCCAATCGGGATGAGATAGCTGAAATCTAACCAGACACTTACGAACGCCACTCAAATAACTCCAACTACAACGATAATTTCATGAACACAAAAAACTTGATGGAATCCGAAGAACTGATAATTCTGGAGTCTGATGACCCATTGAATTCTGAAATCACAAGATTAGATGAATGTCTAAACGAACTCAAAGATACCTGTGGAGGTCCAGACGATATACATACCGTTTTTCTCAAACACCTACCCGAAAACGGAAAATTGTAATTACTTAAACTTTTTAATTTTCGAACAAGTGGAAAAAGGCATTTATCATACCAATGTTGAAGCCAAATAAACCAATAACACCTCACTCACATGTTCAATGTGTAAACTTCTTGATAAAATAGACAATAAACGCGTCTTATGGACTCTCGAAAAAAGAAATCTCCTGATACCCGAGCAAAGAGGTTTCAGACAAAAAAGGTAAAACCTCGACAATCTAGAGGACCTAGAAAGCTTCATTCACGAATCTTTCGCACTGAATCTCAAATGCATGGGAGTATTTTTCGACATACATAGAGCTTTCGAAATTACTTGGAGGCACAACATTTTACAAACAATGAAAGATTGGAATATACAAGGACATTGCCTAGCTTTCATCAAGAACTTTTTGAGTGAAAGAACTTTCCTTGTTAGAATTGGCGGATATACTTCAAACGAAAGAACCCAAGCAAATGGTACTCCTCAGGGATCCATTATAAGCCCTACGCTTTTCCTTATAGGCCTAAATGGTATACTCCAAAACCTCAATGCTCCCTCTCTGCAGATGATCTTGTTGTCTACGTTAGAGGAAATCAGATTCGCACAATGGAAACAACTCTACAAACATTTTTGGACAGGTTAGAGAATTGGAGCCAGAGTACCGGCTTTCAGTTTCCCCCTCTAAAACGCACTGCTTACTCTTTTCGAAGACAACCACAGTTTACCAACCTAGCCTCACACTCCACGGCCAAATCCTATAAACCACAACATCAGTCAAATTTCTTGGTATGTATTTTGACCAGAAACTTAACTGGAGAGTACACATCAATCAACTAGTATTGAACTGCCAAAAGCATCTCAACATAATGAAAATTGTCGCCAATAAGAATTGGGGAGCAGATGGTCAATGACTTATTCGCCTTTACAAATCTCTCACCAGATCATGCCTGGATTATGGGGCGATCGTTTATAACTCATTTAATGTCTCAACTTTAAAGCAACTAGAAATTATTCAAAATATCGTCTACAGGATTATTCTTGGAGCATTCAAAACTACAATAGTGTTAATAGCCTCCGTTGCGAACTAGGAGAATCCACCTTCAAGTCGAGAAGAGACAATTTGAGTTTCAATTATGCCGCAACTGTACGTGCAACTCATCAAACCCAACTTTTCACTCTTGTCATACAAACAGACTCACAGGGTTTTTTCACAAACAAACCTAGAATAGCTAAAGCCTTCTATGAAAGGTTCAGAATCATCCTAGCCGATTTCCAACTCTCACTACCCGAACCATACCAAATGACTCACTTCATCGAAGATCCTTGGCTAATTAATCCACCACACTGTATCACCTTCCTGACAAATTACGACAAACATAATGTGAGCCCAGATATCATAAGAGAAAAATTCAACACCCTACTCGAAAAATATAGCGATTACGAGAAAATTTATACGGACGCTTCAAAATGTGCAAGTGGAGTGGATGCTGCAGTCGTGACCACCCAGGGGAATTCCCTCTATAAACTCCCCATAGAAACAAGTATTCTTTCTGCCGAAATGTATGCCTTACTACAAAGTCTCATCTTCATAAACCACCATCCTCACCATAAAAACATCAATTATATACACTGTTTACGACAGATATATCCAAATCATAGCTCAAGAAATCCGAAATCAACTAGATATTGCTGATTACTCAAACTTTAAAGTCATATTCATCTGGGCATCTCAGGAAATGAGGAAGCTGACAAATGCGTACGCTAGGCTGCTATTTCAGAGGATGAAAACAGCATCAACAGTGTTGTAATTCTGACTTGAAAAACTCATTGAAGAACAAAATCATTACGCAGTGGCAAGATCAGTGGAACCAGTGCGAATCGAAATTACGCGAAGTGAAACCGTTATTTCATAAATGGTCCGTCTATTCAAAAAATCGCTAATCGTAATAGAAAATCGCACGCCCCTGTCTGGATCACACCAATCTCACACATTTGTATATTATAAAACGCGAAGACCCCCCTCTGTGCGATACCTGCGATGATACAACCTTATCGGTGAAACATTTGTTAGTGGACTGTCCTAAGTTCCACCGAGAAAGAGTACAGTACAACCTACCGAAGCAATCAATCCTCAACCCTACAAACAGTGAAACTTTGTTGAACTACCTAAAAGTTACAAATCTAGATAGATACATATTATCTTTTGAATGCGGGCTGCCTAGCAGCTCGGCCACTGCGACTCAGTGGTCTATTGTGGCATACTCTGTCCTAAATTTCATCCATGAGCTCCATCCCTCTCGTAAAGGATACGAGTTTCGTGGGTGAGAGCTTAATAACTCAGTCAGCTTCACTTTGCAAGATCCAAGTTCTTCATTCTTGACCCTGTCCCCAGCTGGGCACTCGCACATAACATGTTCCACTGATTCTATATCTTCTTCACACATTCTATATCTTCTTCACATAGCCTCAACGAATCCTAATTTATTTAGGTGTTTCCTGAGGCGACAGTGCCCCGTTAATATGGCAGTTAAAACCCTCAGTTTCAACCTAAAGAGTTTAAGTCAGGCCTTGGCTTTTGTAGTAGAAGGTCCACTGATGGCACGTCGAGCGTGTCTGAGGCCTGGGAGGCTCATCCAATGCTCACGTACCCTCAAGTCCAGCCATCGGTTGTTTTCCATCCTTACAGTTTCCAGGGAAATTCCGAGCTCAGGCTCCGGTCCTATGAACTTCAGGTTAGTTCCTCGAGCGGCCAATGAGTCCGCCTTCTCATTTCCCTCAATGACCGAGTGGCCAGGAACCCATATTAGACAGAGCCTGCTCCGCTCTCCTAATTTGGCAAGGGTAGAGCGACATTTCGGCACCATAAGTGAAGTACAGGTATCGGATGCTAATGCTTTCAGTGCAGCTTGGCTATCGGTGAGGATTTCAATCGACCTATTTGTTAATCCCCCCGCAAGCAAGAGGTTAGCACAGTGGTCAATGGCGAATATTTCTGCTTGAAAGACAGTCGCATGCCTACTAAGACAGATCGACTGATCCTAGGCGATACCTCGACCGTAGAGACCAGCTCCAACACCTTTCGCAGTTTTTGAGCCATCCGTGTACCAACAGGGACCCTCAAGTAGACGGTCCTTGGAGCTGATCCATTTCTGTCTATCGGAAATGATGATCTGGAATGGCCTCTCCATGTTGGTTTTAGGTGTTGCTATGTCCGACCTCATACTCAGCACTTCATTGTCCTCAATTTCAGACTGTAGGGCGGCCGGCACAGTTACCCACTTCATTACGGGAAAGATGATGGAATCTGTAGAAAGCCATTCTAGCCACTCCTCTTATCACAAGATGAAGAGGGGCAAGGTCCAATATCAGTTCCATAACCGCAGTGGGTGTGGAGCGAAAGGCTCCTGTAATCATCATGCAGGCTGTTCTCTGTAATCTAGCTTGAGTAAGCATTGCCTCTTAAGACTGCACTCCCACCAAGCAATGCAGCCGTACGTAATACGTTGTCTAACCACCATCACATATAGCCACTGGGGTTGCTTTGGGGCAAAACCCCACTTTTCCACAGGTCTTTTGACATGCCCATAGGGAATGTCTAGCCTTTTGTATTGTGTATTGTTCCAGGTGCGAATTCCACGTGAGTTTGCTAACTAGGGTAACCCCCAGATATTCCGCTTCTTCCACAACCGGAATAAGCACCCCGTCCAGGGTCGAGGGGGAAACAAATATCCTCCTCTTCCTGGTAAACGGTACCATAAGGGTTTTGTAGTGGTTTATGCCAAGTTTCTCTCCTTCACACCACCCCTGAATTGCAGACATATCCTCCTGTAAGCTGTCGGAAATATCGCTATCACCTCCGATAGCCAGAATGACTATATCATCAGCGTATGCTTGTACATAAACATCTAGTGCGCCAATTATTGCCAGAAGATCATCAACTAGCAGAGACCACAACAGAGGGGATAGTACTCCTCCCTGTGGGCAGCCCCTGCCAGCCACAAAAGTGACTACTTCTCCTTTCAGTGAAGTGTTGATCACTTTGGCATTTAGCATGTTACTAATCCATTCCGAAATACAAAATACTCTCACAGCCCCACACAGTGAGTCAGTGAGGGCCGCAATTGAACGCACCTTCAATGTCCATGAAGGCTGCAGCTGCATTCTCCTTGCGGTCCAGATACTAAGTTGTTAAGTGCCAGATCGGTTGATTTACCTTTTTGATAGGCGTTTTCACTCAGAAGCCTCAGCGATAACACCTCGGTCCTGATGTATCTAACACCTTCTCCAGGGTTTTCAAAACGAAAGACGTAAGACTAATCGGTCTAAACGACTTCGGTTGTGAGTTCGATTTATCCACCTTAGGGATGTAAACAACCCCTATGGGGAAGGACATCCACCCCCTGTTGTAACAAGGCAGGCATGATGCCTTCTTCTCCAGGAGCTTTGAATGGCTTAAATGAGCGTTCAGCGACTCTAAAAACCCCCGAGTAATAGATTTGGATTCATTTTCACGATTATTAACCAATTTTCAAATTTTTTATAAATTCAAATCTGAAATGAATTTTACTAATGCACAAATGCAATTTGGGATTTCTTCATGATTAGATTAGTTCACAGAGTTTCTAGAGATTCTCACGAATCTATCGCACCAACCTATATTAACATCCGTTTTACTGCGCAAAAAAACGATAGTAAGGCTTATTTTCGTGCTTCAATGCTTCGACTAGTAAAGTAGGAGTTCCACAAAGTAGTGCACGGCAGATATTACGAAAAAATAAATTTATCGCTTATAAATACCACAATATTCAGAGATTTTAAATAGGTAATGCCGGATGACTAGAATTCTATCGATGGCATGTAAATAAACATCAAAAGGATGTCTTATTACACAATAAAATCATATGCACGGATGAAGTTCATAAGGAAACGACGGAATTATTAACCGGTATAATCAACCTTTTGGGCCGATGAAAATTCGCATCTAACGATGAATAAGGTTATTCAACACGGTCGATTTGAGCTTTACCTATGATTTGCACTCAATAGAAATAGGGTTTTAGCATATCAGATTTTCTATGAAATTTGAATGGTGAGAATATGTAAATTTAGCAGTTGCACATAGAGGGTGTAGTTGAAATTATGCCTCTATGCCAGGGGTGCTCAAACTTGAACTGCTGGCGACCTACCTCAATATTTTTAGACTATTTACGATCGACTCTGAGAGGCTGCAAGTATGTGTGATGCAGGGTTGTCGTACATACACGATACACCCTACCTACCTACCTAGGTAGGGTGTACCGTAGCACATATAGTTATTAGCTTTCCGCACAATACACATTATTTTAGTCAAGGTTTGGTAAGCTTTAGTTACGTTCTTCTCTATAATATCAATGAAAAAACTCATAGTTATTCAAAATTGCGAGTTTATTGGTTGTTACAAAACAAAAAAGTTACATAGGGTGTTAAACTTAATTAAGGAGTGACTTTGGATGTTGAAGGGTGGCACTGCATGTCCTCAGCATACTTTTCATAGAATGGTACGTAACCACTGAGGGGTAATCGCAAGCATAATGACATATGATCGTCAGTTAGTCGATTGGGATATTTTTACTTTATTATCTTCATTTCAGAAAATGCAGACTCACACAAGTTGACCCAAACATTGCCGTCAGTTGAAGGGCGATTTGCCTTAGATTCGGATATTTATCTTCAGATATAAAACACCAGAAATTTGTATCACATGCTGTAGCTTTGAGATGTATATCTGATATAATCGGCACCAACTCATTTTCAACAGAACCTGAGTTCATACTGAAACTGACTTGCTATTTCAGTAGCTAATTCTCCATATTTTCACATGAAAAAGGATAACTTATAAATGATGCTATATTTGCCAATTTACTGCAATCATAAAAACGCATTTCGAATTGTCCCAAAATATTCGATAATTCAGCCTCATACGTATCATAATTCAACTGAGGAATCCTTGCTTTCAAAGACGGAAAATGTTCCAGATCCTTTTCTTTTCAATTGATCTATCATAAGTTGCAATTTACTTTGAATGCGTTTACTGCGCTAATCATCTCAATAATAGAAATAATATAATTTTCCTTTACCTTGAAGCTCCAAGTTAATGGTGATTAAGTACATTGTGATGTCAGTCAAAAATGGTAAATCAGTCAGCCATCTTTCGTTTTTCAACATCTGAGTGTCATCGCCTCTTTCGTCTAGAAAAGCTGTTATTTCGGGCAATAATTTTGAAACCTTTCTAGGAATTTTCCGCGACTCAACCACCTGACGTCCGTGTGAAGAACTGAATCAAAGTGTTCAGCCGACTCCGTATCTTCCAACTGCAACTTAAAGAGCTGCCGTTGCAAGCTGCGTGCACGGATGGAATTCACAATTTTTGTTGCAATGCCTATAATTTCCTCCGTATTTAAAACTTTTGAACACAAAACTTGTTGATGTTTAATGCAATGGAATGAAAAAAAGGAAGGGAAATCTTCATTAACTCGACACAATGTACAAAACCGTTTTTGTTTCCAGTCATTGCTGGTGCTCCATCGGTATAATGCAAACTAATTTATATATTGGTAGCTTGTAGTTTTTTAGAAAATTCAAGAAAACGTCATATATATCTTCGCCATGGGTCTACCCTTCAGAGGAATGATTGTCAAAAATTCTTCCTTAATCAACATGTCATTGAATACCATCCGAATAAAAATACACAGCTGGGCAGTGTCTGTCATATCGGTGGATTTGTCGAACTGTAAAGAAAAGTGTGTACATTGCATGATATCATGTTTTAGTTTATCTGCCATGTCCTGACTCATGACTTCAATACGCCTTGTGACAGTCGGACGAGATAACTGAAGTTCTCTATTAGCAGACATGATTTCTGTTTTATTTTTAAAATATCCGAATAAAGTCTCACCCGCTTCAATAAATGCACAACCGATCCATCGTCGAATGGCTTCGTGTGTTTCTCCAATATATGAGATATATATAAATGACGCGATCGTAGCAGCTTTTGATTGTTTGGGTGGTCTTGTGAACATGGTTTGTTCTTTTTTCAAACAAGATATCAAATCACGTTTTTCTCGTTTTCTTAATTCAAGCTGTGGCGGAAAAGCCTTTTCGTAGTTTTTATGAACCGTTTTATGATACCTCTCTAAGTTACCACGCTTAGGTATTTCAATTGACGCACGACAAATAAGACAAATGCACTTATCCTTCACCATACAAAAGAAAAATTCTTCCTCCCAATCGTTGTCAAAATGATACGTCCTAGATTTCTTCGCTGCACTCATTTTGTACTATTTAATAATAAATTTTCTATGGACGAAGTTCAAGTTACCATTCGGAATGACTCCAATTCCTGCAGGCGCAAAATTCATACCGGCGTGAATGAGAGTCTCGAATGTTTCCGTCAAACGCACCGCCCGAAATTTCTAGAAAAGCGGCAAGAATAAAAAACGTGGCATTTCTTTGACAACTACCGCGCGTTCCTTTGATAAAGCCGCGTTTTGCCACTAGCAGAGTGTTATTTTATTATCTAATGAATTTTTGCAGTTTAGTAACCTACTTATTAAAAATTTTGTTCTTCTCGAGATCTACTCAAAAAGCACTAGCGATCGATAGCGGATATGATCATATCCATTCGAATTTTCATAGAATCGATGACAGTGAAGAAAAATGAAAAACGTGCAATTTGACAAATAAAGATCGAAATTGATGCAAAAACTCAAGAATTATTCATTACAGAATATGAACGAAACATTGTCTGTCCAGTTAATTTTGCGATCCGGTGTATATATGAAATGAAAAAATTAGGAAAATATTTTATGAAAAAATAGTGTTTGTATTTAGAAGATATAGGCTTGCCATAAACCACCGAAACTCGAAAAAATTATTTACATTCTACACAGTATGCAAAATGTATCTATTTTCAAAGCTCTTTCCTCATTTTCATTGGTTTCAACTACAGCAATGTTGCAAATGTATTTATACATACCTTAACTTTAAAGCAGATTTGGTTGTTTTGATGAAATTCAACTTAAGATTTAAATGTAAGCATTCCTTTTCTCTTCTGATAAAAATAGAAGATTATTTAAATATTGGGTGGTGAATATCTAACCCGATCTTTATTCAAATTAGTTTGAAAAAATTGTATAATCAAGAATGTTAGGTCAGACCTATTGCAAGAAAATGTATATGAATTTGAAATTGAATAATCATATGTATTCATTATGTAAATATTTATAACCAATAGCGATGAAACCATTATTTGATTATTTTAATTCGTTGTAATCTTCTTTGTAGATGAGAAAATATATATTTAAGAAGAAATTTATATGCGCTGTGAACGTAATCAGTAGAAAATATAGAATTAAATAATAGAGAATTGGAACGCGATACAGGAAAATAGAAATTTATATTATGTTAACTTCAATATTACAGTAATCAATTGATAGGATCATGGTATAAAGTAAACAGTACTTTTTAAGAATAACGGCAACATTTTTTGTGATACCAATGTGTTTGAAAAACTAGTATCTACTCTAGTTCACAAGTTCAAATCGGTATTTAGGCTTGATGAATATCGTAAAATATGAGCAACATCTCATTGTATTCGGGATGTCAAGAAAAATGCATTAAAATGTTTTACCGGAACAAAATTGTAGATCAGTTAACAGTTTACGATGAAAAAAAGGTATTCAATTTTCAAATAATTCAGGACATTAATAATTCAGCAACTATCAAAACAAAATTGTCTTCACAGATGAAGCAAAAATCTATTGTGAATTTTCATAATTATCAATTGTGTCGTTCATTGTAGTAGTCAAGTAACTCCATAATGATCCTAAAACATCTATAGATTATAATCGGCATCACTTGGAAGACTGAACTTGGCCATCGGGGCTCTCTCGGTCAAACAGATTTGAAGAAATATCGCAGGTTTTCATTATCTCCTTAGTCCTTTTCATGATCTTGCTTCCTATGTAAAATCTTTTCTTAGAATTTTTTAGACATATAAGAAGTATGATTGTTGAAATATTTTTCTGCTGTTTTTCTTTTTCCATTGTTACAGATTCCTGTCCTAAACCCCCTTCCTATCACCCTTGTCTTCGTTTGGAAATCATGGAATGCAAGAGAGAATGAAGCGGCTGAGCAGAAAAAACTTTGGTACTCTTTATGTACACACGACACTAACACAACATAAACAGACAAGCTACTGCTAGTGCAATAGCGACACGGAAACGAGTTTTTTCCTCAGGTTTTTCCACTCGTTTATTGAATCATATACAACATAGTATGGTTCCCTGTTACATTTCCTGAGCTCACACTTGTGTATATATATATATATATATATATATATATATATATATATATATATATATATATATATATATATATATATATATATATATATATATATATATATATATATATATATATATATATATATATATATATATTTTTTCTGACACACATCAAAATTATAGATATAAATACAATTATTAAAATTTTTGTAAATCCTCTCTTTTCAAAAGTTATGTCCCATGGTTTTTGTTTGCAAAATATATATATATATATATATATATATATATATATATATATATATATATATATATATATATATATATATATATATATATATATATAACTCCATATAATTAACTATTGAGTAATTGTTTTGTGAAATTATCTAACAAAAACCACAAATATTTATCAAATGTTTTAAATTTTTATTTTTCAATAATGAATGAGAGTTTGTCATTAGTACAAAATTACTTAAAATAATTCAAGTCTTATATTGAAATTAAATATATATTTTTTGGACCTGGGTAAAGGGGGCCACCGGAAGCTTCACACGCTACAAATCACCAGGGGCAGACGGAATCTATCCGGTCATGTTGCAAAAAGGAAACACATATACAGTCTGAGAGCTATATACAAAGCCAGCTACTAACTGGGCTACATACCCCAATCATGGAGGAAAGTCAAATTATTATCTATACCGAAAATTGGCAAAAGGTCTCCAGATGAGCCTAAATCATATCACCCGATAAGCTTAACCTCCTTTCTCCAAAAATCAATGGAGAAAATTCTCGACAACCACTTGAGGAGTTTCATAAAACTTCATAAAAAACAATTTGCCTACCAACCGGACAAGTCTACAATTGATGTCCTACACGGTCTAATGCTAATCAAAGAAGTGGAAGGAGCACTAGAGGCTAAAGAAACAGCCTTAGTTCTATTTGGAGACATTGAAGGAGCCTTCAACAATACCTCCCATACATCCATTAGCAATGATGCAAACGAGAATGGTGTCGAAACACCCACCATCAAATGGATCAGAGAAATGCTCAAGGGTCGGATCATAATGGCCACTTTTGGAGACACTGAAATATCGGTGCCAGCAGTGGAAGGATACCCTCAAGGAGGTGTCCTATCGCCGCTACTATGGTCAGTAGTTGTTGATGGCCTCTTAGAAAGACAGAACAACGCTGGCTTCAACGCACAAGGCTATGCTGATGATCTAGTTACAATCATTAGGGGAAAGCATGATGGAATTTTATCGAACCTGATGAAAAAAGCCCTCAACATCGTAAATGAATGGTGTGCTGAAGAGGGGCTCAGCATCCAGACAAAACCATTCTAATTCCATTCACAAGACGTAGAAAGTTGAACTAAAAACCCCATCTTTCTGAATGGACATACTCTGAAATTTTCGGAACAGGCTAAGTATCTAGGCACATATGCATGGTGGACGAAAACATCAGAAATAAATACGCAAAACAAGCTACAAAAACTGCAGCGGTTAGCGTGCGTGGGCATAATAGGGGCTATGAGAAGCACCTCGACTACTGCCCTGGAGGTAATCCTAAATCTCCCTCTTCTTCATATAACATTGAAAGAGGAGGCGTTGATGGCGGCATTACGGCTCCAAGACACAAAAAAATTATTACCTGGTGATCTGAAGGGACACCTGGGGACTTTGGGTTACATAGCGCCAGAAATCTTATCATAACCAACAGATATAATGCCGCTCACTCTTCGAAGTGGCCATAGAAGACCGCACTATCGTGAAGGGAAAAACAAATCAATTAGACCAAAAATCCTCCATTTGGTACACGGACGGATGAAAAACGATTGATGGAACAGGAGCAGGCATATATGTACTCAAGTAGTCGTCATCAGTGCCTCTGGGCTCCCACATTCATGCAAGCAGAAACACTTGCTGTAAACCTGCAAGGAGGGGCTACGAAGGAAACTCAAAGGTGCAAAGATTCACATTTTAACGGACAGTCAGGCAGTGATCAAAGCTCTAAACTCTTACAGTTATCGGAGCATCTCTGTCTGGGAATGCCGTCAATCCTTGAAGCAACTTGCTGACGGGAACAAACTTTTCCTGTGGTGGGTGCCAGGCCACGAAGGCATACAAGGAAATGAAGTCGCTGACGAACTTGCTGGATCAGCTGCTGGAATCCCACCCATCGGACCTGAACCGTTCTACTGTCTAAGCAAGCTGCACCGAGGACAGGAACTGGAGCGCTGGAAAGAATCTAGCAAAAAAGGATACTGGAAGAAAACTCCAGGCCAAAGGCAAGCGAAAAAGTTCATTGACTATTCACCAAAGAAAATAAAACAGCTTCTCGATCTCTCTAGGGATGAGCTGAGGACTGTAACAGGCCTCCTTACGGACACTGCTCACTGAGTAAAATGGGCAAATCGGAAACGGCAACATGCAGAATGAGTAAAGAGGGCGATGAAACTATCGAACATATTATTTGCATTGCAACTGCCGTCAAAGACATATACACACGGTAGCGACAACCTAGAGCCGCACGAAGTAAAAGCGAAAGCTCCCAGGGAGATTCTTAATTTTGTAAGGGAACTAGATCTACAGGGAAATGAATGAGAGGGGTTACGAATAAAAGAACAACTTGGTCGCAGTTCGGAAAGGCTTGCAAAGCCAAACGACCCCCTCTAATGTAATTAGAGCGGAATACAACAACATACCTTTTTACTATCATAATTTATGAATAATTTTTGTATTTTTTGTTTTTGTAAAACATTCTAATACATTTTTTTTAGATTCTTGATCTTTATTCAATATAAATTTGTAACTAAAGTTGAGTGGAGAAACTTTGTTCTATACAAATTTCTATGAATTTCTTCGTTCGTATTTAAATCTTAGTATCAATTACGATATTAATGTCTCTTAAAAAGAACAAAAAAAATGTAATTCGGCAATGCCTTTCAAGAGGTGTCTAAATAAGCCAGCATCGCATGCCAGTTCTGGCACCCTGTTACTTCTATCTCCTGTCTACAGTGAAATCTACATTAAAGGAACAAGATAGATAGATAGATATGCGTGGAAATGAACGAGGCGACTATATCTGAAAGAGCGGTTAGAAAAAGGGTTCCAACAATGTTTCGGTAAAATAAAAATTTGTATGGAATATGGATAGGGTTGGGGTAACTATATATACTGGGGGTGATCATATGAAAAAATGTTCGAAACCAAAACAAAATGCTTTATAGCGTCAGTCCCGCTATTTAATATACATTCCTCGAAAGATAACAAAACAGCAATAAAATTGGAATCAATGCAAGAACAACACATGTTATTCCATCGGTATTTTGCAATGAATATGAATATTTTTCATTTTCCTTTTAGAAATATAATGCTTTCATCAATACAATACCCTTTGAAAGATACACGTGTTTATTGTTTCACAGTTTCACGTTGTCATTGTACATCTGACGTACTACTGCGAGATTGCATACCCTGCACACTACGTCATTACAATTCATACATTATTATAACTTTGATAAACACCTTATTAAAAATTCTATCTCATCTTCGAAGTAGTCCTCATTGAATTCAACAACATGCTCCAAACGCATTTACCACTCCTGGAATCACTTCTGGTAGTGGCTCCAAAGAATTCGTCGCTTTCAATATTTGAAAACAGCCAAAAGTCGCAGGGAGCTACATTCTGTCAAAAAAGTACCGGAAATTGTTTGATTAAAAAATCTGCTCAATACTATTGTCAAAATTTTTGTTGTTGCTAAGTTGGCGCAACTGTTTTCTATACTGACGCGGAGTTTGAACCCGATCCGTCACTTAATTTGTTTACAGTGCTTGATTTTGTCAGTTCTCACATATGTGTTTTGCGATTCTTACAATCGATGAAAATTTAGGACAAAGAACTTGTCTCAAACTTTGTATTGCAAATGGAATTTCGCGTGCAAAATCGCTGAAAATAATACAGAAGGCTAACGGTGAATCGATTTTATCGAAAACACGTGGATATAAGTATTATAGTGCATTCAACAGCGGCCGAGATGTGATGAGATGAAAGATTTGCCTCGCTTTAGTCGGCCATCAACATCTTCAACTGAAAATAAAATCGATTAAGTGAAGGAAATGGTAATTGAAAATCGTCATTTAAGTTTGAGAAAGATAAGCAATCAACTTTCCGTGTCTCACGAATCATTTCAAATTTTACATGATTGTTTGGGCATGAACTGCGTTCGACAACAAGTTCCAAAAGACCTGAATTTTCTTATTCTTAATAATATTTCCTACCCTACCCACATGGTGCTCATTATTGTGGTTACTTTGGAAGTTAATTCCTAATTCCCATGAGTACTAATTATTTATTTGTTTTTCAGGATAAAAGAAAGAGACCTTCAGGTGCGAAGTTTCGCGAGCAAAAGGAACTGAGACTAAAAGAAAGGGGAAAATGGTTGGATCTTTAAAGCATTTCTTGCAAAACAATCGAGATTCCACAGAGACTATCGATGCTGGTGCGACCGAATCGTCGAAATCTCAAGATTCTAAATCCGTAATATCAATAATCGTGAGTGAACCATCTGAAATTTCATCAGTAACATCAGGTCCTGCAACAAGTAGCAGCGGCTGTAGCAGCAAAACAGCTTCTACTGATGCAGAGCCGATGAAGCGATGACACCATCCTCGTCTACAGAACTTGAACAATCTACTTCAGGTAATTCAGCTTGTGTAAAAAGTTTGGTAATATCAGCTACCGAAATACCTGCTGCAAGTGACACTTTCGATGAAGGCTGTAATGAGGCTAGTATCGATAGAATTCCGTCCGACCCCGGTTTGTGGCCCGAAAGAATCACTAATCAATATTGATTAAACGTGGTCCGCCCTTGATAGACATCAGTTTTAGCTTTCCTAGTAATAAAGATAAGGGAAGTTTTCGGGCAAATACTTTGAAAGAAATCTAGCAAATGGTGAAAAAGTCGAGAGGGCTTGGCTTATTTACTCTTTTCCTAAAGATTCTGTATTTTGTTTTTGTTGTAAGTTGTTTTGTTAATGTAAAACTCCTAACGCTTTTTGTGATACAAATGGAGTATCTGATTGGCAACACTTGTCTTTGCTAATTAAGAGAAACGAAACGTCAATTTCACACAACAGTTATATAAACACTTGGGTAAATTTAAAAAAAATGTTGGAGACATCTATGACTGTAAATGCTCATCATCTGCGGATTTAAGAAACGGAAAAAATATTGGCGAGACGTGTTGGAAAGAATTATTGCGATTGTTAAGTATTTATATACACAATGCTTGGCATTTCAAGGTTCTTCTCAATTGCTTTTCGAACATGATAATGGAAATTTTCTAAAAGCCGTTGAGATGATTGCCTCTTTTGATTCAGTGATGAGACAGCACGTTAGCCGAGTGTATAACTCCCAAAAAAAAAATCTGTTAAAATGACTCATTATTTAGGCGTGAAAATACAGAATGAAATAATTGAATTCTTGTTGTCCAAAGTAAGAAATAATATTTTGGAAATGGTTTGCAGTTCAAAATATTTTTCGATAATATTAGATTGTACACCAGACACTAGTCATACTGAGCAAATTAGTCTTGTTCTGAGGTATGTTGTCCTCCTAAATACCACTTCAAAAAAGGTTTGCGTTTAATCCAATACTGGACTCTACAGGAGAAGAGATATATACATTTGAAAAAATTAAATTCAGAATTAAAACACATTAGGGGACAAGGTTATAATAATGGGACAAATATGAAGGGAAAACATGTTGGGCTTCAAAAACGCATTCTTGATGCGAATCCGAAAGCCCTTTTTGTATCTTGTGCGGCTCATACTTTGAACTTAACAGTAAATGACGCTTCTAAGGTGTCAGGTGCTACAATAAATTTGTTTAATCTTGTGCAAGAGTTATATTTTTTTCGTCATCCATAAAAAGGTGGTATGTTTTGAAAAAAAATGTCCCCGGGTTAAGTTTACAGTCTCTATGTGAGACAAGAAGGTCCAGCAGAATTGACGCAATAAAGCTCTTTTAAGTTTATTCAATTAAGGTTTGCGAAAATCTTTTAGAAGTGGCTGAAGATAATTCCTTTCACATTGATGCATGACATAAAGCGAGTTCCCTCTTAACGTCCGTACAAAATTTTAAATTTATTTGTGGACTTATTATTTGGCATGACGTTTTATTTCATATAAATATTGTCAGCAAACGAATGCAAAGTGCTACAAATAATATTAGAGTATGCCAAACCAACCTTAAGAATTTAGTTGATCACTTCCAGCAATATAGATCTGACCTATCATTTCAAGAAATTCTTGTGCAAGCGAAAGAAGTAACATCCTCTCTCGAAATTGAAGAAGACTTTCCAACCCCTCAACGGTTAGGAGGAAATTTAAACCAAAACTGTTTGACTATGAACACCAAGATGAGACCCCTCATGATCCAAAAACCGCGTTTAAAATAGATCAAACTATGAACTCTCTGAAAAACCGATTTGACTTACTAATTGAGTATGATATTTTCGGAGTTTTTAGCGACATATTCCAATTAAGTGACAGCGATCTTTGAAAACATTGTTCTATTTTTGAAGAGCAGCTGACAGATCAGGATAATAAGGATATAGACTCCAATGATCTGTTTAACGAAATTAAAGCGTTAAAGTTGTTTTCAATACCTGATGATACTGACCCCTTAAGTATTTTACAATATATATTTGAAAACAATTTAATCTCCACCTTTCCAAACGTAAGCATTTCACTAAGAATTCTTTTGTCATTGCCTGTATTTGTAGCTTCTGGCGAGTTAAAAATCATTAAAAATTATTTAACATCGACAATGATTCAAGAAAGATTGTCTGGGCTAACAATTTTAGCAATTGAATGAGAAATTTTTGACGGTATAGATTTTAGCGATGTAACTAATGAATTTGCAACAGCTCGGAAAATATCGCTACTACAATAGCTATCTTTTATTATTTTTCTATTGCAGCTAGACCTAGCTATCATTTTTGATTTTATAACGAAGTTCCTAGGTACTTGCTATTAGAAATATCTGCATATTTTTAAAATATCTAAGTATATGTAGAAAGTAGTAGTATATATATATATATATATATATATATAAAGAAAAAAAAAAAAAAAAAAAAAAAAAGATCACCTCTGATTATATAAAGATTTCCAATATCGAAATCGAGCCAATGCATCAAGGAGATACATATAAATATCTTGGATTTTGTCAAGAGAAGACAATTAACCATAGCAGCACTAAAGAAATTATTAGAAGTTCATATTACAAAAGACTAAGAATTATCATCAAGAGTTATTTAACTAGTAAAACCTTTTCAGAGCTATCAACTCCTATGCTGTTCCTATTCTTACATCTTCTTTTGGAATTATTAAATGGTCTAAAACTGATCTAAATGAATTACAATGTCAAACGAGGAAAATGCTCTGTAAATATCATAAGCACCACCCAAAGTCAGCTATTCAGAGAGTTACACTACCTAGACATCTTGGAGGTCGTGGATTAATTGATTTGAATAATCTTCATAGTAAACAGATTTTTCATCTACGTTCCCATTTTCATGATAAACAGAGAACGTCTAAATTACATGATATTGTTGTTGCTTCAGATTATAATCTTACACCTCTGAACTTGACAATGCAAAAGGTAGATTTCGATATATTTGATGATAATTCTAAAATAGAAAGTTGGATGCAGAAGGAATTACACGGAAAGCACCCTAAAGAATTGAAAAATGATTATATTGATGAAATTGCATCGAATAAATGGTTAGTATCTGGAGAATTGTTTGCTGAAACAGAAGGCTTGGCAATTGCGATCCAGGACCAGGTTGTTTTCACAAGGAATTATAGAAAACATATCATCAAACAAAATATAGATGATTCTTGCCGTAGATGTTTCTGTTCTTCAGAAACAGTTTTTCATATATTATCATCTTGCTCAGTCCTTGCTTCAACAGATTATTTAGAAAGACATAATGCCGTCGCTAATATTATTCACTTCAATCTAGGAATTAAACATGACCTAATTCCCAAAAGAAAAAAATTTCAAAAATATGAACCTGAGATTATTTGTGAAAATGACAAATATAAACTTTATTTTGATAAAACAATTCTGTGCAACAGAGCTGTAAAACACAATAGACCAGATATCGTTCTTATTGATAAACAGAATCAAATAACATATATAATTGATATTGCTATACCCGACACACATAATATACAAAATAAATACAATGAAAAAATTTCTAAATATATGATGCTTGGCGACGAGATTAAAAAATGTGGAAAATGAAGAAAATATTTATTCTACCGATTATTATTTCTACAACAGGCGTTATTCCTAGAAATCTTCACAAAAGTATTGAGATTTTGGGTCTGAAGAAAAATTTGTTTGAACAGTTACAAAAGATAACAGTCATCAAATCTTGTAATATTCTTCGTAGGTTTCTTTCCGAAAATAATAATGAGGTAGAGTCATAGGTTTTCTTTAGTTTATACTGCTCAGAAGCTCATTTCATATTTTATTTATTTGTTTATATAAATGTAATATAATTAACTGACAATTTTGTCATATTTATATTCAGAGCAGTATTCTATTCGATCGTTCACCACTTCACACAAAGGAAACTATTAATGAGTAACATTCAGTGTTACTTGACTAAGGTCCGTACACTGGATTTTCCTGGGAGAAAGCCTCTGACACTACTCGTTGGTACATTGATATCATTGTCTGATGATGCTATAGTATGTATATATTCTGGTAGATTGATATATTCTCATAACATTTAACGTTATCCTAATATATAATTACTCCAGGATATGTTTTGATTATAATCATTGCCTGGCAATGGTATTAATTACCGGGTGGTGGATTTATATTTTTCATGAAATCAGTTTGATTGCATGAACAGATATATGGGCAACTCGTCGGGGTAAAACCCTTTTATATATATATATATATATATATATATATATATATATATATATATATATATATATATATATATATATATATATATATATATATATGTAGACATTAAGTAACAACATTTCTGTTATTTGTTCATAAAAAATGTGATTTTAGTTTTAGGTTATTTTCTAGTATTTATAAACAACGAGTCAATGTGTCTGTATCCCATTACTTAAGTAAATGTTTTAAAATGGGTGTGAACAAGAATTTATTTTGTTATGATTTTGTTCTGTTTGTTTCATTTCGATATTTTAGTCTACAAATAAATATGATTTCTAAAGTTCAGTTTTTTGCTTTACTTCAAGCACCTACCTACCTACCTCATACCATCAAAAAAAAAAAATAAAATAAAAAAACATGATCCAATATGCCATAAGGGGCGCCAAAATTTTTGCACACAAGCGCCTGTACCCCTCACGGGGCCCTGTCTGTCAACCATAGAACGATCCAGCCTGGCCCGATTATTCTTCCTTTTTTTGGAATTGAAGTAAGGAATCCACATAAAGTTATTTTTTGGGGTGGTGGTTTCACAACAAGTTTTAATTCGCTGTTTCGTTAACGAATTTCGATATGGCGCAAGTTGTGCAACGATTTCAATGGAAGCTAATTAAAGTTGCGGTCGTTCCGAAAGTTGAAATAAAAATTGATGCACTCCATGGGTTGTAGCGGAGGTAACGTAGAAAGACTTCCGACTTCTAAGTCTATGCAAGCGTGAGATCAAATAATCCCAAGTGGCGACAGTGGCGCTAGAGTTGAGCATGAAACAGGGTCGGCACTGTCCCATATAACCAATCGTTTCCTCAAATTCTTGCTTGTGAATTCGGAATAGTAACCAGAAAAATATGATATTGAGGAGCTTCTATCATATTTGTGTAATGCACCTAGCAATAATTCAACTAATTGTTAACTCCCGACATAAACAAGAAATGAGGTGATATAATTTCAACCAGTATCTAAACACCTTCCAAAAGTCTAGGTTAGAACCAATATCTTTAAAATATGAATTTGATGATACGAATTTATAGAAATCTTTCGGTTTTTGTTAGGATTTATTGTATATAATGTATTCTCAAGAAAACAAAATAATATCTGACTTCTCCAAAGCACCTATTATAAAAAAAAATTGAAATTTGAAAATGACGAAATTTGGTAAAACACAAAAAAAATCCTGAACTGATATTTTCGAAACGATATGGAAGCACTTATATTTTTCAGTACCCAGAAGGTCCACCTCTGTTATTAATGGAACTTTGGCATCGTCGCGACATGCTCAATACTAAATTGTCTATTACATTTTGGCCTAAGTCATTCCAAGCCCCCTGAACTGCTAATCGAAGCTCCTGTTCATAATGGAAGACGTTTCGACGCAGGAGATTTCTTTTTAGGGTGTCCCACACATGTTCGATGGGATTCAGATCTGGGGAGCAGGATGGCCACGGTAGAAGATCGATATCATTCTCTTCAAGAACGTTCAAGACAACTCTTGCACGATGAGGAGGGGCATTATCTTGTTGGAAGAGTGGATTTTGACCCATTGTTTGGAGATACGGTACCACTACAGGTAAAACTATCTCATTTGCGTAAGAACTTCCCGTGAGGTTGTTCTGTATGAAAACGAGGTCTAACAACTTCTCTAATTACTGATGTTGTTGGGAAGGGGCCAATGTAAGTTAGACATGCCTATTCGCTTTCTGGTTTTTCCATAATATAATATAGTAATTGACGAATTAGTTTTTGTTCTTTGCATTTAATAATACTGTTTATCTGGAAGACTGGAATATTATTATTTGATATGATTTCCTTAATGATAACGCATTTAATTATTAGCGGCTAGTTTAAAAATCCAACATAACACTCACTGAATAGAATCGCACTCAAACAATAAAATCTATTTAAACCAAATTACAGAGAGCGATCCAATTCTTATCAATTCTTATGAAAATTGTTAAAGGAAATAGTATAGTGTGCTTCGACATAAACAAATATCAAGAAGAATTGCAAGATTTCTTAGACTCAACAGAAATCTCAAGGGAACCCACGAAACGATTAATAGAAAAAATCAGACAAGAATTGGAACAATCGAATTATTAAGCACATTCAAAATGGTACAAGAAGAAACTCATTGCAATGAACCCTTCTCCAAAAATATAGGGTGTAATCAAACTACACAAAAAGGAAAAGCACGCCAGGCCAGTTGTTTCCTAACATAAACACACCTTCAGGTAAATTAGCAAGCTTCTTGAACTACAAATGCATGAAACTCACTGATTTTCATCTTCATTATAAACTTTCAATACTTAGCAATTTTAATTTTAAATTTATCTCTTTTGATATAAAAAAATGTACCAAAACGTTTCAACAGATGAATGTCCGCTGCTGATAAAGGAAATCTTCAACCAGAATAAAATTTTTTCATAGATTATAGATGAATTTTGTAGTCTCTTAGAGACCTGTTTGTCATAAATTAATTCCAATTTTAACCAAAAATTTTCAAACAAACTCCACATGGGATCTCTATATATATATTAATAACCTCCACTGCTGAAATTGAATGCAATAATGCCCTAAATTTGCTTGACATAACCACGTGTCACGTTGTTTGTCCGCGATGGACTCTAACTTACTTAACCGATTTTAAATTAAATTTGCACACCGTGTGCAGTTTGATCCAACTTGTGAGATACGATAGCTTACATCTTAATTTATAGCCGCATTATTATTTTATTGCAAATTATTTATCTATTATTAGACATTCACAATTATCTGTTAACCCCAAACGATTTTTACAGATGGCGATATCTGTTGGCTGGATGGAGTAAGTAATCAATAGATGGCACTGTTATGTTAAACCCACAAATGTGTCATATAAGCTACAATTTAATAGCATAACCACCACGTATTGTTGAGGCTAAAGTATAGGTTGAATTTGTTTTGTAGTAAACGAAATACCGTGAAATTCAATTGTTTCTACATTTAAAATTTTTGGTGTTAGCATAGCCGGCCACGTGTTACTTAGACAGAAGTATAAATTATATTATATTATAGTGAAGATAATACAGTGAAATTATTCCTGCTTTTCACTTATTTGTGCTTCATTGTTCAAAACTGTATAATTTTTATATATATATATATATATATATATATATATATATATATATATATATATATATATATATATATATATATATATATAATATATAATATATAGTTATAAAAGTTAATTAATATATCAATAAGAAAATTGTACAAAGCTTTTGACAATAATTGTACAAATATTTTTTTATTGTTTTTATTTAACCTCCATTAAGAATTATTTCACTCTTAACATTTCAATGTGCTCTAGTAGCATGTTTTTCAGTTTTTTTAATAATTAAACAATGAAATTATTATTTTCAGTCATATGTCACCGAAAAATTCTAACCTCAACAACGCGAGGAGCAGAGAGGCACAACGCAAACGTGTTGAAAGAGCTCATCAGTTGGCAGAACAAATCGCAACAAGAATACAGCTCAAAGAATCAGGACAGCAGAAGGTCTTGCACAAGAATCTCAAGAACAGTGTGACGACCGTCTGCGACAGACAGACATAGCAACGCGTGGCCAGGTCTGCTAATACTATATATATATATATATATATATATATATATATATATATATATATATATATATATATATATATATATATATATATATATATATATATATATATATATATATATATATATATATATATATATACGTTGACGAAAACGTCAACAGGCTTTGAAGATGGTGCATGAGATTGCATTGAAACGCTAGTATATATATATATATATATATATATATATATATATATATATATATATATATATATATATATATATATATATATATATATATATATATATATATACTCCCACAAAAATTGTCGCATCATCCTACTTTTACGACAATACTATATAAACTTTTAGGTTGGTCGTTCAAGAGTCGCTTGGTAACTTTCAGAAGTGTAAAATAAGAATCATTCAAAAGAGATGATTTTATGATAAAAAATATCAACTATTTTCGAGTTAATGAAAAATTAAAAAATTCTACCATCTTCAAACATTCGCGAAGAGATCAATCAACTAGCATCGAATGGTTACTAATCATTTTCAAAATCGAGTGTTTCCTCCCCGAGCCCTAACTGCTGCCAGTATACGTCTCGGAAGCCACTCAAACAAATTTCGGATGTACTCTTGAGTCACTGTTGGAGTGTTCTACAAGGTATCCTACGTTGCTGAATTTGCCACCCCATGTTGTCCCAAACATGTTCTATCGGATTCAAGTCGGGACTTCTGGCTGGCCATCTTAAAATATCAATTTCGGCATTTTGCAGAAATTCTGTAACTACTCTAGCTGCATGAGGCCGAGCATTATTATCCATATAAATAAAGTTTTCGCTAATCAATGGGATATCTGCGATGTATCTGGCCGCTGTCATTCTTCCATTATTCACTAGGACTAACTCAGTTCGACCATGGAAAGAAATGCCCACACCATTACTGAGCCTCCTCCGAAGTTTTCGTTTGCCGTATGTTGCATTGCTGATACCGTTCCCCAGGTCGTCTGTATACAGGCATTCGCCTATCATTTGATACTAGACAGAACCTGGACTCGTCGGAAAAGAGAATATTCGACCATTCTGGAATACCCCAATTTGTACGTTCCATCGCAAACTGAAGTCTTGCAACTCGATGCTCTCTGGTGAGACGCGGGCCGGTAGAAGCCAGCCTTGGTCTGATATCGTCTTCTCTGAGCCTGTTCCTAACAGGTTGCAATGAAATGTGCACATTTCTGGAAGTGCAAGTTCATTTTGTAGCATTCTAGCCGTACAGTGCCGAACTCTTAGTGCAGTTAAACGAAGCCAACGATCATCAACTGGTGTTGTTATCCGATTTCTTCCTTGTCCGGCCCTTCTTCCATATTCCCCTGTTTCGTGGTACCGATTAATTGCTCTTGAAATAGTGCTTTGGTTAACATTCAACAAGTTAGCCACGTAACGTTGGCTTCGCCCCTCCTCTAGAAGTGTTTCAATTCTTACCACTTCATGATCACTCAGATAGCGTCCAGGACGTTCAGCAGCCATTATAATAAATTCAGAGATTCGAAAATCAACAAGAAACACAGAAAACTTGCATTAATTTAGCGTGAAAACTGAAAAGAAATTGAATGAATACTTATAGTCAAATGAACTCATTCTTGTTTCAGACGTGTTTGAGATCATATGGAAACAAATGTTGCTACATAGATAAGATTCTTTTCCCTCATATGTCCAAAAACATATATATATATATATATATATATATATATATATATATATATATATATATATATATATATATATATATATTCATATACATACTTTGCCAACTTTAGGTAGGTACGTAAAATTCGTTTTTCGCCATAACTTGTAAATTGAAATCTCAGATACAGGAATTTATGGAGAACTTCATTTAGTTTTTTACGGCGAATCTAATGAATCGAAGAAAATATGAGTTACAATTAGAAATATGTGGTGAACATATTTAAGAATTAGAGTTTCGGACCAGCTGAATCAACTACCAAAATTATCATTAGTTCGCCATAAACGTCTAATAGGCCACTCAACTTGGGATATCCTGTATATATAGAAAAGAAACATTTACAGATTCAACAATCCCAAAGGATTCCTTTAACCACATTACATATAAATTGGCCGTTTATAATTGCATAATTAGAGTCTTTTCTATTTCCCTATGCATAACTCACTTTAATACGGAAATCATTATCATTAGAAACATTGCAACCTATCTAGTATTTTTATTCCATTGCATTCCATTCCCCAACCTATAATTGACTCTCTTTAATACGAAAATCAATATCATTAAGAAATTGCATCAAATAATAATATTCCTATCTTCCAGATAAACAGTATTATTACAAGCAAAGAATAAAAACAAAACTCTCAATTACTATATTCTATTACAGAAAACAAGAAAATAATTACGCATGTCTAACTTACATTGTCTCCCTTTCTAATAACATCAGAAATTATCTCTTCAAATTTAACTTAACATTTTCCTTCTCCAGTAGTCCCAACATAAGCAAATTAGATGAATTGAATGCAATGAATGCCCAGCAGCTTATGTAGGACAAACAAGTCGAATTTTTGAACCAAGATTCAAAGAACATTTTCCGTCAGATCCGCAGTTTTTGAATATACTAAATCTACAAATCACATTACATTAGACAATTTGAAAATTCTCCACAACTGCAATAAATAATGAATATGTCGGAAATTTTGGAAATCAACAGACTTTGTGAAAACCCAAAATTCACCACTCTCAATGGCCAACTAGGATTAAATCACTCCCCACTACTCAACATTTAAAATAGGTATAGTCTGCCATTCTTTGTCACAACTGTTAGTTCTAGATACTTGAAAATGACGTAACTGTCGAAACCGGTCATGTGCATCAAATATTAACATTGTGGAAATCAGACCGAAGCCTTTCATCTCATTTATTTTAAAATCAATTTAAAATAAAACCATCAACAATAACATTTCCATATAGTTACCACACTACATGTGCCACACAGAAATTGGGTTTGGAGGTTAATTTTCAGTATTGACATTCGACTCATATAGCCCTTATGTTTCAATATTCTCTCGTTCGAAAAGTAAACTCAGAAACTTAATTCCTCCCTGTATCTTGTTGGGTTGAATATGTTGATTAAAAGTTCCTAGTAAAAAGCGTTCGAGCTCCCATTCCCTAGCCGCCGATTCCGATGGTGTTACACACACGAACGAGGACAATGGCTGTATTTCCCTCTCAGATATTCGGATTAAGTATTATTTGGACTTCACAGACGGTGAAAATAAGTTGGATGTTATAATCACGTGCATTCTACGTGTAAACATAAAAAATTCTTAATTAGTAGCTACGCTTCCTTTGATATAAATAGAATTTACGGAACCGACGCTCTCCGCGCTCAAGCTTTAACATGTTTGATTCTGCTCTAGAACAAAACTGCAAATTTTATTTCCAAAGTGGATCGTATGCGAGGACAGAATGATTTGAGGAAATGTAGCTGACATTGTCCGTGGGTTGTTTCAAATTAGAAGATATTGAATTAAAACAAATATCATTTGCTTAACTCCAAGTTTGTGGGGTTGCAGCACTTGTCCTCCGCCGGCTGCCATCTTGAAAAAGAGGTGCAAATACAAATAATAATAATAATAATAACTGTTCTTTATTGATAATAATATCAAGAGGCCATCGACCAAAGTCCTTCAGCCCAAATGGGTTTGAAATACATTTCTAAAATATTAATAATTACAAAAAAAAAAGATCTCTAATAATTAGTACTTTAGGAATTTTGGTAACTTTTTAGCTTCTGAAGTAATGTACAGGATGGAAATTTTCTGAGTGGGTTTTCTGCTGGTTCGTCGTGCAGGAGGTCTCTTATGTCATCCAATTCACTCAGTCTCTGTATAAATTTGGTATTCAGTTTCTTGATGCGCTCTCTTATGGGTTCTATCTTGGTTCTCTGGTACAAAAGGTGATTTGGGGATTGTGTAATGGGTTGTTTGGATGCCTCATTTTGGTTATTGCTCTCAGGGATGTTGTTTCAGCAACCTCCAGAATTTTGATCACTGACTCTCTACAATTCGCATATAGGGATGTCCATACTCTATTATTGGTCGACATATGGATTTGTAAATGACCGTTGCTGTTTTCATGTCAATTCCTTGATTATTGTATGTCAAACATCTAAAGTGTTTAGCTCTAGCGATCATTTTCTTTTTTATGGTGTTTGCATGAAGTTTCAGGCTGGCTTTGCTGTCAATTTGAATTCCTAGGTATTTTATTGATGGTGTTGGTTTCACTGTTTTCTTGTTTATTGAAATAACTGGGGAATGGTGATTTATGTTGTGATTGAATATAATGAGCTGTGATTTTTCTGGGTTGGCCTTCAATCTCCACTTTGCGAACCATGATGTGATGTTGTTAATGTGCTTTTGAAGTTTTTCCATACATTCTTTTAATGTTTTCCCGTGTGAGATTGCTATAGTGTCATCTGCGTATTGTAGTATATATTGATCTTTATTATGAGTTGTGGGCATGTCACTGCAATATATGTTGTATAGAAGAGGAGAGAGTGGTGATCCCCGAGGTGTACCTTGCATGGAAGTGAAGAAGTCAGATTCTGAGTCTCCAATTTTTGTTTTCAATCTTCTATTCTCAAGATATGATCTTATTATCTGGATAAGATATGATGGAGTGTCTCTTTTGAACATTTTGTAAAGTAAACCTTTTATCCACATACTATCAAATGCTTTATTAGTGTCCATACATACTGCTGCTGTTTTCCTTTTGTTCAATTGTGCATTTTGAAGGTTAGAGATGAAAATTGTGAGAGGGTGAACTGTAGCTTTTTTTTTGCGGAAACCAAATTGGTATTTGAGAATAGAATAATGCAAGTGTTCCTCAAGTTTTACTTTAATTATTTTTTCTAGTAGCTTTCCTAGTACTGGCAAGAGTGCTATAGGCCTATAGTTTTCAACTTTTTTGTGATCTTTATTAGTTTTTGCTATTAGAATGATGGTACCAGTTTTCCATATTTTTGAGAAGGTTTGATTATTCAGACACCATTCGTACATCTTCGTTATGTGTTCGTGAATTTGTTGGTTCAATTGTTTGACTATACTCCATGGAACGTTATCTGTCCCTGGATCACTGTTTTTAGTATTATGCAGAATCTCATAATACGTGTCTTCCTCAATTTGCACTGATTCTTTTTCCCTCTGGACATCGGTGAAGCAATCAGTATACCAAGATTCTACCGTTGTTCCTGTTTCAGTATCATAGTTTTTGTCCTTGTCATATTGGTATCCCTGTTTGAAGTGTTCTGCAAATATGTTCGCCTTTTCTTCATCAGATTTGTATTCTCTATTATTGGCTAGAATAGTGGGTATCTTGTGAAATTTTTTGTACTTGGAGAGTTTGTTTATTTGCCGATAGAAATTTCTCCTTTGGCTTCTCTGATTGCTTTACACGCTTCCGTCCATCTATGAAGTCTGTACTGCCTGATCATATTGTGAATACTAGTATTGTATTCATTTAGTTTGGTTTTAAAATTAGGATTTGGGCAGCGCCTGTATTCTCTGTACATTTTTCGTTTTTGCTTGATCATATTAACAATGAAAGGTGGTAAATCGTGGAGAAATGGATGGTGTTTTGCTGTGGGTGTATATTTTAGAATGGATTTGGAGAGTTTGTTATTGAATAATGTGATGTAATCTTCGTTCATATTTGTATGTTTGTGGGAATTTATAAAGTTAGTGATCTCTTCATTTATTTTATTAATCTTGCATTTATTAAATTGTAAGGTTTTTCTCAATACGGTCTCTTCAGTTTGAGTATCCAAGTCCAATGTGATCAGCATCGCCAAGTGATCCGAACCCAGATCTGGCACAATACATTTTCCGCGATATTTCGGAAATTGTACATCTCATCACAGAAATTTTAAGACTTAATCTGTAGCAAATCGCTTTATCTACAAATGAGTCTATATCACTTTTTGCCGTAAATGAAATACGTCAAAAGTTATTAGCAGAAAAGTGGAAAAATTCTTATAAAAATTTTCTTTTTTGAACAATAACTTTTAATTTCCTCATTTGATCGAAAAATTATCCCAGACCAATCTTGTAGATCAGGGGTGCTCATACGGTAATAAGTAGGTAACTAAACTACAAAAATTTATTACGAAATAAAATAACACTCTTCTAGCGACAAAAGGCGGCTTCATCAAATGAATGCGCGGTACTTGTCAAAAAAAACCCAATGTTGCGCCTGCAGGAATTGGAGTCATTCTGAATTGTAACTTGAAGGCTATACTACGGCGATACAAAGTTTATTGTTAAATAGTACAAAATGAGTGCAGCGAAAAACTCTGAAACGTATCATTTTAATAACGATTGGGAGAAAGACTTTTTCTTTTGAATGGTGAAGGATAAGTGCATTTGTCTTATTTGTCCTCCGTTAGTTGCAATACCTAAGCGTGGTAACTTAGAGAGGCATCATAAAAGTGTTCATAAAAACTATGAAAAGGATTTTCCGCCACAGAGTGAATTAAAAAAGACGAAAAGTACCGATTTCATATCTTGTTTGAAAAAAGAACGAACCATGTTCACAAGACTAGCCGAACAAGCAAAAGCTGCTACGATGGCGTCATTTAAAATATCTCATATATTGGCGAAACACAAGAAACCATTCGAAGATGGATTGGTTGTGAAGAAAGCTTATATTGAAGCGGGTTGGACTTCATTTGGAGTTTTAAAAAATAAAGCAAAAATCATGTCTGCTAACAAAGAATTTCAGTTATCTCGTCCAACTGTCACAAGGCGTATTGAAGTCATGACTCACGACATGGCAGATAAAATAAAACATGATATCATGAAATGTATATACTTTTCTTTACAGTTCGGTATGGCACCGATATTTTCATTTGGATGGTATTCAATGACATGTTGGCTAAGGAAGAATTTTTGACAATCATTCCTCCGTGGCGAAGATATATATGACGTTTCCTTCAATTTTGTAAAAACTACAAGCTACCAATATATAAATTAGTGTGCATTACAACCGATGGAGCACTAGCTATGACTGGAAACAAGAGCGGTTTTGTGGCATTGTGTCGAGTTAATGAAGATTTTTCTTAATTTTTTTCATTCCATTGCATTATATATCAACAAGTTTTGTGTTGAAAAGTTTTAAACGAGGAGGAAATTATGGGCATTGCAACAAAAATTGTGAATTCCATCCGGGCACGTAGGTTGCAACAGAGGCTCTTTAAGTTGCAGTTGGAAGATAGGGAGTCAGCAGAACATACTGATTTACTTCTTCACACGGACATCAGGTGATTGAGTCGCGGAAAAATCTTAGAAAGGTTTCAAGAATTATTGCCCGAAATAACAGTTTATCTAGACGAAAGATGTGATGACACTCAGATGTTGAAAAACGAAAAATGGCTGACTGATTTGGCATTTTTAAATGACATCACAATGCACTTAAACACCATTAACTTGGAGCTTTATGGTAAAGGAAAAACTATTATTGAGATGATTAGCGCAGTGAACGCATTCCAAGGTAAATTGCAACTTATGATAGATCTGAAAGAAAGTATCTGAAACATTTTCCGTCTTTGAAAGCAAGGATTCCTTAGTTGAATTATGATACGTAAGGGGCTGAATTATCAAATATTTAGGGACAATTCGAAATACGTTTTTATGATTGCAGTAAAATGTCAAATATAGCATAATTTATGTATTACCTTTTTCATGTAAAAACATTGAAGAATTAGCTACTGAAATAGCAAGTCAGTTTAATATGAACTTATGTTCTATTGGAAATGAGTTGGTGCAGATTATATTAGATATATATCTCAAATCTTCAGCATCTGATACAAATTTCTGGTGTTTTATATCTGAAGATAAATGTCCGAATCTAAGGCAAATCACCCTCCAACTGACGGCAATGTTTGGGTTAACTTTAACTGTGCGAGTCTGTATTTTCTGAAATGAAGATGATTAAGTCAAAATATCGCAATCGACTAACTGACGATCATATGTCATCATGCTTGCGACTAGCACTCAGTGGTTACGTACCATCTTATGAAACCTATATCAATAAAAAACTGTTCTCAGAAAATGTGAGTAAATTTTACAACAATGTTCTTGGTAAGAAATATGCAGTGAAAGATATGCCTATAATAGAAGACGTTCAACACTGGAGTAGTATATACCAATATGAAGCGATTGGAATGTGGTGAAATAACAGAAATAGAACTTGGGGCACTATTCAACAACAATACCTCCAAGTGTAGATGGTAAATCTAATACCTGGGAAACGGGGAGAGGTTACTTATGAAATTCTAATAAAAGTTCATAACAAATGGATGAAGAAAGATGGCAATATACCAAGAAGGGAAAACTCACTTGATTCCAAAAAAACAAGAAACAAAGAGCTATCGGGTGATCACCTAACCTAACCTAGCTGCAGTGTACGAAATCCTCAGAGAAATGATATGGGACAGACTTTACATCCATCTCCAGGAAAACAATTTATCCCCTGATGACAAAAAGTTGTGTTGAGAACTCTTATGGCTGCAAGGATCACTTTTTAATAAGTAATTTGATTCAAAATGATGCCAAAATATTATCTCTATTTCCTGGATAGATTATCGAAAAGTCTTCGATAGTTTACCTCACAGATGGTTTACGAAAACCACGAATATATACAGAACATCCCCAATTATACTGTCATTCATGTTATGAATAATGATCACATGGAACACTGACCTGCATCTATCCAATAGCTCGACATCGTTAAAATTTGAAGGCAGAAAAATGAAGTCTGGAATCCCTCAGGGAGACTCCTCATCTCGCTTATATTTCTGTATGGCTTTATTAACACTTGAGAATGAACCATCTTCTACATATAGACGATTTTAAAATGGTAGTTTTCGAGTCGAAGAACTGGATACTTGGCTGTGCTCAAAGGCTGAAGAACTGAGTACAACTAATGAGTGGATCACGATCTGTTTCGACAGTCGGGCTGCTCTGGGAGCCATAGGCGCACACATTATTACGTCTGGGAGTGCGTTCACCGAAACAACAGTCAGTAAACCACCATAATCGTTTCCTAGGGGTACCGGGTCACACCGAGATCAGAGGAAATGAGACTGCGGATGGATTGGGCTAAGAAGACTCCAATAGAACCAGGCCTCGTGGTCGGGATCTCAGCCTGTGCTGTTAAGGCAAGGCTGGAAGACTGGCTAGAGGAATAACAAAGGAACACTTGGTTAAATACTTGAGGTTGTACGTAATGCTGGGTTCATCACCTAGTAAAACCTGGACAATGTTGGCATTTGAAGGCAGTCGAACTAATGCATAGCCCCTGGCATAGCTAGTGGCGGAGCTTGGAAAATTCAGATATAAATCTGTGCAATATAGAACTGGAGAATAATCCTAAATGCAGGTGGTGTGAAATTGGGGTGGAAACACCAATTTATTTGATCATCACATGGTCGGTATGGATACGCTTCAAGCGTAAAAAACTGGGCGCGGGTATGCTGAAGGGAGTGATCTGTCGGAGATACTCTCTCGCTCTATTGGAGACTTCTTTGTGAGGATAGAGTAGGGGATGCAGTTACAAGCAAAGAGGACACAAAGATCCATGCGACCAGGTGTCGATATCTATGACGCACCCTTCATATAATCCCAACTATAAATTAACTATTTGTTTCTTGTGGTAGGATATTTCAATTATTATGATAATTATAGGATTGGTCCCATCAGATGGACACAGGTAGAAATCAATAAACTTAACAGAAAAACTAGAAAGCTACTTTACATGCATGGTGCACTACACCCTAGAGCCAACATAGACCGTCTATATACACCCCGATATAAAAGAGGGGGAGAATTATGGAATATAGAAAATTGTTGAAGGTGTTCAACAATACCTGAATGATGATCGAATTATAATAACATTGGTTTCGTATATAGACAGAACACGAAAATGTGAAAGGATACAAACACTAATGAAAGCAACTAACACAGGTGAATCTGAAACATACAAAGTTACACGGTGTCCTAACTACGCAAGGATATTATCATATGATAATTGAACCGTCCTGGAGTCTATGAACGGTGCCCAAATCGAAGAATTCATTTCGTTATCAAGCTGGGTGGGTATATTGGGCCGATTAATTCACATTCAAATATTATACTCGATGCAAAATGAACTCGAAAAAGGTGTAATTAATAGTAGACAAACTAGAAACTGTTACTATTCATTTTCAAAATAACAATTGCGATAAAAGTTTGGCAAGAATATTCAGCACAATTCATTCAGGAAAAGAAATGCGTTTACAATACGGTGAACAAAGAAATTATGCGTAGTTGGCATTCTATTACAATTTTCCTTCACAGATCGTCCAAAGTCACTGGCTTCGTAGCGTATATTTTTTCAAATGACCCCATAAAACAATCGAGAGGGTTCAAATTCCGTAACCTTGCCGGCTACTCAATAAATCCCATCGTACCGATCCAGTTTCGTGGGAATTAATTATCTGAATATTCTAGCACTTGAATATCAAAATGCGAGGAAGCACTATGTTATTGGAAATGCAATTGAATCGTTTTTCAAAATTTCGAAAATTCAGGACAAATCGATTCTTCTAGCAAAGGTAGGTAACTATTACTATTGAGATCACCCTCGGGTAAAGAACGGTCCAACAAGATGTCTTCCGTACTACCCTGCCTAAACATTCAATTTCTGTGGGGTTTGTTATGTATTTCCATGTAAAAGTGAGGATACTGGGTGTTTCAGTAAAGACAATGGTGTCTGCTCGCCTCTCCAATGAGGATGAAGGTACTCTTGTCAGAGAAACAGATATTTGCAATTTTCGCAAAATTGCAGGCGAAGATTAGAGTTATCTTCATTTAGTACATACTGAAATCTTATTTGGAAGAGATGGAATTTGTGATGCTTCAGTATTCTGTAGACAGATGTAATTGATACGACAGTTTAATGGGATAACTTCCTAATGAACTGACTGTTGTCTATTTGTAGATGACCAACTTCAACAACTTCATTTTTCACAGGACTTGCTACTTCATGTTTTCTGTTGGCCACTGAATAAGTTGCCTAAAATTTCTTATCAGAGATTTGAGATATTGGTGACTCTCTTTTTCTGATATATGTTGAATATTTTTGCTTTTTCTTTTAATCAACTTCAATTTTGAAAACGAGACGATTTCTACTATTTTCTTAATTGAGAACACCAACAGTGATGCAATTCTGATTGGCCATTGTTAGATGAGAATTATGATAATATTGTTTTAGGAAAAAACTGTAGGACATGTATAAGAAATTCATGTGCTGATTGCAATGAATTTTGTAATTTTTTTGAATAACAAGTGGATCTTTTTCGAATTGAAGTCTTACTATATCATCTGTTGGCAGTTTTGGTTCTCAGTAATAAAGCAGATTGGATCAATCGACCCGACGAACCCAGCTGCCAAACGGAATTAATATCTCGATTGGAATACCCCTCTCAAACACCTAACACGGAGTGTTGACCAAATTCGTTCAGAGCATCAAGAGACAATGATGTGTCACATAATACTTTTTGCTATTGAAATGCTCATGTTTGGGGAGAGGGTAGGGGGTTGATCCCTACGCTTTTAAATCAATGCTGAAATACCTGAGTTAGAGGAAATATTCAATTTTCATTGAAACAGCTTTTCCAAACTTATAATAATTTGATCAAATACATCAAGAAAAAAAAACTAAATACGACAATAAAACTGAGTGCAATGAATTTCATACAGGAGCCACAGAAATTTCCATATTATAATAACTGAACACCAACGCAGTTGTTTAGATCAGAAATAAAACTCAAACTACGCAAATCATCGCGCGCCGAAGAAAGAAGCCTTAGCGTGCGAGCGTTAATTCATAAGGGAAATTCTGATATTTCTTTCTCTGTTTACCTCACACAGTCACGGTAATCATGAATCTGTATTCAATTGAAAGAGCGGTTTTCAATTGATATCATACGCTCGTCATTACATTATCGATTTTTGGACGTTAAGTGCTTCAATTTCAGATCGCGTCACAAATAGCCAGTCTTTCAATCCCTAACTCGAAATGCTTTACACTGATAACAGTTATTGGAAGAAAGATCTTTGCTGAATTTTATAGATAAATAATCACAAGCACTCATCAACGATCAAATAGACTCAAATTCTTCACCACTATAAAATATCTTCAGGGAATGACCAATTATTCCATTCATAAATAAGTTGTCATCACGTTGCATGCATAAAGTTCTGAAAAACTACAGTGAAGTGAAACACGTCACGATTCTACCTAATATATTATATATATATCTTATATTTAGTCAAAATCTTTAAACTTAATTTGATTATAATTAGGAATTTTTATCAAGTGAAAGCCCTCTCATATTCTAGACCTGAAAAAGCTGCATGAACGATTCAAAGATGGCCGCACATCTGTTGATAGTGACCCACGCTCTACATAGTCCTCCGACGTCAAAACCAGATAACAAAACATCGAACGTCTGCGAGTTTCAATCAATGCAGATCGATCATTAACTGTGCAATAACTAGAATGTGAATGTGAAATGTAGAAAAGCAGTATTTAGAGGATTTTACATAGAAGTTTGTAAAATGTCGCCACTGAGCAAAATTCGTTCCAAAATTGTTGAAGGAAGAGAAGAAAAACTGTTACTTTAAAATTGCTGAAAACTTGAAAATTTCATTTAAGATATCAATCTCTTCCATTTGAAGGAATACTGAAAAGAATACAAAGGCTGCTTCAAGAACTGGGATGGCGTTGAGAGATGTCACGAGCTAGACTAGATGTCTTAGAATAATATCAGGGATGAAATATAAATGTCGGTCGGATACTTTCGGAAGGATCCTCGTACATTGACTTCCAAGCTACGTGTCTTGCGATTTATTCAGCTTTTGTTCATGAAATATTACAAAATCGTTGCAGTTAATGATGGTGCTAAAGTCATAGGTGAAAGTAAAGCGTACTAAATTTGCAAGAACTTTCTATATGCTTAGGTGTAACCATAATCATATCCGGGTGTCATCTGGATGGAGAAATTCGAAGTCGCATCAAGAACTACCAATGTTTTCACTAGATAATAATGGGTTTACACATTCAACGAAATTGAGCGTGATATCAAAACGTGGGAAAGTCAGGTCAAATTTATTGTTGTGTCTGCTAGTTAGTGAACTATGAAATGTACAGGATGGACAGCAATGTGGAATATTGTGAATAGAGGAAATTGGCCTCCCCTTTCCGTGTTCTTCTTGGGTGAGGAATAAATTGCAGCTAACTGATTTATAGCGTTTTCGTTTCTTGAGTTATTTGGAAATTTTGAAAATTTTCTAAATCAGTCAACTGACAATATTTCGGCACATTTTTCTACGTAAAATCGAACAACGTGCGTAAAGTTTTTATTTTGTTCAATAAATTATTTAGTTATAATACAAACTTGCGTTTCCTCAAATAGAAACTATAGATAGATTTAAAAATATATCACATTAGCACTCAATTTATCTCATCCACGGTTTGATTTCTTCAACCGAAAATTGTATAATTTTACTGAATTGTGACTAGTAACTGTTGTCCATTCAAAGGATATACACGAATGAATGATTGAAATAGCTTAAGTATGTTCTGTGCTCTTATTGTGATAGCTCGGAAATTAATTCTAGCAATGACAATTCAAATAAAATATTTAATGTTTTTTCATTAAGTAACAACATTTGTCTGAATGTAGTATTGCTTGTGATAACGAAGCAACAATGCCAAACAGAAATTTTGAAAAGTACGAGGCATGTCTAATATGTTTACTCTTTGCCCTCCTAATACAAGAGATGTCTTTTATGTTTTGGCATGCTGAAACATTGAGGATTGATGTATTTTAGCCTTAACAAACTGTCAAGATTGACAAGTTAGTTGATAAATGGAATTAAACCGAGAGCGTTTTCGCGCAATAATTTTCTACAATATTCAAAGACAATTATCCTAACAGGAATAACTCGACGAGTTGGTTTATGTTTTTGGCATTGAAGCAACACACCAGATTACAGTTTTCCGTTGGTATGGAGAATTCAAATGCAAAAGGTTAGGCTTTGCGACGAACCAAGGGCAGCTGTACAAAAAACAGTGGTCTCTCAAGAAAATGCTGGGCCTGAGATTATCTTGGAAGATCGACATGCAACATATTCAGAGATTGTGGCATCATTGCAGATTTTGAAAACCTGAATACAAAAAAATGTTGCACGAAGAATTGTGCGTGAAGAAATTTGTTCCCGTTTGATACCCCATCTGTTGGCTGAATAACAAATAGCTGTAAGGGTGAATAGGTATGTGGAGTGTTTTCCGCTCTTCAAACTGAGTGTGCTCGATATATTCAGGTACGTCTGGTATAATTCTATAAAGATGTTCATAAAGTTTTCAGGCGGGTGCACTAGTATATGAAACAATAAATCTCTTTATGTATTTTCGAAAGAGCCTAAAGTAAAGTAATTCAAGGGTTCATAACCTAGAAAGAAATATATTGTCAGATAGATACATTTCTTTTCTTTATGCTATTTCGAAAATATGTACATAAAGTAGAATCTCCAATAAGACCAATTGTTTCATATACTATTGCACTCGCTTCAAAACTTCGTAAACATCTCAACAGAATAATACCGAACTTAACTGAACGTCACTCAGCATACTCAGTCAAAAATACTAAACTAGCTTAAAACTGTTAATACACACAACCAAATTTATATGGAATCATCCTCAGGGATTTTGGAAATTTCGAAGGATTGTTAAAATTGATTTATTCGAGATATTTCAATTGAAAAAAGAAATTGATTAAGGTTTATTTCAAGAAAGAAACGAATGAAAGAAAATAAGAGACTCTTTCACCATGTAGTTGAAAAATTGAAAATTATTTTCTCACGGAGTAGGTGTTTTCTTTTCGACCTCAGTAGCTTGCATCACCTCCTTTTGCCGTGATACAAGCCTGAATCCATCTAGGCATGCTGTCGTTTGGTTTTCGACCTCTTCTATGGCGACTTGGATGAGCTGTTGTGGGGTTCTTGGATTATCCCTGCGCGATCTAATTTTCCTTTGGAGATTATCCCATGAATTTTCAATAGGATTTAGGTGTGGAGAGCAAGCTGGCCAGTCCAAAATAGCGATTCCTTATGTTTCAGATAAGGTCGCGCGAGGTTTCTGGTATGCGGACGACCATTATCTAGTATAAAAGTAAAATTCTCACCGTGGGCACCTCGCCAGAGTCTCACTATGTGCTCCAGCACTAGGTTCACGATTTCTAGCCGTTACAATCGCAGGAAACGAAATCAAAACTGTGTTGCCTCCCAGCATAATGCCACCCCAAAACATCACTCTGTCCCCTTGGTATTTCGCAATTTGTCTTGCTGCTCGGAGTCTAGCTTGTCGTCCACGACCCCTTAAAACCGAGCTCGGCGGTCACCTGGTCGAACACCAAGTCTGGTCTCATTCGAAAAAAGAACATTTCGCCAATTCTCAATGTTCCAATTTTGGTGCTCGATACACCAATTAAGTCCGTTAGTTTTTTGGTGTCTGGTTAGTTCTGGAACTCTTAAGGGCCTTCTGCTGTATAAACCCCTTGAAGGAAGTATTTGAAGTATCGTTTCGACTGATATTTGCAATTTGGCACAAATAGCGGTCTTTTTATAGAATTGATCTTCTTACGACTTCTTCTAGGCCTATTTTGCAGATATTCTAGCTCCACGTATCGGGCGTAGGTTTCTGAAATCACCCCCTGTGATACCCCGATTGTCGCCGCTATATCCCTCTGTGTCACCCCTTCTTCAACGAGAGCAGTTATTCGACCCCTCTGCACATCGGACAATCCAACAATATCCCGAAAATGAGGTGATAATTCAACATTTCTTATCATACTATCCAGTTTTTTTACAACAAAAAACTCCATTCTTCACAAGTAGTCAAAGATTCATGGTTGAAAACAATCAACCATGTGAAATACCGAGTGATTCCATATATATTTGGTTGTGTGTATTCCTGCTAATGCTAGATTAATTTCATTGAGCATGAAGCTATAGCTCCATAAATGCCGAAGTTTTCAACAAATTATAAAAAAAATCAATTTCTATGTCAAAAAAAAAGTTTCAGCTATTTTTTTTCTATCTTCAATGCTTTCCGAAATAGCTTCAGTAACCATCGAATAACAAAAATTGAAAAGTATGTAGGATGTTGCAATAAAAATGAAAAAATAGTTTTGTCCTTGGTTGTATGATACATCCTGTATGAAGAGTTTTTGTGGAAAAATTGTATAAGTGAAAATACCACTCGTCTGGTTCAAGTGTTTCTCGAACAAGTCCTTATTAATTTATTATCGAATTATTTATTTCATTTGGCTGATGAACATAGTTAAATTGTATGTTTCCTTCAAATATGACTTTAGGAAGGTATTTCTCAAAGTGAATTGACAAATACTTCAGTTGTACCAACCCATTTAAGAAATATGAAACGTAAAAAGCTCTCAACGAGTTCAAGAAGAGGAATTCAACTTCTCATAGCTTTTAATATTTCAGATCCTGAGTGAATGAAAAGCCATCTGTAAATAATTTTACAAGGAAAGACTTTCTCGAAACGCTTTTCCAATTAAATTCAAATATGAAATACTTTAAACTAGCAGACCCGTCAGAAGTTTTTTCGTTTAAATTTCGAGTTTTTTCACTAATTTTCAGATATTTTTCGATAATGTATTTATGTTTAATGTCTAGATGATTATTATGATGGGAAACATGAACAATAAATATTAGGTTACCTTTAATTCCTGTAGAAACTCAGCTAGTGTTTTCAATCATATCGAAGATTACTAACCTGCAACAAAAATAATAATCACTAAAACTTATATTGTTGAAAATTTAGCGTTTTAGAAATTTTGAAGGATATTGTAAATATTTCCATCAGAGGAAGATGTGTATGAAAAAGCCCAAATAATTTTTTCCATTACTAATGTGCCGCGATTATACAAATTGTGAATATAGAATGGTAATTTATATGGGATTATAGGAATATGTGATAAAATAAAAACAAATATAAAAAAAACAATTCACTTGAGTGTTTTGACAATGTTGATTAAATATAAGCTTCAGGCTTAGGCAATGTATTAAAGAATTCCGTAATTTTTTTTTACTTGACAGTTTTCAAAAGCTCCTTTAGTTCCGACTGATATTCAGCAGTTACATTAGCAATTTGCATGTTTAAATTAATTCGGTAGACGGATCAATTTTCATAAAGAAATCACAAAGCTTATTTGCCTTCCTAAACCTTTACTAAGATTATTCAAATTGAATGTCATGTTTCCAATGCTTCTTGAAACCTCTTTTTCTATAGGTTTTAAAGTCGGTTTCGGTCAAATTTTCATCTTGCGATTCGAGCAGCTCTTGAATTTGACTTGATTCTATCTGTAATAAAAATAAAACAAGTAATGTGTTTTAAGGAATTTTACTTAATAATTGCGATTCGTAACGCGTTTCACTACACCGTAGCTTCTTCAGACGAATGAATGTACAGAAAATAAATGAGAATATAAATATAAATGTTCTCGAGTAATTACTTATTGGGTTGCTTCTTCTTAAGTTGTTATTTATGACAGGTATATCCAATAAAATTAAGGAATAGATTGCTCATCGAAGAGATTCAATAGAGGTGAAGGGCTTAAATCGACTTGTCATTGATGAGTCTACCTGAGTGTTTGTATTTATTGATTTCTAAAGTTTCCCAAAGATCTACCTTCCAATATTTATTATCTGTATGCAAAATTTCAAACTGTGGGTCGAAAGAGTGATTATTTTCTAAGAGATGATTCGCGTAATTTGAATCTGATTGTTTATTTGAAAAACTGCGTTTATGTTCCGATATTCTAATATCAAAATTTCTATGTGTTCTACCAATGTAGAAATTATCACAGTCATTGCAATTCAATCTATAAACACCTGATTTACTGTTTTACCTGATTTGGTTTTATTATTTTTATATATTTGCCTAAATTATTATTAGTTTGGAAAGCTATGTTGAAATTATTGCTACTCAAGAATGATTTCAGTTTCTCACTTGTATTGCCAACGTAGGTTAAGGTGTTGAATTTTTGTTTCAATCTATCGACAGGGTAAACTTCATTCAATGCGATTCTACTTTATTTTTATTTAAAATATTATTTATTAGTTTGGGATTGTAACCATTATTTTTGGCTATTTGTTTAATCAAATTTAATTAAACACCTTAACCTACGTTGGCATTACAAGTGAGAAACTGAAATCATTCTCGAGTAGCAATAATTTCAACATAGCTTTCCAAACTAATAATAATTTAGGCAAATATATAAAAATAATAAAACCAAATCAGGTAAAAACAATAAATCAGGTGTTTATAGATTGAATTGCAATGACTATGATAATTTCCACATTGGTAGAACACATAGAAATTTTAATATTAGAATATCGGAACATAAACGCAGTTTTTCAAATAAAAAATCAGATTCAAATCACGCGAATCATCTCTTAGAAAATAATCACTCTTTCGACCCATAGTTTGAAATTTTGCATACAGATAATAAATATTGGAAGGTTGATCTTTGGGAAACTTTAGAAATAAATAAATACAAACACTCAGGTAAACTCATCAATGAACAAGTCGATTTAAGCCCTTCACCTCTATTGAATCTCTTCTGTGAGCAATCTATTCCTTAATTTTATTGGATATTTCTGTCATAAATAACCACTTAAGAAGAAGCAACCCAATGAATAATTACTCGAGAACATTTATATTTATATTCTCATTTATTTTCTGTACATTCATTCGTCTGAAGAAGCTACGGCGTAGTGAAACGCGTTACGAATCGCAATTATTAAGTAAAATTCCTTAAAACACAGTACTTGTTTGTTTTTTATTATTGATAATGGAATTTTATTAAGTAAAAGCCTCCCAAATTCAAATAATTCTATCTGTTTGAACCTATTTCGTTTCATTACGTTTACAATTTCGGCAATGATAGTTAAACTCTGAACCAGCATATTCCGGAGTCAGAACTAACCACAGTTTTTTCAGCATGATTTCATTGTATATGACTTTAATTTTTCCAATGATTCTTTTAGGTTCACGATGCATTTTGCTATGTGAAATTTCTTTCAGTATTTCATTCATATTAGGATCATATTCCATTTTATCCAGTATATTTTTGGAGGTTCGTCTAATGTAATAGAGCTCAAAGGTGTGGATTACTCCTTGGTCCATAAGTTACTTTTAAATTTAGATTCATAGTTTCAATTTCGCGAGGATGACCTGGTGCATTGTTCAAAACTGCTTTAAAGTCTAAATTTTTCTTCAAAACAAGTTTCAACTTCAAAAACAAATCAATTCCGGAACCAGTCACAAAAAATAGCGCTTGTTACCTACACTTTTTTATTAACACGCCGAAACACTGACAGCTTGCTTTGTTCTGATTTTTCAAAACACGATGGTTTAGCGATCTGTGAATCATCAGCAGTTCAATGACACAATCTCCAGATGCACTAAAAACAAAATTTCTCAACCAGTATAAAATGTCTAATTCCATAGTCCTGAAAACAATTGTTACTTAACAACAAAAATGTTTTCGTGACCTCAGTGAAGAGTAATAGAGTTTGTAATACAAACAATAAATTAGATATTATGGTGACATCGCACAGGAGACACACAACGTGTTTTTCATCAAAACATTCAGTGCTTAAAGAACAAGGTGGCTGAACTAGAAGCTGCATTCTACATAATGGATGAAAGACCAAGCTATGTTGCAATAACTGAACACTGGTACACAGACACTGAAGTTGAGTACATGAATTTTAAGGGATACGATTGTCTGCGTTTGCTAGAAAGACTCAAATTCATGGCGGATCAAGTGTTTTCGTAGACCAAGATTTATGTTGAAGAAGTGGCAGATATTGCAAATAAAAGTGCCCAGCGTGTTGTCGAGAGTTCATCGGTGGTGAATAAAAAAAGTAAACTGATCATGACTGCTGTTTATAAGCCCCCTCAGGGCAATGAAGATTTGTTCTTCAGTATTTCAGCTGAAATAAGTTTAAAGATTTGCTATTGGTATATGATTTTACTCCAACTATTACAGAACCAACAACAATCACGCAGGCGAGTGCTTCGGTATTAGATAATGTTTTTATAGATTTTATTAATTCTTCCAGGGAGTGGCAGTGGAGACGGCTTTGAGTGACCATGAGGGACAGTTGAGGAAAATCGAGGATGTTCCGGATGCAGAAATGGAGTTTGTCCCTCATAGAGAATGTATTTTTTCTGAAAGCAAAATAATTCAATTTAAACAAGAGTTGCAGTCAATAGATTCGAACGAAATATATATTTGTGAAAATGCTGAACCATACAACATCTTTCATGAAACTTTCACCTCTCTTTTGAGGCTTATATTTTCTGAAAAACACATTAAACCAAAGAAAAAAATACTCACAGAAATGGTTGACTCTGGGAATTATGAAGTCACTCAAAAACAAAAAGAAAATGTAAAAAAACATGAAGAGAGGACTAGTGTCAGGAGAAGAATTCAAAACCTATTCTTTTATCTCGGAGAAAGTTATCACAGCATCAAATTAAATGGAACACCTTCGTTTCATTAGTAATTCCATTTGAATAATTTAATTCTAGTCCAGGAAGAGCGATGTGGACTCTGATAAATTGGTTAAGGGGCACTAGAGTGAAACAGAAAGAATCAGTTCTTAAAAATATGGAATGCCCGGATATAACTGCAGTGCAGTTGAGGGCCTTAGATGACATCAATAAATTCTACATAAATCTATCCAGACTTTGCTACAGACAAACGTCAGATTTCTGAGAATGTGGTTGTTAATGAAAGGAGCCTTTTTCTCTCCGATCAGTCCGATCAAACAAAAAGTCAGTTGGAACCAATGAGATCCCTGTAAAGATTTTGAAAGGTGTCACAGTCTATTTCGGCACCATTAGCCCACGTGATAAATCTCAGTCTCAATACAGGAGTCTTTCCAGATTGAAGGTTGCCAAAATATTCCCATACATAAAAAGGGAGACCAAACTAAAATTGAGAATTATAGGCCCATAGCAGTCCTGAGCAATATCAGCAAAATCTTTGAAAGGATTATTTTTGAACATCTCATATCCTTTCTTGAGGGGGAACAAATACTTTCCACTTACCACAATGGTTTTAGAAGAAAAAAAGTCTACGACTCGAGAAGTATATCAAGTACTTGATTACATCTTGAAATCTATAAAACTTAAGAAAGACGAACACTGGCCATGTATCTGATCTATCTGAAGCATTTAATTAGACCACGAGATACTGATGGCAAAATTGGAAATAATCGTAATAAGAGGTATACCCTTGATCCTAATCACGTCATATCTAGAACACAGAACACAAGAAATATTGGATGGGAATGAAAGATTCGAAAAAATGATAGTTAAAAAAGGTGTACCTCAGGGGTCAGTCTTGAGACCGCCCCTTTATAAAATTTATACGAATGAACTTCTATCGATTTTGGAACAGGGCATGGTGCAGTTTGATGATAACACCTTTGTTGTTGATTCAGGACAGAATAAGAAGGAGGTTTGTGACGGGGTTCATCAGGTCTTGGGGAGATTCCAGGGCTGGTTCACTTCGGATAATTTGATGCTCAATATAGAAACTGACAATAAAATATCAACTGTACAAAAAACCAACTTTCTTAGCCTTACTATCGATTCAAGACTGGACTGGAGGGACCATACAGATACAGTTTGTAGCTCCATCACTAGAAGCTGTTTTGCACTCGGCGTGATTACACACAACGTTGGTATACAGGCTGCTTCATCTGCCTACGATGCCCATGTCCATCCCCGACTGAAATATGGAATTATATTCTGGGGAAACAGCGTGGAAGGTGAAAGAATTTTTTTAAAACAAAAGAGGTGCTTAAGAAAGATCTTCAGCATGAAACAAATATGCATCTGTAGACCGCTATTCAGGGAGACCGGTATTTTGATGTTAACTTCTACTTACATCTTAGAGGTAGCTTTGTTTGTGAAACAAAATCCAGATCTTTTCATACAACAGGAGGGAGATCATGCACAAGACATTAGAAAAAAGGGTGATTTTTAAATGTAAGATGCAACTTTAGCTTTCTTCAGAAAAATGTCAAACACTCCTGTATTTCAATATAAAACAGAATTCCAGAAGAAGATAGAAACCTGACTGTCAATAAATTGAAAATTAAACTAAAGGAAAAATTGAAGGAAATGGCATGCTACACTATGGAAGAGTACTTTCCACAAAACTTTTATGACTTTTATTAAAATTGTAGACTTGTGATTATTTATTTATTGTTTCTTTTTGTGTTGTAAATTAATCTCTTTGTTGAGACATGTGTCAGTTTACTTGGTTTACTTACTTATCTATTCATAGTAATATTTATTGACAAGTCCTATGCCTACGAGGCTATACTGTATTAGAATGGACAAATAAAAGAAGATAAAGATAAAATTACAACATAGCCGCAGTGCCTCGAATACAGGGTTAGGTTTTTCGCTGTTAGAAGTGAATGTTTTGTTTGGCACTCCTTCCAAAACAGTGCAGTTTCGTCTGCATTAAATAGTTGCTCAAGTTTGTAACCACCATCAGCTACTATGTTTGCATCTCTACAATGTTTTTATTGCCATCATTGACGAACTTCTAGTTTATTGCACTAAGCTTTTGTTGCATGAAATCCACTATTTGTACAATCACCATCAGTACCACCAGGTTCTTTGAAATGTGCATGAAACCGCTTTGTCTTTTCCCGGACCATTGGACCTCTCAGGTGTTTTCTTTTTCGGAGCCATGTCTTCTTTTACCCTTTCAAACTTTTTTGCAATACGCAACTGATCAGCGTACAATCAATTTTCGTCACCTTCATTTATTTGGTTATGTGGACAGTTGCTAAAGTTGAACCAGTGTCTGCTTGAATTGTTTATTAAAATAACGATTAGTTTTAAGACTTTTGAAGTTATTGCTGTAGGAAAAAATGGCTAATTTTACTAACGCCGAATTGGCTGATATCCATTACATGTACGGTCTGACTGATGGAAGCACAACAGAAGCTAGGCGATTATATCAAGTGCGCTTTCCAAATCGAGTAACACCAGACAGAAGAACATTTTGAAATATCCACAGGAGGTTGAGGGAAACTGGTACTTTTACTGCAAATGATCATTTACAAAGTGCAACGCCAGATATTGAGGAAGCAGTTTTGAATTGTATTGATTTGAATCCTCGTGTGAGTAAGTAGGAAAAATTGCAAATCAGTTGAATATTTCACATGTTCTAGTTTGGAGGATTCTAAACGACTTTTTATTGTACCCGTATCATATTCAACGCGTCCGAACTCTAGTTCCTCGAGATTTTCCTTCAAGACTGAATTCCTGCCGATGGTTCTTAGATAAATTTAGAGAAAAAGCTCTTTTTTATAGTGGTATAATGTTCACAGACGAAGCTAACTTTTCGAGAACTGCTATCACAAATTTAATAATCATTATTTAGCTAAGGTAAACCCCCATTTTTTGAAGAATCTCATCATCGAGAACAATTCTAAAATTCAAATTATTTGATTGGGCCTTTTTTTTGCCTAACAGACTAAACGGTCCCGCTTATCGGTAATTTCTTGAGGAGGAGTTACCTTTATTGCTCAAGGATGTGCCACTTTTGGTGAGAAACATAATGTGGTTCATGCATGACGGGGCACTAGCACGTTTTAGTGGACAAGCTAAGGAATTCTTGAATAATACATTCAAAAACCGATGAATAGGTCGGGGTGGGCCAGAACCATGACCTACTAGGTCCCCAGATTTAAATAGTTTAGACTTTTTCATAAGGGGATATCTCAAAAGTTTAGTTTATACCACTCCAGTAAACACTGTAGAAGAATTGAGAAATCGAATAATAACCTCTCATGACACGATAAGAAATACCCCAGGAATATTTCAAAGAGTGCGTGATAATATGCGAAGAAGGACAGAGGCCTGTATTCTTGCAGGTGGAGGACACTTCCAGCAATTTATTCAGTTTTTAATTATTCTTTTTTTCAGTTTGATATTGAATAAGTATAAGTTGAGTCTCAGAAGACGAGCTATCAAAATAAAAGCAAAGTGTGGGCATACCTATCGAGTATTTCTATAATTTTTTTCATTTAGCGAATAACATACAATTCGAATAATACAAATTCAATAATTTTTTACTCGAAAACAATTGGAGATACGAAAAAGCTACAGGTTTCAAAAAGTTTCTAAATTGAACAAAGATGACGAAAATTGATTGTACGCGGATCTGTGGCGTTACTGCGAAAAAGTTTGAAAGGGCAAAAGGAGACATGGCCTCGGAAAAGAAACACCTTGTGAATTTCAGTTAAAATCTAGGACGTGTAGTGAAGAAGGTTGTAAAAAATAGCTTGCATTCCAAGTTTGGGCTGAATATCTCAAAAACAACAGGGGGTTTGAAGAAAAAAACAATTTTTTCCGGCAATTTCAACACCCTGTAGATGCGTAACGAAGCTTTTGCGGACCTATGTTTATATAAACTTTTTTTCTGAAAATTGCACGTAGATTTAGCCCCTCAAGTTGAGACATCCTATTATGTAACAACCAAACCTGAAATCATAGAACGTTGGCAGCAATACTGTGAGAACCTGATGGCCCCAGAAGAAGAGGATGTGCAGAGCCATGTGGACTTAGAAAACATCCAGGAACGCGAACCTCCCATAATCAAATCTGAGGTGGAAGCGGCCATACATAAACTTAACAAACATAAATCTCCTGGTTCAGACAACGTCGTCGCTGAAATGATTAAGAACAGCAGTAGCAAAGTCACAGATCTACTCCATCTGATCTGTACGAAAGTATGGGATAATGGTAAGTGGCCAGAAAGATGGACCGAATCAATATATATCCCTCTACATAAAAAGGGAGCTAAAGACGAGTGTGGCAATTACAGGACCATCGCACTGATTAGCCATGCTAGTAAAGTTCTTTTACAAATTATACAGGAACGATTAAAGAACTACCTTCTTCCTCAAATCCCCCCAGAACAGGCAGGGTTTGTTCCAGGTCGTGGAACGCGAGACCAACTTATGAACTTACGACAAATAATAGAAAAGGTGTACGAATACAATGTACCAGCTATGTTCTGTTTTCTTGACTACACTAAAGCATTCGACACCGTTCAATGGGGAAAACTATGGAACATCCTGAGTGAAATGGGGGTCCCGAAACATCTTATATACGTCATAAAGGCCCTGTATGACAAGAACAGAGCATACATACAAATAGAAGGGAAACGTTCAACAGGTTTCAGGGTCGGAAAAGGAGTCCGGCAGGGGTGCATTCTCTCCCCAATTCTTTTTAACATATATGGAGAATGGATTATGAGAAAGGCGTTGGAAAACTGGGAAGGCGGAATATCTATTGGTGGAAGAAAAGTATCAAACTTACGCTATGCAGATGACACGATAATCTTGGCAAAAAAACGAATAGGAAATGCTTGAACTTCTACGACGTGTGGAAGCTGTTAGTCTAGAGGCGGGACTACGACTAAATAGGACCAAATGTTGTCTGCTGATTGTGGACAGATCCCAGACTATCCCAGTACCACTTCAGCTCATCCATGATATAGAAGTCAGTGACACTGTTATTTATCTTGGCGCAAAAATAACCAACAAAGGAGGCTCCGAACAGGAAATCAAGAGAAGGATTGGAATGGCAAAGGAAGCTCTGGGCAGACTGGACAAAATATGGAAAGACCACAAAATCCGTAAGATGACCAAAATGAGACTTCTTAAAGCACTGATATTCTCCATCGCAACCTATGGGTCAGAATCCTGGACGCTGAATGCAGCATGCCGCAGGAGAATAGAAGTTTTTGAGATGGTGTGTTATCGCAGGATGCTAAGGATCCCTTGGGAGGCTCATAGAACAAACGTGTCCATACTCAGGGAACTGAAAATTCAGGATCATGAAAGGCTGCTCCCAACAATCCAGAGACACATAATTAAATATTTCGGTCATGTGATACGGAAGGACGGGATGGAGAAGATTGTTGTCCAAGGGAAAGTGGACGGCAAAAGAAAGAGAGGCAGATCTCCTGTTAGATTCTTGGACCAAATCAAGGACCTAACAAATATGTCAGTGGCAGAAGTCATGAGAACCGTGGAGGACAGAGAAGCATGGAGGAGGCTTGTACCATGAATAAGTCACGACGCTCGGAATCGAGCAACGACTAGAGAGAGAGAGATTATGTAACGCCCCGTATAGCAGTATCACGAACAAGTTTCGGTGACAGTGAAGTTGAAGCTATATACGACTATATTTTATCATCGGATTTTTTTATCGATCCTACAGTTGATCCGTTGACATTGAATGCGGCCTTTGTGAAAGGAAGAACTGAACTATTACATACCTAAGTATTTTTATAACAAAAAATGATTTTGAAAGTAGTAGCCTGTGAGACGTCATGTCACTTATAGTATTATATGTCACCAGTTAGAGGTTAATATGTATGTACCGAAGTTCCCATTAGATCCGCGAATAAGGAAATTTATTTAGCGCCATTTATGCACTAAGGCACTTAATACCATTTATTCAGTCAAATTAAAATTTGTTGAGATCTTCGTATTGGGATTCCAATGCAGTTCCGACGCTAATTTTTAGAGCACTCTATGGTTTAGGAAGTATGGTGCCTTCGTTAGAAACTTACATCAAGTCACGACCGAGAATATATTAAAATATAAGTTCCAGGAGACCCAAAATACTTTCTACTTTGAGTAGTTTTATTTCTCTCTGCTCATAATACATGAATCACTTCGTGTACTAATTATGCTGAAGTTGATTTAGTTCTAGTTTATGCTCATCCAAATCTAAAGTGAAATAAAGAAGAATTAGCAATCAGGCCGAATACGAAAACGCTCGTATGGTTTGAAGTTATCCGAAATGAATAAGAGATACGCCAATTTACCTCGCTTAGCTTTCCATTACCACCATTAGCCGAACGCCGTTAAACAGCGTGCGATGTGACAATATGGTGTGTTTATGCACACGTGAAATGAATTATAATGTACCAATTGACCCGGAGACCTTCTCTTTACGTTTCAATAAATTTACCAGTTTTTTCAATTTTACTAAAATTTAGTGAACAAACGAAAAAGAATCAACAAAATAAGACTGATAGGCGAGATGAGTCAAGAGGGTTTGGTAGTACAGCGTAGGATTACGTGATTCAGAAACCATTTCGTGTTCGATTAAATTTATTTTGTTTCCATTCCAATGCAATATGTATAAGTGAAATTATCTCTTAATGGTTTGTTACTAACCTTATTCTTTCGCAAAGTAAAACGGAAATGTCCTAAACTCGATCTAATTTTCATTCACGGAAAGTAAATACTGTTTATAATTACATATTAGAACAGATAAGCGTTATGGATAGTTTAAAGAACGACGCTACGATTCAACAAGCTGGTATTCATAAACATAGATTGCAAGATATGGATTTTGTATTTTGGTTGAACCATTAATAATTTGTACGTTTGTTCATTCAAATGTATGAGAGTTACAAATGAATTGGAAAGAATTTCATTAATTTTGGCATAATGACAAACTTTGAGTCAATGACTATCAGAAGATAGCACAGTATGTAGGATTGATAAATATTCATTCTCACCCCTGAAGTGTAAAGTCAGAAATGGGTGAACCAAGAGTAATCTTCTATTTGAACATTGAATTTGAACAGAACATCTAATATTTTGGGAAAAGCAGGAACACTATCAAGTCATGATTTAATTTGATTTTCGTGCTTGTTGTTTGACGTGTGTATATTCATTTATTTTATTTATTTAACAAAGGTAAGAGATGGGACCATAAGGGTCCATGAATCTCAAAAACATAATTAATATGGTATGTGATTTCACAGAAAAATAAAAGGAAACAGGGTAACAATAATATTAACAATAATGCCTAAATTAACCAACGAGAAAATCGAGATGAATTGAAAAAAAGAATGAAACAGGATAGATAAATGATGACATGGATAGAATACGCGATATCAAAGACGTGAAAATGAAAAGGAGGCACTAGTGTTACGCACGCATATATTGTCGCTTTGAGCCTCAATTACCAATTATATGTGACATGCTGAAGATTTATGAGTACCTATTCCATCACCAAGAAGCTGCTAAAATGATCATGATGCGAAAAATTTTAAGATGAAGAGAAACAGAAGCTTGGCTGAAATGTGTTGATTTCTTTGAGTTTGTGGTTCTATGAAATTCCAAAATTTAATTTAAGATTATCTTCGATTAATTTTTCAAATGTATGTGTTCTGTTGACAATCTGTCTGCGAACTGCGTCGATTAATACTACGAAATCGCTATCATAATTCAAAAAGGGCAATCTGTACATTAGAATTTTCTGGAAACTAAATTGAAATGGCCAACACAAAGTAAATTAGTATATACAGGAAAGTGAAAATGCTTACTCAACTTCTATATATTCAATTTGATATGCTTTTTACCGTTATGCTCAACATATGATTTTCGTTTTTTCTTCCTTTAGTTATTTGCTTATCCGTTTTCCATTTATATGTTGTTTTGCAGAACTCATGCTTAAGTTGAGATGTACGTTTGCGATGTCAGTGATCTTCCGATAATTTATCAATCATGGCAGATGATTTAAGGCATCTTAACCGCGATGAATATGTTCAAGCCGAGGTATTTCTGTCGTCTACGATCGCTTTATTCGTACTTCATCCCAAAAGACCAGCCACAGGCCCTAAGATTAATGTAAAGCATTTTGCAGCTCGATTCTATTCTGCTTCAGAATACGTCCAATTGAATGTTCTCGATTGGAAACACGTTTTATGGAATGATGAGTCAATTACAATCAACACACTAGAGTTTTCAGATGTGTTAACCAACAATTTGCCCAGTGTAATATTCAGAAACCGTTCCTTTCGGCGGTGGATGTCTGATAGTTTAGAAGGGCATTCCTTAAATGCACGTACCGACTTTCATATGTTTAATCTCGGCTCTCTCACAAGTCACCAGTATTTAAACGAGATATTAAGCAAATATGTAGAGCTTTTTGTCCCTCTAATCGGCCAAGATATTCTTTTCATGCACGATAATGCTAGATCGTATAGTGTAGTAGGGGTGAGAAATCACGTTGGTGAAACAGGAATTAAAGTAATGAGGTGGTCTTCCATGAGTCCTGATCTGAACGCAATTGAGCATATATGGCCTTCAGTGATATGGAGACAACGAACCAGGAAATCTCCTGCAGCAGACGTTGCATCTCCCGAGGTCATCTGATTGAACTTTGCATAATAGATCAGGATTCAATGAGTTAAAGTATAATTGATAGATAGATAGATATAGATTTATTTGTTATCTATAAATATCACAAGCGTGCAATGCTGGAAATATCCTTAAAAGACCGAGTAAGGAACGATGAAATCAGGCGAAGAACGCGAGTGTCAGACATTATAAAAAGAATAGCCGAGTTGAAATGGAGATGGGTAGGTCACGTTGCAAGACAGGACAGAGAGAAATGGACCCTGAGGGTCATTCAATGGAGGTCTAGAGAGACCAAGCGAATTAGAGGCAGGCCGCAAAGACGTTGGAACGACGATATAAAAGACCAAGTTGGAGGACAGTGGTTTAGGATAGCACAAGACAGAGATGAATGGAAGCGCCACGGAGAGGCCTATGTTCAGAAGTGGACGGAAGAAGGCTGACAAAGAAGAAGAAGTAATATCACAAAATATGCCATAGGCGTAGAACATGCCACAGAAAGAAATTTCACGATATAAACGACCCACACAATAAAATACCTAAAGTTAACAAACAAATAAACATAGTAAAAGAGAAGTGAATTCAACGTGAAAATTTTTGTTAAGAGGATTTGTTACATGGCTTTTAACACAATTTAAGATCGAGAAAATCCTGTATGCTGTAAGGAGCTTACTCAAAGAGTAGTTTTTGAATATATTTCTTGAATATTCTTGGCGGTTGGATTCGTTGCATGACTGGCAGTTTGTTGAATATTTTCATTATTACACGATTTACATTTTTTTGCAGATAAGAGTTGTGAGGTTTTCTTTGTTTTGGCTATATAACCGTATTCATTTTTGTGAAAGAGATCGAGATTGTTTCTCACAAACATTACTGCCTCATAAATGTATAGGGCCGGTAGGATCAATATTTTGTAATTGATAAAATGGTCTCTACAGCTTTCACTATTTTGCAGTTTCCCTAGAACATGATTTCATAACGAATACGAGACTCGACGGTTATCCGATGTGATATCAGGGAAGTTTCAAAGTTCACCTGTGAGCTGATCAAACGAAAGGCATAAGAATAACTCGCTATACTCCCACCCACTCGTTGAACGTGATTTGACCAGTCGAGTCTAGAATCAATGGTAACACCTAGGAAGCGCATATCTTAAACTGTCCCTATGTTTTCTTTTTGGTGTGCAATAGAAGTTTTCTCGCTGTTTTTGTCCATTAAAGATTTTAGAATCTGAGTTTTTTGGTATAAAGTTTCAAATTATATTGAAGTATTCTTCTAAGACTGTAAGATTGCTGGAGACTTTCTGTTTGAGTTCATTTTCATCAGCACCTTTCATGATAACATTTGTATATATATTATCAAAATCCCTTTTACCATCTGAAATGGTGTAGGGTCTACAATATAGTAACATTTCATGGAAATTCGATATATCAACAATATTATTCATATATGAAATTTCTCGATTCAATCTTCTGTCTTGCGATTGTTTTAGCCCCTGCCCAATTTTTGCCCTGTTGTCCCAATACTTCCGCTATTACCCCATCCCATGTTTGTCGTGGTCCACCTCTTTTCATCTTTCCGTTAGTCTTTCTCTCCCATATACGTTTGACTTGCCGTGTATTATCCATTCTCCACCAGCTGAGCTGCCTTTTCTCTATAAATTTCAAAGTTGATTCAATTCCTAATTCCTTTCGTATGTCAATGTTCTTTAGCTTATCTCTCTTTGTGAATCCCCTTACCCTCCTAAGATATTTCATTTCGACAGATTGAATTTTACTTTTTTGGTTTTTATCTAGAACCCATGACTCACATCCAAATGTCAGTATTGGCCTATAGATAGATGTGAATACTTTCATTTTTGTGGCTGTTGACTCTTCTTTCTTATTTATGAAATTGTCGCTGATAGCATAATATGCCTTCATGGTCTTTTCGATCCAATCATTGATTTCAACATCTTGCTTTCTTGATTCTTCGAGTTCAACTCCTAAGTACTTATATTTTTCCACTTTTTCTATTTTTGTCTTCTCTATCTGTATATTTATGTCTTCCTTTTCTGTTCCAATCACCATTACCTTAGTTTTTTTTGTTCATTCCACCACTCTTCTCTGATTCTCCCTTCCATATATTCAAGTTTTTCTGAAGATCTTTTTCATTGCTGGCGATTATCATTATATCATCCGCGTATGCCCCTTCTGATACTTTCATAAAGATTAAAAACAACAGAGGACTAAGCCCATTCCCTCACATTTGTATCACCTGCAAACTGAACAAGCAAATCATCAATGAGGCCTGATAGATCGTTAGTGTAAATTATATAGAGTAGTATAGTAGCCCAAGAATCGATCCTTGGGAAACTCCCCGCTTGGTAGTTTGCATTAAAGATGTTTGGAGATTTCCATCACGGTCTCTCATGGCTACATACTGATTTCTATCTGATAAATAACTTTCTACTAATTTCAGTGCAACTCCTCTAATGCCATAGCACTCAAGTTTTTTCAACAGAATGGGTTTTTCAACGCTATCGAAGGCCTTACTCAAATCCAATGCCATAGCTACTACAGGTTTATTGTCGTTCAAAGATTCCAAAACAGCACATATCGCTGTATATATTGCTCTGATTGTGCTTTTACCTCGTCTGAACCCATTTTGCGTCTCTGAGAGAATCATTTTTCGTTCCAAGTAATTGAGAAATCTAAAATAAATGATATTTTCGATAATTTTGCTGAAATTGTTCGATATCGCAATAGGCCTATAGTTATTTATAGTTGTACAGTCTCCATTTTTGTAAATCGGGAGTATTTTAGAGGATTTTAATTTCTTCGGAGAAGTACCACTCATCAAGATGCATCAAGATGAGATTAATAAGTATGAATAGAAGATGTGTGACAGTTATGAGGGCCAGAGGTGGAAATACTCAGTATTGATAGCGAAGAATTATGTTATTTTTGAAGGTTTAAACGATGATTAATTTGATCCATCATCTTATTTTTTTCATTAAATTCTTTCTTGAACGAATTATTTTTCTCCTGCCCTCAATTCATCTATATTTAGAATAGGTTATGCAAGAAAAACATGGACAAAAATTGATACTCTCAAATAATTTGGCAAAATGTAAGTGGATTTCATATATCTATAATATATTTCTTTTTACATGAAAATTGATTGTGAATATTTGGTGTTAAAAATATTGAAATGTAAGTTAATTTAGTGTTATTGATCTATATGATAAACAGTTAACATTGACTAAACGAGCAACTAATAATTTGTTTACCTTTGAGCAGCCCAACTTTTGAGTTAAAACGAGTTTAACAACTCATCGTTAACTTCTTCTGAAGTGTTTAATGCAATTCATATACGAATTGAGTTGACATAATGTTAAACTGAACAATTTATCAAGTAGCTTCATACAACTGAGACTAAATCTACAATGGAAGAAAAAGTTTATTGATCGTAGGTATACGATGCAATTCTTACCATTTTATCTCCACTTGACATATCTATTTCACCATGCCATATCATATCAAGCATTCCGTTTGTTACCTTCTATAAACCCTGATGTACAGGCACGAAAAATATATACCTACTTTTCTATGTTCACAGAAGTATATTTAATCAGAGTGAACGAAGCTTTCCTTTCTACGGCGCGCATAGACCGGATTGAAATATTTACTAGAGAAATGAGTCCTTCCGCAAGGTTTCTCGTGACATTCACCTACGGTCGTCTGATTAAATTAGCTGCTTTGTACCCCGCGGTATGAATAAAACACTGGCTTGCTGGCTAAATTAGATCACAACAGAGATCGTCGAAATCTATTCATGGAGAATTTTATCCCATTCTGTGATCTTAAAATTGTGCCACATCTGTGTTTCCATTTAGAGTTGGAATCGGAAGTTGAAATGTTTCGAGTCGATAATTCCCGAAGAAAATTGACGCCAATGTAATGATCCTATGACTCATATTTCATATTCGTTAACAATCTTACATGTTTACAGAGTAGATACTTTAAATGGAAAAAAATCAGTTTAAATATTGAACCATGATAGAACAAGATCTATGGGCTTAAAAAACAGAGCCTACTGTTTGGCATACAGTTCGCGTGTTTAATATTTCTATAATTATAGTACGAGGGATGTCTCTTAAGCTTGCACATAGAGCTAGAATGAAACAATTGAGAGGTTTTAAAGACTTTAATGTTTTTCGAAGTATTTTCCGCAAAGATTAATGCACTTCGGCATTCGTTCGAACTAATTCTGGAAGTTGTTATTCCAATCGTTTGATGCTACATTCAAAACAGCTTTTTGGAAGGTATCAACATCTTCTTCTGAAAACTGAAACCTTTGACGACGCAGTCCGCTCTTGATTTTAGTTAAAGGAAAAAAATCATTGGGTGTTAGCTCCGGACTATATGCAGGATGTAATAATTCGATGTTTTCTTCCGATAAATATTCAATTGTTTTCTGGATGTGTCCGAACTTGCATTGTCTTTATAAAGGATAATTAGAAACAAACGTTGGTTTGGAGATATTTTGGCCACGGACGGCTTTTATCGATTGTTCTTCCCCTTGGAACACCCAAACAGAAGACTGGCGCTCATTTTCTGGCTCGTATAAATAAATCCAAGATTCATCAACAATATTACAAACGCTTTTAGACTTTCAAAAGTTAAAACCCTGTCGAGTTTTTGGCACCAACTCATCTTTGAAGCTTTCTGTTCTTCGGTTAACAGATGCGTTGTTCAACGTGAACTAAGTTTTTCATACGTAGTTCTTCGTGCATTCTTTTTCCGTATTGAGGCTCTTGAAATCAGCAATGGTGCCCCAATCTCTCAATATGTTGCTGGATTATCTTACGCACAGCATCTACATTTTTGCCAACAGTAAACTATTAACTGGTGAGGTGCTTCATTCATTGCCGTATACAGAAAGCAACTTGCTGAGACATTCCTGTTGAGATAAATGTCTTTGAAATTTGTAATCATTGCGCGATAATGCTTACGGTTTTATTCATCTTTTTAACTAACTCAACAACTTTGACAGTTTGTTTTGGCTTAGAGACAACACGCATAGAACTGGAATTTTGGTGTGTGTCAGAAAAACACGATCATAAGAAACAAGCGAATAAATAGAAGACCAGCGGAAAAAACAGACCATGCCCGTTCCTTAATCAGGCATCTAAACTCGCATCATGCCTCCACGACTTTTTCACGAAGACAAGGGTGAAAAGGAAGGGGGTTTGGGACAGGAAAAATCTGTAACAATGGAAAAAGCAACCCAACAGAAAAATATTTCTTCAAACATATCTAACTCTTATATGTCTAAGCTCACTTGAATCTAAGAACTTAACTAATGCTCCTCTGTTTTTCAACAGGGAACATCTCATACACCTTTTGAGAATGAAGCCCTACGGGGAGTAGCCCTTTCCTTATCAACATACACCATGGAATAAAGCCCTAAGTGGGAGCAGTCTAAACCTTATTTAAAAACTTAACTAATGATCCGCTGTTTTTCTACAGGAAACATGTCATACACCATTCGGGGGTGTAGGCCATAAAAACCTCAAGATTCGAAACTAATCTCCAAAATAGACTTGTAGTTTTCTACCCAGTTAATGGAATTATCTGAAATTCAATGAATTTCTTGAATACCACCCGTAAAATGGTAAATAGAACAATCGAGGACTAAATGTCTTATTGTTTCTTCAGCTGCGCCACATTCACATGCCGGACTTTCTAGAGTATTTCATTTGAACAACATACTATTACTACGACCATGACGATTTAATGTACACTAATTTTTCCTACTTATATCGAAACCTGCAACCCTTTTGGAAGGATCATCTATGAGAACTTTATTGAAAACATCAACTTCCTGCCATTCAGTTTTCGAAAGATCAACAGCCTTCACCCGTGTACGCAAAAAGTCAATCGACCAAATAAGTTTCCTAGATTTCAATCACAGGTTAGGTGGATTTAAGAGCCAATTTCTTGCGAATATGGGATGGAACTATACTACAAATAACCGGAATCTATGGGGTAGGAGTTGAATAGCAGCAATATTCTACTGCTGAACATACTAAAGCTACAGCAGTAGTTCGCAAAGTAGAGACTCCGGCGCCCCAATTAGATCCAGCTAGTTTATGTAGTATATTGTTTCTCGTTCTCAACGACATAATTTATCAATATGAAATTTGAAAGTCAAAGAACGATCTAGCTTTACACCAAGATATGTTGGAGTGAAATTATGAGTTAATAGTGATTGATTGAGGAATACTCTTAGCTGCCTATCCTTCTCATGATTATTCAGATGAAAACAAGAAAGAAAGGATTTGGACATTTTTCGAAGAAAATGTTCAGAATTTCTAAATCGGAAGTCAGTGTTTGCTCAATTGTTTCGAAGTCATAGTGTCGAAAAACCAAAGCAATATCATCTGCATAAATAAACTTTGTAGAGGAAAATTCAGGGATGTCAGACTTATATAAATTGAAGAGAAGAGGTGCAAGAACAGATCCCTGAGGTAGGCCATCTTTTAGAGTGTATAAAAACTCGAAGTCTTCTTCAGATAACATATTTTCAATCAACTTCACAATTTTTTCACATTGAACTACTTCAAAGAGTTTATAAACTAAACCATCCGTCCAAAGTGTGTCATATGCCGAAGAGAGATCTACAAATGCAGCGCCTATTTCAAGTTTACCGTGAAATCTTGTCTCAATGAAAGTGGATAAACCTAAAACCTGATCAAAACAATTCCAGTTTTCTCGAAAACCTCGCTGAGAAGTGAACAGAGCTCTGTCAATGATTGGTTCTAACCTCTGATAGAGAAGTCTTTCTAAAATTTTGAAAGAAACAGAAAGTAAGCTGGTAGGTCGACAACTACTAGGAAGTTCTGGGTTTTTCCTTGTTTGAGAATGGAATAACTTTATCATTTCTAATTTCAACGGGAATACTACATGAGCTGAGAATGTCATTGTAAAAGGATAGTAACCATTTTTTAGCGTTATTTTCTATATGTTTAATAAATTCAGGGAAAATGATAGTTCATTAATGGTGTTCTCTATGTCCCAGCATGCAAAACATAAAAGACATCAATCGTACTTAACACGTCGATTTTCTTGTAGTTTTTCCTTAAAACTTTAACAGGAATTGAAAATTTTATCAGATTAGAAAAAAATTTCAGCCAATTTGAAGTTAGGTGCTATCAAACGTTAGGGGTAGTTTACACCCTGTTCGTTTGACACGAAACTGAAAAATGAAGAAATACTTCATCATAGAATTTATTTATTATTGGTGTTCCCAGAATTTCATCATAATTTGTGAATGGAACAAATTTCTGTGAAGACTATCTAATTAGAAGAGGTTGGTTCATATTTCTTCCAAACTGTATTTATTAGAATTACTCGGTATGAACGAATCCAATACAGCTATGATAAATGTGTTTTGTTACACTTATCATTCAAGCATATTTTTTTCTTTCTTCTGTTTCTTGATATTAATCAATGTGGTGGTAAATCGAGCAAAACTCAACCACTCCATGAAAAATCACCATCCCTAATCCCCCTCCCTCATCACATCATACATCATATTTACCTCAGCACACTGAATATTACTTCTTTTTCAGGACACGTTCGTAAAAATTTACATCCCCTACGTCTGACAGAAACAAATGCGGTGTAAAAAAACAATGTTTCTCCCACCAAGCAAAACAATTTATGTATTCGAAAACTGGAAAAGCATCTTACGGACATACATTATTCTCGAGATTCTCTACCGCCTTCATTCCATGTTTTCGTTAGTCTATTTCCGTACTAGAACACTGCCATTTCTCTTTTCCGCATTTAAAATCAGCTCGACGAAGATTAGAGAAAGAAATGATGCGAAAATATGAACAATTGTTTTTGTTAATATAATACCATCATTACGTAAAGTTCTGAGAAATATTATGTTATTTTAACGAGCATCTATGGAAACACGTATACATTCTGCAAAAATACAGGAAATTGATTATTTAAAAAATCTTAGAACGATTGTTAACATTTTTGTTGTTGCATACAGTTGGCACAACTGTTTTCTATACTGATCCGGGGTTTGAACGCGATCAGTCATTTAGTAGTTTGTTGACGGTTCTCACAAATGTGTTCGTCTTGAATTTTGGATTGCAACTGGAATTTCGTGTGCCGAATCGCTGAAAATGTTACAAAAGGCTGTCGTTGAATCAACGTGAATATGAGTGGTATGGTGAATTCAACAGCGGTCCAGATGTGGTGGAAGATTTTTCTCGCTCTGGTCAGCCAGCAACATGTTTAACTGAAGTTACCATCGATACAGTGGAGAAAATAGTAATTGGAAATCGTCATATAATGTTGGAAGAGATAGGCAATAAACTTTCTGTGTCACATGAATCAATTCATAACAATTGTTTGGGTACAAAACGTATTGCCGCTCGAATAGTAACCGCGTAAAGGTTGCTGAAGACATGCTAGAATGAATCAATTCCGACCGCACATTTATAAAACGCATTGTAATTGGTGATGAGACATTGGTTTATGAGTTTGAAATGCAAACCAGTCAACAAGCTTCGGAATGGCGCCTTCCAACTGAACCAAAACCGAAGAAAACACCTCTAAGTCTATTGAAAGTCAAGATAATATTGACTGTTTTTTTTTAATATAGCGGTATTGTGCCATCGGAATTCTTACCAGACGGTCTTTTTTCATCCTTCAACGTGCTCTATTTGTGCCTTCGGCTAATGACACGCCGGTGAATTCTGTCACCTCATTAACCCTGAAATTTTGATAAACCCCTCTCGTGTCTAGGGAAGGGATCTTTAATGTCCAACACATCTCTGTTAGACAGGACCGACGGCTTTTTATATCTCTTCCGAAAGATGGACTTCAAGCGATTCCTAGAATCCGAAAAATCGCACCGACTTCGTGGGGATTGAACACAGATTACTCTGCGCAGGGGACGAGCGCCATGTCCTTCACGTTGCCGAACCGGCTTGCCTGAAGGTCAGACGGTAAATAGAGAATATTATTTGAGCATTATGCGGCGTTTGATAGAGCAAATTTCTTGAGAAGGGCCAGATAGTGGATAGAAAACTCATGTATTTTGCACCATGTTAATGCACCATCTCATGAGGCTACTATTTGTGAATCCACCATATTCACCTGATAAGGCTGGGGCTTTTCTTTTCTCAAATAACCACTTCGAGGTTGTAACGTGCATAATATTTTGACACTTCCACCTCTCCCTACCAGATCGAGTTCGGTGTTCGAGGATTTTTAACATGAATATCACATGGAGTGAACGCCACACAACTTGTACGATTTAAGATCTATTTAATTACGAAGAAAACCAGGAAAATAATTATTATATTTAAGAACCATCGTTACAAGTGAAAGAGTTCATAAACTTTTATTTATCGATCAGTGTTTATTCCTGTTGTAAAACGGGGTAAGTTGAATTTTCGTCTGCCATTTTTTGTTACTATCAAACTGCGTATTAATTCTTGTTTCAGTTTTTTCTATATTTCTTTAATTGTTTCTTGATTTAATATATTTTGTTTTAACTTTAGTGAATCACGTGGTGTCTACGTTTTTTGTAATTCTAATGCAGTTTTTTATATAGTTTTCTGTAGACAGTCATGTTCATTAGAGTTTTGTGTATACCGTTTTCTTATATGTATTGAATTAGTCCTAGGTCCGGGCACGTTGAAAGCCATAGAAACCTCTTTCCCCGAAAATGTATAATTCTAAGTTTCACTTAAGAGGTACCCATTTTGAATCGATAGAAGACATAAAGAGAATTCGCGGCGAGTACTGAAGTCGATTCCGGAAGAAGCGTTCGAAAAATGTTTTGATGATTGGATTATTCGGCCTACTTTGAAGGCGATACAATAAATTTGGATGAAATACTTGTTTGACAGATTGTACATTCGGCAAAAATGTAGAGATATTTAGTATTTATTGTTTTGGTATTTAACAACTGGTATCGAATGAAGAAAAAATTTTGGAACGACCCAAAACCGAGGTAATTTTTTTCGTTTGCTTGCTAAAACTATCCAATTATGTCTTGATATTTGATCTGATTGAATCATTTCATCAATTGTGAATAATGTCTTGTGTAGATTTACCTGCAAAACATTTTGTATATACACACAACCAAATTTATATGGAATCATTCGGTATTTCACGTCATTGATTGTTTTTAACCATGGATCTTTGATTACTTGTGAAGAATGAACTTTTTTGTTGTGAAAAAACTGGATAGTATGATAAGAAATGTTGAATTATCACCACATGTAGATATCATTCGGGATATTGTACTCAGTCTTCACTGAGATTTAAAACTGTGAACTGAAAATGTGTTACGTTGGATTGTCCGATGTGCAGAGGGGTCGAATAATTGCTCTCGTTGAAGAAGAGGTGACATAGAGGAATATAGCAGCCACAATGGGGGTATCACAAGTGGTGATTTCACAAACCTACTCCCGATACGTGGAGCTACAATCTCTGCGAAACAGGCCTAGTAGAAGTCGTAGGAATATCACTTCTAGAACAAGACCACTTTTGTGCCAAATTGCAGGAAGAGACTTCAGTGCGTTGTATCCCATACTCCAAATACAATTTCTGGAAGCAACAGGCATCAGTGACTTCGTTCGGGGTTTATATAGCAGACGGCCCTTAAGAGTTCCAGAGCTAACCAGACAACAAAAATTAACAGACTTAATTGGTGTATCGAGCACCAAAATTGGCGAAATGTTCTTTTTTCGAATGAGACCAGAATTGGTGTTCGATCAGATGCCAGATTCGGGTTTTAAGGGGTCGTGGAAGACAAGCTAGACTCCGAGCAGCAAGACAATTCCGAAATACCAAGGGGGTAGTGTGATGTTTTGTGGTGGCATTATGCTATGCGAGTGTAACGGCTAGAAATGACGTGGACCTAGTGCTGCAGCCCATAGTGATACTTTTGCGAGGTGCCCACGGTAAGAATTTCTCTCTTGTGCAAAATAATGCTCCTCCGTATACCAGCAACCTCGCTGGTTATTGAATTTACCATCAAAAATAATTACATGGAATGTCAGAGAATGAAAAAAATTCCTATAAAATATGATCGGAAATAAACTAAACATATAGTGACATGTAGTCAAAAAATTTCACAGAGACATATCTTCACAATGAATATGTAACAAACAATAATATTAAAATAGAGACATTTGAAACTCATAACTCAAAAACTTTTCTGTTGTGTAAAAAGGATTGTTCAGTAGGAATTTTCTAATCTCACTGGTAAATTCAATTTCTGGCAACCTTTCCAATCTGTCTGGAAGTTTATTGTAGAACTTTATTCCAAGATAATTCGCTCTCAGTTGACTTCTCTTAATACGATGGTGTGGCAAGGATATTTGATTTTTAGCCCTTGTATTATATGGATGAAAGTCAGAATTGAGATGGAATCCATTATTGCTATTCTTACTGTAGACGTATTTGAGGCAGGTACGTATATAAACAGACACAATGGTAAGTATCTTTTGAGATTTAAACAATTCTCTACAACTCGTCGCTCTTGAAACACCACAAATTATTCTTATAGCCTCTTTTTGTTTTAGCAGTATCCTACTGACCCCCGTGCAATGTCCCCACAATACAATCCCATAAGAAGCTATGATATGGAAATTTGCGAAGTATGCCAATTTACAGATATGATTGGCTATTTCCTTTACTCGGCGGATGAAAAACAAAGCTGTAGACAACTTTTCTATATGAAATCTATACAGCTTTTCCAGGTGAAAGCATCGTCGACAACAATGCCTAACAGATTAATGGTATTCTTTTCTCTGCCATTCACTCGGAACTTGATTCTTTGTGTTTTTCTCGGTTCAGACATTATCTTGAAACAGAGGAGTCGCTATTTTGGACTGGCCAGCTGCATCTCCAGACCTAAACCCTATTGAACATTTATGGGATAATCTCAAAAGGAAAATTAGATCGTGCCAGGATAATCCAAGAACTCCATAACAGCTCATCTAAACCGCTACAGAAGAGTGGCAGAATATCACCCCAGAGGAGGTCGAAAATCTAATCCAAAGCATGCCTAGACGTATTCAGGCTTGTATCAGAGCAATAGGAAGTAATACAAGTTACTGAAGTCGAGGAAAAATACCTACTACGTGAGAAAACGATTTTCAATTTTTTACTACATGCGGAAAGAGTCTCTTATTTTGTTTTATTTGTTTCTTGCTCAAAATAAACCTTAATTAATTTTTCTTTCAATTGAAATATCTCAAAAAAGATCAATTCTGACAATCATATAAATTCAAAATTCGGGTGTGGTGTGTACAATACACGGTCATATGCCAAAATATTTCAAATGTTTCCTTTTAAAATTTCAATGCAGTGGAATAATAGGTAATTTTAAAGCAGATGAAAATCATCCAAAAGCGTTCGAATTGTGTCGTTGGAAGGCAGCCAAATTTGGATTGAATACGTTTTCGCACCATCTCGAATTTTCTGATACACCATTTCCCGTCTGACGACGAAGTAACACGCTTTATTAATACCCTATGTAACAAGTAATTAGGAACCAAGGGCAGAAAGGGGCACGGGTGTTGGGAATTGTGGGCAACACATATATAACGGCCGCAATCGCGACGTTAGGATTATTTAGATTTCGAAGCCCAGTAAATTTACTCAGTGAATAATACTGGTTCGACTGTGAATATTTCGGTTCCTCCTTGGGAGCTGCAGTGGTCCAGTAAATTCGCTCTTGAGAAGGCGATGACTGGTTATGTCTGTGAAAATACAACTTAAAGTGCTTGTAGTGGTCCAGTCCACTTGCTCAAAGCTAATTGTTCTTGTGGGTGCAGAGCATCGTCCCTTAGTGCAATTTTTCCTACTGAGACTCGCAGTGGACCAGTCCACTGCGCGCCTATTCTTATTACCAGTAAATAATATGGTCGATGCACGCCTGAGGTTTCTAGTGGTCCAGTTAATTCATCTTCAGAGAAGAGATCAAGAGACGTACTCACAATGATTATAATATTGGTTCCCTCCCGGTCCTACAGTCTCACAAACTGTAGGAATATCTGGATTTAGTTTTGGTGGCTAGCAGTGTTCCAGTCCACTCACCCCCGATGCCAGACATAAAATTAACCGGGCAGCGTCCATATTTTACCTGTTGCATCAAGAATACCAAGTGGATGCTAAAGCGGGAAAATATTGAGATTTCAGACGTTCAATCTTTTTGTTTCATTTTTTATTGGATTAGCTCGTTTGTTTGTGAATCAAGATTGGAATTAATTGTACCTATCGTAAATCTAGAAAGATGGAAGATGCATATTGAACCTCTCCAAGAAGCTTGACAGAGGAAGAAGAATTCCAGTTGTCGTTCTGTCTCATAGGTAATTATTATCTGAATCATTGTCGAAATGTCTGTCCAATATTGAAATTTCACTGTTTCTTTAGGATATTGAGATTTATACGTAATTTCAAATCATTTTATTCAATTAATACTTGGCATATGATCTATTTGAGCTACAAACATTTATTTTCATAGCTTGATAAACCATTTGAATTGGTTTTCTTCTTTAAATTAAATAAAATAATGATTTACAAATTTCCACTATATTGACAAACCTATGGCGTGTTTAACTACACTGTTGCTTCATCAGATAAGTAGTACATTAGAAGAACGATGTGCCTAAAATGTTACATTGATAAAAGTAGATACTTAGCTCAATTGGAAAATGAAAAGAGAGTTGCTTCTTTCAACAACTGAAAATATTCAGTAATGGTGACGAAATTGAGTTTTAAGTAAACTTCCGGAATTTTTCTGTATATTGATTTTAATACTTCCCACAGGTTCAGTTTCAATCTATTATTTTCATTATGTAAAATATCAAAATTCTTATTGGAAGTATTGTTTCATTCTAGTAGATGCTTTCCATAGTGGGTATCTGATTTCTGTTTGTCAAAATTGCGTTTGTACTCTGATTACTCAATATTGATTTTTCTTAAAGTTCTTCCGATATAAATTGAATCACAACTTTCACAGAAGAATTTATAATTTACCTGATCTATTTTCTTTATGAATTGTAAATTTACAGTTTTAATATATCCGCCTAGAGAGTTATTCATTCTGAAGGTTATATTGACACTATGAGATGAATTTAAACTGGGTTTACCAGATACTATATTATAATTTTTATTGGTTTCTTTAACACGAAAAAAATGGATTGCACATAGGAAATGTTGAATCATAATCATTATTGTCCGCTATTTGTTTTATAATATTGAGCTATTTCAAAAATTATTTTCTGACATTGGTATCGAGTTCATGTAACATACTGATAGAAGCAGCTATTTTATGTGGATGTGGATGTGCAGAAGAATTGTGAATGGTAATATTCATACGGGATGGTTTATGGAAAATGAGAAATCATGTGTGGTCAATTTGGGTTGTAGTTAATGGAAATCTCAGTTTCCATTTCCAAAGTCAACTATATATAAGGCCGAAATGAATTTATGAAGATATTAAAGGAATTTTATTGTCCATTTGTACCTGCAAAACAATAGATTATGTCATCCACATATGTAAACCAATAAATGCAGTGTTTCGACAGCGGATGATTAACAATTATTTTCTCAATGTTATTCATTAAAATTTCTGCTAGTATATATATTCTTTTGAAAAGAGAGGATTTACAAAAATTAGAATAATTGTATTTACAATGAATGCTTATATCTTTAATTTTGGTGTGTGTCAGAAAAAGCACGAGTGTGAGCTGAGGAAATGTAACAGGGGAACCATACTATCTTGCAATGATTCAATAAACGAGTGAAAACACCTGAGGACTGAGAAAGGATTATGCATCATCAAGCCGTTGTAGCTCATGGCATCTCTGAAGTTAAAATCATTTAGTGCTAAATATATTTCCAGTTCCGATTGTATAATGGGATTCCCAAGGTAATTCTGCAGAGTTTTTTTAATCAATTTCAATAGATCGTAGGGTAAAGATTTAACTTGATACCAGATAATAAGTTTGGCATTTTATGGTAGTATAGTATGTTTCTGTCAGTAGTACTAGTCACAGTGTGGTGAAATGCATCATAGGTGTGACAATTTGAACATCAATGTTTCATTTAATGAAAAATGTATATTAATTTTCATCAAGTAACGACTTCCTCAATCAAATTATTTTAAATGTACTGAATTCAATTTATATTAATTTTTACATTGGTTTTCATAACTCTGTAAACTATTAGAAACGCAATGAAACCACTGTATATTGTTCCAGTAACTATTTGAAATGTAATGAAGTTTATCATTGACTCTGAACATCAGTTTTATAAGTTAGCTGAAGATCTTATCGAACTCTATAATATTTTATATTAGTTGAAATCTATAATATTTTATTAGTTTAAATCTTTATTTTATAATTCCTAGCTGAGGAGATTGAATCAGAAGTGTATCGAAGCGAGTTGTCAAAAATTTTGAATATTCATTATGAGTGAAAAAAATATGAATGATAATAATATAACAAATGACTTTTCATTGAAGATCTTTCAATTCCAAATTTTCGTGAATAGGCATTAATCTCAATCCCAAGTTGATGTTCAGAAAATATTGAAAAAAGCCCGATACATCAAAATTTCGATCAAAGACGAAGTTTGCCGCCTCATAAGGCTTTCAAAACCGTCGAAGAAATTTACAGGTCCGTATCCAAAATGTTTGACTTGAAAATGTCATATCGACGCAGAATTTTTTTTCGCGAAACTATGTATGCTGGTAGTTTCTCCAGAGAAAGTTGTTTTGAAATGTGTTTTTCTTCAACAAATATCTTTATAAAGAACCTTAAAAATTGAGAAACCGAAATTAATAATTTTGTTTTTTTCTGGATATCTTCTTAATGTTCGTGGTTTCTTGGTTTTATAAACGGAATATTGTTTTTACTAAATCTACGCAATTTTGCCTTCTTTGCAGCATCCTCGTATCTCTTATAGTTTAGGAGATCCTTGAATTGAATTGAATTTTGGCTTTTTTTAAGAAGCGTCGATCTGGCAATAAACAAACGATTGAAACTGATGCGACGAATGTTAAACCTAATTTGAACTACTTTAAAGGATTCAATGAACTGTACTACTTGAAGTTTTCTTGTTTCCTAATGATATTTCTCGTCTGATTCTTTTTCTTGGGATTTCCCTTTACTACTAAGAACAACATTTCTTTCTGGATAAGTTCGAAAAGTTTCCAGAGCAAGTCTAATTTTTCACTCGTGTACTTCAGTATTGCCCTTAACATCGCATATTTGACGTGAAAGTTTTGTTTACATTCTTAATATGTCATTACAATTGGGACAGTCTGTACATTTTGAAATTGTTCAGTACCATTTAATTCAATCTCTTATTACAAAATTTCACCAGACTGGGTATCTGTGTATTTATACTCGATTCAATAGGCAATCAACTCCTTTAGATAGTATTAAGATTGCGTACATGGCGAATCTAATTTATCCTGCATCGTATAAGCCTATTAAATTCAAATGGATTTCAGCTATTCGAAAGATGTGAAATATGTTTGTAGACAGAGTATTACTATACAGTGATTAATAAGTTATATAGATCTATGTCATTCTAAGCATTCTACAGAAATGAAGTCCAATCAAATAGGTTTATGAAATTTGAAAAAAATTTTTGCTGCAATGCCATATATCTTTGGCATCTGTCCCCACATATTTATATTAAATAGAAGGGGAGAACTTTGTAATTCGGAACCCTTTGTACGACACAGAGTGATTTACGGTTAACTATATTTGAATTGAACGCAAATTGGGCGAAGAACAAGAGTACCTGTCACCAGGGCGCAGCACGTATGAAATTAGCTTGAAATCATAATCGGCAAAGAAGGTTTCAGTTATTGTGTGTTTTATGAACGAGTATGATTGACACTCAAGTAGAGTAACGAGATTTATTACATGTTCGTATAATTAATAAACAACTGAACCTATTTATTTTTTATTTCAAACTACTTATATAACCTATTAATTTTAGAAAAAAACAATCGAAGTTAGCTGTATGTTTACCTTGTACTTTGGGACATATAAAAGCTTGACTATGGGACGAATCCCAAACTATAATCTGACGCTAAGTGTTAACTGCAGCGAAGGCAATCTTGTGCCATCAAATTTCTATCTGCAGATGCTTTTGGGATGGCAAAATTTACCATTAAAAAACACAAAACCTTTGGAGACGACACATTTGTTTACAACTGTTTCTCAGGATTAGAAAAAATTGTTAGTAGAATCCAAAAGGAGGAACTGGTACGATACCTGATTGAAAGTTCGAAAATGCACTAAGCTTCGTCGACTACCGAAGTGAAAACTTAACTCCGCGATTGTGAATAATATCGTTCACCCAAATACAGGACACGAACAAGCAAGACTATTGTCAAAATCTACCTGTTCATTCAATAATATGTAAGAATGTTTTCATCCATTGATTTCAAGGGATTCCCAAAAGTTGTTATCATTTGTTAATTATATGGAAAAATGCAAACTCAAAGCAATAGAATTGATGTACCGAAAATCTAGAGAGCAACACAGATGAAGTAGCCTTACATACATACGTTGGGAAAGTTAACCATAATTTAAAGCAGTTACTTATTCTAAACCAATAATAACTACTTATCTAAACAAATCAAAAGAATAATAGTAGGATAGATAAAAGAGCGAAATCTGGTGTATAAAACTTAGCTGTTGCAGTAAAATGTATATTGGTAGACCTTGCAGAAATTTCAACATTAGAGTCAATGAACATTATCGTAGTTTCATCAATTCTAATTACGCGATCTATTTAATTCAGAAAATCATAATTTCAATAAAAATCTTGAAATCTTACACTTATCCAATGAAAGACTTGATCTTAACTTTTGGGGAATCTTTGAAATCAATATTTATAAATTGTTCGCTGAGACAGAAGGCTTGGCAATTGCGATACAGGATCAGGTTGTTTTCACGAAGAATTATAGAAAACACATCATTAAGAAAAATATAGATGATTCTTGCCGTAGATGTTCTTCAGAAACAGTTTTTCATATGTTAATATCTTGCTCAGTCAGACAGATTATTTAGAAAGACATAATGCCGTCGCTAATGTTATTCATTTTAATCTAGGAATTAAACATGACCTCATTCCCAAAAGAAAAAAAAGTTACAAATATGAACAATTCTATGCAACAGAGCTGTAAAACACAATAGGCTAGATATCATTCTTACTGATAAACAGAATCGAATAACATATATAATTGATATTGCTATAGCCAACACACATAATATACTAAATAAATACAATGAAAAAATTTCTAAATATATGATGCTTGGCGACGAGATGAAAAGATGTGGAAAATGAAGAAAATATTTATTCTACCGATTATTATTCCTAAAACATGTGTTATTCCTAGGAATCTTCAGAAAAATATTGAGACTTTGGGTCTGAAGAAAAATTTATTCGTTACAGAAGATAACATTCATCAAATCTTGTAATATTCTTCGTAGGTTTCTTTCCGAAAAAATAATGAGGTAAAGTCATAGGTTTCTCTTTAGATTACACTGCTCAGAATCTCAATTCATATTTTATTTATTTGTATATATAAATGTAATATAGTTAGCTGACAATTATATCATATTTATATTCAGAGCAGTATTCTATTCGATCGTTCATCAGTTCACACAATAGAAGAAAACTTTGAATGAGTAATATTCAGTGTTACTTGACTAAGGTCCGTACACTAGATTTTTCCGGGAGAAGGCCTCTGACACTACTCATTGGTATATTGATGTCATTGTCTGATGATGCTTTAGTTTGTATATATTCTGGTAGAATGTTATATATTGAACGTTATCCTAATATATAATGATTCCAGGATATGTTTTGATTATAATCCTGGAATCTTTATATATTAGGAAAACGTTAAATGTTATGGGAATATATCAATCTACCAGAATATATACAAACTATAGCATGATCAGACAATAACATCAATGTACCAACGAGTAGTGTCAGAGGCTTTCTCCCCGAAAAAAAAAAAGTATATATATTTTTATAATTTTTTTCACCATTATGGGTATTACTTGAACTACCGGAAGAAGCGGAAGAAGGCATCCAAGGCAGCTTCACGAGCATGTTAAAAATTTTCTGACCATCATCGTGGTCTGTAGTATCAACTCCTTCTGGGCAATAGATATAATATCAGTTTTAAGCCCAAGGCGTTCAGTATTTTGAGGGAGATGTGATTCCACCAGTCCTTTCATCGACATAACGAGCGAGATAACGGCGATCGACTTGAGTTTATGGATTTCCTTCATTTCCACGGTATTTACTGGTACTTACTCAGCTTCTCCGCGTACGCTTTAGATATGTTCTCGTCAGCTAGTCTCGTCACATCAATGTGCCATAGGCCTGTCCGTGATAACTGTCGAGTCCCAGTATAATTTGAAGGTATATATATATATATATATATATATATATATATATATATATATATATATATATATATATATATATATATATATATATATATATATATATATATATTAAAAGGGGCCGACACAGTTCGAAACGTTCGTACTGATTTTGGCCATCAAGTATTTGTGTTGTGCCCATCTGTGAATTTAATCCACAAATTTGAACGTTGAGGACAATTTAGTGATGTGATTGAACACGTATTAATCCGGCCATGTCAGCTAAAAATATCGAAAATAACACAAAATTGAAGCCAACTGGTCACGAACAACTCTGTATATTTGCTGATTAGGAGCTAGAAATAAATAGTCGAGATCCTGCTTTTTTGAATCAAATTATTCTGAGTGATAAGGCTCATTTCCATCTGTCTGGGTATGTCAATAAACCAAACTGCCGCATTTGGGGATCCAAAAGCCCAAAAAAAAATATTCAAACAGCCTCTTCATTCCAAAACGAGTGACTGTTTGGTGCAGTTTTTGGTCGGGAGGTGTCATCGGGCCACATTTTTTTGAAAATGAGGCTGGCACAACCGTTGCAGTGAATTGAAACCGTTACAGAACGATGTTAACTGACTTTTTTGGCCCGAAGTGGACGCTCTTGGCTTGCAGGGTGTTTATTTTCAACAAGATGGCGCTACGTGCCACACATGCGGGAGAAACAATGACTCTAATGCAACAAAAATTTCCTGAACGTATTATTTCTAGCAATGAAAACCCTAGATCATGCAATTTAACACTATTAGATTATTTTATTTGGGGCTACGTTACAGATAAGGTCTACGCCAATGCTCCAGCAACGTTTGAGGCACTCAAAAATAAAATTTGAGCTGTTATATATACCACCGCTTTATATGAAAATGTAATGCAAAATTACCTATAAAAAATGAGCACTTGTAAAAAGGTCCGGGGTGGACACTTGCCAGTTATCTATTTCATTATTAACATAAGAGTTTGTACTTTGCATTAAAATAGAAATTTCTCAACTTTTTCCAAAAAAAAGGCGTTTAATTAGTAATTGAAAATGAAACCTGCCGATGGAAGACCCTTCAAGTTTCCAACATATTATTGAACATTTTGACAATAATTCCCGTTTACTTAATTTGTTTTCAGCTGCGTCATTCAGATAATAGTTCTATGAATTGCCTTAAGAGGTTCCACTCACTTTTATTCCAATGTTGTAGATCATATATAATTTTGTACCTCTGTTCAATATTTCTTTTGCATTTGTCTGATGAAGGTGCGGCGTAGTCGAAACGAGTGTCAAATAAAGCAAATGAGTGTGAATCAAATCAAAAACGACTAGTATTCAATTTTTGACAGTTTCATTATCAATTTGAATCCAAGAATATTATTCCCAATATTGAGATGAATATTTCAAGCCTTTTTAAGATTTCACCATAAGAGGATATTGCAATAAATACAATTCTTCAGTTTATCATGAACCTTTTTATACCGACATAATAATACACAGTTCATCAGAAATGGTTATATACATAAGCTTATTAAAGTACCTATATTGTTACCGTTTCCACTACAGTATCTCACCATAGATCGCTCTAGGCCCCTCCGAATAAGCGTGTTACCGTGTTAACCACGCTTTCTCAATCACAAATCGCCAAGTAGGCCCATCGACCAGGCGAGGCACAGAACGTACTCTGGGCCTACCTGAACCGAGGGTTTAAATATCCGTGCATTTCGGAGACTCTCTCTCTCTCTTTCTCTTCAACGACCTCTTCGAATTCACACTGTCTTAGAAAACCGGCTGCAGCACGCGTAGCCACGAGCCGGCTTTTCCATACCCACGCCACCGACCATATTGCCAAACCGCCGTTGTTTACCAACGAACCACGTGTTTTTGTTTCATTTCAAATTTACGTTTATAAAAAGTGTTTGTGTTAACCATCAGTGTTCCCATCGTGTATGTGACCCCATTCCGGTAGCAAGTGGCGCCCAACGTGGGGCATTAGGGCATTGTTTTCTCCGTTGAGAAAAAGAACCCATCCCGACTGAGTCAGCCGATAAATATTGATACGAGAATCCAAGTGAAAAGAATTCCGCTACTTCCACAGGGCCAACGCGAACAATAGCAACGACGCACGTGGATAGTATTCGTTTAATTTATCTACCGCAGAATTAATCCACCACCACAGCAGCCGTGGATGAAGCATCCGGTTCTTGGACCGAAGACAACACCAAGTGGCGCCCAAAAAAAACGAGTGTGTGAGTGTAGTGTTGTAAAACGACCAGTGCGCTAGTGAATCTAAAACCTACCTGCAGTCGCAGCTCTCCAACGCATGAAAAACTAATCATGTGTCTCAGGTTTTTTTTTATTTTTTTGCTTTTCTTTCAGCACTGTCCTTTTCCTTTTCAGGCAACCTTTTAATCTCTTAAGCTCATGTAACTGACAAATAAAGATACGCGGTAGATGCGTTTCATCCCCTTCCCCCAGAACTGTTATTGTACATATCTTAGATTTAAATAAATTAAATAGAGCTTTGCACCACGCTCTCATAATGTAAGTAGCTAGACCATACGACTCGCTTACGTGAGACAAGGTTTTCTGTGGTTTCCCTTGTCATCATCGCGTTGATGCCAAATGGCGCGTAAGATAGTAAGACGGCCACAGACGCACTGCACACAGGGTCGTATTAGATTTAAGTAGGATAACTTGATAAAACTTTTTTCTTTTTTTGTATGATGTGCACGTATGCGCATGTCTTTAATAAAGATATAACATGGTTTTATTACCCGGTATGGCAATATGGAGGCGCCTAACCGCGATCTTCAGAGGGGGGCCGTGTTACCGTTTCCACTACGGTATCTCACCGTAGATCGCTCTAGGCCCCTCCGAATGAGCGTGTTACCGTGTTAACCACGCTTTCTTAATCACAGATCGTCAAGTAGGCCCATCGACCAGGCGAGGCACAGAACGTACTCTGGGCCTACCTGAACCGAGGGTTTAAATATCCGAGCATTTCGGAGACTCTCTCTCTTTCTCTTCAACGACCTCTTCGAATTCACACTGTCTTAGAAAACCGGCTGCAGCACGCGTTGCCACGAGCCGGCTTTTCCGTACCCACGCCACCGACCATATTGCCAAACCGCCGTTGTTTACCAACGAACCACGTGTTTTTGTTTCATTTCAAATTTACGTTTATAAAAAGTGTTTGTGTTAATCATCAGTGTTACCATAGTGTGTGTGACCCCATCCCGGTAGCAATATCGATAGAAAATTTCACGAAAGAACTGTAAATGCTCGAACATATTGCTATTACCTACCCTGATCGGATTGATTACACTTTGAATGAGAAACAACACAGATTAGTCATGGAAAAGTATACGCGCGTTTAGAAAAACATTATGAATTTTGTAAATGTCTCACTTATTCTGGAGAAAGTACTGAAATCCTAAAAAGGTTTCTTGGTAATTTCGATTTGAATATAGACAGAACAGAAAATGACTTAGAAAGACTCATCAAAAAGAGAGGTGTTCCTTTTGAATTTGTTTGGTTGGAGAGGGGGAGAGAGAGGATGAGTTGGAAAATATTAATTCAAAAAGTGGAAAAGATTACGTATAATTTTCTGGCAATTCAATATTTATTGAATTATTCTAAGTGGACAATTTTCAAAAAAATCTCTGTATAAGGTTCATCTCCTTTTCTATTGTTAGTACTCATCTGATAAGGCAATGAGTTGAAACGCCATAGGGACAATTACAAACATCCTTAATTCTTCTGACCTTCTACCGGGATCAATGAGTTGCAAAGCCAGACTCTAACACGATCTTGTCACACCTGGTGGTTAAACTCTAGTAGGCGTTAAGTGAAACAAATTTCTGAAAAACTGCCACTGCAAATGATCACCATTTAATCACAATTGAAACCGTGGGAATCCTTCTACACAACAGTTGTCTAGTTATTCGAGAATTTATATTCGCCGCCGAGTTGCAATCTCATTAACCTCGTTGGCATTATCGTCTCTAGCGAATTAACATGTATTTGAACTGCTCAGTGAATGAGCTTTCAGAGTTTCCTCAGTGAAAATTCGAACTTAGACCATTTAGCAAGTTTTGTGAATTCAGGATAACTTTAATCCTTTTACTATGAACGACTTTTGTACCAACTCTCTGAAACTTGCTTCTGTTGGCTGCACTCTAACTTTAAAAAGTCGGTTTTGAAGATGAAACTATATTCAAGGAGTTACTGCTTTGTGCACTTCAATAGTTTTGTATTTGATGTTTTGCAAAGCAGGATACGAGGGGCGGTTATATTTTTTTTGTATCTAGAGGCGTGGCACTGCTTTGGATAGAGCAGAGCAGAAAGTATATTGAGACATTTTAGATATTCCTCTCAACGGATAAAAAATTAGTAAAATAACATACTCTAAAACTACACTCACTACGTCAAGAAATTATCACACCACCCAATGATTCTTGTACTTTCATCAAGACATCAGATGATGTGTGTTTTTTACCTATTATTTATTTATTTATTTTTGGGACACAAACAGGAAACCCCAGCAAAGTGTCCACGTTTTACAAACATAAATTACATTAATTGCTTATACTATAATTAAATCTTTATATCGAAAGAAAAAAGAAACAACAAGAAAACTAATGATGCTTATTCCTTAGATTGATTTTCAGAGATCTTTTCAAGGAGTACAATGATACCACAAAGAAGTCAATATTCTCACAATAATTATTACTCGATCTGAACATTCTGGTCATAGGAGAGTTTGAGGAGCTATTTGTGTTGGAAAAGGGTGTATTGAATAGGTTTTGAGTTATTCAAAATAGATGATTCACCATTTTTCTTATTGAGGCGGTTTTGATCATTTTAATCACTTTTACACTGCGTTCCCATGAAAACGAACCACCCTGTATAACTCGGCTGATTTGATTTTTATGTGAATTTCTTGAAACAAATCAGTTTTTTATTGGAGGTTGGGACATTATTCGTTATATCTTTCGTTCTGTCCCCACCAATCCCTTAACTCTGGCAGTTTCCACCCCAAATTTTCGAATAAGGAGAAGATGTCGTAGGATACCTTTCTAAAAAGGTTTTCACATTCTCTATACCACCACGTGATTATTCACTTTCTCAAATATCTTTATAATTGTTTAGAAAAATTCTAAATTTTATCAATTCGCTCGATCTTGGTTTGAGAAAACACCTGATCAAAATCTAACGCCTCCCAATTTCTTTTTGTTAGGCTATCTCAAGATTGAGGTTTATTATAGTCCACCCGAATCGTAGGGAGAACCACGAGAAAGGATTGCTCCATGAAGAGTACGTGTGAAAACAAGATGTTTGATATATGAATTATGTAGAGAATCATTGAAAATGTCCTCAATGGTCAGATGAAGTGATATCGTTGACATAAATGAATTCATTAGACGAAGTTGTTAGACTCAGAACTTGATATGAACAAGTGAAGATTCTCCTGGCACCGCCTTGCGAATGCGACAGAGCTTCCACAATATTTGGTTCAAATCTCTGATATAGAAGTCTCTATGATATTGTTAACGAAAGAGAAAGTAAATTTATGTGATAGCTTTTCGGGTTTTTGAATTTTCATCTGGTTTGAAAATTGGTATTGTAATTGCTTTTCTGAAATTACGAAAATATCAGCAGGAGTAAGTAAATTATTATGAAGAGATATTGATTATTAGTAGGTAGATTTACGTAAATTGATTGATTGAAGTCAAGAATAATATTTATTAATTGTTATTACTAATTAGGAAATAAATGATAAACTGAGCAAGGTATTGGAACATTTGGCGTTATATCACTCTGCAAATACTGTACACCACTTCATCATCTGAGTTGGTATCATAAGGAGATGATAGTATACTGAATGCAATTCTATATGGCTCTATTATTCATACTTAATCTGTCCCTGCTACTAGACGCTTTCGACGAACCATCGTCCTTATTGGTGGAACGCGTTATTAATAGGCGTGTCTAATATGACAAATTGTAGAGTAAATTGAACGGAATCGGACCTTTGTCCTTGTTTAGTAGATGTTTGCACTTCATTATATGAATACTTACACAAGCGTTCAATGTATTCGCGTTTTGAACGTTATTCATTAATTTTACATTCTAAGATTCTATTTTATGGTCTTTATCAAAAGCACGGTTGGCAAAGCTAGATCTTCCCGTATGTCCGCATCTATGCTAATGAGAATTTTTTACATAGCACTGTATTTTACTCAAAAAAGTGCCTCTAGAATGTCAAACTTATTTTTATGTAACTTTGATGATGATCGAGATATCCGCGAAGGACGATTTTCCCAAAATTTGAGAAATTTTGAATGAGTCCAGAACGGAAAGAGATATCAGCAAAATTTTGGCACCACCAAACTAGTTCCTGAAAATAAGATCGAGAAAGGGCGGTTCATTTTTCTCTATCTGCAATATTTCACATAGCTGCCGTACAAATACATCGAAATTTGCCCACCCTGTCATTACGTCCGTAGCTAAGGATAACGTATTCGAAAAGATGACTTTAGAACGCTTCATTAATCAGAAAACATTGAATATCACCGTCAAGAATTATGATTAACCTCCTTCGCCAAAAAAAGACAAACCTTATGAATTAGGTTTTGTAATGTATATCGGTTATGGAATTTTTTATATAGGACGAATATGGTAACATCGAGTAAAGCAGCTTGAAAATTTTTCGATCAGCATGATTCGACTTGAAATTCAAGCTTTTGAAGAATTGAAGGTTGGACTCGACTTGATTTTGCAAGCCAAAAGCTCGACTTGACATCAAGCTTTTTCAAGATGCTTGAAAGCTTGATGCTTGTGAGAGCATAAAGTTAAGTTCAAATGCTAATCGCTTCTTGCCGTAACCGTACAGGTGTAATAGAAGTAGGTAGTATTTCTTGTCATATAAAATTGGCTGCGACACGCTTGGGTTTCAAAACTAGTTCGATCTAGTCAATTCGTATCGCAGCGCAACAAGTAGATAAAAAAAATCCGAGAGGGAATTTGGTTGATTTAGGAAGAACGGAAGACATCAACTAGCAGTCATTTCAAAAATGTAAAAAATTTCAAATTCAAATGAAGATGATTCTCAGAGGTTTTTCATCTGATTCGTTAAAAACTCAATATTCCAGTAAAAATATATTGAAAACTGAAAGAAATGTATGGAGTGTCGTCACCTGGCGACTAGAAGTGTAAGTATAAAATGTTTACAACATTTGGCGATATTCCTTTTCGAAAATTAGTGAATTTCGAGAATCGAGATTGAACGGTGATTCCCCGAGAACTTAGAGTTGGGGGAGTTTAGGAACTTTCCCAAAACTCGTATATGGCAGAAAAATATATATGAAGTTAATATAAAATATATATAAATATCATGGTTCAAAACAGCGAACTATCAACTACCTGAGTGGGAATGTAGCTTCGCTTATCCTTATTTTTTGACTTAAGTTTCAAAGTAAGTATTTCTTTCATTCTCACAGATGTTTAATCCAGATATTTTATTTTCATATGAGTTTATTTCAATTGTTTAAGGATAATTAATTTATGTTGTTTTTGAGATGCTATGGCTGTGTTTTATTTGAAAGAATACATCTCACTTTCACTTTTGTTCTTATATTTCACTTGTATTTTCTTCAATTTTTTTCAACAACAAGCGCTGAAGTTTTGAGAATCAGGCAGCTTGAATCTTCAAGCTCTTTTTAAAAAAAAGCTTGACTCGACTAGAATTCTAAAAACAAAAACAGCTTGATTTTAAGTCAAGCGGGGAATCTCTGACTGGTCGTTCTTTCAGAACTAGATACAAAGAGCATTTTAGATATTTCAAGCATAAAAAAGATATTGCGATACAAAAAAAATATTCCTTATAGCTAAAGATGGATGAATGTAGTTTGAAACCGGTGCAAGCGATTATATAATATAAAATTAATCAAGGTGATAGACAAAACAAACTAAATATTTCATTACATGATTATACTGATCAACTATTACATAGTAAAGGCTTCATCATCAACATTTCATCTTGCTCCCAGGCAGAAAAAACTGATAAACTTTGTGATCAAATATATTGCCTGGACATATAAATTAAATTATCGCCAATAATTATAACTCCGATACGTAAAAAAGGAAATCAATGCAATTCATGGAATTAATTCGCCTTTTCAAAAACTATAACGTTCCCAAATCATTCTTACAAACAGAAAATAAATAAAATCATAGTAGATTCAGTAGAGAAGTTTTTGACGTCTTTTATATAAAATTATTGGAAGGTTTTTGTTCCATCGAATGCATCATATGTTGGAGTACACCTTTTAATTTTTTTATTTGTACAAATTATCCGACGAGTTGTATCACAATTTATTCCGTACGATATTCGCATTCCAAAGTATTCTTTCTTGGGGAAATCTTCATAACAATTCAGTTCGTTTGAATAAATATTCTCATGAATTTAAGTCGGGCTTTCTCTTATTTATATCTCTCGAGCTAGATGACATATAATTTGTACTTGTTCCAGCAAAGTACGCCTGCAAAGGAAGCATTCTATCTGTATGACAATACTTGAAGACGAAAGAAAATATGCAAGGTGTCTTAAGAATCTCTATCTCAATTTAAATGAAAAGAAATTATATGCATTCACTGGAAATATCCTTTGAAATTTCTGAATTTCGCTTTGCAAAAAATTGAGAAATTCATTGTGAAACCAAGTAAGTTATTTCATTTAGTATCCATGAAAGTACCGTATCACTATAAGAAATAATGTTTCAGTCAAATACACTTTTGACACACCTGAGGTTGAATTCAATAAAATGCTGGAACACAAATTTTGAAATCTTTTAACTAGATCACAAATACAAATTTTTATGTGTACAACTTTGAGACCATCTAAGTCTCTCATAACATTCTCTACAATATCTACAAACTTGAGACTCATTTGCCCAAAATCCATGAGTTCTAATTATTCCTTCTGTAATCCAGACCTTGAACACTGGTCATGTATCAAACTTTGAAATTGAGGAATATCCTAAATGAACTTTTCAACCTCTATTTCAAGCCTTAACGGTAGGTTTTCCAAAAATGATATGTTGTAATCAATATCCCAAATAGAAATTTTCGTGTCTCCCAATTTGAAATCAGAAGAATTACTATATAAACTTCTAACTCCTATTTCGCGCTCTTAGGGGTGCAAATTATCCTGTATCCATCTTTGAAGTAATTCATTTTATGAATGGAATTTTTTTCGGCAAAAAAGCGTTTCAATTCCTAATCCAATGTTCTTTGAACTCGAAACATTTCGTTCAGCGTTTTTAAATTTTTTCTATTCTTTCCGAAGAAAGTTTTTCGAACTCACACAAAATAATATAAATGAAATGTGTATAATTTTTGTCTGATTTCCACAATGTTTATATTTGATACGCAAAGCGGGATTGGACAGATACGACACTTTCAATTGCCTAGAGCATGGGTGCTCAAACTTGAACTGATCTACCTCAATATTTTTAGACTATTTACGCTCGACTCTGCAAGGCTGCAAGTATGTGTGATGCAGGGTTGTCGTACATACACGATACACCCTACCTACCTACCTAGGTAGGGCATATATAGATATTAACTTTCCGCACAATATACATCATTTTAGTCAAGGTTTGGGTTAGGTTTAGTTAGGTTATTCTCTATAATTTCAATGAAAGTTATTCAAAATTGCGAGTTTATTGGTTGTTACAAAACGAAAGAGTTACATATGGTGTTAAACTCAACTAAGGAGTGACTTTGGATGTTGAAGCGTGGCACTGCATGTCCTCACCACACATTTTATAAGACTGTACGTAACCACTGAGTGCTAATCGCAAGTATGATGACATATGATCATCAGTTAGTCGATTGCGATATTTTGACCTAATTATTGTTCAGAAGAGGCAGACTCGCACAAGTAAGTTGACCCAAACATTGCCGTCAATTGAAGGGCGATTTGCCTTAGATTCGGATATTTATCTTCAGATATAAAACACCAGAAATTTGTATCAGATGTTGTAGCTTTGAGATGTATATCTGGTGTAATCTGCACCATCTCATTTTCAAAAGAACATGAGTTAATATTGAACTGACTTGCTATTTCAGTAGCCAATTCCTCAATGTTTTTACATGAAAAAGGATAACTCATAAAAGATGCCATATTTGCCAATCTACCGCAATCATCAAAACGCATTTCGAATTGTCCTAAAATATTTGATAATTCAGCCTCATACGTATCATAATTCAACTGAGGAATCCTTGCTTTCAAAGACGGAAAATGTTTCAGATCCTTTATTTTCAGTTGATCTATCATAAGTTGCAATTAACTTTTGAATGCGTTTATTGCGCTAATCATCTCAATAATAGTTTTTCCTTTACCTTACCTAATGTTGTTTAAGTGAATTGTGATGTCGGTCAAAATGCCAAATCAGTCAGCCATTTTTCGTTTTTCAACATCTGAGAGTCATCACCTATTTCGTCTAGAAAAGCTGTTATGTCGGGCAATCATTCTTGAAACCTTTCTAGGAATTTTTCGCGACTCCACCACCTGACGTCCGTGTGAAGAACTAAATCAGTGTGTTCAGCTGACTCCCCATCTTCCAACTGCAACTCAAAAAGCTGCCGTTGTAAGTTACGTGCACGGATGTAATTCACAATTTCTGTGGCAATGCCCATAATTTCCTCCGTGTTTAAAAATTTTTGACACAAAACTTGTTAATGTATAATGCAATGCAATGAAAAAAATGAAGGGAAATCTTCATTAGACCGACACAATGCCACAAAACCGTTTTTGTTTCCAGTCATTGCTGGTGCTCAATCGGTTGTAATGCAAACTAATTTATATTTTCACAAAATTGAAGAAAACGTCATATATATCTTCGCCACGGGTATTCCCCCTCAGAGGACTGATTGTCAAAAATTCTTCCTTAGCCAACATGTTATTGAATACCATCCGAATAAAAATACACAGCTGGGCAGTGTCTGTCATATCGGTGGATTCGTCGAACTGTAAAGAAAAGTATGTACATTTCATGATATCATGTTTTAGTTTATCTGCCATGTCCTGACTCAATACGCCTTGTGACAGACAGACGAGATAACTGAAGTTCTCTAATAGCAGACATGATTTCTGTTTTATTTTCAAAATCTCCAAATAAAGTCTCACCCGCTTCAATAAATGATTCCTTCACAACCGATCCATCTTCGAATGGTTTCTTGTGTTTCCCCAATATATGAGATATTTTAAATGATGCGATCGTGGAAGCTTTTGACTGTTTGGCTGGTCTTGTGAACATGGTTCGTTCTTTTTTCAAACAAGATATCAAATCACGTACTTTTCGTTTTCGCAATTTTATCTGTGGGGAAAATCCTTTTCATAGTTTTTGAACCGTTTTATGATTCCTCTCTAAGTTACCACGCTTAGGTATTGCAACTGAAGTACGACAAATAAGACAAATCCACTCATTCTTCACCATACAAAAAAAAAATTCTTCCACCCAATCCAATCGTTATTAAAATGATACGTTTTAGATTTCTTCGCTGCATTCATTTTGTACTATTTAATAATAAACTTTGTATCACGTCGATACTATTGTAGTTGCCTTCAAATTACAATTCAGAATGACTCAAAAATTTTATTACGTAATAAATTCTTGTAGTTTCGTTACCTACTTATTAAAAGTTTTTTTTCTTCTCTAGATCTACTCAAACAGCACTCGCGATCGACCGTTTGAGCACCCCTGGCCTAGAGCTAACAGTGAAGAGTGATTCAATTCTAGTTAACTATTGAGAGTGGTAAATTTTGGGTTTTCATGAAATTTGTTAAATCCCAAACTTTTAACATTATCATTATAATCCCTTCATTGAATTTGTGGAGAATTTTAAATTATCTAAAATAATTATGGGATTTGGTGATTCATTATGTTCAAAACATGCAGATTTGTTATCTGAGGACAGATGTTTTTGAATCTTGATTTAAAATTTCGACCTGTTTGTCCTAATGTGAGCTGTTTGACATTCATTGCATTCAATTCTGTATATTCCGGACTGTTTGAATTTATTAGTTTTGTAGTTGGCATTGAATTGTAATTTGTTTATGTTGGGACCACTGAAGAAGGAGGTTGTTGAATTTAATTTGGAAAGATAATTGCTGATGCTATTAGAGCAAGGGGCAAATATAAGTTGGAGATGCGTAATCATTTACTTATTTTTCTATCGTAGAATATAGTAACTGAGCAATTGAGTTTTGTTCTCTGCGTTTAATAATTCATGTGGGAGACTGGAATATTATTATTTGATGTAATTTGATTCGATGATATTGATTTCCGTATTGAAATCAGTTATGGATAGGGAAATGAAGAAGGATCTGTGAATCATTGAATCATAAGCGTGTAATGTGGTTAGAAGAACTCATTGGAAGTTTTGAGTCTGTAAATATGTCTGTTCTATATATGTTGTCGCTGAAATTGTTATGGAGTTCAGTAATGGTTATGTCGAGGAAATTCATTGAATTGTTGCCATCGATTTCAGGGTTGAAGGTTATTTTATTATGCATTTTATTTGGAAAATGTAATGTTGTCTGTCCCACATATACAGTATTATTAAACGCAAAGAACAAGAACAAATTTCTCAATCACTACATTTTATTATAGAAAAAGCAGATAATAAATACGCATGTCTAACTTTCATTTCCCACCTTTCTAATAACATCAGCAATTATCTATCCAAATCAAATTTAATATCATTTCTCCAGTGGTCCCAACGGAATAACTTGAAAACGAAAGGAGATAGCTGCGATCTGTTTCACCCATGAATTTCCACAAAAATCAAGGACGGAGATGAGGTCATTTTTCCTTATTTTCAGTATTTCAATAGTTACTTAAGTAAAATACTGCCAATGGGACATTCTGTACAGTATCCAAAATAATTTATAGTTTTGAATATCAACATTCAAAAGAATCACGGTTTTATATGAACACAGAAATGAAAGGAGCACTGCCTGAAACTATTCTTGTCATTGCCCAAGAATACTCCAATATCTAGGAATGTCTTGAAGGATCAGTTCTTACACATCATCGATGTTTCCTGGCACAAGTATTTTTATTAAACAAACTATACCTTCCAAATTTTTCGATTCGGCGATGGAAATCAACATCAATGATGTGATAACCAATTCGAAAATGATTTCTGATAAATAGTTTTTTAGCTACGCATAAAATTTGTATGCAATGTTTCAAACAATTTGTCTTTCATTCTATTATTTCTAGAGTCACGTAATAAATACACACGTCTGCGCCATGTTTACTCGGAATTATATTCTCTTCCACTTATATGACGCAACGGAAAAGGAATCGATTGATATATAGGAGGGAATAAATCTCAGAAAATGCGTATGTATTTTTATCTGAATTATTTTCTGCTGACGATGTCAGTAGAACCAAATTTACCAGTTCGAAATGGCAAATTTTATGTGTTAAATATTATTTTCGGAACCACCTATTCAACAACTTTGTCATAAATTATGTACTAGGTAACCTATCAGTATATACTTAAAACGCCAATCCTTTACTTTTCATCGGATTAGAAATTTAAAGGGCTATCAAATAGTTCCACCAAATTTTTTCACGGAGTGAGGTGTAGGCCCGATAAAGTGAAATCTTTTATTTTGAATTGGAATATACATTGTTAAACAATTAAAGGAAAAACAGTAGGCTTAATTTTCACAAAATATGATGAATAGAAATATGTAATATAAGTTTCGGGTTTTATCCTATTTTCAAAAATAAGAGGAAATTAAAACATAGAGACAATTAAATCAGATTAAGAACGATGCTGCCATAGTAGTTCATCCTTCAATGGGTGAGCAAAACCTTCATTACCAATCTTGAAAATAAGCTTTTGTATGTAGTATTTTGATTGAAAATATTATTAACTCGATATAATAATAATGAATATTGAAATTTTTCATTACATGAACCAAATAGTTAACTTGTAATAGGGATTATATGGCTCTTTCTAACTACATCTCCTGCTGGATGTTCAAAAAGAAGTCTATAGTAGAGTGAGAGGGTATTTCGGCAGATCACTTACTTCCAGCATTTCCACGTCCAGTCAGTTACGCCTAAGTCAGATCTATGCCAGGCATGTGGTGTTTCGACCACCTGAACACTGGATTTTTCTCCAGTTCTACCTTGCACAAGTAATATCTGAACCTGCCATACCTCGTTACTATCTGTGTCAGTAACCTTGAATTAGTTCGACTGCCTTTAAGTGCCTATCTTGTCCAGGTTTTACTAGGTTAGGTACCCAGTATTGCTGGACTGGCGATAACCTCAAGCATTCAACCCGGTCTCCCCATGTTGTTCTGATAGTCAGTCCCTCAGCCTTGTCTCAACAACCCAAGCTGAAATCCCAATAGACCAGCCTATCTGCAAGTTCATCTCCTCTGATCCCGATGTGACTCGGAACCCTGAGGATACGGATATGGTTGTTCACAACCAGTAGTTCTAGTACTTGAACGCACTCCCAGACCACCTTAGAAGTACTCTTGTGTACGCCAAGGGCCCCCACAGTGCACGACAGTCGGAGTTGATCGAGATCGACTCATTAGTTGTACCCAGTTCGGCCAAGTTTTAAGAATAGCCAATTATCATTATGATCTCCGACTGGAAAACGGTTATATATTTATCTATTGGGAGGTTGAAATCCCTCCCATTTCTCCGGAAGTAAACTTCGCTACCTGATCTCCCTTTGGTCTTCGAGCCATCCGTGTACCAGATGTACCCTTCACCTGGTAAGGAATCCTTCCTTTCCAGCCACTTCTCTCTGGATAGGATTTCCACTTCGATCTTATGGCCTCAGTGTGATTCTATCTGAGAAGGTGGTCTATATTAATAGCTTAAACAAACACGGTATATTGTCAGGTGCAGTGATTCGACCCCTAACAGTGCATCTATGGCGCAGCAGAGGTGTTCCTTTAAACACCAACCACACTTTACACCGTCAGTGCTCAGAACCTTTCTAGAGCTAACTTTCACAAGGCGAGCGAGGCGTAGGTGAGTCTGGGTAACAGAAAGCGAGGAAGTACATCAGCGTTCCTCTCTTTTCAAAGTGAACTGCAGTGTATTCATACACATGCCAATAGATCCCTCATTTTGCTAAGAATTAGAATGTCGTCCGCGTTAGCTAGAACATAGACTCCCCTCCTGTCCAGCACCCGTAACAGACACTAGTTACCATGCCTTAGACAGTCGAAGATATTACGCCAGCTAGCAGACAGCCTCGTCTCTATTCTTGTGATCGAGTGATTTTCGATCATCGAGGTGATTCCTCTACAATCAAGAGCTCCATGATCCTTTCCATCATCGCCTCCCTCTGAACCAGGTTCGGTGGGATACAGTTGAAAGGTCCCTCAACTTCTAGAAACGTCGCCACACAAAATTCCCCTTATCCAAATGCTGCTCAATCATTCGAACAGCTGAAAGCAATGCTGTGCCTATAGATAGTTCACTAGGTTACGTTTGATTAAGGGTGTAAAAGAGTAGTGCTAAGTACTTTATACAGGAGAATCCTATCAACCAGTCTCGGAAGAGCTTCGAGAACGAATGATGATAAGCTAATAGGTCAAATGTCCCTTACCGAATTATGTTTTTTTTTGGTTTAAATATTACCGTTGCCGTTTTCCAGCACACTGGAATGTATCTCAGAGAAATACTAGAACTGTATATCTTCACTAGGACCAAATGCAACACACCCAAACACCTCCGAAAAAGCGGCAGGAAAATTCCACCTTGTTCCGATGATTTGTACGGTAGAAAAGTATTAACAGCCCACTCGACCCTAGTCAACTGACTATTTGGGCTACCAGGTCCCTATTGGCTCTACTCGATCTGGCTCTCGTGTTCCATAAATCCCAAGTTGTACCACAGGAGGAGACCTAGGCATCCTGCCTCGTTCTCATCGTTCTCTCCTTTCAAGTTCTGAATGGTCTCCAGCCATTCCCAGGAATTTTCAACAAGATCCGATTCAGCCGGTCTGCTTCCGGAAATTTCTCAATTCCCTCACAGAAATTTTTCCAGCTCTTCTCCTTTCAGTGATGATGCGACTATTGTACTGACTCTTTGTGTATCTGCTAGTTCCGCCCTGTTCTAGTATTGCTGGCGCATTTTCTAGAGCTCCCCCTGCTCAATCACGCAGTTTTTTTCGTCCAGTGTTTCTTGACTATGGGCAATTCTCCTTGTATTCATCGTTGATCACGTTGACAAGTAAATTCGCCGCTTGATTTTGTTCAGTTCTCGTCCTGAACCTCCAGGCTCTTATTCTGAAGCTGGTCTTTTTGATCTACCAGATAGTTTCCCCATCATGTTTTCGTGGGTTTTTTAAATGAGTTGGTTCCCTCTACTGCTGTGACCTTAAAGTTGATGGCTCTGTGATCTGAAGATGAGGGCTCCTTAGAGATCCTCTATTATCACCATTTCCCTCATCAATTCTGTCGCCTAAGTTAAGCCCTTCGGGCTGTGGTCACAAAGATTGTTTATTCTTCTCTGTTGAGGAGTTAATGTCCATGATAGCCAGCCACTGGAGGAGAACTTCTCCCTTTGTGTTCGTGCCTGAGCTGTCCCAGAGTATATGGTGTGCATTTGTATCACACCTAAACTAGAAAAGACATGTTGACAATATATTTTGTATTTGGACAATCATTTTTTTTGTTTGTTTTCTAATTTGATAATTTTTGATAAGTAACACTTTCGAAATTGATAATTAACAACACGATACTTTTTTCATCTTAAATTGCTAATAACTTAACAAACTTTTTTGTTCATGCTAGGAAACATACATTTCTACTTATGAAACAGTATCCATATAGGATAATGCTGTAGTGAAAACAATTTCAAAATCGATTTAGTTAGCAAACGATCGCACAGTTTTGATAACACCTATATTATATAACTATAGACTAAGAAATTGAAAGATAAGAGCCATTTTTCTTTTAGTTTATAATTTGAATTTTTCGCTAGAATTCTAATTAATATAGTCGGGCCACTTTGAAGGGTAGTAATTTGGGTATGGTTTCATATTTACTTTTCATTTTCAACGCCCTTTAATTGGATTTTCATACTTTTGATGAGTTTTTACCACAATTGCCTGTGGAACATTCGATTTCGTTGTATTTTGATTCGATTTAACTGAAATGCCACGAGAAAATGTTTGATTTGTACATCTGCTGTTTTTTCTCTTCGTGTGCGAAATATATGGCGACAATTCCATTCGTGATATACGATAATTATTTTAAAACTATCCGACTTACCTTAATATTGCTTTCGCGGTGTTAATTTACGTTGTTTGGCTTGTATCCCTTTAAGGCCTACTAACATACTCACAACGCCTCTTCTAGTTCTGTAAGTAATTTTGGTACTCACTTTTCGATATCACCTTTAAAGCATTTGTTGCTTTTGTTTTGTCTTGTCGAACCGGCGCCACTTAAGATGTGCTTTCAATCTTGAAAACAACCAAAAGTTTGAGGGAGCAATATCAAGACTGCACGGGGACAGACATGTGGTTGTTGTCTTCGACTTAATAACTCTTATGGATTGCTTCAACTTAAAAATCATACTTATAGAGCACAAGATATTCATAATCGAAAAAAATAGCATTGATTTGACATTCCTTAATTCTCTTCTTCATTTATGATATGCCGTTGAGAAAAACAACGCTGAGGGTGAGTAAGACTTGTGCACATCGCAACTCTCTAACTTGCAGAGAAAGTCCTGCATTATGATCAATGTAGCATTTCGCTCTAGTTTTAGTGCAGCCATGGAACTGATTTTGGGTCTTGCTCTTCTTCACCTGATGATTAAAGCTGCAGTTAAAATCACTCTCTACAGATTCCATAATTTTTTTCGGAATGAGACAAATAGGGTCAGCTTCGTATACGGAACTTAACCATCTGGAAGTGAGACTAACTAGATACTGAGTATATAGTCGGACATAGCAATACCCAACAACCAACAAGGAGCTGCCATTCCAGATCATTACTCCTAGTAGGCAGGAAATGGCCAGCTCCTAGGACCGTCTACTTGAGGGTTCCTGTTGGTCTATATAGTCGAGGTGCTACCCTGAATCAGTCTATCTGTTTTGGCGGGTTTGCAACTGTTTTTCAAGTAGAAATATTCGTCATTGACAACTGTGCTAGCTTTTCGCATGTAGATCATTACGGATAGCTGAGCTTCACCGAAGGTACTAGTTAGCATCCGACAACTGTATGTCATTTATGGTGAAGAAATGACGTTAAACCCTTGCTAAACTGAGGTAAGGAAATAGGCTCCATTTGATGCGGGTCCCCGCTGATCGGAAATTGAGCGTAATGACAAAACGGACTCACTGGTCGCCCGAGGAACTGCCCTGGGATTCACAGCCTAGGCACGGTATTCCCCTAGAAACCACAAGAATGGGAAATAACCATTTGTTGGACCTGAAGTTACAGGAGCACTGGCTCAGTCGGACACTCTTAGCTTGCCATCAGTGGACCTTCCACTGCGAGAGACTAGACCTTAAAGTTGTAATTGCAATATAAACAGGGGACTGTCGCCTCAAAAATCACCTGAATAAGTTAGGATTGATTGAGAAAATTTCATGCAGGATAAGTGTGGTGGAGATAGAATTTGTAGAACGCGTCATGTATAAATGCCCAGCCGGGAACAGAATCAGGCTTGAGAATTTTAATAGCCTTACAAGAAGGAGGGAGCCTGTAGGTGGCACTTGAGATATTAAATGTGCCACAATAGACCACTTAAATGCAGTGGCAGAGCTGCCAATCAACCCATACTCAACATTTTTTTATCTAACTTAAAATATCTGCAAAATTCTTTTAATCATTGAATAAGTCGACCACACTGTTGATGGCTTTGTGGTTATGTAGTTCGGAAAAACAAGCCAATAACATGGTCACCGAGAAGAACTGCGTGTCTTTTTCATCTTCCATCCCACGAATTTTGAATACGCGTTTCAGTAAATTTTTTGCGATTTAGGTGGCAACAATTTTCGTGGCTCGACTTCCACTACTTCTACTAGTAGTCAGGGAAAATTCGGAATCGGAGTTTTTTACCTTCATATTATTCAATATAAAACCAAATAAAATTAAATTGACAGATATTCGATTTCTTAGCAACTCTGGTCTAATTTTCGCAATAGGTTAGATTCTAAATGTTCAGCTGTTGAGGTGCACAAACGTTCGTTTAAATTAGTTGTGGTGTGTTTGTATCGGTCAGCATCTTCTGATGTAGAAGCTTTCTTTGCGGTAATCAATTCTGTCGAAACAATTGCATAATAATAGGAGATTTCAATATCAAAAATTTTTGCTATTGAGAATAAGTCCGCAAATAATTTCATTTTCCTGGTGAGTGGTTATATTTTCAGAACCTTAATTAATGAACCCACCCGAATATCTTGCCTGGCCTTGCCGAAGTTGCCTTTCATCACAGACTTCAACGGGCTTGCATCGTTTAAGAATTCGTTCTTTATGTTTGAAGCTACAGATAGTCACTGCAATAAGGAATATCAAGAACTAACAGACAAGAGGATATGATGGCATTCTAAAGAAGATAATTAAAAATTCATTGATTTGATTCTAGAACTTTTGTGTTATCTCATCAACAAAGTGTTCCAGTCTAGTGTTTTTTCGGAATCTCTGAAGATTGCCATGGCAAACCATTGAATGAAATTATGGATCAAGAAAATGTGGAAAATTACCGACCTATCACTTCACTTAACTAATTAACTAAAGTGCTTGGAAGTCTGCTGGTTGACAGTTTTGTTGAATTTTTGAATAAATTTAAGCTTTCAGCAGCAACCAGCATAACTTCATAAAGAATAAATATGCAAAGACAGCCATATTTGAGCTCGTTTAGTTCTCGACAAAGGCACTGAAATATGCGGAGAGTTCAGCATGGAAGGTTACTCGCGAAAATTCAAAAATGTGGAATTAGATACAGCTCAAATTTCCAACCAAACTGAAAAGTGGCGTTCCAAGCTCATGACTAGATCATGTCTTTTTTTGATTAAACAATGACCTCATAGCATACGGATCTATTTCTTTCTAAATTTCGATCAGACTGTTCCGAACGTTATTCACGGCAGCTAGCTGATTTTGCTGGCTTCTTAATCATTAAGAATGTTCCAGACATGTTTGATTGGACTGAGATCTGGACTTCTTGCAGGCCACTTAATTGAAATGATTTCGTAATCTTGAAGGTAGTATAACTATATAAGCTTGGTAAGGTCTGGCGTTCATGTTTGCCCCAAATGGCAAATGTTGTTCTAAAATATCGGTAATGTATCTTTGCGCAGTCAGGGTTTCATTATCTACGATGATCAGATCAGTGCGGGCTTTCAAAGAAATGTTGCCCGATATCGTCTCCTTTCATGACAACCAGTCTCCCTATACCTGCGGATCGTTCTCGAAACAGGTAAATCCAAAATCCCAAACATTTGGCCTATTCTTGTAAAAGTTCATCCTAGGTCATCAAACACTATTGCTTCAGCACATTTTACTGGCGTAAAATTTAGTGGCTCTGTTAGCATCATTACCGAGAATTAAAAATTTCAAGAAAACAAACGTTATTCACAAAAATTGATCAAGAACTGTTGTTGTCAATATGTAGTGGTTGCAAGATCTCAATTTATTTCTTTCAATTCATTTCACATGAGAAGAACGTGATCGTCAATAAACTTCGAATTTTGTTGGCATATATCCGAACAAATTCGAAAACAAAATGTGTTAATAATTAGTTGCCCGCCAAAAAAAAATTTCAAACATTGAAATTGTGCATGAATTTCTTCGCGTAGTGTCGAAAGACAGACAGACAGACGGATGATGAATTGAGATAATAGTTCCGTTTCTCCTCTTGGGATACAGGTACCCTAAAGCGCTATTTTTATCTTTAACGACCGTATTGTTTGTTCGCATTTGAGAATTTTATTTTTGAATATTATTGATAGAATCAAAGCATATATAAATAGCAATCTGCTGTACATGCGTTCTCGATTGTTGCTTATCAATATGGATGCGATACAAAAACACCCCATTATTTTCACAGAACCATTATATACATTGAAAAAAAACACTATGAATTCTGTAGATACATTTTGTGTCTATCCTAGTCTTTCTTCCCGTTGCATCTAGCCCGATTTATAATTCATCCTAGAAGCTGGGAACGTAAAGTAAGAGAAAGATACGCGCAACCTTTAAAACAGGAAAAACGATGCCAGTAACTTGGGATAGTTTATTGGAAGAAGCTCTGCTGCGGACCAGTCTGACTTTTCCGTTTCTTTGATACAGATTGGTGATTTTATTGCCGACGCTTGGATATTTAATTTTTTCGATGATCTTTCGGAAGTTTAGTTTCTTCCCTCATTTTTTGGATTCTTTGTAAATCCTCCGAGAGTTTGTGTTTTTTACGGTTATTACTAGTCCACTCTTTGACCTACATTTTATGTTCGAACGCATATACACAGTGTTCCAACGAAAATTTGATTCCTCTTCTAACAGTGGAAAGAGTGATACTAGCGATAAACGCTAAAACATGTAATGAGTTCCCTATTGAGAATAATGTTTTTCGAGATTTGGATTCTGCATCAGTTTCAGATGAAACACTTTTAACTTTCAGGTAAATTCAATTCTGTATGGATCTTTCAATTTCAGCAACTAAGTTGAACTGCATCAGTAAGTAATGCAAAGTCCAAAGCCTGTTGAAAATTTTGATTTATTCTTCAACAGTTTCAGAGAATAAGTCGTCCGCAACTTTTGAAGAGGAAATAATCAAAACTTTGAATAAACGTTTAGGTTCTGCATTACCCCATATAAAATTTATCTGAGAGTTGAGTGTTTTTCATCAGAGATTCATGCGAAATCCAAATCTCAAAAAACAGTGTTCCCAATAGAGAACTAATACATGGAAAGAGAAACTCCTCATCAAAGGTCTAAAACAGAAAGATTCTGTTTGTTTGAAAGCAGACAAAGGCAATAAGGTTGTTAGACAACAAAGAGTATTTTCATAAAGTTGATAATTATGTAGAGTCCTTATGAGTTCGTCCTAAAAACATTCGCCAGAAATGATTATTGAATACTGATAATATAAGATGTGAGTTAAGTGAACGCTACCTTGTCGATTTTTGGATTTATTTAACAAAATCCACAAACCTGGGAAGGTATTGCGAGTAATTATATCGACAATAAGCTCATAATAGTGCAGAAGGGCTAAGCGATTTAAAAAACCTCCCAACACATTTCTGTAGTTCTTCAGTTGATGATTATTCAGAATTCTTAAATAAGATCAAAAATGTTCTGTTACAAGACGGAAAAATGTTGGTCTCGTTTGATGTTACTTCATTATATCCAAGCACACCCGCACCACATGCCCTAAGGGATTTGAAATAATGGTTTTATAGGAAAAATCTCAAAGTTATTGACTGATTTTCAATTGTGGCCTTTGCTTTGTATAAATCAAAATTAATTCCAGTACAAAAATTAATTTTATGAACAATACGTAGGCACAGACAAAAAATTTGAATTTTGAAACAACTATAAGGAAAACTTTCAAATATTTTTCTACAGTGCAGTACAGGTATGTCGATACTATATTTCTTGTTTCTGATACCAAAAAGGCCATATTGGAAAATTCCCTCGCGAAGTGAAAGATTATCATCATTCGATGAAATTTACTTATGAAGTAGAGAAAGGTAACAGGCCGGTTTGCTTTCTTGTGGACATGTCATTAGAAATAACAAATCCGTAGATTTTCTTTAGATGGAACTCCAATCCGACATTCGTACTGTTCTCAGAGTGAATCTTTTCGAAGATCTTCCTCCTCTAGAAGAAAACAATAGACAAATGACAACTTTTTGAAACGTCGCCAGAACCAAAATGGAAACAGAACACATCAATATATAGATATATCCCAAGTTATCATCACAAATGAAAATTATCGAATATTAACTGATACGTTTGAAGACAGATGGATTTGAAGTCTTTGTGGCCTCCAAGGTCACCTGACCTAATGCCTATGGATTTTTATCTTTGGGGAGAGCTGAAAGATACATTTTATTCTGAATCTGTGACTTCAAGATATGATTTGCATAATAGACTGCAAAATGCTTTCATGCAGTTGGATGTGGGGGAACTGAGGCGAACTACATCACAGGGTGTTATGCGTCGAGTAGAACTATGTCTAGAAGTGAATAGTCATCACTTTGAACAACAATTATTATGAAATTTAGGAGAATAAAGTTGAATTCGTTTCCATATTCTTTGAGTTGATTTTGAATCTCAATTTGATTTCATACAAAAACTGTAGTTTCGCATTTATTTTTCTCTTAAATTATCAATTATACAATGGCAAAAGGACAGTTATTTGATAATACTCTGGGAACTGTCTATGCACGTGCATGAATTAGAGCCGTCTGTGCCAACTTTAGGTAGGTACGTAAAATTCGTTTTGTCGTCATAACTTGTAAACTTGAAATCTCAGGTACAGGATACGTATGGGGAACTTCATTTATTTTTTACGGCAAATCTAATGAATTGAAAAGAAACATGTGTTACAATTCGCACAAACGTAGTTTTCGATGTTTCTTCGTTTCAAAATGTAAGGCGGAAAAAAGAGTACTCTGCATACTGACAGATTCAGTCGGATATGAGTTATATCCCGTATGGTTTCGTGTTTGCAAAACAGCTTCCATTAATTTGGTAGCTCACGCCGTTCTCGAGATATATAAATTTTTTTCAAAAAGCAAAAAATCGATAATTCGTAAGTAAAACTAGGATGTTTCATGAACGACACAAGCTAGACTTATGTGTTAGGTGTTTCTCTAATTGGAATAACGAGTGTTATCGAACCTGTCATCAATACAGGGTGTTATATAATAGTATGTCACAACTTAAGGGGGTAAACCTACGTGCAATTTTAAGAAGAAGAAAAGTTCATATAAACATAGGTCCGCAAAAGCTTCGTTACGGAGCTACAGGGTGTTGAATTTTTCGGAAAAAATTGGTTTTTTCTTCAAAATTCCTGCAGTTTTTGAGATATTCAGCCCGAATTCGGAATGCAAGCTATTTTTTATAGGCCCTATTATTACACGTCCTAAATTTTAACTAGAATCTACAAGGTGTTTTCTTTTCCGGAGCCATGTCTTCTTTTGCCCTTTCAAACTGTTTTGCAGTACGCCACTGATCAGCAAAAAATCAAAAATCGATTGTATGCATTCGCTGAATTGAAAGGACTGCTAATTGAAAAAATGAGTAGTAGGCTTCGATTTTTTTCATTTATTTATTTATTTTGACAGTTGCTAAAGTTGAACCAGTGTCTTCTCGAATTGGTTATTAAATTAACGATTAGTTTTAAGACTTTTGAAGTTATTGCTGTAAGAAAAAATGGCTAATTTTATTAACGCCGAATTGGCTGATATCCATTACATTTACGGTCTGGCTTACGGAAAAACAACAGAAGCTAGGCGATTATATCAGGTGCACTTTCCAAATCGAGTAATACCAGACAGGCGAACATTTTCAAATATCCACAGAAGGTTGAGGGAAACTGGTACTTTTACTGCAAATAATCATGTGAAAGGTGAAACTCAAACTACGAGAACTCTCAAAAGTTTAGTTTACACCACTCCAGTGAACACTGTAGAAGAAATGAGAAATCTTCTCGTGACACGATAAGAAATACCACAGGAATATTTCGAAGAGTGATAATATGCGAAAAAAGGCAGAGGCCTGTATTCTTGCATGTGGAGGACACTTCCAGCAATTTATTTTGTTTTTAATTGTTCTTTTTTTTAGTTTGATATTGAATAAATATAAGTTGAGTCTCGGAACACGAGCTTTCAAAATAAAAGCAAATTTTGGGCATACCTATCGAGTATTTCTATTATTTTTTTATTATTTAGCGAACACACAATTCAAATAATTCCAATTTAATAATTTTTCACTCGAAAACGGTTGGGAATACGAAAATATACAAGTGTCAAAAAAGTTTCTAAATTGAATGAAGATGAGGAAAATTGATTGTACGCTGATCAATGAATGGTGCATTGCAAAAAAGTTTGAAAGGTCAAAAAGAGACATGGCCTCGGAAAACAAAACACCTTGTGAATTTCAGTTAAAATCTAGGACGTGTAATGATGGAGGCTCTCAAAAATAGCTTGCATTCCGAATTTGTGCTGAATATCTCAAAAACTGCAGGAGTTTTGAAGAAAAACCAATTTTTTCAGGAAATTTCGAAGTTTTTGCGGACCTATGTTTATATGAACTTTTTTCTTGAAATTGCACGTAGATATACCCCCTCAAGATGTGACATACTATTATTTAACACCCTGTATACCAGGTGTTCTATATTATATAACATAGTTAATGTGCATATAACTGGAAATGCCATTGAGTTGAAAATTTTAGGAATGGAATATTATTTCAATAACCTTATGGGTCACTTTTCTCTCCAATGAACCACGATTTCGGTTATAATATTAAAAATGTTTTCAAATTTTAACGTGTCGTTGGCCGACAACAAATTAATAAGTAAAATAAAGCATGACATAATAATTAAAATAAACTCTGTGTTAACGCCAAATAAATTCCGAGAATATCATCCAGTTTAGTAAATTTATTTGGTTTAACTCCATCTGCGAATAAAATACTAACCCTCGCTTCGCTTGGCTTTATTTGAGTTTTTCTGTATCGCATACATTCTTTCGTAACTTATATTATAATTTTGGGTAAAATGACAATCTGAGAATGTTATTATTTTAGATGCATATACTCGTGTGAAATGTAAAATAACACCTATTTTCAATAGTTTCGCGATTTATTTGAACGATAGAAGGGAACATATCTTATGAGAAAGGAACGTAAAACGCCTAATCAATGTTTGACGCCTGTACTTAAGCTATACTTAGCCGTGTGAAGATAAAAACAGTTAAACCGTTTTATGACTATGTAAATAAAGTGTACACGTGTCCTTTAAGCTGTATGACAAGTTTTGAGAGATGGTTCTTGAAAATATTCTGAGACAAATTAGTTAGGTCTGAATCTTTTCAATTCGGAGATATTTGGCTTCAAAGATTTGGTTTTCACGGCCAATTATATCACAATTTTAAACATACGAGAGCGATAGTGAGGTGTAACTATAGATGAAATAAAATAAATATCTTGTACAGAAGGTGACATTCGTAACCATAGTAAAATTAGTATCAATACTGATCAGTTACTTTTGATTGATAAATGCCAGAATATTGTTCTCAAAGAACTCTGTGCTAGATTCATCTAACGCAATACCACAGAACATTCCACCTACATTCGAGTTTTATGACAAGAGCAGCATTTTATTATTAATCATCGATATATCGATCAAGGTTAGCCGCAATTTTGAAATTTAATTTAAGTATTTTACAAATATTATTTTCTGTCTTCCTTCAGATGGCAGCAAATAGAGAAAGAACATACCAAGACGAAAACACTCGTCTCACGCACTGTGAGACGAGCTCAAAAGAAGAAGGTGCCGAAATATAAAGATTTGATGTTAGTCGTGCAATTAAATCAGCAAAGCTGAAAAAAGCAACTGGACCAGAAAATATTTCAATAGTACTCCTATAAATGATAGTTGAAGAAAATATCAGTGCTCCAGTAAAGTTATTTAATGAAATATATAAAAGAGATTTTGAAGAAACCCACTTCGGATTTCGAAATGCCCTAGGCAGACGACAGGCACTTTTACCTTCGACATACATCTATCTATCTATCCAGCAGGAAATAAAATTTAAATATCTCGGCATAGAGATTTCGGGCTACGGAGATGTCAGCTGAACTGCAAGAAAGCAGTTGGTCTAGACGAAATACCGCCAATCGTCCTGATAAAGTGTGCTCCGCATTCAACAGGGAACTGGCACCCATTCTTAACCGTCTGTTTCAGATTTCTCATGAAAGCCAGACGGCTGGAAAATAGCGAGAATTCAACCGATCCCAAAGAAAGAAAAGAACTCTTAACCCTAAAACTACCGCCCTGTTGCAGTTCTTTCCATTATGTCCAAAGTGATGTCAGTATGGTTTTCGCAGGTAAAGATCGACAGGAGATCTGCCCGCCTTCGTAACTCATATTTGTACATCAACGATGGAAAGCATGGGGAATCTAAAGCAATAGCCCTCATTATCTCTAAAGCCTTCGATAGGATTTGGCATGCAGCCTTGTTAAATAAACTTGCTGCATATGGGCTTCCCGAAAAATTAAGGGGTTGGATAAGTAGCTTTCTTTCAAATAGATCAATACAAGTTGTGGTCGACGGTATAACATCTCATTGTTTACAGTTGCAAGCAGGAGTACCTCAAGATCTTCGGTTTTGCAGACGATTGTACTCTAGTTTCGTCTTTCAGTAGACTGCGGACGATTACAGCTGCGGAATCTCAGCGTCAGAGATGTCAACAAATTAATTAAATTAATTTGTTTCAATTAAACTCTGACTTACAGAGGATATCTGAGTGGGGTCAGTTGAATCTGGTGAGCTTCAACGCGAGCAAGACGCAAGCAACTACGTTCTCTAGAAAGGTACTCGCTGGTGAACCCCCTCTAATGATGCAAGGCAAACAACTTGCATTCAAAGATTCGATGCGCCTTCTTGGAATAACGGTCAACTCGGGGTTTTGCTGGTATGAACATGTATCAGCAATAGCTAAGTCGGAATCAGCTAAACTTAGTTTTCTTTTCAGAGCCAAGCGATACTTCACGTCATCTCAGCTGTTGCTTCTATATGAGGCGCAGATTAGACCTGCTTTGGAATATTGTTGGATAGTGTGCAAAAACGGTCTGTGCGCTTCATCGACCACCCGGAGATCACCCGCGACCTCCAACCGCTGGCTCCCAGAAGACAAGATGCTGACCTTTCTCTGTTTTACAAATACTTCCACGGAAGATGCTTCAAGGAGCTGAAAGACCTTGTTCCGGGAAAACTCATGTTTTGCCGCAACACTAGGCTGGCAAGGAGTTCCCATCATATGGCGGTACATTTAACGACTCCTCTTATAGAGAGACTATAAGAATTCCTTCGTTTACAGGACCGGTGAGCTGTGGAACTCGCTTCCATCCAACATCTTCCCAACATCCTACAATTTGGCCCTCTTCAAGAAGCGAGTAAACAGAGACCTCAATTCTTCCCAGGTGCCCACTCATGTGGTGTACCAGGTTCGCCTGTTCCTGCTAAGTGCACATAAAAAAGAAAAGTCGAATACTTTTTGAACGATCCCCGTATCCTGCTAATAACTTATCTACTCATTCTCGCCTTGAATATGTTGCAGTTATACGTTCGGTGATCTAATTTTGGGGCCATACTTGAAATATATTCGAAAAGAATGAATGAAGATTTCACAAAGTTACAATTTCCCAGTCATATTCCCCGAAAGAGAAGAATCTAAATAGGTTTTCATTTATTTCGATCTGATATCTCGTAATGAATGAAATTTTCCCCTTCGTGTTTTTCGTAGACATATGAACGTAAAATATGGCTTAATATTCAAAGTTTACTATGCATGAATGTGTAAATTTTTAAATTCGTGCTATCTCATGTCGCCAATGATCGGAGCTAAGAAAACTTGGAAACATAAGAATTTGCTGGCGGAGTGTATCTCTCGTGCGCTCTATTATTCCCAAAACCATCGTTACGCACACAACGCCACATATTTAAATATTAAACAGAATTTTTCCAGGAAACTTCTGTTCATTCGAGTTGTTATACTTTCCTTGATAACTGAAGTTTTACAGCGCTTAGGAAAACTTATCCTGTGGATTATTCTTGTAATTTTATCGACCTTATTGGGATGTATGTGGAAAAGCTTCTGAAATATATAGGATGTTTGAGGTATGAAGCCATCAAGTTCGAAAAATATGAAGAAACAAACTTCTGATGAACCTATTTCCAAAAGTGCATGAATTATGGGTTGTTGAAGTCCACTTTTTCATTGATAGCTCATGAAGTATTCAATTGATCCATTTCTCTAATTTAGAGCAAAGATAAGATCCACTTCACAACTCATCAGATCAGGTTAGATTTTCAATGGTGAGGAAGGTACGAAATACGAGGGTGGTCTGAAAAGTTTCCGACCTAACAAAGATACAAGACATTTCCTGAATATTTTTGTTATTTTTCAACATAGTCCCCTTGTAAATCTTCACACTTTTCCCGTCGCTGTAAACCGTCCAAATAATACTCGGCGTTCTCCTCTGTGAAAATGTGGTTAGGTAAGATGAAAATCTCTGTCCTGCGACCGCAAATTTCAGATGCGGGAATAGGAAGAAATCGCTTGCAACTTACATACCAAATAGATAAAAATCTCCGAGAATTCTTCTCTGCAAAAGCTCGCACTTCCGACCTCCATAGAGTAGTACCGTTTGCTGATAAGGGATATAAACCTCTTGGTAACAGGGATGACCTGCTACCGTTCCTATCTAATACTGAAAAACAAGAGAAATGGTTAAGAAAGGAATTGCATGGACAACATCATCTTGAGATAAATCAACCAAACATCGACAAAGAATCTTCCAACTAATGGTTGATGAAAGGAGAACTATCCTCGAAACAGAAGGCCATTCAAGAGCAAGTTATCGCGACTAGATCTGGTGAGTAAGGCGAATGGTCAAGCGGAAAGAAGCAGATTGATGGATGTTGTCAACTTACATACCAAATATTAAGGTCCAAATACACAGACCTTGCTATTGAGATCAAGCAGATGAGGCAGATCGATAAAACAGATATCGTTCTGTCATCATTTCTACGACTGAGTTAATACCCAAAAGTTTGCATGATAGCCTTAAGAAATTAGAATTGCATAAGAATACCTATATAGAAATGCAAAAAGCTGTAATTCCTAATACATGTAGGATTTCAAGATAACTTATGTCAAGTGTATTGTAATCGAGCCTATTCCCTTTGATTGCTGAATCTGGGAAAGGTGAAAAGGTAAATTACATCCAGCTAACAGTTGAGATAGTGCACAAGTCCACGATAATAATAATTTTCCCCGAAAATCGAGGGGACGTCGTTTTTCGCCAACTGCAAAATTTCACATAGACAACTAATTATGTCCGGACATATTCCAACAGAATTCGATGATTTTTCTTGGCGCATATGCTTCATCCTCTCATTAGAAACGAGAGGCATACAGTGGGATTGTTCAAGAAACCATCACATACTGCTAAGACCTGTTTGTGATCAATTTTTGCACTTCTTGAAAATTTTAACTTCATTAATAATGTAACACGAATAAGGAAACCTGACCGGGGCAGAATGACCTAGGATGGACTAATATGAGAATAGGCTTAAGCCTTGGGGTGTCCCATTAAACATCAGACTGGCAGTCATGAAAAGAAACTTGGGCAAAGAAGACCTCGAGCTTCGACAGAACCAGAAAGTGGGAATTAGCACTGAAACATCTCAAGAAATTCGGTTTGAGGTTGTCCCGATTGAATTTTCTAGGGACAACATATCAATTGGTTAGAAGCTGACTGGGAGAGAGTTTTGAGTACAGGTGAGTCGAGAACTAGTCTTTTTTCTTGCGACCAACATTCTTAAGTGTACTGGCGTCGAAAAAATATGCCCTGTGCAACCTTTTACTTACCTATGGTTTCGGTGGAGGTTCAATAATGGTGTGGAGTGGGATTTCTCTGTACGCTCGCGCTGATTGGATAATCGTAAATAATGGAACCCTGAATGCTCAGAGATACATTTTGAAAGAACATGTTGTACCATTTGCGGAAATCATGATAACGCCAGACCTCATCCATTAGGTTAGGAACTACCTTTGAGTTCACGAAATCAGTTTAATGGGTGGCCTCCACGAAGTCTAGACCTCGATTTCATTGTACAGGCTGGGACATTCTCAATAGAATATAGAGAAGCCAGCAAAACCAGCCAGCTATCGTGAATTGCGTTTGAAGCAGACTGATGGAAAATTGGAACGAAGTAGAGCAGAATGCTATGAACGCATTAACTTTGGGTATCGTGTAGGTTAGGTTAGACTTGAGGTACTGGAAAAATATTTCTTCAACATATCTTAACCTCTTCTGAATGAATTTGAATTATTGAGTTTGCACACTGATTTCTTGGTACAGTGTATTTTCAACCTCAAGAAATTTAGTAGACTTTCATACGGGTCATTCGATGATAATAAGAAATTACACTTTGTTTTATACTTGCACAAGAAATTTATTGAAAACCAAGATTGCAATTTCGTTCTCTCGACCATCTTCAGCTGACGCATACTCTTTTCAGTTCAATACTTGTTAGCTGAAGATGGTCGAGAGACCGACATTGCATTCCATTGAATAAATCTCTTGTGATAGTATAATACATATGGAAGTTTAATTTCTTATTATCATTATGATTAATTTTTACGTATACTGGACACTCTCGTCCGGGTAGCCTGTATATACTTATACCGTTCATAGCTTTGATCGCATACCCTATCATAACTTTTTCTAAATGAAAATCTAAAAAGACTGCAGTCCCATACAAAAATTTTATTATTCAAAAAATGCACGAATAAATATAAAATAAGAATACATTAATCATTTAAGCATACGGATAAATGCAATTTAAAACTTGCAGAAGACATGTCTACTGAAGCTATACAATATTTAAAGGTTACGGTTAGTTCATTAAACACCTTGACACTGTCTCGACTACAGCTTTCGTGAATGTGAAAGTTGAATCGAATGTTGTGAGTGAGCTGACCAGATATTCTAGTTTTGAGACGAGATATGTCTAGGAAAATCCCATAAAGATGTAGGTGAATGTTATCACAATAATGAAATATATTACGATATATGAGGAGAGTGAATAAAGTAGTTAGACTGATTTTTCAAATTCAGTAGTAAATAATTTTTGAGTTTTTGCATCAATTTCGATCTTTCTGTGTCATATTGCACGTTTCTCATTTTTCTTCACTGTCATCGATTCTATTAAAAATTGGAATGGATATGATCATAACCTCGATCGACCAGTCAATCGCGAGGGCTTTTTGAGTAAATCTCGAAAAAAATATTTAATAAGTAGGTAACTAAACTACAAAAATTTATGACGTAATAAAATAACACTCTGCTAGCGGCAAAAGGATGCTTAATCAGAGGAACGCGGGGTACTTGTCAAAGAAAAGCCGCGTTTTTATTCTTTATTCTCATAAACACCTCTGAATTGTAAAAAGTCTACGTCAATACAAGGGATTACTTACCAATATCTTTAAAATATGAATTTGATGATTCGAATTTATGGAAAACTATCGGATTTTGTTAGGATGTATTGTATATAATGTATTCCCAAGAAAACAAAGTAATATTTGACTTCTCCAAAGCACCTATTATGAAAAAAAATTTGAACTAATATTTTCGAAACGATATGGAAGCAATTATATTTTTCAGTACCCAGAAGGTCCACCTCTGTTATTAATGACACTTTGGCATCGCCGCGGCATGCTCAATATTAAATTGTCTATTACATTTTGGCCTAAGTCATTCCAAGCCCCCTGAACTGCTTATCGAAGCTCCTGTTCATGATGGAAGACGTTTTGACGCAGGAGATTTCTTTTTAGGGTGTCCCACACATGCTCGATGGGATTCAGATCTGGGGAGCAGGATGGCCACGGTAGAAGATCGATATCATTCTCTTCAAGAACGTTCAAGACAACTCTTGCACGATGAGGAGGGGCAATATCTTGTTGGCAGAGTGGATTTAGACCCATTGTTTAAAGATACGGTACCACTACAGGTAAAATTATCTCATTTGCGTAAGAATTTCCCGTGAGGTTGTTCTGTATGAAAACGAGGTCAGTTCTTCCACCAAGGCGTATACCTCCCCAAAACATCACTGATCCGCTTCCCTGTCTAACAACTTCTCGTGCATGCAGGAGACGGTTTTGCTTTCCAGGTTCCCTCCATATTCGAATTCTTCCCGAATCGGGATAATAACTAAATCTAGATTCATCACTGAAGAGAACTGTGGCCCACCTCTCTTGATCCCAGTTTACGTGTTCTTGGCATCAAGCTAAACGAGCAGCGCGATTTCCATGGGTCAGTTGTGGAACTCTTGAAGCACGTCTGGAGTGGAGTTGACCTTCGTGCAGTCGATTTCTCACAGTTTGGTCAGAAATTTGTACCTTATGAACTCGTGATAGCTCTTGAGCTAATTGAGATGCTGTGGTAGTACGATCTCTTCTGGCTTGTAAAACCAAAAATCGGTCTTGGGCGACTGTAGTAATCCTGAAACGACATGTATGGCGTTCATCTACGCTACCTGTTTCATTGAAACGCGACCATAAACGGTTTATGACACTTAGGCTACTTCCCAGAACCCTGGATACTTCCCGTTGTGAGCTCCCAACAGCTCGTAACATCTCTTCTCTAGTCAAATGTCGTCTTTCCATGGTCCTGAATACATGAAATGATTATAAAGCAGCGTCGCATCTGCTGCATTTTTAGTTTTTTATGAAAAAAACTGAAATCTGTTGCGGCACTCAACATGATTTGGTGAGAAATTGATGCAGGTGTTCATTTCTTGAAAAAAATCATCCATATTGATCGTTTTGAATACGATATATCGATATTCAGAAGTGTTTCCTAGACTTTTTTGAGGTGTTTATTGGCGAAACACAAGAAACCATTCGAAGATGGATCAGTTGTGAAGGAAGCATTTATTGAAGCGGGTGAGAACTTATTTGGAGATTTTAAAAATGAAACATAAATCATATCTGCTATAAGAGAACTTCAGTTATCTCGTCCGGTTGTCACAATGCGTATTGAAGTCATGAGTCAGGACATGACAGATAAGCTAAAACATGATACCATGAAATGTACATACTTTTTCTTACAGTTCGACGAATTCACCGATATGACAGACACTGCCCAGCTGTGTATTTTTATTCGGATGGTATGTTGACTAAGGAAGAATTGTTGACAATCATTCCTCTGAAGAGGAAGACACGTGGCGAAGATATATGACGTTTTCTTCAATTTTGTAAAAAACTACAAGCTACCAATATATAAATTAGTGTGCATTACAACCGATAGAGCACCAGCAATGACTGGAAACAAAAACGGTTTTGTGGCATTGTGTCGAGCTAATGAATATTTCCCTTCATTTTTTCATTCCATTGCATTATACATCAACAAGTTTTGTGTTGAAAAGTTTTAAACACGGAGCAAATTATGGGCATTGCAACAAAAAATGTGAATTCCATCGGTGCACGTAACTTGCAACGGCGGTTCATTAAGTTGCAGTTGGAAGATAGGGAGTCAGCTGAACACACTGATTTAGTTCTTCACATGGACGTCAGGTGGTTCAGTTTCGGAAAATTCCTAGAAAGGTTTCAAGAATTATTGCATGAAATAACAGCTTTTCCAGACGAAAGATGTGATGACACTCAGATGTTGAAAAACGAAAAATGGCTGACTGATTTGGCATTTTTGACCGACATCACAATGCACCTAAACACCATTAACTTGGAGCTTCAAGGTAAAGGAAAAACTACTATTGAGATGATTAGCGCAGTGAAATCATTCAAAAGTAAATTGCAACTTATGATAGATCAACTGAAAAGAAGGGATCTGAAACATTTTCCATCTTTGAAAGAAAGGATTCCTCAGTTGAATTATGATACGTATTCGGTTGAATTATCAATTATTGGGACAATTCGAAATGCGTTTGATGATTGCAGTAAATTGGCAAATATAGCATCATTTATGAGTTATCCTTCTTTATGTAAAAACTTTGAGGAATTAGCTACTGAAATAGCAAGTCAGTTTAATATGAAGTCATGTTCTGTTGAAAATGAGTTGGTGCAGATTATATCAGACATACATCTCAAAGATACAGCATCTGATACAAATTTCTGGTGTTTTGTATCTGAAGATAAATATCCTAATCTAAGGCAAATCGTCCTTCAACTGGCGGCAATGTTGGGTCAACTTACTTGCGCGAGTCTGCATTTTCTGAAATGAAGATAATTAAGTCAAAATATCGCAATCGGCTAACCGACGATCATATGCCATCATGCTTGCGATTATCACTCAGTGGTTACGTACCATCTTATGAAAAGTATGCTGAGGACATGCAGTGCCACGCTACAACATCCAAAGTCACTCCCTAGTCATGTTTAACACCATATGTAACTATTTTGTTTTGTAACAACCAATAAACTCGCAATTTTTAATAACTATGAGTTTTTTCATTGATATTATAGAGAAGAACCTAACTAAATCTAACCTAAACCTTGACTAAAATAATATATATTGTGCGTAAAGCTAATATCTATATATGCTACGGTACACCCTACCTAGGTTGGTCGGTAGGTAGGATGTATCCTGCATGTACGACAACCCTGCATCACACATACTCTCAGAGTCGATCTTAAGTAGTCTAAAAATATTGAGGTAGATCAGCAGCAGTTCAAGTTTGAGCACCCCTAAGGTTATTCACACATAGTTTACGAGAATTTTTCTCTTTAAATGAGAAGAATAAGCGATTAAAATAAAACAAAAATTATTTTTCAAACTATTGCAGTTTGTGAAAATAGATTCAAAAATACATTACAACAAAACCTTCTTTCCTTATCGTCTAAAACCCAAAGTTAAGGTGAAGCTGATATCTTTCCTTTCTTTCAATAATATTGAAAAAAGTTGAACTAGTCAAGGTAACTCCTTAGGTATAAAAATACTATTTTGCAAAAAATATTCTTCCAAATCAGGTATCGCTCAACCCGTTTACCCTGTTCAATTTCGAGGAGTTGATCCACACTCTCTTAGGGGGTTGATGTCTCCCAAACATGGTCATTCGAAGACTAGAGACTTGAAAGATTTGATCCAGTGAATGAAGATGTTAATGGACTCTGTTGATTCCCATTGAATAAAAAGAGTTACTAATACAGCAGTTTGTGACAAAATCAAGTTGTGTTAGAATGAAAACGGTGGCTACATAAAACATTTTCTTCCATAATTTGTTATTATGAAATGTTTTAAGTTATATTGAATTTTTCAATAATGAAAATCGAATATTTTTGGGAGATTCTCATCTAAATGCAATTTTTCTATTTTGTAATTGTCACATAAAGAAAGATTAAATATATTATTTTTACCCATTCGTTCTATTCCACAGGTAAGGCAGAAAATTGATGGATTTCTTGTAAATCACCAGATATACGAAATAAACATGAATAACTTCTAAACGAGCAATTTCAGTCATAGAAAAACCTGATCGATTCTATTTTTTGAATAGAGTTCCAACGATGAGGAAAAACATGTTGTCATATTTGAAGAAAAGGTGTTATTGATGTTCCGGGATAGACAAGTGAGTGATTTTCGAACATTTGTAACATATAATTCGAGAGTTTTAACATTCCCAATTGAACATCTTTCCTCTGTTGATAGAATTGAAAATAACAAAAAAGAATTTAAGTAACTTATTTCAGGTTTCTATCATTTAAGGTATAGAAATATAGGATGAAGTTGTTCAAAAAATGACTATCTTTAAGGAAAAAATTGCAAAATACACCATGGCCTTTCAATCAACCAAATTGCAATCAACTTCCGGAGTACCCGGAAGTGCTTCGATTGCGAAACTATGTTTCATAAATTCCTCATTACTTTATTACTAGTCAGTCATTCAAAGCTCTACGACTATTAGTAGTCAAACAATTTTTGATGGTCCGTTTAAAAGAATTACTCTACGGATTCGTGAGTGCATCACTTGAAAATAAATGTATCAATTTGATTATATTTGTTTTGAAATGTTCGCTAATAGTCGAAATTAGGTATTCATGGGAATGAAAATGGAAATGTTGAAGGGTAAATTGGAAAGCAAACTGTAGAAATGCTTTATTTATATTTCATTTTGTTCAATATGGCATGGGAAAAGTTTTCAGCTGAAAATAAGTTGTGCCAAGGACAAAAGAACTACAAGATAATAGTTTGAAGGTGTTTGGATAAATTAAAAAGGATTCTACAGTTAAATATTCTCATTTATTAATGAAACACACTGTATAAAATATATTTTCTTATAGGAATATACAGACATATTTTACACGGCTTCCCTTGTTTCACATCCCCCATTCACCAAATTCTCTGTCTAATATCAAGAGACAGCCTGTGTTAATAATTCGTAAGAAACTGCTTGAATAAATTATTATGAATATTATTTCAAATTGTTATTGCAGGTAAAACGGGCAACAGGAAGAACTAGGACGCTGTAATTTATCCCTAGCGGCATCTTACAAATCCTAAAAGACCTAAAGAACAACTTCTTACATATTGTAATATTCTACGTAAAAATGTAACGCAGAATGTATATGTGTATGATTTTCATTTTCAGCGTTTCGAGTTTCACGCATTTCCGGAAACCCATAAGCCCACTTGATTCAACTCGACGTTTCAGGGAATGGCTTTTATTTTCTTCAGAAAATTGGTGGAAATGAACCAATTTGAGAATTGTTGTTCTTTTATATTTCTGTTTCGAAACTACAGAATTGGTTGAAAATATGAAAAATTCTTCACTTTGTTTACCATCATAATTTGAAGAAAATAGGCGGATATATAGAGTATATCATTATATAGATAGCTATCTTCAAGAAACTGATAGAACTCATAAAATATAATCATAACTAAATACATTGGTGGATAGAAACTAATAACCTATTACCTAAAAGTCAATTTGGATTTCGTGAATCAATTTCATGTGTTGATAGTCTTACTGTGTGGAAATTATATATCGAAAATTCACTTGACGTATTAGCTGCTTTTCTTGATGTCACATGAGCTTTTGATAATGTTAATAACAAAATCCTTTCGAGAATACTCGCCGATATGGGCTTTTCCAAAATGTTGCTTCAGTTTATTAAATTCACCAATTACGAATTAGAAGTTTTCAATTCTTATAATGAATCGCGATTCACATTTAAAGGAGTACCTCAGGGCAAAGTCGAATCACCCAACACATGCCAATCAGAGTGAGGGATTTACAGTTTGCTGATGATATAATATTATATATTTCAACAAATGACCATCAGCAAGGAATTCTAATTCTGCAGGAAGCTATTGAAAACATTGAGAATCAAACGAATGTTTTTAGGGTTGGAACCTTCGAACCTTCTCCAAATAAAACGAATTTTGTTCATTTCAATACGCGAAAAATAGGACTAGGGCCTAAGTCTCCGAATAGGAAATGATACCTTTGAGTCTAAATGCTCGGCAAAGTTTTTGGGTGTTACTTTTGACTATGACATGCCATTCAATACACACATTAAAAACACGCTAGTCAAATGTAATAGGTCCATAAATATTGTTAAATTTCTCTTAGGTATTATTGGGATGCGGACCCCCTCCGCTACAACATTCTACAAAAGTTTCATAAGGTCCATCATAGATTACGGCTGTTTCATTTACTATCCGATAAATAAAAATAGGCAACAAATACTTGAGAGACAACGATTAAACTCTGCATGGGATATAGAAATTCTAACTGTGTATTACTTGCTGAATCGAAGTTTCTCAGTATAAACGCTCGCATAAAACTTTGGTGTAAAAATTACTTGATGAAAACTGTCAATAAACTAGATACTCTGGCACAAAAAAAAACAGTAAAAAATGCATTCTCGGTAATAATCAGAAAACACGTAAGAAGAGAAAATATTCTTCAGTCTTGTATCAAACACATAATGTGTTATGAAAATCAGGTTTTACGTCAAAACGGTTGTAACATATTCAACTTCGATTACCGAGCCTTAATCAATACAGTTATAATTGACACCAAGCATAGAAAGAGTCTTATAGAAGAAGTAAAAATAAATTATTTATTTACACACAAATTTTCAGATTTGTATCAGAGTAATATTCACACAGATGGTAGTAAAGTAAAAAATTCCAGATCAGTTGGTATGGCTTGTATCTGTCCTGAATTAGATATTAGTAGGAGTGAAAGTCTTCCTTCGTATACCTCAATTTTCACCGCAGAATGTATCGCTATTCTAGATGATGTGAGATTGCTAAACAGAATAAATCAAAGAGCTTTTTCGATTCCACTGATTCCCTAAGTGAGTTGAAAAGTCTGCAAAATTTTCGATTCAAATCTAATGTTAATTGCTACATTTTGAAAATTGAAGAAAAGCTCTTTGTGCATTCTGAAAACAATATTTTCGAAACAACAATGAGTGTTCGTATGGATTCCATCACACAGGGGAATAAGTGGAAACGAGAAAGTGGATCAACTTGCAAAACAAGCTACTGAACTACCCAGTAACGACTTACAATACCTCATTCCCTATCAAGATTTGAGAGAAAGTTTTAGGCATACTGCATATGTAGAAACATCCAATTCAAGATTTAAATTGAGAACGGGGAATAAAGGAGAATTTCATTTCAAAAGTTTTTTTAAAGTTGAAAAAAATCTATGGTTTTTTACGAAGAACCTAGTGTCACTGGATGAATTGCGAATTCGGATCATTAATAAATACCGTCAAATTGAACCACAAATGTAATGTACGAGAACGATTTGAGCAAAACCTATTCTACTGCATGGAAGTGAATGGTGCCCACTTTCAGCACTTGATAAACTAATCACAAAAGTAAGTAGTATTCCACTTTTTTAGCTTCCATTTCGTTAACGATGAAATTTTTGAAGCGAAAATTTCGGGTCAGATAGTACTCGATAAGATCTTCAAAATGAGGTATCGCAACACCCCTCATCCCTATTCAAAATGAAGGGGTTGTGCTCACCCCCGGTAAGGGATTGAAGTTACGGGATGAAAACATCGGAAAAGTTTTTCCCCCTCGAATCAGAAATGGACGGGTTAGTTCTCCATATTTTCATTTTAAAACCGGAAAATCGAGATGTTAATATATTATATTACATTAGTTCTTCAACTATTCAAACTAAGTTATAACTCTGAAGAAATTTTCTAGTAATATCGGTCAGTTGTTCCCAACCAATATTTGATTTCAATTTGTTATATTCTGCAGGGATCATATTAAGTATTTTAGGACCTAAGTATAAGTAGCTCTCTCTAACTCTTCTCAGTTCTCGGAAACTGATTTGACGTAGCCTTACCACGGGTCATTTAGACGTGATCAATTTTTCGTAAGGTATTTCGATCTCGATATTGTCATATTATAAGAGAATAGCAAAAAAGCACTCTCAAATCGAATAAACCAGTTTCCTGAAAAAGAAGGTCTGTTGTGTAAGTGTACTCTCTTCCGTAAATAGTTTTTATGAGTTTCTGTGTATTTTGAAGGTATCGAATATGATTCGGAGAGACTCCACCCCATGCTACTATACCATATGCTAAATGAGATTCGAAGAGTGTTAAATAGATTATTCTAAGTTGATGTATACTGAATACTGAGCGCATGCATTTAAATATACCCAACAAAGCTCTAACTTTCAAAATACTTTTTTTATGAATTCACTCTTAACTTTATTCTTCAAAGAAAACAATTCTTTATACTTTTCTCTCAATATCATGAATTTTCAATCGGTCAGTTGTTCTCAACCAATATTTGATTTTCGATTGAAACGCAACCAATGAGTTCAATTTTTTATATTCTGCTGGGATAATATTAAATATTTTAGGACTCAAGTATAAGTAGCTCTTTTGAGTACTGCTCTTTCAGTTATCGGAACCTGATTTGACGTGCCTTACCACGGGTCATATAGACGTGATCAATTTTTCGTAAGGTAAGTTGGGTAAGCTTACTCCTTATTTCCGTAAATAATTCTTATAATGAGTATCTGTGTATTTTGAAGGTATCGAATATGATTCTGAGAGACTCCACCCCATGCTACTATACCATATCCTAAATGAGATTCGACGAGTGATGAATGGATTATTCTAAGTTGATGTATACTGAATACTGAGCGCATGCATTTAAATTTACCCAACAAAGCTCTAACTTTCAAAATACTTTTTTTATGAATTCAATCTTAACTTTATTCTTCAAAGAAAACCATTTTTTATACTTTTCTCTCAATAATATCATGAATTTTCAATCGATCAGTTGTTCTCAACCAATATGTGATTTTCGATTGAAACGCAACCAATGAGTTCAATTTTTTATATTCTGCTGGGATAATATTAAATATTTTAGGACTCAAGTATAAGTAGCTCTTTTGAGTACTGCTCTTTCAGTTATCGGAACCTGATTTGACGTGCCTTACCACGGGTCATATAGACGTGATCAATTTTTCGTAAGGTAAGTTGGGTAAGTTTACTCCGTATTTCCGTAAATATTTCTTATAATGAGTTTCTGTGTATTTTGAAGGTATCGAATATGATTCTGAGAGACTCCACCCATGCTACTATACCATATGCTAAATGAGATTCGAAGAGTGTTAAATAGATTATTCTAAGTTGATGTATACTGAATACTGAGCGCATGCATTTAAATATACCCAACAAAGCTCTAACTTTCAAAATACTTTTTTATGAATTCACTCTTAACTTTATTCTTCAAAGAAAACAATTCTTTATACTTTTCTCTCAATATCATGAATTTTCAATCGGTCAGTTGTTCTCAACCAATATTTGATTTTCGATTGAAACGCAACCAATGAGTTCAATTTTTTATATTCTGCTGGGATAATATTAAATATTTTAGGACTCAAGTATAAGTAGCTCTTTTGAGTACTGCTCTTTCAGTTATCGGAACCTGATTTGACGTGCCTTACCACGGGTCATATAGACGTGATCAATTTTTCGTAAGGTAAGTTGGGTAAGCTTACTCCTTATTTCCGTAAATAATTCTTATAATGAGTATCTGTGTATTTTGAAGGTATCGAATATGATTCTGAGAGACTCCACCCCATGCTACTATACCATATCCTAAATGAGATTCGACGAGTGATGAATGGATTATTCTAAGTTGATGTATACTGAATACTGAGCGCATGCATTTAAATTTACCCAACAAAGCTCTAACTTTCAAAATACTTTTTATGAATTCAATCTTAACTTTATTCTTCAAAGAAAACCATTTTTATACTTTTCTCTCAATAATATCATGAATTTTCAATCGATCAGTTGTTCTCAACCAATATGTGATTTTCGATTGAAACGCAACCAATGAGTTCAATTTTTATATTCTGCTGGGATAATATTAAATATTTTAGGACTCAAGTATAAGTAGCTCTTTTGAGTACTGCTCTTTCAGTTATCGGAACCTGATTTGACGTGCCTTACCACGGGTCATATAGACGTGATCAATTTTTCGTAAGGTAAGTTGGGTAAGTTTACTCCGTATTTCCGTAAATATTTCTTATAATGAGTTTCTGTGTATTTTGAAGGTATCGAATATGATTCTGAGAGACTCCACCCCATGCTACTATACCATATGCTAAATGAGATTCGAAGAGTGTTAAATAGATTATTCTAAGTTGATGTATACTGAATACTGAGCGCATGCATTTAAATTTACCCAACAAAGCTCTAACTTTCAAAATACTTTTTTTATGAATTCAATCTTAACTTTATTCTTCAAAGAAAACAATTCTTTATACTTTTCTCTCAATATCATGAATTTTCAATCGATCAGTTGTTCTCAACCAATATTTGATTTTCGATTAAAAGGCAACCAATGAGTTCAATTTTTTATATTCTGCTGGGATAATATTAAATAGTTTAGGACTCAAATATAAGTAGCTGTTTTGAGTACTGCTCTTTCAGTTACCGGAACCTGATTTGACGTGCCTTACCACGGGTCATATAGACGTGATCAATTTTTCGTAAGGTAAGTTGGGTAAGCCTACTCCTTATTTCCGTAAATAATTCTTATAATGAGTTTCTGTGTATTTCGAAGGTATCGAATATGATTCTGAGAGACTCCACCCCATGCTACTATACCATATGCTAAATGAGATTCGACGAGTGTTAAATAGATTATTCTAAGTTGATGTATACTGAATACTGAGCGCATGCATTTAAATTTACCCAACAAAGCTCTAACTTTATTCGCTACATATTCCGCATGTACATCCCAACGTAAATGACTGTCTATATATATTCCGAAGTATTTGATTGAATGGCAGCTTTGATACTCACAATTTTGTCACCATTTTGAATTTCTATCATAGTACATTCCGGTAAATTTCTATTGTAGGATGTAAAAGTTAAATAGTTCTTTTTTTCGAAATTTATGGTTAGCATTTTACTTTCAAAATACTTCACAATTTTTATGGAATTAATCTCTACTTTATTTTTCAAAGAAAACCAGTTTTATCAGTGTACAAAATTGCGGTATCATCTGCAAAGCTTATTATGTCACCTGCCATCTGTAATTCATAAAGATCACAAAGATAGAGATTAAATAAAACAGGTGCCAGGACGGTTTCTTGTGGAACACCGCACTCAATTATTTCGAAATCACTCATTACATTACTTAGTCCGATACATTGTTTTCTATTTTGCATATAACTTGACATGAGCTTGAATAAGCTCCCTCTAAAGCATACAGACCACCGTATCGAAGTCTTTTGCAAGATCAATAAAAACAGCCATTACCCGCGTCAACCGACTCGTATATTTGAGTAGTTAAATATGTTATGGCATCCTCTGTGGATTTATTTTTTCTAAAGTCGAATTGTTCATCCGTAATAAGATGATATTTTCAACAAAATTTTCTATACGATTTTTCAAGATTTTTTCGAAAATTTTCGTGAAATTAGATATCAAGGATATAGGACGGTAGTTCCCTATATTATTTTTATTCTCCCTTTTGTATAAGGGCTTTATGATTGCAACTTTGAAAGCCTCTGGGAAGTATCTGGTTTTGAATATTTCATTGTTTAAAAATGTTAACGGTTCTGCAATATGTTCTGTTACTAACTTTATCACTTTCGTTCTTATTCCGTCTATGCCCGGACCCTCGTTATTTTCAAGTTCCCCAATGGTTCTCACAACTTCAGCATTATGAGTGCTCAAAACTACCATTGAGTTTCTTAATCGTATCCGTTTAGTTATTTTTTCACCAGATCCACCCCAATCAGGTTTTTTTATTTAAGATGCCATATTTTTCCAATGTTTGTGAAATATTTCACAAAAGCATTCGCTATTTCCTTGGGTTCTGAGTGCATTAACCCAGTTTCATCAACAATTGCGTATATTTCATTTTTAGGTTTATTCTGAAAAAAACTTCCTTAACAATATCCTATAACTCCTTAGTATTGTTTTCATTGTCATCAATTTTTTTCTGATAAAATTTCAGTTTTGCTTGTTTCTTTGATCTTCCTAATTGGTTTTGTAATCCCTATAAATTTTTGTGTTTTCGTCTGTTGGATATTTATTTTTTCTCTATAATGTTTATTTTTGTATGATATTTGTATTATATATATATATATATATATATATATATATATATATATATATATATATATATATATATATATATATATATATATATGTTGAAGTATATTTTCTAGTAATATCTCTTCATTTGTTATGTGATTTGTGGGATATCATAAATTACGCTTTCAAGGTGTCCAAGATCTCCGCGAAATATTGGCGCAGAGCGAAAAAATGAAGCTGCATAAATGGATTCTCAGGTCTGTGACAATGACTGAAAAATATCAAAATCTTTAAAAAAAGTTAGAGAAAAATTTTGTTGGTATATTTCTTCGGATAGCTCGAAAATCGTACCTCAAAAAATATCTAAAGACTAGAGTCTTAGAGCAATAATATGTCATCTTGTTATTTCCTGTACGACCATTTGCACGTAGATACAATCCATCAAAATTACCAAAAATATAAAATTTTATTTTGCTTACATAATTATTATGGAGATGAAAAAATGCTGCAATGAAAACGAGATATACGTAAAAACTGCAAAACAATTTGGACATAATACATAGTTTTTTGTTGGAACAGAAATTACAATTTTTGGAAATTCTACCCCTAAAGATGAAAATGTGAGTTGACTGGATTTATTAAGAATCTTAATTACAAAGGACAAATTGAGTGTTTCAGCAAAAAATGGGGAACTAGTTTGAATTGGTTTTATAGCTAAAACGTGTTTAAAACGTTAAAATCGTGAAACATTTCCCGCATAAATATTAGGCAGGTCGAGACATTTCAATTCGTTTAAACATAATTCTGGAATAATCAAGAACAACATCCCACGAAGACATTATATTAACCTACCTCCATGCACAATATTTCAATCCATTCATTTCAAAACTCCAGGGGATAAACGGAGTATGATCTATGGTAAACAGTAAGAAAATCTCAAACATTTGAAGTTTTCAAGTTGCTTCTCTCTAAACTTTTAATAGGTTTCGGGTGATAGGGATTAATTTTATATTTTGCGTCTGGGGAATTTTGCTTTGTTCGAAGAATTTAGGTAGTTGATTCTCGGAACAAGATTATCTTCAACGAATTAGATATTCGGTTTGAGTGTTCGATTATTAAAAGTTTAATTGGAGCTATATACTGTTGTATGAAAGTAAATTTTAAAGGGCATTGCCCATATTAGTATCGATATAAGCTATATTCTATTTTTAGGGTAACATATAGAATGTATACCCTTAAATGTTAAACGTCGTATGTTATTTATTTGATGATTCAGAATTACCAGACCAAGTTCTGAGTGTGATACCTTTTATATAGGGCAGATTGGTAAAACTTAATAGAGCGGTTCATATATTTCAGGTCATAAAAAATGAGACTTTGTGATGCATTGTGGGAATTAAGATTACCGTGCGAGAATTTCACAGGATAACATTTAAATTTCAAAACGGTCCTTTGATTAAGATACATTAATCCAAAAAATTATCATATTACTCATTTTACCGAATTTTTTTGAGCATTCATTTCTTTTCTGTTTCTCCAATAGCATGTTCTGAGGATAGAAGAAGTAGAGGTAAGATGACAACATTGCGTAATACTGAAATATACCAAAATTTATCTGTTTGAGATTAATAAGGAGAGACAGTCTTGAAACCTAATATAAAAATGATACAAATCAACATTTTTATATGGTCTCTTCGGGGTATTCGACCCTTTTGAATTTAAATTCCATTCGAAACTTTTTGGTTTTGGCGACGTTTCGATGCAATCTCATGCATCATCTTCAAAGCCTGTTGACGTTTTCGTTAATGCTTCTAGTCCGGTGTGGCACTCCTATATATAACTTCTCGGCTGCGCAAATTGCAGTGGGTGACTTGTGCGTTCAGTGGTGGGAAAACTGATTCATCGAGAGTTCGTACTTCGACTCCTCCTTCTGGAATGTTGACCGCTGGTGCTTGGGATTTCTTCGATGATTGGTAGTTGCTTAGCGCCACTTTCCAAGACTGCGACAGGTACAGGGTGTCAAATCTTTTATTGAGATTGTTTCGTAGTTCTATTTCTATTGCTTCTCTGACCAGTCTTTTATTAAATAGTTCGATGTTGACCAATTGCTTTGTTGACTTGTCAAAGTCGATTGAATGTTTGTAGTCTTTCGTGTGCAGGAACAAAGCTGATGTGGACTGTTTATTTTTTATTGAATTTTTATGTTCTTGTATGCGAGATGAAATGCGTCTATTTGTCTGTCCTATATACCATTTATCACAGTCCCGGCAAGGAACGCCATAAACACCCTGATTCTCTAAAGGGATCATGTCTTTGGGAGCCGAAAGTATGTTTCGTATTGTAATTAGCGGTCGAAATATAGGCGTGATTCCCTTCTTATTCAAGATTCGTCCAATTTTTAAAGTGACGCCACCTACATAAGGCAATACTACCTTCTGCGAATTCAGTTGGGAGGTTCCGTTAGAGTATTTTGCTTCATTACATCTTTTGAATGCTCTATTTACTTGCCATCTTTTAAAGCCGTTTTTTTGGAATGCTAACCTCAGAGCCGTCATTTCACCTTGTACACGTTGCTGGTCTGTTAGTCGTTCTGATCGTTTAATTAGAGTACTAAGGGCGCCATTCAGTTGAGATGGGTGGTGGTCGGAGGCAGCGTTCAAATATCTATCGGTGTGTGTAGGTTTCCGATATACAGGTTACTCGTTAATACCTCAAATATACATCAGGAGATGTCCCCCGAACGAAATCATTCGACGTGTTTCGGCAAATTTTTCCAATTACTGCGGAAAAAGAAATATACTGGGTGACTCGTTTGAGATGGAACAACCTGTATACTACTGCAAGAGTTCCTGAGAAAAGTGCCAAACAGACGGACAGGCGGAGGAACAACGAAGTGATCCTAGAAGGATTTTTCTTTTCCCCTTGGAATACGGTACTCTAGAAACTGCTAATTGTAAAAAAAGAAGGAAAAAAAAAGGAAATCATCTGTTCTTCATTACTCAAATTGTTGTGTGAAAGCATATGTTACCTGAGCCGATAAGAAAATGAAAAAAAAATATCTGCTGCCTAAATGAAAGAGCAAGAATCCAACATTTATAAGGTGATGCGATAACTCAAATAAAAATAGTACAACTTTTTTTTAATGAAACTTGTACTTTACTGAAAATCGACGAGTGTCAATACATCATCCACCCAGTAAACATACTGCGAACATTTATTCGCGGTAACACCCTGCACAAAAAAAGCTAATTTTACAATAATTTCTCTTTCGGAAAATTCACAACGGAATGTTTACTGCATTAATCATTGCAGAGCCTTTTTTTTCGAACAAACGCGAACACGTATGATATCTTTCATTTATTTTAATTGCCATTCGATGCAATTTACACCGTAATTTTTGGCAATTTGCAGCATGTGCCTATCGACTGAATCGGAATTGTTGCCGTTATAGCCTTCTCTGATCGAGCTCATGTTCTTTTTTTCGACATTTGATACAATCAATTATGGAAATATGACACAATTTGCGGACAGAATTCATTATTTGATTTAATTTTGATAGATATCACTTTTTTGGACATTACATTTGTGACGTTCATTTTCATTATGGTTTCATAATCTGAAGCAGAAAATGGTTTCATTTTAATAAAATATGATCGTATACAGTTAGGGCTAATGGGGTTGGTTGGAACTATACTGTGCACAGAAAGTTAAGGACATTATAAGTTTTGAGTGTGTTAACGCACTAGGGCCGTCCACTTGTTTATACAGGGTGTTTAATAAGCATTTCAGCTAGTAGTTACCCAGCTCAAATAAAGAAGGGATGAAGCTCTTCGAAGTGAAGGCATAAAATGTGATTTTGAATTTTCTCTTCGCAAAGTAAAAAACAATGTCATAAGATATTGCAGAAATACTCAATTTAATAGGAGCTTTTATGACAGTATTTTTTAATTATCCACCTTTTCTGGAAATTAGGAAAATTCGCATCTCCTTCGCAATTTCTATTAGAACTTCATTGACCATAAAATAATTACTTCCTTAAGCGCCGTTTGATAAAAACGTATCTTGTCTTATGAGTTTTTGAAAAATGCATTTTTCAGAAAGAAAAATGAATTTTGTAAGGGCTTGCAACCAAAATTCTAGCAAAGTGGAATCAGAAAAGTAAGAAAAAAAATATATATATATATATATATATATATATATATATATATATATATATATATATATATATATATATTACAAATTTGGGCGGAATATCACAAAAACTGCAGGAGCTTCGAAGAAAAAACCAATTTTTTGGAAATCTCAACATCCTGATGCTACGTAACGAAGCTTTCGCGGACCTATGTTTATATGAACTCTTTTTCTTAAAACTGCACTTAGATTTACCCTCCTCGAGTTGTGACATACCATTATGTAACACCCTGTATATGTACTTTTACTAGGAATATTGAATTTCCAACGAATGATACGAGAAGCCTCTGAAAATATCATTCCATTTGAATATATTCTATATAAGATGCACATTTATTGTTATGATTTTTTCCTTTTAAATAACCAAATTTCTGCACGAAGATTTTTACATACTGAGTTTTGAAATCCCAGTGTGTAGTAATCAATTTAAAAAATTATGTATAACTAAAGGTATTACTTACTTCTCTTGCACCTGTGCAGGTATATCAACAAGCGATCAGAAAGTGAACTTAACTTTATGCAATTACAAGTATCAAGCTTTCAAGCACCTTGAAAAAGCTTGATGTCAACTCAAGCTTTTGGGTTGCAAAATCAAGTCAACTCAAACCTACGATTTATCAAAAGCTTGAATTTCAAGTCAAGCCTTTCGAAAAATATTCAAGCTGCTTGACTTGATGAAATCCGAGAAGTGGTTATCCATCTGGTCCTCTCATTCCCATCACTGAAAGACTGGTTTAAAGGTTCTGATACATTTCTTGTTTAATACCTCGGCTATGATTATATTATTATTATACCATATTGAAGTTCCTCGCGAAGATTTTCGTCAAAAAGGACGTATGCCAAAACTCGTTGGTTCATTTACTTGCACCAAACATTATAACCTGGGCGTTGAATATTTCCTTCCTGATGGGAGTTTTCGAATTAAAGGTGTCCCAAGATCTACACAAGATTTGAATTAAATGGAAAACACAGTTTTCATTCTTCTGATCTTTTTTGAATCATAAAGTACATAGGAATTGGTCTTGTTGAAGCCACATATTGGCCACATCAATATCGCAGTATAAGCTCTCTATAGGGGTTGTTCTGAAAGCCTCTTGTATTAACCTTAATGCGTTGTTGTGTATTGTGTTTAGAATTTTGAGTGTTGAGCTGTTTGCGGAAAAATATGCTATTGCACCATAATCTAGCTTAGATCTTACTAATGTCCTATAGAGTGTCAACATGGTTTGCCTATCAGAGCCCCTGTCCTTGTTCGATATTGCCTTCAAAACATTCAGTCTGCCCTTGCATTCTACAGCCAGCCTCTTTATAAGCTCTTTCCAAGAGAGTTTTTCATATCCTTTGCTCACAACAATGGGACCACTTATAATAAAAACAAACGGAAGTTGTTTATCACTCAGAAGTGAGGAAATATCAAAAACAGTTACAACAGTTACTTCCATTATAGAAAATGCCAGAATTGCAACGTCAAGAAACACTTCTGTTTGCATTTTGATATGAATATTAGTCAGCTTAACAATTTCTGAAGTTTTGCTTCAACTCTTCTATGTCATTATGGGTTAGTCTATATAATAAATTCTTGACATAGCCCCAGAGAAGCATTCTAACCGGGTTAAGTCTGATGAACGAGATGGCCATCTCCCTGTCCTCTCGATTCCATCTAGTCATCAACGAAAGACTGATTTAAAAGTTCGGAGACATTTCTTGTCTAGTGTGAGGGTACAACGTCATGCTGGAAATATACTAACGTTCTTCGAGCCAAGCTAATTTCATTAAAAAAACACAAGGTTCTCATCTGTTATATTATAATAAAGTTGCCTCATGAATATTTTCGATCAAGCACTGATAATTATGACAATGATTTCATTAACTTCAGAAAATCAGAGGAACATGAAATAGACTGTACTGCTGTGGACAATGATCCACTAAATAACCCCCTCACCATGTTAGAATTTCTAGAAGCTTTGAATTCTTTCGAAAATACTGCAGCTGGTCCGGACAATATTCCCATTATATTTATTAAATATTTTCCAAGAAATGCGACTAAACACCTCTCAAATCTCTACAATATGATTTGGCTGAATCACAAATTCCCAAAAAAATGGATAGAATCTATTATTATTCCTATTTTGAAGCTAAATAACTCCAAATCTAACCCAGAGTCATATAGGCCAATCTCATTAACATGTGCCATCAGTAAATTATTAGAAAAGATCATAAATAACCGGCTATTATGGACATTAGAAAAACAAAATATACTTATACCACAACAAAGCGGATTTCGCTCAAATAGATCAACAATGGATAATATAATAGCGTTGCAAACTGAAATACACGAAGCTCTAGCATCCAAACAAATATATGTAGCATTATTTTTTGATATAAAAAAGCATATGATACAGTTTGGAAATATCTGATCATAAAAAGCCTTCAATCGCATAACATACGTGGGCATTGTCATGCTTTTATACAAAATTTTCTTGGAAATCGAAAATTTCAAGTTAAAATTAACGGAGTCCTATCAGCACCGAAGAACCTGAAGAATGGAATACCACAAGGCGCTGTACTTAGCCCGATCCTATTTCTGTTAACTATCAATGAAGTTTTGAATAATATCAAAACACCACTCAAAGGACGATTATTTGCAGATGATTTAGTCATATTTGGAAAAGGCAAAGATATCCAAAACATCCCTACTATGATGCAGCACTATCTAAATAGTTTAGAGAATTGGTCAAAGGAAACAGGTTTCAAATTTTCCACAGAAAAAACTTACACTAAAAGAAATATTGTCACACCCCAACTCTCTCTTTATAATATAAATCTGCCGAAGAAACACAGCATTAAGTTTTGAGGGATGATTCTATATGAAAAACTCACTTGGAAAGAGCTTATAAAGAGGCTGTCTGTAGAATTCAAGGGCAGACTGAATGTTTTGAAGGCAATATCGAACAAGGACAGGGGCTCTGATAGGCAAACCATGTTGACACTCTATAGGACATTAGTAAGATCTAAGCTAGATTATGGTGCAATAGCATATTCTTCCGCAAACAGCTCAACACTCAACATTCTAAACACAATACACAACATCGCATTAAGGTTAATACAAGAGGCTTTCAGAACAACCCCTATAGAGAGCTTATACTGCGATATTGATGTGGCCAATATGTGGTTTCAACAAGACCAATTCCTATGTACTTTATGATTCAAAAAGATCAGAAGAATGAAAACTGTGTTTTCCATTTAATTCAAATCTTGTGTTGATCTTGGGACACCTTTAATTCGAAAACTCCCATCGGGAAGGAAATATTCAACGCCCAGGTTATAATGTTTGGTGCAAGTAAATGAACCAACGAGTTTTGGCATACGTCCTTTTTGACGAAAATCTTCGCGAGGAACTTCATTATGATATAATAATAATATAATCATAGCCGAGGTATTAAACAAGAAATGTATCAGAACCTTTAAACCAGTCTTTCAGTGATGGGAATGAGAGGACCAGATGGATAACCACTTCTCGGATTTCATCAAGTCAAGCAGCTTGAATATTTTTCGAAAGGCTTGACTTGAAATTCAAGCTTTTGATAGATCGTAGGTTTGAGTTGACTTGATTTTGCAACCCAAAAGCTTGAGTTGACATCAAGCTTTTTCAAGGTGCTTGAAAGCTTGATACTTGTAATTGCATAAAGTTAAGTTCACTTTCTGATCGCTTGTTGATATACCTGCACAGGTGCAAGAGAAGTAAGTAATACCTCTAGTTATACAGAATTTTTTAAACTGATTACTACACACTGGGATTTCAAAACTCAGTACGTAAAATCTTCGTGAAAAATTTGGTTATTTAAAAGGAAAAATCATAACAATAAATATGTATATAATATAGAATAGATTCAAATGGAATGATATTTTCAGAGGCTTCTCGTATCATTCATTGAAAATTCAATATTCCTAGTAAAAGTACATATACAGGGTGTTACATAATAGTATGTCACAACTTGAGGAGGTAAATCTACGTGCAGTTTTAAGAAAAAGAGTTCATATAAACATAGGTTCGCGAAAGCTTCGTTACGTAGCAACAGGGTGTTGAGATTTCCGGAAAAATTGTTTTTTCTTCGAAGCTCCTGCAGTTTTTGTGATATTCAGCCCAAATTTGTAATGCAAGCTATTTTTTACAGCCTCCATCATTACGTCCTAAATTTTGACTAGAATCTACAAGTTGTTCTCTTTTCTGGAGCTATGTCTTCTTTTGTCCTTTCAAACTTTTTTGCAGTACGCCACTGATCAATGTACAATCAATTTTCGGCATCTTCGTTCAATTCACGTTCGACATCTCTCTCTCTTCTACTTGAGTAGGCGATGTGTCCGCGTGGACAGCTGCTATACAATAATACATTTACATGTTTTCGTCAAGTAATAAATGCAGTGAAAAGTGACTGTGGTGTCACTTGTTTATAGCGACGATAATGGTAATAATTCTTTCGATATTGAATATATGTTCAGTGATATATTGTCGAATATTCGTGCTTTCATCATTAAAATAAAATAAATAGCATCGGTCCGCTAGTGCACCGATTGTAGGTTATGCTATAATTGACAAAACTATAACAATAAGTTAACAGAACTATCTCTCGATGAGTAAAAATCAATAACTATCGAGCGTAGCTTTGATTTCAAAAATTAAAACATAAATGTCATCGACCTATTTTCAACAAAATTGTAAGAAGTTAAATATCACACATAAAAGTTGTAAATAAAATTGTAAAACAATTGGACAAAGCACATTCATACTTGTAAAAACTATGTACATTGTAAAAAAATAAATAAAATTGACATAATTGTGTTTATGCGTACAAATAAATGAAACTTGATCAATTTAATTGTGATTTCCATTTACCTCCTTCTCTATGTCCATACAAAATATCTATCAAACAAATAAAAGTAAAATTTTCTTTTGAAAAATGCAACCATTTCATCAGTATGCTCTTATGACGTTGTCATGTTCAACTATCGTCAGTAAAACCGACTTAACAGACACCGATTTCTTTTTTTTTGATCTAATTATTTTTATTCTCCTTATTAATGAGTTATAAATACCTTGCAATTTTTCCTATTATAAGTGGAATTTATCGTTATGAGCATAGAATTGAAGATACTTGGGATGTTTTATGGATTCGCACTAGCCATATCAGATGAAACCACAGAATGTACAACGAATTTTCATTTCTAAAAAAATTCACAATTTTAACGAAATTTGTCGATCATGTTATATATATTTCGAAAGAGAAAAAATACTTCATTTTTTATATGAATTCACCAATGATTTTTTCTCAAAAAGATCAACTGTATATTGAATTTCGAAAACCATTCGGTGAAAAAAACTTTGATTGTGTCCTACATTATACTCAAAAAGTGCCCATAGAATGCCAAGATAGTTTTCGTTTCACTTTGATAGCAATCGACTGATAGACATATGCCAAAATGCCGGATTATCGAATAGAAGGTAGCTGCGACCTGACTTCATCAATGAATTTGCCTTGACAATCGAGAACGGAGATCGGGGGGTCATTTTTGCAGTATTTCACATATATGTCGTACTGAAACATCGAAGATTGGGCACCTGTGCGAGAGGTAAAGTCCTATAAAATGAAAATTATTACAGCCATGTGACAAACATACGTAAACTCGCTTCTTTTCTTATTATAAAATACATTATAAAAACACAAAATTAGAATTTAAATTTTTGATCTCAATATCTTCCAGAAAAAGTCAATAATATGAAAACGTACATGAATAACAACAGCAGCATTAAATTTTTCCGATTACAAATTTCATTAATTCTAACCGAAAGTGCTCACATAATTCATTTTTTCTTCCCAAAAAATATGCCTGCTTCATGTATTCATAATAGAAAACAGAGTCTTTTTTATACTTTCAATGAATTTCCAAATGAATGAATGAAATTTCATCTATTTTCAGAATTCATGTATGGACGAAAAAGTACTGGCATAAAAGCCCTTGCCAAATTAAGGATTTCAGTAGAATGTCAAGCTGTCTCCTTCGCTCACAAAGAAAAAGTTAAATATCAAATTTCATGTCTCTTCTTTGAGCAGCCATACATGGAACCAAAGAGAAAAAAATATTCGGCAAATCTTCTTCATTTTAGCTGAAAAGTCACCACCTGAAGTAGGTTAGCGTATTTTGGAAATAAACTATATATCATAATTATCATATAAACCGCATCGAAATGTTGGCTCATGGAACCTGCAGGGGGAGTTAACAATGATTTTTACGGTATTGTAGCTATATCACTTACACCACCTGAATTAAAATTATAAAATAAATACTTTAAGAATCCCTATAGATTCACATGACAACCACATTGCGAACTTTTTGATTTTTTTATCATCAAAAATGTTTTTATGAATCGTTATATATGCGCGGCATTATTATCTATGTTGCCAAATTTTAAGTTACTTTGTTTTCTATGAAAACGTTCATAACAGAAGGACGGACATACAGACATAAGTGATCTTAAAAGATTTCCAATTTTTTGTTTTCAACGTTCTAAAGTCTGAATATTGTTAAATATTCCGGGAAATATTCTACATTGTTATAAACTCAAATATTCTTCATATTCAACATCCTTACCTGCTATCGAATTTGGTACCATCGGTCAATGTCCCCGTGTAGTGCATGGTCAACATATCGCCGTTTTTAGATTTAACTTCACATACCTCCGGCTTGCTTATCACGTCCATTTTAAGTCCGTCATCGCAAAAAACAGCCGTCGCGGTGAAAACGACAAGTAAAATTATGTGCCTTACTGTACACTTAAACATTTTTAAAAGTTTCAAAAAGTGCGGCGTGCGACTAACTTCACTTCGTAGGAAACTTCGTTGATATGACGGATTACGATCAACGAACGCTGTGAACGTTGTAGTTGCCACGATGCTTGTGCCACGCTACATAACAAGTTCACGTCACGATTTTCTCTTTGGTTCGTCGCGCTGTTGTCGGATTTGGGGATGACACAAACGAAGATTCACTTTCACTGCTTTCCAATTGATGTTCGGGGAAATTATTGAATTACACGGACACTTGGTTTTAGTGTTCTTGTAATTTATCATGAACTTTGTTAGCTGGCTGTGATTGCGATATTGACGCGTGTAAATAAATAGAAACGAAGTTGAACTTTTTCATCTTTTTTCTATGGCCAAGATTTGTCGAATTTTTTTTGACCATGATCTATGGTTCAATCATAGAAGCTCTGAAACACTAAATCCCATCGAACATGACTAGGATTTACAGGGGTTAGACCTTCGTGACCATCAGAAAATGTTGAGCAGCCGGAAGGGTTACTTTCATTTTCTTGGTAACAAATTCCACAGGAAAGTATAGATGTCCTTATTTCTTTCCAAAAAGTATCAAATACGGCGAATTAACAAGTTTTTTCAAATTTGAAATAATAAATATCTCTCAAGATTTCTCGAATTCCTGTTCACAGTTTTGTTGGAATAAATTATAATAGCAGATAAGTAAATTACTTAGAAGAAAAAACACACTTGTGAAAGGAAATTTTATATATTATGTATTTTTCATCTAAAACGAAAATATGGCAACGCTGTCGTTCATAACCTGATGATTCTCTAAGGATAGCCACAAGTCCAATTGTGATTGGTGCGATAATCCATGTGGTTCTGACATATCTTCAAACATATGTTAACTTTTCATTATTCAAACAAGATAACGCTTTCTATGAATATCATTTTATACAAAACTATTCATTCCTTTGAGAAAGCACATATATATCAACATCTCTCGACGAATACAAATAATCCATCTTTAGTTGATTGAATTCATTAATTCGTAATAATATAAATTCCATCGACATAGAGTTTTCATTGTGATTACTATTCCTTTTCTTATGGAATGGATTGTCAATTTAATTTGACATTGAACATTTTAATCTACCGATTAGGCAGTTTTCTGTACTTTATGAAGTTAAATAACAGGATTTCGCGAGATCTATGCAGTAAAAAACGATTTTTCTTGACGTGACTTTTACTTGGACAATCCTCAACACAGCATAGGGAAGAATTGAGGTGTCTGTTTACTCGCTTCTCGAAGAGGGCCAAATTGTAGGATGTTGGGAAAATGTTGAACGGAAGCGAGTTCCACAGTTCACCGACCCTGTAAACGAAGGAATTCTTATAGAGAGAGGTTCGAGGGGTCGTTAAATGTACCGCTATATGATAAGAACTCCTTGCCAATCTACTGTTGCGGCAAAACATGAGTTTTCGTGGAGCAACGTCTTTCAGCTCCTTGGAACATCTTCCGTGGAAGTATCTGTAAAACAGAGAAAGGTCAGCAACTTGTCTTCTGAGAGTCAGCGGTTGGAGATCACGGGTGATCTCCGGGTGGTCGATGAGGCGCACATCGCGTTTTTGCACAATATCCAACTGCCACAACGAATGTTTGGGTGCAGATACCCATACATAGGAACAATATTTCAAATTAGCTCGAATCTGCACCTTATTTAGAAGCAACAGCTGAGATGACGTGAAGTATCGCTTGGTTCTGACAAGAAAACTAAATTTGGCTGATGCCGACTTAGCTATTTCTGATACATGTTCATGCCAGCAAAACCCGGAGTTGACCGTAATTCCGTGAAGGTGCATCGAATCTTTGGATGCAATTTGTTGTCCTTGCATTATTAGATGAGGTTCTCCAGCGGAGACCTTTCTAGAAAACGTAGTTGCTTGCGTCTTGCTCGCGTTGAAGCTCACCAGGTTCAACTGACCCCACTCAGATATCCTCTGTAAGTCACAGTTTAAGTTATTAATTTGTTGACATCTCTGATGCGCTGAGATTTTGCAGCTGTAATCGACCGCAGGCTACTGAAAGGGTACAGTCATACATACATACAGGGTACAATCGTCTGCAAAACCGAAGATCTTGTTCTCTGTAGATGACAGAAGATCGTTTATGTGCAACAGAAACAAGGTTGGAGAAAGAATGGATCCCTGAGGTACTCCTGCTTGCAACTGGAAACAATCAGATGTTATACCGTTAACAACAATTTGTATTGATCTATTTGAAAGAAAGCTACCTATCCAAACCCGCAATTTTTCGGGAAGCCCATATGCAGCAAGTTTATTCAACAAGGCTGCATGCCAAATCCTATCGAGGGCTATTGCTCTAGATTCCCCATGCTTTTCCATCGTTGATGTGCAAACATGAGTGACGTAGGCGAGCAGATCTCCTGTTGATCTTTGCCTACGAAAACCATACTGACGGTCGTCAATAATTCCCTGCAACCCAAGATATTTGATGAGTTCAGCATTTATGACTCTCTCCATCATTTTGTACATAATGGGAAGAAGTGCAACAGGGCGGTAGTTTTGGGTTAAGGACTTCTTTCCTTTCTTTGAAATGGGTTAATTTCTCGCTATTTTCCAGCTGCTTGGAAAGTCTGGCTGTTATAAGAAATCTGAAGTAGACGGTTAAGAATGGTTGCCAGTTCGGGAGCACATTTTCTTCGGCTTTCACTTTCGGAGATGATGCTGTACTTCCGTTTGTTACTGGTTCGGAGCAATTATAATCATCCCCCTACACTCAGCAGCACCTAAGTTGAAGTTCATTATAGAGAAAGTGGGTCGAGTGACATACGAGGTGTGTCGAATAAGTTCGCGGAAAAGTGCCCGGACGGTCCGGAAAGTACATAAATATTTGAAAATACCTTATATTCATTCGCAATAATCTCCCTCGAGTTCGATGCACCGGCGCCGCCGTTGAACCCACAGTTGGAAGCACACCCTGAACCCCCCCGAAGATAGGTCCCTCAGAACCACCATCGTGATGCTTTGGACTTCCGAAACTCCGTCATATCTGTTTCTTTTGAGGTACTACTTCAACTTTGGTAACAGATGGAAGTCACAGGGGACCAGATCTGGACTGTAGGGGGTGTGGAAGTGTTGGAATGCCGTTTTTGGTTAAAAAATCACGAACTGCGAATGACGAGTATTTTCATGATAAAGCACCCATCTGCGCTGCACCAATTCGGGTCATATACGAAACACACGGGCCTTCAGACGTTTCAAAATGTCAATGAGGAATACTGCGTTGACTGTCTCATCTGATGGAACGTATTCGTGGTGTACAATTCCTCTGCATGCTTTTCCTTTTGGTCTCAAGGTCGTATTCGAACACCCACGACTCGTCACCAGTGATAACATTTGTCATTTCGAGAAATAATGTCTTGACGGATAGACAATCGGAGCTTTTTCTGCTCAACTGCGAGCACTTTGGGGACCATTTTCGCACACAGCTTACGCATCCCTAAATATTCGTGTAGCATCCCTAAATCTTCGTGTTCAACTGCTGAAAAATATTTGATAGAAATTAAGTGATTATAGCATCTGCCGTATCGCCTCCTTGTTGATGCCCAACTCGTCTTCCAACATGCTAGGGCTTACCCGACGGCCTCTGAGCACTCGCGAGCGCAGCCGATCGAGGTTTTGTGCGTTTCGAGAGGTGGAGGGAGCTCCCTCGCGCGGATCATCCTCCACTTACTCCCTGCGCGACAATCTTCCTCGTTTAACTGTTTCATAATTTCCATTGAAGTTTCGCCGCGTTTCACAAAAATTTAATCACTATTCGCTGCTCAGTTATTTTATCACTCAACTACACGACGGTGGGTCAAAACAGGTCGATGTTCAAAGGACAATAAAACACGAAGTACACAACCGATCAACACGAAACTTGCACAGGCTGACGCAGATATGGATTCTGTTTCGAATGAAACTAATGCGTATGCTCCAGAGCTACCAACCGCCGCAGCATTACCAACTTCCGCGAACTAATTGACATACTTCGTATCTCTGGAATGGTCTTTTAATTCTCTACTCGAAAATAGGATATTATGAACATTCAATATCACATAACGGGAGTTTGTATTCCAACGAAAATTTGTCACCTTTTCTATCTCATGATGGACTGATTTTGGCGGATAAAGCTGAAACACATCGATTTTTAATTAGAGGGGGACCAATTTCTTACTTGGTTCGGAGCATGTAGAAGCAGACCCTTATCCTCAGCAGCACCTAAATAAAAATTAATAATAGTTAATAAACCTCTTTGTTTTGGTATGCGTCATTTTTGACGGAAACCTTCGTGGACAACGAAGTATATTTACAGCATGACGGTGCGCCCCCACACCAGAAAAGAAATGTCTTAGAACTTTTAAACCAGTCTTGCCATGATAACTGGATGGAAACGAGAGGACCAGGGAGATGGCCTTCAGATTTTCTTCCGTTGGTGCTTTGTCAAGGACTCAATATATAGATAAAACAATAATGATAAAGAAGAGCAATATAATCCTCTGAGCGCTTCCAATTAAACTTTCTATTCCATTTTAAACCTTTCCCATAGCTTCCTGCATCTCATTTTCATCGAAATGGTGTTTAGGCAAATTTACATTATGGATGGAATATAAATAAATATATTTTTGAACTACCAACCAGATGCTCTAGGATGCAAAGTATACTAATGGCGAACATCATCCCGCCGGTTCGAATCTGGCAAAGGCATGGGTATAGCCAGCCAGATGACCTGCGCAGATGAAGATCTGATTCTTGTAAATCTGGTCAACGGTTCGAGTTTGTCAGAGACAATGGGTGTTGTGAATGTGTTTCGGTCATAATAGTCTGCGAAGAACGTAGTGGAAGCACGATGAAACGGCTTCTAATGATAGGAAAACATTTTCGGAACATATTTATGTATTAATAGACAGGTACCTTTTTATATTTATACAAATATCAATTCCACAAAACCCTTTGTGCTAGAGAATGTATTATGATATACTGGGTGATTCACAAGTGGCGCGGTGCTCTGTAGCTCGTACACTCTTGAAGATTTCATTTTTGTTCGAACGGTATTTTATTTACGAAGTAAGAAGCTACTTCAGCAATTTATTTTGCAGTAAACAGGGTGTCCCAATTTTCTATTAAAAAATCTTGGGTGGAATTTTTCAGATTGGAAGACCACTTTTTTGTTCAAGATTCAGGAGCGGCCTAAACTCTGCTATAATGTCTTTAAGTAATGAATTTTTTTGGTGAGTAGTTTCATCCCAATATTTTTTTCCGTAAAATTCATGAAAATAGGCTCTCACATCATCGCATGCTTCTTCGGCCAGAGGATGACTACTTCTTTCCTTTCGTTTTCTTATTGCCCAAGGATAGCTATTGATGAATTGAAATAGATTATCCTCTTTTATAAAAGAGTGACTCAAAAAATGATTGAATATTGTAATTTTAAAATTACATATTTTGATTTTTTCAAATGGAACATCCTGTATTTTATTATTCATGTCAACGCATAAAATATTGTGCTATATTTTGCTAAAGTAACCTTATCTCTATCTTCGATCATTTTCGAAATATTCGATTATTTGTAAAAATTTTCGATGAAAATTCTACAAACCTTATCAAAATCATCAACATGCATCATTATTCGCACAGAAGTTTTTTTTCTATAATGATTCAAGTGGTAAAAATAAAACCAAAACAAGATAATTCTTTTAGCGAATGATAGAATCAAGACGATTAAATTGTAAATCGAGGTATGTGTTTTTTTTTTATATTTGTGCCTTCTGCCAGGTGTCCGGACATATCATAATCTGCATTTTACATGGTGAACTTATCAGTGTTTCGTTATTAAACATTGTTTAAGTGAAGTTCGAACCCAATATTCTCAATTGACTGCCATGTTCTCCAAAAAAGAAATGGTTAGTGCACCAGGAACTGAACAATCAAGACTATGAACATCGAATCAATTGTTGCAATTGGGCATGTGACAAAGAAGCTGAAAATCCAGATATGTTCGGTAGAGTTCTTTTCTCGGACGAGGCAACTTTCCACAAGAATGGGCTTGTTAACAGGCACAACTTTCATTATTACGCCACGGAAAATTCACACCTCAGAGACAAATGGATCACCAGCATCGTTGATCCTTGAATGTGGCCCCTATAGAAATGGATATCTAATTGGGCCGCACTTTTTCTACGGGACCTCAATAGTGAAATGTATTTAGATTTTCAGCAAAATCATCTACCAATGTTACTTGCCGACGTACCAGAGCATATAAGACAAAATTTGGGGTTTCAACAGGATGGAGCATCGGCACAATACTCACATCAGGTTAGGGAGCATTTGAATCATGTATTTCCAAACAAATGGATAGGACGTGGTGGTCCTGTTAGATGGCCAGCTAGCTCTCCGGACCTTACAAGTCTATATTTTTTCTTGTGGGGTTATATTAAGGGCATCGTTTACAAAATTCCTTCTACAACACTGTTGGATATGAGACAGAGAATAGTCGACGCCTTTCAGTCAGTTAATCCGCGAATGTTGTCGAGAGTTCAACGGTCTTTCCTCAGAAGGATTGAGTTGTGTCTACATAGAAACGGGGAACATTTCGAATACTTATTGAAATAGTTCAACACCTTGTAGATCATCTCACTGAAAACCAATCTATTGCGTATTTCATACACGACTACTTTAAAATTTATCCATTTCTCTGATCAAGTATAATGATATGCACTAATAAACTCTTCTTTCGCAACCTCTGATTTAATTATTTTAGTTAATTTTTTTATTCCGAAAATGGTCGAAGACAAAGATAAGGTTACTTCTGCAAAGTATGGCGCAATAGTTTATGCGTTGACATGAATATTAAAATACAGGATGTTCCATTTGAAAAATCAAGATATGATATTTTTAAAATAATAATATTCAATAATTTTTCGAGTCACCCTGTATAAAATGAGGATAATCTATTTCAATTCATCAATAAAGCTATCCTCGGGCAATAAGAAAACGAAAGGAAAAAAGTATTCATCCTCTCTGGCCGAAGGAGCATGCGATGATGTGAAATAAGAGCCTATTATCATGAATTTTTACGGAAAAAAATTGTGATGAAACTACTCACCAAAAAAACTTATTACTTAAAGACATAATAGCAGAGTTTAGGACGCTCTTAAATCTTTAACAAAAAAGTGGTCTTCAATCTGAAAAACTTCCGAGATTTTTTTATAGAAAAATGGGACACCCTGTTTACTTTAAAATAAATTGCTGAAGTATATTTTTACTTTCTAAATACAATACCGTTCGAACAAAATGAAATCTTCAAGAGTGTACGAGATACAGAACACCGCACCACTGGTAAATCACCCAGTATATTGTATATTCAAAATTCCTAGATTTCGAGCATATATGCAAAACTGTGACTAATGATGGCCTTTTTCTTATTACTGTAGAAAATGCATTGGAGCAATATTGCAAGACAATACCATACACTGTTACTTTCAGGGGTCTTCAGCTTTCAGTCATAGCCTTCAGCTCCTTCCGCTAATTTTCTTTTATGTCGTCTATGTAATCAAATCTGGTTCCTCGGAGCGACAATTTCATTCTGGAGAAAATAAAAAAGTCATACGGAGCTAGATCAGGCGAATAAGGCGGCTGCTCGATGGTATTTATCGAGTGTTTGGTCTTAAAGTCGTTAAAAACCGTGGCTCGATGAGATGGTGTGTTATTGTCATGCAAAATCCTCGAATTGTTTTGCCGCAAATCCGGCTGTTTACGGCGATTATTTGCACGCAAACGTCTCAAAACGGTTAAATAGAAGTCCTTATTGACCGTTGGACGTTACGAAGCGAATTCATAACTAACTACATCACAAAAGAATATGGAACCCTTATAGGACCATTTAACCTTCATAAGGTCTTTAATTTTACGAACATTGCCGTGCTTTGGGTCAGATCTAACCCAAGTAGTAAAATTATACTGAAAAATGAACAAAAAATAGAGATAAATTGTTAAATGGATTTATTTGACATATATATTTATTTCTACAGAATTACTATTTATTTTGTAAAATTATAATTTTATATATCTAATATAAGAAGAACATACTATGTTGTTAGATATTTTTATAAAAAGAGACTGAACAGTAATTAAAAAAATGTGAATGAAATTATATCTTATTACACTCGGTACATAGAACAACTGTATTAAAATGTTTTTACATACGAATTTCTTACAATCTACATCGCTCAAAAGTGTTTTATTGTCAGTTTTAGCACATAGTTGGCAGCGACTTCCTTTGGGAGCCTTCTTAGCTGTATAAGTGTTGTTTTTTTCTTGTTGGGTGGAAGTTCATGTAATTTGTACATTGTCACTAGATTGACGGATCTGTTTTGCAATTTCTATTGAAAAAGGTGCCTTCGGTAATGACTTCCTGTATTTTATATATGGTGTAACCAATTGCATACCTAAATTTTCCAAATAGTGTCGCCATTTTGCTAGTCAGCCTTCCTTCCAGCTGCTATTGACAGCCGCGAATAATATGAAAGCATTGTAGACTGATATGTCTACCATGTTACTAAATACTACTTGAGCCCAACGTTTTGTTTTTCTTTTGCAACTGTAACAGGAGACAGCTTTATCCAGTGTATCCACGCCACCCATACATTTGTTCTAATATTATCACAGGCTTTTTGTCTGCGCGATTACTCACTTCTGAATTGTGATGCAAAGTGCTGTGAAGATTCACCTACTTATTTTTTTTTGTGTATGTAGGAATAAAGTGTAGTATCTTAGGTAAAAGCATGATGAATATAACGGTCTTCCTTTGTTGTTACTATTTATGAAGGCAATTCCGCTTTATTCTTACGTATAGTTCCTATTATAGTGATGTTTTCCTAATAGTTTCTGTCCAAGTTGATTTGATGTAAAAAATTATCCACCGTAAGATTCTGCCCTCTCAGTCCGCGAGTCAAATCAAGGACTACACGCATGCCTTGGTTTTTTCAGGCACACCTCCTATTTCCTTGCCCGTGTAGGGTTGGATATTTTAAACGTAACTTGTGGCAGAATCACATAGAACCCAACATTTGACGCCATATTTAGCTGGTTTCGATGGCATGTACTGTCGAGAAGGACATCTTTCTCTGAAAGCTACAAGCTGCTCATCTACTGTAAGGTTTTCAGAAGGATTATAAAATTTTGGCAAAAGGTTAACCCATTGATTCCACATATCTCGAATTGGAGTAAATTTATTCAGCAGTCGCCGTTCGGATCGAGTTTCTCTATTGTCAAACCTAATCAACCTTGACAATTTTTGAAAGTTTTTAATGGCATGACTGCCCCAAAAATAGGTCTGCCTTTCTCACTATCACATAAGCTTTCGGTACTTTCATTATGTGAACGAAATACACCAGATAGTAATAGTAGCCCAATGTATGTGAACAGATCAATATCGTAAATGTCATTCCAATCCTTAGCGAAAACAGGCTCAACTTCTCAATTTGTTGTATATTTCAATATGGTGTGTATCAAAGGTAGAGGGAAGAATGCTTTAAAACTGGATTTTTCTTCTAAGGTAATCTTTGAGCAAGAGTATCGTGTCAAACCTGTTCATGTTGTTCAGTTCAATATGTTTTCTCTGGAAGTTCTTCCATAAGACTGTGTGACAGGGTTTCTGAAATATTTAATTTTTCCATTTTTGACGTCATTGTTGGCACAAGCACTAATTCACTGTTACTATTCGAGCTATCAAATGTTTCAGCTTCTTCGATATAATCTTCTGTTTTAGAACAAGATTCATTACTATCCCACATTTCATCTAATGACACCGCTTCTATTTGATTGTTTATCATTTTTTATAAGCAGATAACGTTTTCACCACTGTAAACTAGGGTACATGTTGTTCGATTGATGTTATAATATAACACTAAGACTTGTGTGAGTAGAACAAAAGAACGTCTCATTCAAAAGTTATACGATACATAAACAATTGAGACGATAACAGATGCGCTGTGCGTTTGTTATTAGTTGCGGTCAATTCTGACCCGAAGACCGTAGAGTAAAAAAAATCATATGTGGAATATTTTAATCATTTTTGATAAACTTATTTCAATGTTTAGTGAATTGAAGCGAATAATTAAAAGTCATAGAATATGAAACTTCTTGAACGCTTATTTTCTCAGAAAATTACATTTTTAGTTCAAAATGTGTCAAAATTGACCAGAAGAAGTCTATCGTTTTATCTAGTCAAGACTTTTTTCTTTGGAACACTTGTAAGTAAGGAAGAGGAATTATTGATACCGAGAATTCGAGTCGACAATCTTTTTGAATTGTTAAAAAATCAATCTTCTAAGTCTATGCATTCAAAAATTTAAATCGATACGGTACTTCCCGTTGACCTAGAAACATGAAATTTGGCAAGAATTATGTCATAAATCACAGTTACACAAAAATAATCTAAAACGGTAAACTTGTAGTTACGTTACGAAAAAGGATTATTCTTGCGATAATAACTTTCAGTCGATGCAACGGCAGTTTATTTTGCTCCTGTTGCATATTTTGACACTCGCTAGGAAATCATAACCTGTGGTGTACTACTTAGAAATAATGACATTTATCGAGAAGCATTTGCCAGCACGGGTACAAGAAAAAGACTCCTCTAACGTTCGCAAAATTTTCGAGTGTCGAAAGTCTGCTTTCGCTGATTGTTTTCCGGAATTCATGCAAGTTTTTAAGGTGACCCCATAAGAATAAATCTAAGGGATTCAAATCAGATGACCTGTTTGGTCTCTAAAAATTCTGAAATAACGTATTCGAGTGTATCTAAAGTCTTTTTAGGAGAGTGCTATTCAATCCAATTTCCCGATAATGAATTTCAAGTTGGAAGGGGTTGATTTCAAATGTTCTGAATCAGGAATTGACCAGTTTTAGCGTATATTCATTGCTGAAAGTTATAGGATTACACTCTTATCAATAAGAACAAGGTAGAACGACACTATGAATATGTCATCTCTACAGTGTCCCAACGAAAATTTGCTATCGCCTCTCAAAATTTATTGTTGGAAAAGTGACATATTTTTGGAAAGGTCTATTAATTCTCTATCAAAAAATAGTATTTTTCCATTTAAATTAAACAAATTCCACGAAGAAATAATATATGGGAGATGTCAACCCAAATTATTGGGTCCATAATGATTCTAAAATATCTATAGATCCTAATCGGCATCACTTGGAAGACTGAACCTGGCCATCGGGGCTCTCTCGGTCAAACAGAGAGGGAATTTGAGGAAATATCGCAGGTTATGTATTTTCTTATTATCTCCTTAGTCCTTTTTATGACCTTGCTTGATATGTAAAATCTTTTCTGAGATTTGTTTAGACATATAAGAAGTATGATTGTTGAAATAATTTTCTGCTGGTTTTCTTTTTCCATTGTTACAGATTCCTGTCCCAAATCCTCTTCCGTTCCCTTCAGACTTGTCTTCGTTCGGAAATCATGGAATGCAAGAGGGAATGAAGCGGCTAAGCAGAAAAATCTTTGGTACTCTTTATGTACACATGACACTAACACAACATAAACAGACAAGCTAATACTAGTGCAATAGCGACAGGGAAACGAGTTTTTTCCTCAGATTTTTTCACTTGTTTATTGAATCATATGCGAGATAGTATGGTTCCCCTGTTACATTTTCTGAGCTCACACTTGTGTTTTTTTTCTGACACACACCAAAATTATAGATATAAGCATTTATTGTAAATACAATCATTCAAATATTTGTAAATCCTCTCTTTTCAAAAGAATATATATATATTTCATTTATTTGATTACCACAAAGAAAGTGCAAACACAGTGAATGATTGTATTCGACCGAAAATTTGCCACCCCCTCTATGTCAAGAAAGACTGATTGTAGCGGGAAAAGCTAGGACAAGTCAATTTTTGATTGGAGAAAGACCGATTTCTCGGTTGGTTTGGTGCATGTGGAATCCACCCCCTAGTTGAAACACATTATTAGAATAATGGAGGGAGTGACATATCTTTGGAAAGATCTTTCAATTTTCTATTCAAAATTTTATCTTTATCTTAACACAATAAAAATTTGTTTTCCAACCAGAAAATTCTCTGATATCATTCTCAAGTGACGAGTCTTGTCATCCAAAGTTTTTAATCCTCAATGAATTTTAATAATTTGAGATATTGATAAACATCAATGTTTTGTAGGGACCGCATAATTGGTTCTATCACATTCATCATAAAAGTTGTACCAGAGAAATGGTAAGTATTTTCAATATGAATCCAGAAAAACACCAGTATATTCTATATTTGGTGAATGAATTCTTAACTATGGATTCAATGGTTCGACATCGGCCTACACGGAACAAAGCAATTAAAGTAGCAGTTTTGGGTTACCTACAAACTGAAAACACTAGTTCCATCAGAAAATTATCGTGTGTCTGGTGTATTAGCTTCAACAAGATCGTGAAACATCACCAATTTCACCCTTATAAAATGAAACTAGTGCATGAATTGAACGAAGACGATCCTGATCGCCGCATTTCGTGAAATTTTAAGTGAAAATATTAACAGTAATCCACATATAATACCTGCTTTCTGATGAGAGTACTTTTACTCTCAATGGTGAAGTGAATATGCATAATTATCCATATTGGAATACCCAGAATCCTCATTGGTGTTCACACAGGCATACACAAACGATTCAGAAATTGAATTTTTGGGCTGAAATTTATGGAAACCATATTGTAGGACCTTTCTTCATTGAAGGTAATCTCAATGGGGACACTTATTCTCAGTTATTGAAAGAATGAACAAATCTCAGGCTCACAGAAATTTTGGAAAATGATGAAACTCCTTCAAAGAATCAGATATGTTTCCAATAAGATGGTGCTCTTGCAAACTTGATGTTCGTGTGCGACAATAATAATAATAATAATTTATTGATCCCTTAAGACATCACAAGTATGTATAGGACAGGTCAATAGAAAAGACATTTAGACATAATCTAAATCAACACATAGAAACTCATTCACAGTATAAAAACATTTTGCTAAAAGTAAATTCTTAACTGCTACCTTAAATCTATTTACAATTAGACCCTGTATATGCCGTGGAAGATGATTGAACAATCTGATACCCTGGTACAGGGGCGACATTTCAAATCTAGAAGTTCTGTGTTTAGGGATACATAATGTTTCCTTATTTCTAGTATTGTGGGAATGAAAGTTAGAAAGTTTAGTCATGTTACTTTCATTCTCTTTAATATAAACGAGGCATCTCAAAATGAAAATAGACGCCAATGTGAGGATACCATTCTTCAGGAACAACGGTCTACAAGAAGATTGTGGAGCTGTATCGAACATCATTCGCAGAATTCTTTTCTGGATGATGAAAACTCTACCTACGTCTGAGGAATTTCCCCACAGTAAGATATTATAGGGCAGGTGACTATATACCAAACTGTAATAAACGTTCACAAGGGAACTTAGAGGTAGTGAACTCTTGATTCTATTTAGGGCATAATAGGAACTATTCAGCCTCTTACAAATCGCATCGATATGTGCACTCCACTTCAGATTCCTATCGATGTGAACGCCGAGGAATTTAGTGGTGTCCTTCGAAGAGATGACTGTATCTAAATACCTTATTGTTATGCTACCCTGATCACAAGACGACAGAGTGAAGTGAATGCATTCCGTCTTGTTGACATTGATCATAATAGCATTAAAATGGCACCATTCTACGAAACACTCCACCAGCAGCTCGCATAACTTTTGAAGCTCCTCAAGAGTCTCAGCAGTAATAGCTATGGAAGAGTCATCAGCGAACAGTATCAACCAGATTATTTTTGATAATAAATTGCGAATATTAGATTTTCTGTAGAATATTTTTTCAAATTTGGTGGCAGATCGTTGATGAATAACAGAAATAGAAGTGGCCCCATGACAGAACCCTGGGGTACTCTAATTTACAGTACTGTTCATTTGAGAACGAGTCGTGAACCCTGATTGAGGCAGTTCTGTCCTCCAGATAACTACGAATCCAGTTCAAGAACACGCCTCTGAATCCAAGATTATAACATTTATCCAATATAAACTGGATAGCAAGACTATCAAACGCTTTAGACAAGTCAAAGAACAATCCAGCAACATATTGACCATTATCAAGGCAACGATAGACGAACTCCACGAACTGCAATGCTCCAGTTTGAGTCGAGCGGCCGGTTCTGAAACCATGTTGTGCAGTATCAAGTATTTGAAATTTATCTAGGTACTTTATCATTCTATCAAACACTATTCTTTCAAAACCTTGGAAAAGACACTAAAGATAGATATAGTTCTATAGTTCATGATATCGTGTACATCATCCTTTTATGAATAGGAATGACGATTGCTTTTTCAGAATACGAGGAAATACGCCTGTGCTAATTGACAGGTTAATAACATGAGCGAAATGTCGGCTGATATCGGTACCTATCATCTTCAGAATTCGTGCTGAGATGAAATCAACACTAGAACCTTTGTTGTTTTTGAGTGATCTTATAACATCATGGATTTCATGCTCCAGGACTGGGTGGAAGAAAAGGTTGTGTCTAACATACGTGACGTCGTACATGAGGATGACATTGAGTCTTTATAATAACTGTTGAGGGAAGATTCGGCAACTGTAGTAAAATGATTAGCGACAATCTCAGCCAAATCCTTGGGATCGTTATGCGTAACACTATCAATAACCAGTGCAATAGAATTTTGTTCCATACGTTTTCGACCAGTCATAGTATTTACTATATTCCACACAGTTCTATTTTTATTTACAGATTTATCAATAAGTTCACTGTGAAAATTGTATTTGGTTCTTAGGATTTGGCTTTCTTATATAAATCATTAGATGATTGAGTTTTTATATTAGAATGTAACCAATGAAGATTTTGTAGGTCACATTTGGCCAAAACAATTTCTGGAGTAATCCAGTTTTTCCTGTTATGAGTATAATTGGTACTACGCATAAGAGGGCAACAAATTTCAAAGATATGTTGAATGGTATCTACAAATGCCCCAAAACATTCATCAACATCAGAATCTAGGTATAAGTCCTGAAAATTACATTGAGAGATACTCGATGCAAACTTATTAAGATTTTGATCGTTTAAATTTCTGACCATTCTCGATACAGTTTCGGCTTTTTATGGAAGCTAATATATAGATCAAGTGAGAGGGCAAGGTGGTCACTGATATGGGCTTCATAAGTTTGTACATTACAATTTGATAATTCTGCATTGGTCAAAATATAATCAACCTTAGAAATTGAGGTGTGACCTGTGATATTCGTGAATACTCTGGTAGGATTATCTGATGAGACTTTTAGATTATAGCAGTTCATTAAATCTACAAGTAACTTACGGTTCATACATTCTGTTTTAAGAAAAATCAACGTTCAAATCACCACACAGGAATATAATGTCAGCTGAATTGCAACAAAAATTCAAAGCAAGCGATATCCTGTCCAGAAACACCTCGAAGGTACCAGAACATGGCCGATACACACTAATAATGCCCAAGCGGATATCACGAGCCATCACTATTGTTCCACTTATTTCACATTCCATTTCTTCTGAAAAGCGTGACACACATAAATTTTTCACTAGTGATCCAGCTTTAATGTAAACCATCGATCCACCGTGGGCTCTTGAGGGGCGGCAATATGAATCTGCAAGTAGGTATCCAGGGATGGTCATGGTATTTACACTCTCAGGACTGCACCAGTGCTCGGCAACACTTACAATATCTGGTTTCCTTTCAGATAGAAATATTTCGAGAACATCTAACTTATTTGAAATACATTGTACATTAAGTTGTAAAAGTTTCAATTTTTCTCCATCAACAGTTGGAAAACCAAAAGATGTTGTACCATCTATGTTGCAGGGCGATTCAATTGTCTCGGTTGAATATTTAGATGCAAATTTCCCCTGTTGGTGTGCTGGTAGAAGAGGAACAGTTCAGTGGCTAGCCAGGTCACCTAATTTGAGTCCCTTAGATTCCGTCGTAGGGTATATCCTAAATCAGGTGGTTATTCTACACAACCTGAAAACATGCAAGAGCAGCGGAGATAAATGGTTACCGAATGCAGGCTGACAACAGCAGTTCTTCTAAATGTTAGAAGAGAATTCGAGAATCTTTTGTTTCATTATATGGAGATAGGAGGCAGTCATTTTGAGGATTGAATTTAATTTTTTGGCAATGTCGAATTTTCGTTGGAATACAAACTTTCGTTGTGTTTGAACTGTCTGAATGATATTAAATCGTGAAGATATTAGGTGCGCAACTAAGTTCTCGCTGTTTGTCAATAGATGGCTCCAGCAGTAAGTGCTGGTCGATTTTTACATATCACGAACGTCTTGAACAATGCTTAGACATATATTAAACAAACCACTGTGACACATTAGTGATTTTGTTTTTGTGTCATATACTTTCAGTTGTGAGAAAATGTCTGATTTTGTGTCAAATAATCGTCATTTGCGGGAAGTATTGATTTTCTTCTTTCATTACCAAGCCCACACGATTTCGAATACGTAATGAACCGTATACTTTGGATCTTATATTCGTCAATGATGTACTGTTGATCACAGAACCTAAAATCCTTTCACCAATAAGCATATCTAATCATGCGGTAATATCATTTAACATACAGTTTAGCATGGATACTCTTATAAAACAACCCTTCTCTGAAAATCTGTGCTAAGACTGGAAAGCATTTTCTGATTCGTCCGATGATCCAGAATTATTGTGGCAACAATTTTATGAGATTGTAACCAATAACATCGAGAAATATCCATACCAAAAGAAACGTTATAAGAATCCACTTAAACCATGGATTATAGGTGAAATTCTGTCTGATTCAATTCAAGAAACGCCTATGGAGAAAACATGGAAATCCAAAAACATGGAAGACTACCAGCGTCATCATCATTTCTCGAACTATTTATCGACCGCAGTACTCAATTCTCACAGAACCTATGAACGATCGATCGCCGAGTCTGAAAATAACAAACAACTATATAAGTTCATTAGATCCAGTCTCAAATCTAAGGTGTACCGTTGCTTCGGAAGGCAGATGGCACCATCTGCTCCACAAACCTTGAGTCAGCGGAGGTCTTAGCAGATACATTCATGGCTGCCTATTCTGTGGAATCCATTGATGATACTCTTCCTGATTCTTTGTTAACCCGTATTGAGGATAGTTTAACGGATATATTGCTTACCCCTGACAAAGTTAAACATTTACTACTCCTTAAAAGTCATTCGTCACCTGGCCTGCACGGTCTCACTCCATTCCTTCTGAAAAAATTCACTGAAATACTTTCTTTTCCATTATCAATTATCATGATCTTTCATCAAATCAAGATTACCCCTTGCGTGGACAAAGTTCTCAGTAACTGCTATTTTCAAGAAGGCAGACAAACTGAATCCAGCGAATTATAGGCCGATTAGCCTTTTGTCAATTCCATCTAAGATCATAGAGATTATAACAGTGGAAGAGATGTCGGACTTCTTTAATGATCACTCTGTTTTACCTCCAGAGCAGCACGGGTTCACGAAGGGTAGATGTACTACGACAATTCTTCTGGAATGTCTGAATGACTGGACCATCACATTTGATCAAGGAGATCCCGTGGATGTCATTTACCTCGATTATGCCCCAGCATTCGATAGGGTACTTGTCAGAAGACTCTTGTACAAGTTAGAAGTCGTGGGTGTTCGTGGAAAGTTGTACAACTGGATTCGCGATTATTTGTCGGAAAGATGTTTCGTGGTGGGAGTGGGCAGAACTTTTTCGTCTGAGAGACTGGTCACTAGTGGAGTGCCGCAGGGCTCGGTCCTGGGTCCTCATCTTCTTGTTGTGTACGGTAGTGATCTTCCGCTACACATCCGGTCTGGTAAATCGTTTTATGCTGACGATGCAAAACTATACGCCAACCCGCTGCTTAAACATCACATTTTACAGAGTGACATCGACTCGATAAACCAGTGGTGCAACGAGTGGCTTCTTCCACTAAATATCGAGAAGTGTGTCGTCTTATATGTTGGAAAGTCGAATCCTCGCTATACTTGCGCTATAAATGGAAGATCATTGAGATCGGTATCCTCACATGTTGATTTGGGAGTGACAATCACGTCCGACTTGGTCTAGTCACATTATAGATATCTGTAAGCGAGCTAACTCACTAATCTATCAGCTGAGAAGGACATTTTCATATATGTCATTCGAAAGTCCTATCAAACTTTATAAAACCTATATTCATCAGATACTGGAATATGCTGGCCCAGTGTGGTGTCCGGTGCTTGCCCGCGATCGAAAGATGCTGGAAGATGTGCAACGACGCGCCACACGTTTGTCTTACGGTCGTTTACGTCCATCTTTCCCGGAAAGGTTGAAAAGTGCTGGATTGCTTTCTTTTGAAGAACGACGACTGCGCGGAGATTTGATTATGACATTTCGTATAATAAGTACAATTATGCCAACTTACATCATCTCTACGAATTAAATACTGATGTACGTCTACGCGGACATGAGATAAGGCTGAAGAACCGTGTATTCGGTCCATGCAATGGAGTTTCAAGTGTAGTGGTTCTGGCTGAATAAGTCAATATTTTTAAAAATAGAATAGACAATATGATTTTTGAGTGAACTATAGAAATCTTTGTTATTTTTTTTCTACGTTTGATTAATTATTGATATTGTTGCATTTATTGCTTTTTACATTCAGAATATTATAGGATTTTAAATCCTCATTCTTTTGCTACCTCAAAAACAAGCGGCTGAAGCTTATAGAGAGCTCCAAAAAGTTTACAGAGATACTGCCCTGAGTGAAACAACGTGCCGTGATTGGTTCAAAAACGGTGATTTTGATGTCGACGGCCGTCCCCGTGAAGGAAGGCCAAAAATCTTCGAAGACGCTGACTTAGAGGCATTGCTCGATGAGGATCCATGCCAAACGCAAGAAGAGTTTGCTTCTGCCTTAGGAGTAACTTTCCAGGCCATTTCCAAGCCATTGCATGCGTTGGGAATGATTCAAAAGCAAGGAACTTGGGTTGCTTATGATTTGAAGCCAAGAGACGTTCAGCGTCGTTTTCTCGCCTGTGAACAACTGCTCCAGGCAAAAAAAAGGGTTTTCTTCGTCGCATCGTAACGGGTGATGAAAAATGGATTCATTACAGCAATCCAAAGAAAAAAAATCTTGGGGACGGTCATGCTTTTACGTCATCGCATCGGCCGAATATTCACGCTGCGAAAGTTATGCTGTGTATTTGGTGGGACCAAGTCGGTGTTATTTATTATGAGCTGTTGACACCAAACGAAACCATCACTGGGGAACGGTATCGAACTCAATTGATGCGATTGAGTAAAGCACTGCGCGAAAATCGGCCACAATACGAACAGAGACACGAAAAAGTAATTCTACAGCATGACAACGCTCGGCCTCACGTTGATTCAGATGGGAACTTTTACCCCACCCGCCATATTCCTCTGATATTGCACCATCCGATTATAACTTGTTCCGTTCGATGGCACATGGTCTGGCTGATCAGCAGTTCTGCTCATATGAAGAGCTCGAAAAATGGCTTTTTTCGTGGAAAGCCTCAAAAGACGAACACTTCTACCGTCACGGTAGTCGAGTACTGCCAGAAAGATGGTAAAAAGTTGTAGGTAGCGATCGTCAATATTTTGAATGATTTATTTGTGGACATTTTTCACAATAAAGTTGTATTTGCATAAAAAAAAAACAGTGAGAACTTTGTTGCGGATCTTATACCATTTTTGAATAGAGAATTAAAAGATTTTTCTGAAGAAATGCCATTTGACCCAATTTCCCTATAATGAATTTTGACTTAGGTACATCTAAGAGTAGGATGTGATTTAACATGCTCTGAACCAATTCATAAATTTTTTCGCTAAAATTAGTCTATCTAGAGATAGAGGGGGTGGCGTTTTCGTTTGAAAATACTGTATATCCCAAACTGAATCAATAAATTTCAAGTTTTAAAATAGAGTTCTCTGATATTCTTCATCATTATTTTCGATTCAGAGGTTGCCACTAATGGTAAAATAACAAGGAGCTCTAGTTAATTATGATGCATAGAACGTCATCGTCGCTTCGATGACCATCTAAAAATGATTAATGTATAAAAACGTATAAATCTTAATTAATTTGGGCACGAAGCATATTCACTATTTAATCTTACGAAATAATCTTTGGAGATTATGACTTTCTCCCGTCTATTAAGGTACAAAACGAAATACTTTCACTTTTCTCTATTGTTTATAACGAAAAAGTGTGGAATAAAGAATTATGGATACTTTGAAAAATCTTGGCCCGACGAATAAGATCCATTATCTCATTTGAAACTTCAAGGAAAGTTAAGTTAATTTGTATTTCGCGATTACATGCATAAAGTACATTTATATTTAATGACGTTCGGTGAAAAGCAATTTCTTAAATTGCTTAGGCATTTAGCATATGTCAGATTTAAGCTGACCTGTGTTATTTTCAGTTTTGAAGGAAGAATGTCGAAGAAAGTTTTTTTCGAGGTTTCAGATTACTTTCAGATTGAAAAGACTTAGGAATCTCTCATCAACTTTATCTCTATAAACAAGATTCCTTGAGCAAAGTAGGTGAATCTTTGCTTGATTTCAAGATAAAAACGGGTAGTACCCATCTCTCTCGGCCCTAAAATGACCATCTCGGCCCCAGGATGACCATCTCGGCCCCTAACCCTTTTAACGACTCTTGAAAAATACCGATCTCGGCACAGAGTTCCATAGGTAAAAGGAATAGTATAATCTCCCCCTACCATTTTTTCTCATTATTTTAGTGCTCATTGATAGTTTATTGGTATAATATAAAAGTAAAACAAAATCAATCAGATTTTGAAGGTTTCACGTCAAAAAGGCAATGTTTGGGGATATTAATGCTAATTGACAGTATTGATGATTTATTTATTTTATGGATATTCATTTTTAAAGTAAAACGAAATGAGACAGTTTTGTCACTTTCGCACAATTTATTCAATAATCAATCTGATTGAATTATCGGATTGACTTTATTGATTTGAAGGGCGTTCTTGATGAGTTTCACTGTATCACTAGGTGGAAGAGATTTACTACATCCCATGACATAAGTTTAGCGTTCGGTGGTAGTATCGTGTGCTGAATTTTATTCATTAGGACTGACGAGTTTTTTATTGAGGATTTAGGTTCAAAATTAGCGTACTGTCGAATGATGTCTATGAGAAAGCGGGAAAGTTTTGCAGGTGGAGCTTGAAAATATGAAACTACTGGTCTAATGGGATACCCTGTTTTATGGAGTTTGACGAGGGAGTAAAGTTTTGGTGATTGCGGGTTGTCAATGAAAAGCTTATATTTTTGGTTGTGGAAAACTCCATTAACTTTCTGGATTTAACTATTACTAAAATTAACGGCAAACATGATTTTTCTATTTTTCGTAAGCCATCGCATACAGATATTACTATTCACAGCTCATCCACACATCCTTATCCACATAAATTAGCAGCTTACAATAGTATGGTACATAGACTCATTAATATCCCAATGTCACGAAATAATTTCATAAAAAAGCTAAATATAATTAAACAAATAGCAATCAATAACAGCTACAGTCCAACTATGATTGAGAACATGATTTCACGCAAAAATTTCAAGAAGCAATCCAGGAAGTATTTCCAAGTATAAAAAGTTGTAACACAAAATACAACAGCTTAACTCATATTGGTAATCCTAGTCTAAAATTAAAATCATTTATAAAATTCTTTAGGCCGACATATCAAAAACTACAAATCTAAAATTGATAAAAGTAATAAATCCGGTGTTTATAAACTGTCTTGCGGGGATGGTAATAAAATTTATATTGGTAGAACTTTCAGAAATTTCAAAGTTAGATTATCCAAGCACAAACGTAGTTTTAATTATTATAAATCAGATTCCCATTATTCTAATCACTTACTTGAAGAAAACCATAATTTTAATGATAATTTCAAAATTTTACACAATGAAAATAACAGACAAAAACTCAATCTATTGGAAATTTCAGAGATCAACAAAGAAAAGAATTCAGGTAGGTTACTTAATAGTCAATTAGAGCTAAATCCTTCTTCTTTACTCAATCTTTTCAATTCATAAAGTAAGCAGCACCGATGGGTTTTTCAACATACCTTTTGTACCTATTGTAATATTAAGTAGGAAATAAGACTAATATATAAGGAATTACTCTGTTCATTAGTTTGTATCTATCTGGTGAAGCCACAGTGTGGTGAAACCGGTTATAGTTTTGTTAATATAGTGAAAATCTAAATACTTTAGTTTTAATTCATTGAAAATATGTATATCGATTTTCATCAAGTTACGACCGCCTCAATCAAATTCCTAATCTTCATCAAAAGTATAGTATGATGAGAAACAAAACAATATTTTGGAAGCATGACAACATCACATTTTTGGCAGAAAAAATTTGCTTTTTTATGGCATACTGCACATCGTCGCAGATTGTTATTATAAACAAAATTTTTTCGCAAATTTTTCTTGAAATTAAATAAGTTCCACGAAGAAATAATATATGGGCGATGTCAACCCAGATTATTGGGTCCATAATGATTCTAAAACATCTATAGATCATAATCGGCATCACTTGGAAGACTGAACCTGGCCATCGGGGCCGTCTCGGTCAAACAGAGATGGAATTTGAGGAAATATCGCAGGTTATGTATTTTTTTATTATCTCCTTAATCCTTTTCATGACCTTGATTGCTATGTAAAATCTCTTCTCAGATTTGTTTAGACATATAAGAAGTATGATTGTTGAAATATTTTTCTGCTGCTTTTCTTTTTCCATTGTTACAGATTCCTGTCCCAAACCCCCTTTCTTTCACCCTTGTCTTCGTTTGGAAATCATGGAATGCAAGAGAGAATGAAGCGGCTAAGCAGAAAAATCTTTGGTACTCTTTTTGTACACACGACAATAACACAACATAATCAGACAAGCTATTGCTAGTGCAATAGCGACAGGGAAACGAGTTTTTCCTCAGATTTTTCACTCGTTTATTGAATCATATACAAGATAGTATGGTTCCCCTGTTACATTTCCTGAGCTCACACTTGTGCTTTTTCTGACACACACCAAAATTATAGATATAAGATTTATTGTAAATACAATTATTCAAATTTTGTAAATCCTCTCTTTTCAAAATATATATATATATATATATATATATATATATATATATATATATATATATATATATATATATATATATATATTATAAACAATGAGATGATCCAGTCTGTCATGACTTGAAAACTCGTGTAAATTTCTAGGATCTTTGGAAGGTCATCTCTTTTCATTATCTTGTTAGATTCTAATAGTTCAGTTGCTATAGATTTTCTGAATTCTAGTAGGTCGAGTTTTCTGCCATTGTCCGTATGTAAGCGCCTAGAGTTTTGCACAGACATGTCAATGCAATGAGCAAATAAAGTAAAATACCCTTTTTGGCCCCTGAAGCTAACTCTAGTGGCAACGAGATTTTGATCGCCACAGTTCACCCCTCCCATATTTTCATTGTAAGATTTTATCAAGCCTGGTTAATCAATATAAATAATTTCTTCTCAAATTGGGAAAACCTCTACACTTTATTTACCGAAAACAAAAAAATTGTTGTTGTTGTCATTTGGTGATGATGACTATGTCATCCGCCAAAGTATGCTCAAAATAATCTCAATCTATTTTTTTAGTCAACTTGAACTAAATAGGGGTTATGAGGGGATTCGGTTTTCCCTTAGCTGTTAGTAGTAGCTTTTAGGCCCGTCAATTTCAATTCAAATTCAATTCTTCGAGCAACGATAGTGAGGTGAAGTAATTGTGAAAGTATAAATGAAATCCTTCAAAATTTTTCAATATATCTGCATATTGTAAAACTACTGATGCGCCAAGACCCATATGTTTGTACTTATCTGGCAACGTACTTGAAGAACCTTGGTATGGTTCAAAATGAACTATATAACCTAGTCGGAGAGCACCAATCCAAATCTTATATCCCCATCTGATAGGTTTTTCACGTATGAATTGCTTTCCACTGTGACTTCCGAAATATAGTATCATTAACTCGTCTTTACTATGATTTTCTTCGATAGGGGCATGCTAAAAAACTTTGAGTTCAGAATGTCGAAAAGTGGTCGCATTTTCGAATATTTTTCTTTCAAATCCAGGTTTGTATTATCATTGCAGTGAACGTTGCTCATTGATTGATTGATTGAATCTCTTCTGATTTGAATAAAATATAAATTGAATAGTTTTGGTAAGACTGAATAACTTGAGATCGTCTTGTAATAAAACATGTTCGCAGTGTTGAAGTAATAATTGAAATGCTGTTGGGTGTTCAGTCCCTTGCCGTTTAACGATCATGTGGCTTGCAGAAACAGGCGATTGTTTTGGCATCAACGCCAATTCAATCACAGGATTGAAATTTGTCGTCCTGTTGGAACATTTGTCAAATTTTTTTTTTGTTGATTTATTGTTGGGAATTGATAATATAGAATTGCTTTGGGCATTTGTTCCTTGTTCACATTGCTGTATATGTTAGTAGAGATACAGAATATGTATTAAATTTGATTGTATAAATAAAGGTTTATTTGGAAGTGTTTTTATTTTATACCGAATTTTTTTATCTTGAAAACTAAGCATTGTATTAAAACATACATCGAAATGGTTTCGACACTTGAAATTTTCTTTTGTGGAAAAAATGTTTCATGTAATTTTTGAAAAGAGATGTGGCTGAAATACGAAAAAAATTTCAGTTGTAGATACTTTTGAATTGAAGGCGCAACACCTGTGTGTAGAGCACATCAACAGCCCAACATCGATATCACCACGCACTTCAAAGCAGCCTAATTACCCCTCATTCAAAATGCGAGGCAATAAGCTCCCAAGCTATTGGCAAGGGAGAAAGAGGTTTTCACTGTAGTTGCGCCTACAAAAATTGAGTTGAAATGAGAGAGTGTACCTACCTGGAACATTAAAAATAATGAGAGTTTGCTTATCTGAGTAGCTTATGATGTTTAATAATCTAAAGAGAACTATAAAGCTACCACTCTCCCATTAATAAGATATTCCAGGATTGTCCAAAAGACAAGTCGGTTCTGCGTATCCTGTAACCTATAAAACTTCTTCTGAACTCCCTGATCTCACAAAAGAGCAAAACAATATTTCGGTGGCATAGAGGATATGATGCTCGTCTCCTGCGCAGAGTTATCTGGGTTCAATCCCCACAAAGTGCGATTTTTCGGATTCTGGTAATCGCTTGAGTCTCCATCTTTCGGAGATGTGAAGCCGTCGGTCCTGTCTAACGGAGATGTGTTGGAAATTAAAAATCCCTTCCCTCGACACGAGAGTGGTTCGACAAAATTCCCGGGTTAATGAGGTGACAGAATTCCCTGGCGTGTCATTAGCTGAAAGGTAGAAATAGAGCACGTTATAGGATAAAAAACCAATATTCCACAGTTACGTGAAAACTCGTAAGCATTTCGGAGAATGAAGCCGAGGAATTGATAAGGTTTTGAGAATATATTCTATAAATGTTGTCGAGCTTGTAATCAAGCGAAATTTTCAAGTCTTATACATCGTACACGCCTAAGACAATGTCCTTCCAATGTGTAAATATGAAATATAGTAGACGTGCATCTGTGGTTAGGTTAGTTGCAGGAATCTATGACGTGATATAGCTTCACATACCTTCTTATTGTTGGTGTCATCCCTATTCTGCCAGAACATCTTTTTCCGTGGAAGAGCTACATAGCCACTAACCAATAGAACTCCAATAAAACAAAGTAGATCATTTCTTGTGAATCCCCGGAACGATTCTTCTGATGGGCGAAGGTGTTTGAGAATTGAAGAATAGGATTGTTCACTTCCTCATCGAAGAATAACTGGAACGTAGCAGCTGGTGAAAGATTGTTATTTGCCGATGATACTGGTGTCCATTGCGGCAAAGGCGACTTTTTCAAGTCGAAATCACTTTCTTTGTAATCGAAAGTTTTCAGAAGTTTTGGTCTTCGTTCTACAAAGAGGTTGATCATCGTCGCTATCATCGGTTTTATTTGAATGGTGGAAGCCAGTTGAAGTTGTGGACGTTGAAGTATGCAAAGATGAACACCAAGTTGAAAGATGCTGTATTTGGGTAGTGTCTATCAAGTCGCTTGAATACGAAAACAATCTAGGGAAGTTATTATCATTAAAAGATCGATACAGACAACAAAGGAACATGGTTTGGTTGTATAAACTGATTTTGGACTATGCCAGTTCGAAAGCTCATCCTTCCACGTATCCTCTCTTTAGAATGCGACCTCCGATCTGGCAAAAACGCAAAGTCCTCCCTTAAACCGAAGTCTTGAGGGCTACACATAGCCGTTGAAACAGAGAAAGTTGGTTTCCGGTAGAGCTTGGAAATGAAACTCCGTGTTTCGTAAGTGTTTATGTACTGCACTCAAACTCATGTTGGTGCGTCCTAGTCCTCTTATGGTGGATTCTGGGGGACCCCATGCATCCTACAGAGGATCCTTGTTAGTCGTATTACCATCAAGAACCCTCCGAGCCGAACGAATTTACCTCCGGATAATTTTGTCCCAAGAAAGCTGCCTATATTTTATCTGAAAAATCCCTTCTACTTTGGAGACTGGATCATCTGCTAAGCATGCGGAAATTGCCAATTCACGGGACCTATAGCATGATGTGGTGGTATTACATCGGGCGATGGGATTGGTACCGTCTTCCACCTCCACTAGGAAGGCGTCAAAGGCCTGAGACAACCCAAATCAGATTTGAACGCAAAGAAGGCGAAATATGTCCACAAATATAAAAAGAACGACGACTAAATACTTTGCGGATTTCTTGAGGCACTCCTGCTCTGATAGTATTATGCAATTACAAAAAAGTATAGCCATATTCTGGTTAAGACTATCTACCAAGTTGTTAGAGATATTTTATAATCCCATAAAAGGAAATTTCAACAAACCGTAAATATATCCAAAAATTCTTCAACTTTTTGGTGGATGCGCTTTTCTCATTCACCAAAGTAAATACAATGAATGTAGATTTCAATTTTATAGATGATGAAGACGTTTAGACGTGACGTTTTCACGTCAGTATAAGATCAATTTATATTATCTTTCAAATTATCTGTTCTATACTAGTATGGCTTTCTTAAGATGTCCCCAATGTTCATTAAAGTGTGGAACACATTTTATACCGTACGACATCCTGAGACATCTTAGAATGGGCTTCAGGAAGTTGGAATATTCCCAATCCAGATCGCTTCTGAAGAAATATCTCACGGAAGAAATGCTGGAATACCTAAAGTTTCGGAGAACGCGTAACGATGTTAATTTGTATGACTGCATAAAGTGTGGTTAGTAATTATAATTTGAATTTTTTCATGGAATAAGGTAGGTGCAGCCAATAAGGCCTAAGTTACAGAAACAAAATTTGAAATAATGCCCACCGCTTGAAGTCAGAGTCATAACAATTGAAGATAGCGCTCCAAACATGCCATGACTCGCTCGCTTGCCGCTGCTACCAGTGCGACGTCAGTCATCGTGGCCCTCGGACACTCAGCTCTAGTTATGATATAACTGTTTTTTTGTCCTTCAATGTGCTATTTCTACCTTTCGGCTAATCACACAGCGGGGAATTATGTCACCTCACTAATCCAGGGAATTTTGGTGAACCCTCTCGTGTCGAAGGAAGGAATCTTCAATGTTCAACACATTTCTGTTAGACAGGACTAACGGCTTTACATCTCCTCTGAGAGATATGCGCTTAAGCGATTCCGAGAATCTAAAAAATCACACCGACTTTGTGGGAATTGAACCCAGATAACTCTATGCAGAGGACGAGCGACCTAACCTCAGCGTCACAGAGCCAGTGATATAACTGTTAAATCAAATGTAAGTAATTTTTGAAATATCACACTTTTCTGCATTGTTCTGTAGTTCGATTGTCTATTAGTTCACGCTTAAGAGGCATGTGATGTTGAAATAGACTAACTTAGACCGAATAAAACTATTTTTGAATTTTCTTCACAAAGTGTTCGGCGGTTTTTAAGGCCTTTTAAATTCGACCGTAGTCCTTATAATCAAGCGACTACCTTTATAAATGTAATTGCAATTGTTTTTAATTGTTCTATTGTTTTAAGGGAGTATATATAACTAGAATGCCTCCCAAGCTAGTATTGTTGTCTGAAGACTACCTGGTGGTGGCAGTCCGAGCAGTATACTGCGCACCACTGAGCTGTCCAGAAGAACTGTACGAAACCAGCCCCACATCAGTGATTTAAAAAGAAACGTAATAATGACAAAAGATAATGACATAGGCTGAGCGTGCGGGTTAAATTGTGAGGTTTGCTGAAATGGGATCACCTATTAAACCACAGATTCTCTGCTGCTTACTCATCAAATTTCGCGAGCTGAGTAAGATCAAACATCCCTTCAATCAACAAGATAAAGTTGCGTGTGAGGATTGGTTTAAGAAGTTTATGAAGTGACATCCAGATATATCAAGTAGAAAGGCTCAAAAACTGAATAAATTCATCGTAGAGGATCAATTTCAGAGACTGAACGAGGTTTATGATAATATGGATCCTCAAACTCATCCTGACGAGATCTATAACACGAGAAAGGTTGCCGCCTAACGATTCTCCACCAGCAGACTATTATGGATCCGAGGGGGGCCAAAAGAGTCCATTCACAGTATTCTTATTACGCTGAAAGTGTTACCATCGCTCGCTGTGTCAATGCACTTGGTACTAGTATATCGGCAATGATTATTTTTAAAAGCAAACGTTTGAAGCCTAAAATATATGACGATTTATTACTGGGATCATTAGTGGACTACGGAACTATTCAAAGAGGTTTTGAAGCTCAATATAAACGTCAAAGAAAGTGCCTCCTAATATTTTCGGGACAGCTTGCCGCTTAGGCCTATTTTTCGTGGAAGTTACAGATTCACTGAAAATAGCATCTTATCGTTTACCCTCAAATATCACCCATGAACTGCCACCACTCGACAGAACTGTATATCAATCATTTGAACATCACTAGGAAGCAGGACTTCTATTACTAATGAAACAAAATCCAGACGAAATACTCACTAAAGCACGCTTCAATATTATACTTACAATTATCTTGTCTGAATGCATAAAACATAGAAACATTACAAACAGTTTTAGAGCGAATGGTTTGTATTCATTAGATCCGCAGGCTACTCCGGAAAGAGCATCTGCTCCATTTGTATTAACAAAACTACCAGTTTCTGTACCTGAAGCTGTTGATGAGCAAAATTTATCACTTCGCGTCTCATCTTGGCCAATGAACTTCAACCATCGACATCAAAGCAAGAACAAAGATTTGATACCCCAAAAAGGCTATTTGATATTTTTTACAGTATGGGTAGCGGTAGCTCTAGTTCTGATGATGAGAATAATGTACCCCTCGTTCAAATTAAAAGAACAGCGATTAATCAACTCATGCTTACACCAGATGAAACTAATGAAAAGCCACAAATAGTTAGAAGAAAGGCCCTCAATTATAGAGATGCTCAAATCACTTAAGATCTATTTGATATAAATAAAAAAGAAAAAACCTCAAAATGAAAAAATTCCTCGAAAATAAACAAGACCAGCGATGATATCAGGAATAAAGAGAAGAGGCAGAGAGACAGACTGAGGATATGTTGTGAATGCAGCCAATGGTACTATGAGGAGTGCATTGCTTTATCAGAAGGGATTGATGGATTCCTAATGAAGAAAACTGATTTTCAGTCTTTGCTGTGATTATTGCATTCTTATTATTTATGGATCTCAATTACCAAATATAAAAACTTTGTTTCCTTTGTAAATTCAAGTTTTTAAAATTGTTTTATTTTGACTATGTTTATCGCAGATGTTGCCGTTTTTTGTTCAAAATTGAGAGTAATTGAAATAAATGTTCAACTTATAATAAAATTTGTTAATTAGTATAAATAGTTTTTGATTTATTTTGATTCCCGCTTACCTATGCCTTCATTGGCTGTACCTGCCTAAGACATTGTTACTGCAAATTTAAGATATTAGTTGCTATAATTTATGAGCAATGTGAATATCTTTTTCATGAAAGAATTAACTGGAAGATATGACCAGCTCACTTTTTTCGACTGATAGATATAGCCGTCAGTAGCGCCAAGTCGATGGGGAGGGGAATTAATATTTTTTACCTCCTGGATGAATTTGAACTCCAAATTTCTCTCTAAGTAACCATAGGCAATAACATAGTTTGAACAGATTAAAAGATGCCATATTTTGTATGGAAAAAAAACGAAGACTGTGAAAACAATTCACGGAAAAGAATCCTTTCGCAGAATGTATTTAAGTCGAACGAGTGATATTGATGATTCATTTATTTTATGGAAATTCCTTTCTAACGAAGATGAAGTAATATATATTTAATACTTTCCACTACTTTATTTTTACGAACACTACCGGTTTCGACTGTCAGGTCATTTTCAAGTTGTTAACTACAGGAAACGAACTCACTTATACATACCGGGTGGGGCAACTAAAACGAAAAAGACTCAATAACTGCCAAACTATTCGTTTCTGGACAAAAATCAGAAACAGGTCAATTATTTTTCTGAAGGGGGACATATTTTAACATACTGTGATTTTATTTTATATTAACCCCCTAAGCAGGGGTTCACAAAACTCAATTTTTTGAGAAGGGAAGGTAGGTCGAGTGATAACTCATTGGAAAGCTCTTTTGACTCTCAACACAAATGTGTATTAATTTTTGAGTTTTGACTTATTCGGAAGAAGATACAGGCTGGTTCGTGAAAAGACGATTTAGTTTTAGTGATTGCAAAATCTGTCGATATCGAATGAACATTCACCGAAATACTGTTGTACTTTGGGGAGAAATATCATTAAGCAGTGGTGCTTCCACTACATCCCTTCTTCAGAATTTAAAATAATCACGTCTTTCTCAAGTGGTCTGAACTTCAGAAAATAATTATTCAATGCTGAACACCAAAGGAGCTTACAAAATTGCTTGTAATGAGTATATGGTACCCCATGTTGGGCAGGCAGGAATGAATTTCGAAACCAGATTCAAAGAACATTTATCCTCTGACAATAATTCTCCAATATGTGAACATCTAAAAACCACAAAATATTCAATAATAATAAATAAAATCAAAATTCTTCATAATGGCGCAAAAGAAACCAAATAAATCTGTTGTAATGGTTGGGAGTCAATAAACTGAAAACTCAAGACAGGCCCTCTCTCCGTGAGTTCCATCACCCCGAGGAAATTCGGGGTGAGCCAGCGACAGTCGGTTTTCAGTCGCGCTTCAAACGAAACTCACCGTGTTCCCTCGCGTCATTTGAACGAGCAACTGAAGATGTAGCCATGTTGAACTCCCGAACGGGACTGATTACTGACTCGCCAGCGGTGCGGTTCACTCTCCCAGGTGAGGAAATGCGAGTTAACAGTGGGTCGATGATGAGTTTGATGCGTTAGTGAGTGCCGAGGTTTTATGCGCTAGTGGGTGCGCTTAGTCTAAACCCACCTTTATAGTTGACCACTTAAAAATGATCTGACGGTTCATAAGAATAAAATTGTGGAACGAATAAAATATATTTAATCTTCGTTGTATTTTACTCACTTCTTCACTTATCGTTTCTAACATTGTGTTTAGTACATGTCACAGGGGTATGAATTAATCAATTCTTGCGAAATTTATATATTGAATATTCTTTACATATAACACATCATCTAAAATTATTGAAAAAGGCACCATAATATATAATATACAGGGTGTTACATAATAGTATGTCGCAACTTGAGGGAGTAAATCAAACGTGCAATTTTAAGAAAAAAATTTCATATGAACATAGGTCCGCAAAAGCTTCGTTGCGGAGCTACAGGGTGTTGAAACTTTTGGAAAAAAAATGTTTTTCCTTCAAAACCCCTGTAGTTTTTGAGATATTCAACCCAAATTTGGAATGCAGGCTATTTTTTAGAGCCTCCATCATTACACGTCCTAGATTTTAACTGGAATCACAACGTGTTTTCTTTTCACAGGCCATGTCTCCTTTGCCCTTTCAAACATTTTTGCAGTACGCCACTAATCAGCGTACAATCAATTTTCGTCATCTTCGTTCAATCTAGAAACATTTTTGACACTTGTATTTTTTTGTATCTCCAACCGTTTCCGAGTGAAAAATTATTGAATTTGAATTATTTGAATTGTATGTTATTCGCTAAATAAAAAAAATAATAGAAATACTAGATAAGTATGCCCAAAATTTGCTTTTATCTTGATAGCTCGTCTTCTTATAACTATTCAATATCAAATTAAAAAAAGAACGATTAAAAACAAAATAAATTGCTGGAAGTGTCCTCTACTTGCAGGAATACAGGCATCTGTCCTTCTTCGCATATTATCACGCACTCTTTGGAATATTCCTGGGGTATTTCTTATCGTGTCACAAGAGGCTATTATTCGATTTCTCAACTCTTCTACGGTGTTCACTGGAGTGGTATAAACTGAACTTTTGACATATCCCAATAAGAAAAAGTCTGAACTATTTAAGTCTGGGGACCTAGGAGGCCATGGTTCTGGCACACCCCGACCTCTTCATCGGTTGTTGAATGTATTATTCAAGAATTCCCTAGCTTCTCTACCAAAATGTGCTGGTGCCCCGTTATGCATGAACCAAATTATGTTTCTCACCAGAAGTGGCACATCCTCGAGCAATAAAGGTAACTCCTGCTCAAAAAAATTGCCGATAAGCGGGACCGTTTAGTCTGTTAGGCAAGAAAATGGACCAATAAAATAATTTCCAATTATTCCGACCCAGACATTTAGTGAGAATTCTTTTGGATGATGAGATTCTTCAATCAAATGAGGGTTTTCGTCAGCCCAATAATGATTATAGTGAAAATCTGTGATATCAGTTCTCGAAAAGTTAGCTTCGTCTGTGAACATTATTTCACTTCCAAAATGAGCATTTTCTCTAATTTTATCTAAGAACCATCGGCAGAAATTCAGTCTTGAAGGGAACTCTCGAGAAAGTAGAGTTTGGACGCGTTGAAAATGAAACGGGTACAATAAAAAGTCGTGGAAAATCTTCCAAACTAGAACATGTGAAATATTTAACTGATTTTCAACTTTTTTTATACTCACATGAGGATTCAATTCAAAACTGCTTCCTCAATATCTGGAGTTCTCATAGTTTGAGTTGCACCTTTTAAATGATTATTGGCAGTGAAAGTACCAGTTTCCCCTCAACCTTCTGTGCATATTTGAAAATGTTCGCCTGTCTGATGTTACTCGATTTGAAAAGCTCACCTGATATAATCGCATAGCTTCTGTTGCGTTTCCGTCAGCCAGGCCGTACATGTAATGGATATCAGCCAATTCGGCGTTAGTAAAATTAGCCATATTTTCTTACAGCAATAACTTCAAAAGTCTTGAAACTAATCGTTAATTCAATAAACAAGTCGAGCAGACAATGGTTCAACTGTACCAACTGTCAAAATAAATAAATAAATAAAAAAAATCAAAGCCTACTAGTCATTTTTTTAATTAGAAGTGCTTCCAATTCGGCGAATGCATACAATCGTTCAATAATTTTTTGCTCGAGAACGGTTGGAGATACAAAAAAATTACACGTGTCAAAAAAGTTTCTAAATTGAATGAAGATGACGAAAATTGATTGTACGCTGATCAGTGGCGTACTGCAAAAAAGCTTGAAAGGACAAAAAAAGACATGGCTCCGGAAAAGGAAACACCTTGTAAATTCTAGTTAAAATTTAGGACGTGTAATGATGGAGGCTGTAAAAACTAGCTTGCATGCTATAGCGTATAGCTCCGGAACGGAAGCTTTTGCGGACCTATGTTTATATGAACTTTTTTTCTTAAAATTGCACGTAGATCTATCCCCTCAAGTTGTTACTATTATGTAACACTCTCTATAACCAAATCGATCGAGGAAACTTTTCCATTATGTTTCAGGAAATATTAGTATAAGAAATAAATGGTGTAAAAATATTTTCGAATTTCCTGGATTGGACTCTTTTCTGTAGGAGAATTCTAGTTGTAAATGAATGAAATTTTCCTTTCCTTTTCTCTATACACATTTGATAATTAAATCGATGAAATAATTAATTGATTCCGCCGTTACCACGTGATAGTTAATCATGATGATGATATGAAAATTAAACTATGTATTATACTATTACAAGAGTTTATTGAAATTCAGGATTGCAATTTTGGTCTCTCGACCATCTTCAGTTGACAACAAGTACTGAGCTAAAGTTAAAATACATACACACATAAATAGGTTAGAGGTAATAAACGAATTATGATACAAACAGGTATTATATAAAGATATCAAATATGGACGAATAAGGTGGGCCACACTGGTCGTGCAGAAGTTTATCAATATGGGGGGTTTGTTGCAAATTAAAAATTTCGAGAGATTCCAAGAAATCTATCTTTCGTCCCTTAGGTATTCTCTGAATAATTTGAAGTTGATTTATATGTGGAAAATGATATCCATTCTCAATACAATGTGAATTGAACGTAGATTCGTCGGTTCTTAGGTTATTGTATTGATGCTCTTTATATCTAGTTTTGAATGAACGACCCGTTTGTCTTATTTGAACGCCTTCACAATTCATCCAGGACAACTTGTAAACTCCATTATTGTCAAATCTATCAGTTTCATCTTTACTACTGAAAAATTCTTCGGAGAAATTCATGTGAGTTTTGAAGTAGCTCTTCATCAATATTATTATTTATTATTATTATTAGAAAATATAAGAGTTGAGGCTTTAGCCTATAAACTCAAAAGATGATAAATTTAAATATAAAAAGAAAATCGACGACGAAGTGTTCCGCGCAGAAATAGTTCAGCGGCGAAATCGGGCCTCGTTCTTATTGTTCGATGATATCATTGCATCTAAATGGTTTTTGAATAGGTTGATGTTTTCGGAATTCATTATTGAATCTGGTAGGCGATTCCATAAGGCGAAAACGCGGTTAGAAAAAAATCTCTGGCACTGATTTGTTTTGAAGTTTTTCTTTACAAGTTTGAGGCGATGCCCTAGAAGATGATTGTCGTTCAACGGAAAGAGGTCTCTGATATCCGGCCCGAGGGTTCTCCGCACAGATAAGTAGGTGAAGATGAGGTCGTCTCGCGTTCGGCGATCTAGGAAGGAGGTGAGTCGGAAGTGGAGAGTCGATCATCATATCCTGGGTGAGTCCTACTAAAAGGAAGTCTTGTGCTCCAACGTTGCATTGTCTCGAGGGCAAACTCATCGCTTCTGAGGATGGGCCACCAAGACGGACTAGCATACTCCATAACTCGACAAACATAGGTTTGATAAAGAAGTTTTGCAGTCTGTATGTTACAGCCTTTGAAACTACGTTGAAGACAATAAATAACTTTCCGAGCCTTTGAAATGACGGCCAAGGTGTGCTTAGACCATGATAGGTCAACAGATATGTTCAGTCCGAGATCTACGTGGTCTGATACACTTTTTAGAGGATGTCCACCAATTGAGTATGGTAGAAGGCACAGTTGGACTTGATCAAGGCAGGGATGTCTGAAGTATACAAGAGGAAAAGGATGGACCAAGAACTAAACCCTGAGGAACACAAAGTTCTGTCGCTGAGAAACTAGTTCAGTAAGTGGCCTCTAATACCTAGATGTTTCAGCTTGGCTAGGAGGCGTTTGTGTGGGACATAATCGAAAAATCTAAATAAAACACATCAATTGGAATATCAGCATCCCAAGCCTTCGTCCAGTCGTTGATGCATACAACCAGGTTAGTGAGCGTTGAACGGCCAGGAAGAAAACCTTGTTGCTCTTTTGAAATTATGTCATTGGTTAGAGCAAAAATAATGATTTTTTCGCATATTATCCTCTCAAGAACTTTCACTACAGCAGAAGTCATGCTTATTGGGCGGTAGTTGTGGGGCGATAGTTTATCCCCTTTTTTGAAAATTGGTGTGATTGTAGCCCTACGCCAATGGCGAGGGAGAGATGCGGAAGAGAGTGATTTTGAGAACAGTATGGAAATAGGCCTGGCGAGTTCTGCAGCACATCTATGAAGGAAATAAGGGGACAGACCATCGGGACCTGGAGCGGGGTCGGTTTTGATTTTTTGCAAGTGTTTTTTTACAAGTACAAGGGATTCTGTACGAAATGGGTTCACAAAAGCTGGAATCTGGTCATTCGGTTCAACAGTGTAAGAGGAGGAGAAAACCTCCACTAGTGTGTCAGCTGATTGCGTCGCGTCCTGACATATATGGCCTTGAAGGTTCCTGACTAGAGGAATAGTGACTTTGCCGTTCATGCTTGAGCGTAAGTATTGAAAACAAATTTTATTGTTCTTTGACAAGTCATTCTCAAAGTCAATCTTGGCCTGCTGGATTCTTGCTGAGAGAGTTGGAGAAGTTTCGATGATAGTAGAAGTCAGATTTAGATTTGCTACGCAAATATCTTTGCCACATGGACCGTTTTTCATGACACAACTCGATGATATGTTGATTGATCCAGGGTTTAGTAGTATTCTCGTAAAATAACCTCTCCTGGGTATTCGATTGCAGTAAGTTGTTGACTATTGATAGAAAGTTTTCCCAATCTTCTTCGATATCTTCAGCACTAAGGATAGCTTTCCCGTCGTATTCAAGGAAAGACTGACAGATTGTGTCATAATTTACTTTCTTGATTATTTTTGGTGTTTTGTTGGATTTCGTTTTGAGAGAACTGCAATTGAAATGCAGCACTAAATAATCGGATTTACCGAAAGAGGGTAAGTAGTCGATTTCAGAGAGCAAATTGGAGTCTGAAACAAGAATGAGGTCCAGTAGTGATGGTTTTGTCCATCTCTGTATCTGGTTGGTTGTTCGACGGCTTGGCATAAACCACTATTCAAGAAAAAATTGGCATAGTCGTAAGATGGCGAATTAGGGGAAGGAAGGACGTTCAATGGCCAGGCAAGGTCAGGGCAATAGAAATCACCGGTAATGATATTGTTATGAATGAGTGATATATCTGTCAGGTTTTGGACCAAAAGTGTATTTGCTGCGCAGGGACGAGGCCTGCAGATGCAGCCCACAAATATGGAGAAACTGGGATGAGAAATTGTTAGGAACAAATTATTCAAATCGGACCAATCATTGGACGAAACTTGGATATTGAATTTGGCGGAAATTTCATCGCTGACAAAGATGAAGACACGGCGGTAACCAATTTTATGTAGACTATCATGCCGAAAAAGAGTGTAGTTTGGGATGGAGAAAGTGTTATCGTCGATAGCTGAATGAAGGCAAGTTTCTGTTATGCCAATCAGGCTGGGGCGCTGAAATTGTACTAGTGCTAACAGCTCCTGGTACTTCAAGTCAAGTGATTCAATATTTGTGTAGAGTACCGTCCAAGATGTTATTTTTTTGAAATATCAGTAGGCACAATTTTTTCAATGCTTGTAGGGGTACCTTTTATATATCTGATTGTTATGTTCTTTTCACCAGAGTCTTGTCGTCTTTTGAGTTCCTTGCAAAGTGAGTGGAGGTGCGTTCTTTGTCGGTTTGTCTTGTCATCCTGTAATTGAATGTTTCTAAAATTGGGGTGACCATGAAGAAAACCCTTGTTTCTCAGGAGCTGTGAGACTATGTCGGGGTGGCAAACAGAATCCTCATTGGTTTAGAGAGCCCACACGCAAAGGCCTCAGTTGAACGTTTGGGCAAAATCTAAGAGAGTGTGACCTTAAACCAACGAGGACGAGAAGTGTTTCTGGCTGGTAATCGTACACAGCAGGAGATGTGGAGTTAGAATTTGGGGATATGTGTCCTATCAAGAGAACAACCGTAGTCTTATCTGAAGCATCATCTGGTGATTCTGGTTAATTGGATATGACCAGGTTCTATGGATAGTTCAAATTCGAAGTATAATCGGTAGGCTTGAGCTTCGTAGCTACAGACTCTAAGGCTGTGACTCTGATCGAGATTTCAGCGACTCCCACCGTTACATTCGAGTGGGACAGCTGCAAGTCTGACAAAGTTGTTTCACAAGCGACAGTAGCTGATTGATGGGTTAGTAGGGTTTCGGCATGTTCCTTTATCGAGGTAGTGCATTCGGTTAGCTTAGTAAAGATGTCGTTCTGACGCTTTTATCCCGAGCGAAAACCGGACACCAAACCGAGCCTGCATACTCCAAAATAGGACGCACATAAGTCTTATAAAGTGTAACCGAACTAGAGAAGGACAACTTAACGAACGATCTACGAATGAGATAAATTAAAGAATTAGCACGTTTACAAACGCTTAGGACATGTTCCGAAGTGGATGATTGTCAATCGAGTATTGATGAGATAGATTATTGGGTCCTATATGGAGCACAACACATTTATCAACAATTAGTGGTAGGAGCCAGTCGTTGCACCATCGGTTTATTGCGTCAAGATCGTCCTGGAGAATCTGTCTCTCGGTGAGCGGGTTTGCATACAACTTGGTGTCGTCAGCGAAGAATGACTTGCGAGATTTAATGTGTAATGAAAGATCGCTGGCGAAAATGACAAATAAAAGTAGCCCCAGGACGGATCCCTGAGGTTGGATAGTGTGACCTTCAACCAACGAGGACGAGAAGTTTTTCTGGCCGGTTATCGTACACTGCAGGAGATGTGGGGTTTGAATTTGGGGATATGTGCCCTATCAAGAGAACAACCGTAGTCTTATCTGAAGTATCATCTGGTGATTCTGGTTAATTGGATATGACCAGGTTTTCTGGATAGTTCAAATTCGAAGTATAATCGGTAGGCTTGAGCTTCGTAGCTACAGACTCTAAGGCTGTGACTCTGATCGAGATTTCAGCGACTCCCACCGTTACATTCGAGTGGGACCGCCGCAAGTCTGACAAAGTTGTTTCACAAGCGGCAATAGTTGATTGATGGGTTAGTAGGGTTTCGGCATGTTCCTTTATCGAGGTAGTGCATTCGGCTAGCTTAGTAAAGATGTCGTTCTGACGTTCATCGACTGTGGTGGTGCTAGCAGACATTTCCTAAATTCTTTCCATAAGTTCGAGTGACTGCTTGGGTGTTAGGATGTGAATCAGGGCGACTCACAGCCGAACTAGTCTTTTCGAGTGAAGAATGTGGCAGTGTTGGTCTCAATTGGCCGATTGGCTTCTCAGAGACCTATCTTTCGAAGAGCACAAGGCACAAAACCACCCTCTGTCCCCCGAAAGGTCACTTGCCGTGATTTTCACGCAATCACCATGAAACGTGTTGGTGCAACTTGTAGATGAAACTGGGATCTGAGAGGCGGATATACCCTGCGGCACAAACGATGCAGTTTCGAGGCATCCTATAATATAGGAAAGAAAGGATGAACAAAAGGACTTTTCACTTTCTTTGGTCCTTAAGAAAGACTTTCACAAAGTAGGAAGACCACAGTATAGGCAGGAACAGGGAAAAGGCAAAAGTTGATAAGGAAACAGAAATATATCATAAGTAATACGGAATCTCCTGTTCTTATCAGACACATGTAGTGGGGGCAGGTGGTAGACAGACAAAAAAATGTCTCGAATAATATTATCCGAACGCGGTATTTGATTCAACTCGCGAGAAAATGTGAAACAATGAATGAATTTTCGAAGTTTACCTCAGAGGAATACCAGCTTTCGTTCGAAATTGTGTCACAGACACCTACTTGTTTAGGGTCCAAAAAAAAAGTTAAGTAGAGCATCAATTGCAAATTTTGTCGAACAGATTCGAGAGCACAATCAACACAACTACACTTGTCGATCACATTATGCTGTTTTGAAATGACATTCGCATTCTTTTTGCTTATAGGGCCAAAATATGTAAATGAAATGTATTGTTCTTTTATCTTCAAATAATACCTGTTTTTATTTTAGTTCGTTTATTACCTCTTGTTCGCATCCTTATTGATGTTGTATCTATTATATATGCATGTTTTTCAACTGTAGTTCAGTACTTGTTGTTAACTTGAAGATGGCCGAGAGAACGAAATTGCAATCCTGAATTTCAGTGAATTCTTGTGCAAGTTTTTTTCTTATTATCACCGATCGAATAAATTTTCTTCAAGAACATAAGGTTATCATTGAACCAATACTCTGTATCAGGTTTGCAATACCACGATGTCGAGATTGGTATCTACGCTTGTGATCCTGACAGTTACTTCGTTTTTTCGCCTATCTTCTTTCCAATATTAGAAGAAATACACCAATTCGGCGAAACAAATGTGCATCCAAAGAGTGCTTGGTTGCCGATTAATAGCGTCGCCAATTTGGATTCCAGAAGAAAATTCATCAAGTTGACGAGAATTAGGATAACGAGGAACTTAAAAGGTTATTTGTTCTGCTCGCAGATGAGTCAGAAGCAATTCGAGATGGTACAGGAATATTTAGAGATGATATTGGCATTGATGACAGGTGAGTAAGATAATTTTTGCAACACTACTGGATTGGATCTATGAATTTATTTTCTTACATCAAGGTAAATTATTACTCAAGTACCTTAAGCTCTGTAGGGGATGATTTGAGTAGCTGAAGGTAGGCAGATGAATTTTTCTCAAATCCTAGCACAATACCATAACCTTTCAGTTGAGAATCGCAATGATTTTCTGCTGTTTTGAATGAACCAAGGTGTTTAAGAGATAGTTTCCATACTATGGATGGTCAGGCAGATAATCAAAAGACTACTCTTATCGTACCCTTTCATCAATTATTATTATTGGAAAAATATATTACTTTCGGGAACTCTGTACGTACCATAAATGCCTCTCTTGAAGACAATGCTTCAAACAGCATCAGTGTCAGTTTTTTGTGATATACAAGGCTTATTCCTCAGATTAATTCAAGAAAAAGTTCCAATAAACATGTGTCCAGTGTTGCTATGGTTCTGAGAGTTCATGTTTTCGAAAAAAGGGTGTTTTATAAGTATCATGAAGCTCATCGACCCGTTGTTTGAAATTTGATAGAATTATACAGGCTGTTTCTTCTGAAACGAGCCACCCCGTATATTTCTCATCTTGTATTGACAGAAAAGATTTTCCGAAAACCCTTCTAAAAGGAAGCACTTAAACTCCACAAAATTGAATAGAACACCTCATTCAAAAGATCTTCGAAGCTTCTTTACAACGGTGTATTAGAAAAATAATTTTGACGAATCTTTTTCGCAAAAATACGTTTCTTATCTCAAATGAGTCACCTTGAATATTTTGGCTATTTTTAAGGGTATTGAAAAACGGAATACAAATTTATTAATGTTTCGAAGGGTAACCTTTCGAGGGTAGATAGTGCCTGACTGTATTAACCTGTAACCTGACCATAAGCTTGTAATCGCTCATTGCCATTTTACAGCAACTCTACCTATCACCTTACCACCCTGTTTAGTTTGGCACTACGATTCTGCCGACTGGGACGGGCTGCGAACTTTCTTTTCAGTTTTTGCTTGGAGGGAATATTGTTTTGTGGGTGACGATCCGTTGGAATGCTCTAAAAAGATAACAGAAGATATCAAGTTGGGGATGGAATTATTCATCTAACATACCACTAAAAAGTCAACCCTTGGTGAGCCTTGGTTTAACAGGAAGTGTGCAAGAGCAATAAAGGCCAAGAAGTTAGCATATCGCCAGCTGAGTCGAGCCCCTGCTCTGAGAATAGGATGGCATTTATTTCAGCTTGAAACTCCTGCAATCTTGTAGTTAATGATGCGAAAGCTGATTATATGAACAAAGAGAGATCTAAGCTTGTTAACCGTCCAAACTGTTCTAGGTCATTTTGTTCAATGGCCAAATCTGTTGGTAGAAACTTCACTTCTAGCTCACTTCCACTACCAACTATGGAATAAGGCTCGTTATCCATTACACCTAAAGACAAAGCCAACCTTCTGGCTAACCTTTTGCATCCAATTCCACTCTGGATGCAGGAGATAAAGATCCTCCTGTTATTTCTCATATCGGATCTCATATGCCTGATATTGTTTTCAGGCAGAAAACAGTTAGGAAAATACTGCTTAAGCTTGACACTAATAAGGCAGCTGGGCCCGACGGAGTACCTTTTATCGTGTTGAAATTATGTGTTTGTGAATTGACACCTATTCTCTGTGGACTTTTCACTAGTTCCTATAATAAAGGCATTTGCCCTTCAAACTGGAAAACTTCCAGAATCCAACCAATTCGTAAAAAAGGGAAAAAACCATCCCTACCAACTACAGGCCAATATCCCTTCTAACTGTGATTTCCAAAGTGATGGGAAAAGCCATCAATATCAAGCTTATCAAATATTTAGAATTTGTTCGTATCATTAATGATCGTCAATATGGTTTCAGAGATCCACAGAGATCTACTTGCCTGTGTCGCTCACATGTGGAAGAGATTATTATTATTATTATTGAAGTAATTTAAGGCTGAGGACAAGTCCTATAAAAGCCTATTAACAAAAAAAATAATCTCTATAATATTGCAAGCACAGCTTTGCCACAATTAAATATGCACACATATATAATAACTAAATCCACTTGTCAAAAACGAAATCTAATTAAACAAAAGAAAGTCCAATTTATTTTTGAATTCATTAACCGAATTTGGGTCCACCACATCACTAGAAAACCTGTTCCAATCATCGAACACCCTATTCACAAGAAAATACTGTCTTTGTCTCGACGAAAATTTTCCTTTTTTCAGCTTCAGATGATGACCACGAAACGAGTATCAGCACTCAAACTAAACAAACATCTCAGGTTGGCGTAATTGTGTTTAATTATACGATAGCACAAGATTAGATCTCCGCGATGTCTTCGCTGCTCGAAGGTTATGAGACCAGCTCTAGCCAATCTTTCATTATATGAGGGACGAACGACCCCAAAAGTCATACGTGTAGCACGGCGCTGGACACCCTCGAGCATGCTTTTATCCCGAGCGAGAACCGGGCACCAAACCGAGCCTGCATACTCCAAAATAGGACGCACATAAGTCTTATAAAGTGTAACCGAACTAGAGAAGGACAACTTAACGAACGATCTACGAATGAGATAAATTAAAGAATTAGCACGTTTATAAACGCTTAGCATATGTTCCGACCACGTAAGGTTTGAAATAACGGTTACTCCTAGATCTACATGTGAAGTAACTGAGCGAAGTGGATGATTGTCAATCGAGTATTGATGGGATGGATTATTGGGTCCTATATGGAGCACAACACATTTATCAACATTTAGTGGTAGGAGCCAGTCGTTGCACCATCGGTTTATTGCGTTAAGATCGTCTTGGAGAATCTGTCTTTCGGTGAGCGGGTTTGCATACAACTTGGTGTCGTCAGCAAAGAATGACTTGCAAGATTTAATGTGTAATGAAAGATCGCTGGCGAAAATGACAAATAAAAGTGGCCCCAGGACGGATCCCTGAGGCACTCCGCTCACAAGCGGTCTTTCCGACGAAAGAACGCCACCAACCCTCACCACGAATGTTCGCTGCGACATATAATCAGTAGTCCAGAGAAGCAACTTCCCGCGAATTCCAACGATATCCAATTTGTGAACTAATCTTCTTACTGTGACTCTGTCAAAAGCCTTGGCGAAATCGAGGTAAATGACATCAGTAGGGATCCTTTGATCATAGGCATGCGTCCAATCATTAAAGCAAGACAAAAGATTTGTGGTAGTTGACTTTCCCTTTACGAAGCCATGTTGTTCTGACGGAATGATAAAGTTTTTTTGTCAAGAACTCGGTTGTCACTTCGACTATCATGGATTCCATCACTTTTGATGCAACAGACAGAAGGCTTATTGGTCTATAGTTAAATGGGTCCAGTTTATCACCTTTTTTAAATATAGGAGTGACACTTGATTTCTTCCAGTCCAGAGGAACGCGGGAGGTCTCGAAAGATGTTCTCATAATCAAGGCCAAAGGATAAGAAAGGACGTCGGCAAACTTCTTAAAGAAAAAAGGACTGATACCATCAAGTCCTGGAGACGAATGATTTTTTAGCTTGAGTAGGTGCTTTTTTACTGTGCAAGAATCAAACTCTACGTGTGTTAGAATATTCTCAAGATGTCTAGTTGCAGAATGGGGCATTTGATCGTTATTAGGCTCAGTTGTGAAGCAACTGGCAAATGCATCTGCCAAAATTTCCGCCGATTCGGCATCAGAGCCACACATGCTCCCATCGTCTTTTCGTAGCAAAGGGGCACTTCGACCTTCGATTGCAAATTGGCACGAATGAATTTGTAAAGTTTTCTGTTATTGTCGGAGGCAGCAATTGATTCCTCATATTCACAGCGTGCAGAGCGCAGAGCATAGGTCACGTGACTAGAAACATCTCTATGACCTGTAAAATCGTCAGAATTTTTAGTTCGTTTATATTTCTTCCAGAGACGTTTTTTGTGTTGTATAAGTGATAAAAGTTCCGAATTTATCCATGGTTCAAGAGGGTTCACACGTGAGGTCCTTCTCCTGGAGTGTCTATGTATAAGAGACAGTAACGTGGAATGGACTTTTTTCCACATAATATCAGCGTCGTCTGCTGGATTAAAGAGTCTTTGCCAGTTTACATGCTGAAGCTCCTCTGAGAGCGAATCAAAGTTGGTCACGCTGTATTCAACGCGATTGGATTTTTTAGGTATAGTAATATTAAGCTGAAGGGTTGAAGTGATAGCTGCATGATCGGAAATGCCAATCGGTGGATGGTATTCAGGGTGTGTAATGAGTTGTTCTTCGTTGGTTTAAATGAGGTCAAGTGTTGAAGGCTCATTGTTTCTTGTGAATCTAGTTGGCTCATTCACCAACTGGATAAGATTCGAGTCAGCAACAAATCTCACAAAGTCGGCAGCAGGGTTGGACGCCTCAGAAACGTTCGCTATTGGCCAGACGATATCGCGAAAATTGAAATCGCCAACAATAATTAGATTAGTAAATGATGAAATTAGGTCCAAATATTCGATGAGCTGGGTATTTGTTTCACGGGAGACGTCACTAGGTCGATACACACACACCAAATTAATGTCAGTATTATTTCTAGATAATCGAACATGTAACGCCTCAATTCCAGAAATTTCGACTGCTTTTGGATAGATCGCAAAATTATGAGTTATCTCATCGCTCAAGTAGACACATACACCTCCACCAACACGATTCTCCCTATCACGTCTATAGATACTGTATCCATTGATATTCACTAGGTTATCAGGATCCTTTCTACCCAGCGATGTTTCAGTTATGAATATTATGTGTGGTTTGAGATCATTGGTTACGCAAATCAAATCATTATATATAGGTTTAAAAGCGCTAATATTGGTGTGAAAAAATAGCCAGTTCAGATAACTTGTTGAAGAAGAAGCAGAGTTATTTGCGAAAAGTAGGGGTAATTTTTGGACATCCGTTTATGTATATCTATAGAGAAATTTGGGAGTCTCTGGCTGTAGCTCTCGATATTTCGAAAGCTTTCGACAGGGTTTGGCATAGGAGTCTGCTAGGCAAGCTGTCCTCATATGGCTTATCCCAATACCTATGCCTATGGATTTCAAGCTTTCTTTCAGATAGATCTCTCAGTGTGGTCTTGGATGGAGTCACATCTGACACACTTGCCATTAATGCTGGTATGCCTCAGGGCTCGATTTTATCACCAACTCTGTTTTTACTTCATATAAACGGCTTGCTTACTGTTATAGGTTAGATTTCCTTCTGGTCGAGAAAACCTCTATCATCCCAAGTTACAGACGAACTACGTCTGCATCCTGGTGGAGTTTAATGCTAGCAAAACTGAGGCTTGTTTGTTTTCTAGGAAGTTAACAGTACTCTACCAGATAAGTAATGAGCAACGAGACTATCTCACTCACTTCTTCCGTGAAAATGCTTGGGGTAACCATCGGAGACATTTTGTCATGACACGATCATGTTGTGAACACTGCTAAGTCAGCATCTTCAAAACTGGGTTTTCTGTATCGTGCCAGAGGATACTTCACTCGTCCCGTTCTAGAGTATGGTTCCCACGTGTGTGGTTCTGCCGCTGAACACAATTTGAAACTCCTGGATTCCATACAGAAGAAGGCGATTCGGGTGATCGGTGACTGTGCTCTTACAGATTCCATCCCTCCACTGAAACATCGCAGGAAAGTGGGTGAGCTCTCTCTTTTTTACAGGTATTTTCATGGAAGATGCTCTGAGGAAATTTCTACGCTTGTTCCTCTGCTCGTTTCTGTTTCAAGGCCAACTCGCCAAACTAATACCAACCGTCCTTACGTGGTTGAATTTAAGACACCTAGAACGTCATTATACCAGAAGGCCTTTTTCCACAGAACAGCGCAACTTTGGAACTCTCTTCCACGTAACGTATTTCCCCATGACTACAATCTGCTAGCCTTCAAGCGAAATATTAACCGTCTCTCCTTCTCAGGAACTCACGGTGTCGTCGAGACCTAATGGGATTCAGTTTCCTTACGCGAGCATCTCTAATAAAAAAAACTTTAAGGTTTGAATACAATATAAGTACCCTTTTTCATTGAGTTTTATTCTGTTCCTACTAGTCCACTGGCAAATTTCATTTAAGTCTTCTTGGTCTCTTTTGAAAATATCCTGCAGTGATCCTGAATAGAACAAACCAGAGTCATCAGCATAAAGCACTATTTATCCATGGAGTGCTATGTCACAAATATCGTTTATATAAATCAGGAACAATATAGGCCCAAGGACTGAGCCTTGAGGTACACTGCTGGTCACTTTAACTCTATCAGTTTCTTTTCAGTCAGTTACAGTGTTCTACGTCCGATTCATTAAGTATGATCTGAAGAGATCAAAGACATTCGCATTGAATCCTATATTCTTGAGCTTCTGAAGTGAAATTTCGTGACAGACCACATCAAATGCTTGCATATGATCCAGAAATACTGCTTCTGAAGTGAAATTTCGTGACAGACCACATCAAATGCTTGCATAAATCCAGAAAATCTTCATCTCTTTCCTTTCAGATGTATCCCATTCTGAAGATTATTCAGAATATTAATATTTTCAAGTTTTTCAAGAAGTCTATCTTTTATCACCATTTCGAAAATCTTCGAAAAAGTTATAACATAAATAGGCCTTTAATTGCTAGTTTCGTCTTTTGGGCTGCTCTTATGAATGAATGTGATTTTAGCTACCTTTAGTGTGTCCGGAAATGTACCCTCAGATACATGCTTGTTGATTAATTTCGATATGATGGGTGCTATAACATATTTTATTTCTTTAATCACTTTAGTTTTCATATTGTCATGTCCTGGTGCTGCATTTGTTTTTAATCTATTAATCATGCTTTCGATGTCTTCAACTGATGTTTTGTTTAAATACGTAGAAATCCTTTCATTAGGAATTACAGGCTGTAATACTCCAGGTGCAACAGGAACAAAATATTCATCAAGCACATTAATTATTTTTTGGGGATCCTTGTATTCTTCAATAATATCATTTTTAATTGCACTAATCATGCTTTTTTTTTTGTTTTATTTGGGTCTATGGTTTCGTTCATTAAATTGATTTTTTTTAATGAGCCGTCAGTCTTTCCGAACAGTTTTTCATGGTGTGCATCTTTTAATTATGGTTCATTTTGTTTCTCACTTTTCTCTGCTTCTCTTTGAGTTGAAGGCGTGATTCTTATGAACGAGGATTTTTTTTCTGGACCTTACATATGTTTTCTTGTATCAAATCGTTAAGATTTTTCGTATACCATCCTTCGCAAATATTAGTTGTATATTTTCTTTCTATTGTTTTTGTATTTTCATTTATCTCTCTTACAATGTTGTCAATGAGTTCATTGAAACTCTCAATGTTTGTACTCTCCAAATTAATTCTCAAATTGTAACTCAATTGTTTGTAGTTATTGGTAGATGTTTTGTGTGTTTGCTTTTCTTTACACATTTTCGGGACTCGTATATCTAAGCGAAGCAATCTATGATCTGATATTGAATGATCTTCAAGTTGTAGTTGTATGATTGTATATTAAGGTCCAAGATGAAATGATCGATAATTGTTTTTGTTCCGCTTCTAGGATCTATTCGTGTGGCTGCATGTTTATATATCTCGTTTAATACTATAAACCCATTTGAGTGGACTATTTGCATGTACTTTTTTTTGCCCATTTTCTTTCCAGAAGATTCACATTCATGTCGCCAATCATCAGCATATTACTATAGGTAGCAAGTATATCATCAAATTTTTCAAAGAATAATTCCTTGCTTTCTTGCAATGGCGTAGTAGACGTGACGCTCCTCACCGCCCAGAATCATTGCACTATGAACAGTTTCATAGATTCTGCAACAATCACCACTGATCTCGAGGTTAAACCATCCATGCTTGCATTCAAATGAAAGTAAACCCACTTGTGAGACCAGTGTACTTTGGGTATGCAAAAACTTGATGCAGAGCAGCAGCTGCCTCAGTACTGGGTTAAGGCTACCGTAGATTACTTCTTTAAAATCTCCACACCAGATAGTCACAGGCAATAACCAGACTATGGTTAAATAGGTTGTGATATTGCGACTCACCAACACGCAACAGCAAGCGTGGCGTTTCAATGCCAACCACCCCCTTCAAAGATGCCAAGTTCAATAATAATAACGGATGGACCCCAGGTGAGACAACAGCTCACAATCCCGTACTGACCAAAAGTCAGTCTGCTTCAAGGATTCTGGGAGAGGCAAGAAATTGGCAAAACAATACAATAACTTAAAAATCGCTACTTATAACTGCAGAACTCTTAGACACGATGCACAACTCCTCGATCTCGAAAATGAGACAAGCAATATCAAATGGGACATCATAGGTCTTTCCGAAGTGAAAAGACCAAAAGAAGGACTATCCATTTTGCAATCAGGACATGCGCTAGTCCACATAGGCAATGACACTGGCAGTCAGAAGGGAGTAAGCTTCCTCATCAACAAAAAAGTACTTCCCCTGATTGGGTGCACAAAGGAATCTCAGATAGAATTACATAACCCTGAAAATATCAAATGAATAAAGAATCAAACTGATTCAAGTGTACATGCCAACATCCACTCATGACGACGAAGAAGATGAGCTTATGTGAGAGGAAATTTCCAAATCTAAAATAAAATGCCAAGAAGATATAGTAATGCTATAATAGGACGACAAGAAAGGAAACTGGAGAATATATTGGACTTGGATACAGAAATGAGAGAGGAGATAAGCTTGCCAACTTTTGCAACAACAGAAACTATACGCCATGAATACATTATTCGAAAAAAACCACAGAGAAAGTGGACATGGATCAGCCCTGATGGAAAAACGAAATCGATCTCATATTATCTTTCTCTAAACAACTTATTACTGATGTAACAGCTCTGAACTCGTGCAATACAGGAAATGACCACCGTTCGTGCCAATCGAACTAAATACAGAAAATCCAAAACAGACCTCAATAGATATAGAATTATTGAGTGAAAATAAAATTTCATACCAGGAAAAATTATACGATACATAAATGATTCTGAGAAAACTTCTGATGTAAACCAAATGTCACAAAACATCACAACAACACTAATAAAAGCATCAGAAGAAGTTGCAAGGAAGAAAGGAAAAAGAAAGAATAAAATTTCAGATGAAACGAAGAAGAAAATACAGGAAAGGAAACAACAATACAGATTAGGTCAGTATGCATCAGACAGATACAGGCAAACTAGAAAAGAAACAAGAACGATGATTGGAAGAGATCTTGAAGAACATTACAGAAAATTTGCAGAAAATGTAATAGACAAGAACGAAAACCTCAAATGTCTCAGAAGAAAGGAAGAAAAGCAGCAAATAATAGCTCTAAAAGATAAAAGTGTCAGAGAGATAAGAAATAGTAGGGGTGACAAAACAATATTATGAAAATCTATGCAATACACAAATCGATCGATCTCGAACATCAACAGACACTAAAGTACTGAACGTTGGATCAGAAGACACTCCAGAAATAAATGAAGAAGAGATCCTATTCGCCTTAAAAACACTAAAAAACAATAAATCGCCAGGAGAGGATAATATTTTGGCTGAAATGATTAAGGAAGCTCATGATATAATCGTACCAGAACAGAAGAATCTATTAAACGAATGTCTAAAACAACAAAGTATACCAGACAACTGGAATGAGGCCATCATGATTATCCTATTCAAGAAAGGAGATAAGCAACTTCTGAAAAATTATAGACTGATCAGTTTACTGTCTCAGATTCACAAACTTTTTACACAGGTCATAGCAAATAGAATAGAGAAAAAATTAGAATACTACCAACCAGTTGAACAGGCGGCATACAGGAAGAGTTTCAGTACGTGCGATCACTTACTGACTGTGAAGATATTGATAGAAAAAATAACGGAATATAATCTCCCATTACACATGGCATTCGTAGACTTTGAAAAAGACTTTGACTCTATCGAACACTGGGCAATCATGGAGGAACTAGACAAAGCACGTATAGACCATCGCTACAGAAATTTAATGAAAAACATATACCGTCGGGCTACAGTAGCCCGACATACTACATGAAGATGCCGAAAAAATAATGATCAAACGAGGCAGAAGACAGGGGGATACAATATCGCCCAAATTTTTCACTCTAACCTTGGAAGGGTAGGAGTGGGAGGGTTTGGGCATGAACATAAACGGTGAAAGATTGTCACCTTTGAGATTTGAGGACGACATCGTTCTATTCGCTGAAAATGAAGAAGACCTACGGAAGATGCTTACAGAATTAGAACAGGAATCAAAACAAAAAACGAAAATAATGAGTCCACAACTAGAACAAAATATTACGATGAACGGTGAACACATAGAGAATTTCACAGAATATGTTACCTCGGACGACATATAGAGATTGGAAAACAAAATAAAGACTACGAAATCAATAGAAGAAGGCAATTAAGATGGGTGGCGTTCGGGAAACTCTCATCCCTAATATCTGAGAACCGAAATATTCGACCAGTGTTTGCTCCCGGTTCTAATATACGGTGCACAAACGTGGACCCTCATGAGACAGTCAATAAACAAGAAGAAAGTAACGCAAAGTTCAATGGAGAGATGAATCCTGGGCACCTCTTTGGGGGATAAAAAGCAAAACGAGTGAATAAGACAGAGAGCAAAAGTAAAAGATATAGTATACACCATTTCACATCTTAAATAGGACTACGCCGGCCATGTTGCAAGAATCAGAGATGCAATATGGAACAGTAAGATCATTACATGGATACCATGGATAGGAAAGAGATGAAGAGGAAGACCAATTATGCGGTGTTATGATGATATCAAAGGGTGACAGGACTGAACTGGATAGCGGCAGCACAGAATAGGAAAGACTAGAAACAGAGGAGGGAGGCCTCTACTCAAATTTGGGTGCGAGAAGGCTGATAAGAAGAAGAAGAAGATTCCTTGCTTTAAGCAAGTTGTTTTTAAACTATAGCAAGCTTAAAATCCAGATCCGTCTTATCAAATACAAAAAAATTATTGAAGTTTTTTTCGTATTCATGAAGAATACTGACGTTATTTATTTTTCTGTGTAGGTAAACCACTACACCACCTCCTCCAAGTTTCAGTTAGTACTAGTAATTTCTTTTTTGAAATAATATTTCCACCTTATTTCTCACTATTTATATTTATGTACAAAATTCTAGTTGGGTTCTCTTTCAGTTTTTTGTTACAAAATTTCATGATCCTCAAGGGTATTTACTATTTGTTCTCTACTGTTATCTGATTTCTTCAGAGTAATTACCTCGTTTCTTAGCCAAACATAGAAATACTGGTTGTCCTTTTTAAATTGCCTCGCTTTGGAAAACAATTCTTGGTTTGTTTTTGTAAGATCATGGCCTATATAAACTGTTTTTCTGTCAGTGAAACCTAGATATGTGGTAATAATCGATTTTGTTTTCTTTGATTTGGAACAATTTGTTTTAGTTTTTGAATTTTCAATAAGAATTTTTATTGGAGGAGAAGTACCAATAGCTTTTTTTCCCAGCCTATAGCAATCATATTCACAGTTGGGCATATCTAGGTGTTCTAGAACATCTTGCATTATTTTGCTTACATCCTCATCTTCATTGCAAATCGGAACATCATATACCATGGTATTATTCTTCAGTTTTTCCTGCTCTGCTTCATTTTTCTTTATTCTAGTAATTTTCAATTCAGTTTTCATTTCCTGGATCTATTTCTGAAGTGTTTTATTTATTTTTAGGTGTTCTTCGTCCTTTTCGAAAAGGTTGTAGTATTTGGCCTCCATCGCAAGAAGCTTCCTCCTGACATCATCAATTGTTGCTTCAGGCAGTTTCCAAGAAACGCAGGTCCACCGTTCCCCGCATGATTTCTTCAATTCCGCTGCATAGCGATTAAATTCTGTCGTTCCATATTTATGCAAGTGATGTGAAACCACTTTACACAAATACCAGTGTATTGTATAGCGTAAGTGCTTGAAGTAGTTCTGGCACAGGTTCCACATTTAGGCATGATGAAATCAAATTTTATTCTTTTATTAATAGGAACCGAAACCGTTGTTGTGACATAAGTCATTCATCAGACGAAATGAGCAATTTTGTTGCTTAGTATGATAATGACGGTCTGGATTAGACTATGGTATTAATAATAATTGCAGCATGCCCTCAGAAACAATGAGCAAAATCTATACGTGATCTCAATTTATCAGAACATAATCAGTTTTGCACAATGGAAATAAACTTGCCCATTTCTGCTGAAACTGAGCACAACCGGAAATTGTTTTAATTACATTTGCAGAAAATTTCCGAAGCAAAGAACCACTCTAGGTAACCATTTGAAGTTTCGTACTGTGGAAGAAAGTTATGAAATACCCTGTATCGACATTTTCCTCTTTAAAAGCAAACATATTTTCAATCAAGGGTTGATTCGTCGTTGGTAAAAAATAATAATAATGGATACTTCTTATCGTAATTTCGTTGGAAAAAATAATAAGAATGGATACTTTTTTCTAGGAGATTTTGACGGTACATATGAGAAGATAATTGATATGACAGAGGAACGAAAGAGAGAATTAAAATTAAAGCATTTCATATTCGACAATAATGATAAGATTCTGGCTACAGCAGGCGTTTTCAGGTAATATTATCAAGGTGGTTCATGTCAAGGGGAATAATTTCTTTCAATAACTCTCATATTATGATCAATATCTCAATATCTCACAGGGTATTAGGCCTGTTAGCAAGAGGTTCACGGTTAGGTTAGCTTCTGCTTCTTGAAGATTGATATGTTTGCTAGTTGAAACAAGATTTTAGTACTCTCTTTTTAGGCACTGGCCCTATGGAAGAGGAGTTTTCATCAATTCATCTGAAAATTTCTCAGTATGGGTAAACCCCCACGATCACGTCAAAGTTATCTCGGTGGAGCACGGAGGAAATCTAAGAAGGGTCTACGAGAGGGCTATGAATGGCTTAAGAAAACTCAGTCGAGATTTGAATTTTATAATGAGCAAAAGGATGGGATATGTTACAGTTTGTCCAGCTGATATGGGTAAGTGTTCGATGTTCATTATATTTATTGCTGAAGATCTTTTTATAATAATCAACGAAAAGGATCAATAAACGCATTCATAGGGAAATTGCTGATTAAATCTGAGAAAAATCATATTCATTATAAGCTTTACAGTTCCTCTTCTTCATTGGCTTAATTTTTATTTACGAAGTTTTTGTTGAATACTAGCCACTGTTTCACGTGCGCATATCTTCTTATCTCCCATGTAATGTGACGTGCTTTTAATATTTCAATATGAATGCCCGTTCACTTATCAGTTATCGAATCGTCGCGTCTGAAATTTCCCTTGTAAAACATATTGAGAAATAGGCCTGTTTTTCTATCAGTGCACTGGAATTTGAGACTCACACTCTGTAGCACAATTTTAAAATCTCATTTCCTTCTATTGATATTTTTCATTCATCCAAATATGCTTTTAATAATATGTCTTGGCAATTTTTGTACACGCAATTATTAATCGAAGTTTAGACGCTAAAAGTTCTACGCACAGCTAAAATTAATTTCGTTTTATGTATTCAATACAGTAAAACAGTGACTCATTAATTTAATCCAACTTTATTCGTTGCTTCGTGCGGAGTACCGATTTTAGGTCGTCATTGACTAGGAGCTGGATTTGCTTCGTCAATTTTATTATCTCACGTCAACGATTATCGTTTAGATGTTCAACACACTTTCGATGTTATCGCGAATAAAAACAATTTTGATCATCATCCTTACAAACAAATCAGTTACTAAGTATTATCAAGTTTATCCTTGTTGTAGTTTAGATATCATGATGGAATACAGTGCGAAGATTCACGTTTATACAGAGTGTGAAAAAATAAATGGGAAAACTTTTAAGTGGTGATTTCTCAAGTCATTTTATGACAGAACGTTTCATTAAAATACCTACGAAGAAATAAGTTAAATTAATAGATCACTGTTACCGCGGTTTCGAAATCTCGTTTATCGTCGGAGAGTATGAAAACCAAGTACGAAGAGATATGAAATATACGCGGTGTGGCTATCGATTAACGACTCTGATAGTCAAAAATTTCATTGGTCAAATAGGTAGAAAATTTGAATGCAGGTTCGAAGAACATATACCATCAGACAAGAAATTCCCAATATTTTAGCAGATTAAATCAAAAACCACATGATAGTTTTAGACAATCTCAAAGTTCTTCACAAATACAATAAAGGAAGATGAATGGGTCTTGGAAAGTGTTATGGTTTTGTTTCTATAATATCTAAAATTGGAAAAATATTTCAATTCTACTGGAACTAAGAGATTTGAATAATGAAGTTTAATGAGATTCAAATATAGAAAGGCTAGTTGAAAGAAAATTACAATTGACTTTACCTATCAATACATATGCCTAGCTAGATCATCATCATCATCATCTGTCAGCCATCCTAGTCCACTGCTGAACATAGGTCTTCCTCAACGATTTCCATTCCTCGCGATTTTGGGCCGGATTTATCCAGTTCGTACACACTCGCTTGATATCGTCTTTCCAACGAGCTGGTGGACGTCCTCTGCTTCTGTGGGCTTCATCTCTGGGACGCCACTCCAAAAGACGCTTTGTCCATCTACCGTTCGTGGTTCTTGCTAGATGACCGGCCCAGTTCCACTTTAAATTAGCAACTCTCTCGAGAGCATCCTGGACTCTAGTTCGTTGGCGTATGATATGGTTGGGAATTCTGTCCCGTAGTGTTATGCCTAATATAGCTCTCTCCATCTTACGCTGAGCAACACATATTTCATTAGCTGATTTCTTTGTTAGGGTCAGGGTTTCTGCACCGTACGTCAAAACTGGTAAAACGCATTGATTGTATACTTTACGTTTCAAACAAATCGGTATCACTGATTTGAACAGATCTCTCAGTTTTCCAAATGCAGCCCATGTCAGCTTTATTCGCCTTCCTATTTCTGTTGTTTGGTTGTCCCTGCCTATAGTTATCTCATGCCCCAGATATTTGTATGACGTTACTTGTTCAACAATTTCACCATCGATGGAAACTGGTTGGCTTGGTACTAAGTTGGTCATCATCTTAGTTTTCGACATATTTATCTTCAATCCAATTTTACTGGATTCCTTAGACAACTGCAAGAGCATCTCATTTGCATCATATAATCTGTTTGCTATAATGACGATGTCGTCGGCGAAGCGAAGATGACTTAATCCCTCACCATCCACATTTACTCCCCTCTGATCCCATTCCAATTGCTTGGTTTGTGAACAACTTCGGGGAAATAGTATCACCCTGTCTTACTCCACGTCCGATCCTGAATTTTTCTGTAGAATTGTGAAGGCACACTTGTGAAGTGGCATGCTTATATATATATTTAATGATGGCAGTGTATCTATGATCTATTCTACAGTCAGCCAACGCTTTAAGCATAATCGCCTGTATCACGGTATCGAAGGCTTTCTCGTAATCCACGAATATGAGAACCAGAGGCAAGTTGTATTCTATGCTCTTTTCAATCAAAGTCTTGAGAGTTTGGAGATGATCATTAACACCAAATGTTGCCCGAAATCCGGCCTGCTCTCGAGGTTGGTAGGTGTCCAGTTTGTTTGTGAGGCGCTTTGTTATCATTTTGGTGAAGAGTTTGTATAAGTGCGATAGAAGGCTTATAGGTCTATAGTTCGAGAGATTTGTGGGGTCTCCTTTCTTGTACATAATTATTATTATAGCATTATGCCAAGACTCTGGTACTCTTGCTTCAGCTAAACATTTATTGAAAAGTTTCGTTATTTCACGAATCAGATTTTCACCGCCTATCTTCAAAGCCTCCGCAACTACTCCATCTTCCCCTGGAGCTTTGTTGTTTTTCATATCTGATAGTGCCTTTCGGACCTCATCAGCTGTTATTTCAGGGAGGTCCTCCGAACCCTGATTCATAGCATGAGGTATGCGATTGTCTTCCTAGTTCTCGCGATTCAGGCTAGCTAGATCAGAATCCCTTTATCTCAGTGTGTGAGATCTTCGTCTAGAACCTAGGTCTTAGATATAGCCTTAGGAATAATACTCAGCACTTCATTCAACTAGCTTTATTACAACATAAATATCGAAATCACAGTAACTGATTAATTAATTACTAACTCTAATCAAGGTAACTAATACAAAAAAATAACTAAAAGATTAACCAATTATAATAAAAGGAGTCTCAGAAGAGATGAACTTAAACTACGTAGTACAAATTTTCAATTTAAAACAGTCTGAGCTTTTCAACAAATCGAAACTCAATGATAGAGCTCAGTCAACAATTAACGAAGATAGAAGGGAAGACATTGATCATAAAGAGAAACGCTTAGCTTTTTAGGAATGAGATTAATTCCCACGATGATTGGATTTGGTGTTTTCCATCAGTCTTCTGGTATTTCTGTATCTTACAGCTTACTATTTCTTGATTGGCTGAATATGGTTCACAAGGTGACTGCCCTAGGTGGCAAGACTAGTTCCCTAAAGACATGGTTACCCCAGTCGTGAAATATCAAGGTTCGGCATAAAGAAGAAAACTCATAGAATATCTTGACGGTGAAAAAATTCTTGGAATAGCAGATATCGATCTAGGTTAATATAATAAAAGAAAATTCGAAATCTCTTCACTCTCTAATGGAATTGGTTGTCGACGAAATCCGGCAAAATTACCGACTACTTATAACGCCTCAGACGATTGGAATTTATCCAGAAAATCAAAGAATACTTAATTTCTATTACTGAAAATTATTCACTCCAATCGCTACAACACAGCTCCAATAAAATTACAAACGATTCCGAAGATTTCTAAATGGAAAGAGAGCGAATATAATGAATTCCGAACGTATATAGATTCGGTTTTATGAAAAACTATTGATTTTAAAAAAAAAAAACTAATAAAAAGCGAAATTATTCTCTTCACAACAATAAAGTGGAAACGAAACATAGAATGAGTACTGCTTTCCCTTCTCCCACAGAAACGAGAAAACAATCTTCTTTCAAGTACTGACTTCACAATTAACCGGTGAACAACCTAGATCAATACCAGCGACACCTCACGGATATAACTATAATTTTCATTGGTATCATTACCTGTATATTCTTGATTCGAATTTCAAACTGTTTGAACATTTAACTTGATGAAATGAGATTGAATTATTAATGGAATTATGAAAACTGAGTTTAAAAGGTATAAATGATTAATTCGAGAAATCGGAATGTTACAAAAGTTTGGAAATTAATAAACTCGGGAAAACCCCACATTATACTACTCTATATAGCGAACTTGAAATTAATAAGTCCCCCCTTCTTAATATTTAAGAGAAAAAACAGTCGTGTAATAACAAATAAACGTGGAAAACTGATAAAAGTGTTTTTTCTCATGCATGTTTTGAAATTGATTGCCACAAGATAAATATGTGTTCAATATCATTCAGTTAACGGGTCATTCTTGAAGTTATTTCACAAACGTACCGTTACCGATCTTCATGCTGTCAAAATCTTTATATTTTTTTAAATTTTTGTGTTTTCCCTTTGGCTTCTGTTGTTTTCGAAATATTCAGTTCAAATTTCGACCATGAGCACCTCTTTAGAATCAACAAAATAAGGCAACGGGAGCGATTGTGAAATCTACAGGTATTTTTTTCTGTGCTCATTTATTTTAGTCTCCCAAATTTTTTCCCCCTGGTAATTAACAATAGGCAATGAATCTTTCATAGATTTGGAACTTTTTCTGTTATGCGCGCATAAACCATCAGCAATTGATTTTTATTCATATGCAGGTTAATCCATTTTAAACGTACCACCCTATGTATTTCTTATACCGCACTGATTGGAAAAATTTGCCGGCCCTTGAAAGATTTTGTTCGTAGGACATCTTTTGACGTTATTTAAGGCTTCAATGATCAACCTTCTAAGAGGGAGCGCTTCAATCTCCCAAAGTTGAAAAAAGCAAAGGGATCGAGTGATACCCCATTTGAAAACTCTTCGAAGCTTCTTTATAACAGCATAGCAAAAAAGTAATTTTGACATATATTTCTCGCAAAAATAGTTTTTTATCTGAAACTGGCCAAATTTAACCTAACCTTGAATATTTTACCTATTTTCAAGATTTTTGAAGAGAGAAAAATAAACCAATTTCCTTTTGCAGTCAAACCTTTCGATGGCCTGCTTGCATTGAACTGTGAAATCACTCACCTTGCGATTTTAGACAATAAGGAAGGTAAATTTTTCTAATGCCCATTTTACAAACTACAACAATTTTTAAAATATTTTATTGTTCCATTTGAACTGAAATTTGTTCTCATTTAATGAGGAAAATTATGCCAACCTATGTATAAATAAAAAACAGTAAATGAAAACATTCATTATGACTTAATTTGTTGTTTTAGAAGCAAGGCGTTTATCTGAAAATACGTTTGTTCAATCGTTTGTTGCATTGTGAATAAATCAGCGAGTTACTACTTCTCAGATGTGGTTAAAATTTAAAAAATTATCATATCTCAATATGAGTTGAGAATAGAAATAAAGATATTGAGATGTAATGTTATGTGGTTCAACAGCCACTCAAGTACTAGAGCGTTAGCTGATTTTGAATACTGTAATTACTATTAATAACAGAGAAACTAGAAAAAGATACCCTATTATTTGAATAAAAATTGAAATTCTAACAAAACGGTGCTCCCCACTTTACCGCGCCAGTTGGTCAATACCTCAATTTGCAATATTCTGGTCATTGGGTTAGAAGAAGAGGTCTTATGAAGTAGCCTGCCCTATCAGTTGACCTGAACCTTCTAGACTTTCTCTTGTGGGAATATTTTAAATCCAAAACTTTTAAGCCTGAGAATTTGGATGATCTACGCCGACGAATAGATGCTTGTCAAATAACTTCAAATACACACAACCAAAATTATATGGAATCAACCCATATTTTGAATATTACCACAGGGATTTTGGAAATTTCTGAGAATTATTAGAATTGATTCTTTTCGATTTATGTCAATTGAAAGAAGAAATGAATTAAGGTTTATTTGAAGCAAGAAACAAATAAAAGAAAATAAGATACTTTTCGTATGCAGTAAAAAAATTGAGATTTGTTTTCTTACGGAGTAAGTGATTTTCCTCGACCTCAGTAGCATGTATTACCCCCTCTTGCCCTGATACAAGACTGAATCCGTCTAGGCATGCTTTGGATTAGGTTTTCGACCTCCTCTGGGGTGATATTCTGCCACTCTTCTGTGGCGGCTTGGATGAGCTGTTGTGGGATTCTTGAATTACACTTGCGCGATTTAATTTTCCTTTTGAGATAATCCCATAAATGTTCAATAAGATTCAGGTCTGGAGACCAAGTAGGCCAGTCCAAAATACCGATTCCCTCTGTTTCAAGATAACGTCGCGCGAGGTTGCTGGTATGTGGACGAGCATTATCTTGCATAAAAGTGAAATTCTTACCGTGGGCACCGCACTAGAGTCTGACTATGGGCTCCAGCACTAGGTCCATGTAACCTCTAGTCGTTACACTCGCAGGAAATCTAATCTGATTTGCCTTCCAGCATAATGCCACCCCAAAACATCACACTGCCCCGTTGGTATTTCGGAATTTGCCTTGCTGCTCGGAGTCTAGCTTGTCTTCCACGCCCCCTAAAACCCGAATCTGGCGGTCATCTAATCGAACATCAATTCTGGTCTCATCCGAAAGAACATTTCGCCAATTCTCAATATTCCAATTTTTTGCTTGAATTAAGTCTGTTAATTTTCTGTTGTCTGGTTAGCTCTGGCTCTTAAGGGTTTGTACTTTTGCTGTACAAACCTTTTGAACTAAGTATTTGACGTATGCACTAGGATCTCTTCTTGCAATTTTGCACAAAAAGTCTTGTCCTTCAGAAGTGATCGTCCCACGACTTCTTCTAGGCCTATTTTCCAAAGATTGCAGCGCCACATATCGGGCGTACGTTTTTGAAATCACCCCCTGTGATTGTGGCCGCTATATCCCTCTGTGTCATCCCTTCTTCAACGAGAGTAATTATTCGTCCCCTCTGCACATCGGGCAATCCCACATATGGCATTTACAATTATGATAATAGGCTTTTTAAATTTTGAAATTCATAGTTTCAAATCTCAGTGACGTTGAGTATAATATCCCGAACATGTGGTGATATTTTAACCTTTCTTTTCATACTATCCAGTTTTTCTACAACAAAAAATTTCATTCTTCACAATTAGTCAAAGACCCATGGTTAAAATAATAAATAAATAAAAAAATAAAATAATGTGAAATATAGAGTGATTTCATATAAATTTGGTTGTGTATATACTGAACCATGTGAGATAGTTTTCTGTCTATATTGTATTATTGAATGGAAGTAAATGGAGGACAATTTGAACATTTCATTTGAACTTATTGGATTCCATTTTTTATTGTAAACATGATAAAACAATAAAATCTTTCCAAGATTATTGTAGCTTATGAAAATAGTATCAACAATGGTAATAACCAACTTTCCTTATCGTCTGAAACCTTGAGGTAGGTACTTCACGAAGGCGCTAATCATCCTCGATAGGTTTCCTTTCAAAGTAAGAATTGATTTGATTCCCCTTCTTTTAATAATCTCGAAAATTGCCAAAATATTCGAAATGGCTCTTTTAAGATGAAAAATGATTTTTCTTCAAAAAAATTTATTTACTTTGATTACATTTATCATACACACTTTTGTGGAGAAGGTTCAAAAACTTTTCAAATTAGGTATCTCTCGACCCTTCTGCTCTATTTAATTTTGAGGAGAATGAAGCTCTCCCTCCTTAGGGGGTTGCTCGTTTATACCTCAAATATACCACAGAAGATGTTCCCCAAACAAAATCATTCGATGTGTTTGGATAAATTTTTCTTATTACTACGGGAGAAGAAATTCATAGGGAGGCTCGTTTTAGTTGGAACATTCTGTAGGTATCATTTTTACAGATGTTTCATTGACATCTAACAATGAACAGCCAAAGTGCCAAGAGAACAATGTGAAAATTTTTCCTTCACCAACTTTATTTTCAAGGCACTGGACTGAAGGTATCCATGCATCTCCACCTGCCTTACTTAGGGAAAAAACAGAAAACCCTGGAGATTCAAGCTGAAGAAATGAATATTTACATTAAGAAAGTTCCTCAAGAAGAAGATTTATTCGAGATATGCAATAAAAAGCGAATGGGCATTACAGAAATCGAGTGTGTCAAAGTCTTGGAACACGCTGCAGTCAGTCTGATGGCTATGGAAGAAGCAGGTGCTAACACTCCCTGAAGTTGTACTTGAAAACTGAAGTAAATTCATTTGAAATTCATGACATTTGAATTTGAGTGACTTCTACATAAAAAAAATCCAGAATCATAAATTAAAAAAATTATAAGTTTAAGGATTTTTACATACAAATGTGAATCGCCTACTTCACAGTTATTTCTTCCGACGATTGAACCTGCCATATGATAATCTAATACATGGATCTCAAAGTCTAGAGAGTAACTAATAAGAATATTTTTTTCTTAAAATTTGAACAATTATAGCAATGCTTCTCTAAAATTTCTGTTGAACCATTGATGTATGGCCTTAAAATAGGCGTTAGATTCCCTGAATCATGTTTTTGAATCAGAAAAGAGCCGGTAATTGCTAGGTGACAGATCTGGATATTAAAGTGGCTGCAACAACAATTCCTAGCGAAAATCGCTGATTTTTTCATGGGTTTCACAGACTTGCGAATTGGTGCTTTTTCATGATGAAACAAATTTCATCATTTTGCCATATGTCGTTTGCGCTTAGTTTCCTCGCTCGGTCTATTAAGGCTCTAAAATGATTACTGTTGATCATCTAGCCTTTCTTGAGAACGTCTTTGAACAATATTCCATGCGTATCCTAAAATACAGACTCCAAAATTTTGCCTGCCGATTTTTGGGTTTTTTGTCGCTTTGGACGGCTTTTGCCCTCTGTTCTCCATTCACCAGAAGCTCTTTCCAATTCTGGCGTATAGTTGTGGATACATGTTTCATTCATGGTCTTTAAAAGTTAAAACAACGCCCAAATTTGTCAATTCGTTGTTAATGAGACGACCCAGAACCGGGGTCAATTTTTTTTTGTTAATTTGCTAAAACTATCCATATATTTCTTGGTTTTGATCTAATTGAATTCTATTATCAATTGTGATAACTGTATTTCGAAGATCTACCTACATAACATTTCATATTGTTCATCTGAATTCACAATTACAGTGAAAAGACGGTCATTTGCCAGAATGATTCAATAATTTTATTTTAAATTCTCAATATGGTAGAATATTACGTATCTTTAAGGCAGCTTAAAATCACCCAAAAGGGTAAATATCGAGGCGAAGGAATTTATCTAAACTCAGATAAGAAATCCAGCGAAAACAATATTCGACTTCAAAATCCAAGGCAATTGAGCACCCTTTCGTATATTCACGATTCCACACATCTGGTATTTTCTAAAACAGCAATTCCCACGCCGCGACGAAGGAACGCGTTTGTAAGAGACTATATAACAGGTACTTGAGTACCAAGGGCAGATGGAAGTGAGGGTGTAAGCGCTGCTGGGTCACGCATATATAAGTATCACGATCGCGACTTTAAGGGATCATTTTTTTATCATTATGATTATGATTATTATTGAGTTATTTTTCGTCAGATGTGCAGTTACTCTTATAATTCAGTTATTTAGTTTTCGAAGCTTAGTGAATTTACTCATTCGTGTGAATCGGAATTAAATTCAAGTTAATTAATCGTGCGTAACATAAGTCCAGAAGAATGGAAGACGCAGATTGTTCCTCTCCGAGAAGCCGGACAGGGGAAGAAGAAGCACCGTTCCCGCTGTGTCCCACAGGTGATTACTTTCTGAATTTCCTTCAATATTTCTGTTCACTATTTAATCTTTATGAATTTCTTGAAGTATAATGAGCTACGGAATTTCTAAACGCACTGAGGACGAGTTGAATTAATCACTTCTCGAATTCCAAATTATTTTCACATATTTTCTCTTGGCAAATGATCTATTTGAACTGCCGTGACATTTTCTAATCTTTATTTCGAAGAGTTATTACCATAGATTAATTTAAAACATTTGTTTCTTAACTTGGTAAAAATTTGAAATGTGCTGAATTATTTTATATTGATTTCCACAGTTGTTTTAACTTGACACATTATTTGAAGTGTATTCAAATTCTTTAATATTGATTTCAACATTTGTTTATCTAACTTGCAACATTATTGAAACGCAATTAAACTATTGTATACTGATTCCAGAAACTTGATAACTATTTGAATTTGAAATGTTATGAAGTTTAATATTGATTTGAAACTTTACTTATTGATCTCAGTGAAATGTTACTTAACCATTTTTCCAATACAAATCATTTGTTTATAATCTGATGAACGATATGTTCGAATGTGAGAACATTTAATATTGATTCTTATCTTTGCTTCTATAAATGGGCCAATTATCTATTTGAAATACCATAATCCTTTTATTCGGTATTTCTATTTATCTCAGTTTATAACTTAGCAGAACATACTTGAACTGTAACGACGATGTTTATATTTCATTGTATCCAACTATGGGGAAGATCTTACTTTCAAATTATTGATTTGATGTCCGATACTCTTAAGCTCAATAAGGGAACTTTCCCTGCCTTCAGGTGTAATGATCTTCTTCTTCTTCTTCTTCTTCACCGTGTAGAAGGCGTATCGCCTGTTCAGCTCCGGTTTCCCTGCAGCAGTTCTTGTGAAGTTGATTGCCAACTGTCCCGCCATCGTTTTGGTGGTCGTCCAACGGGTCTTCTTCCGTGTGGTATGTTGTTATATACGATTTTGGCTATTCTATCTGTGGTCATTCTGTTTACATGCTGGTTCCATTCTCTTCTTCTTTTTCTTACCCATCTTACAATATCGTCTGTTTCACATTTTTCCCTTATGTCGGTATTTCTTTGTCTGTCATTCAATGTGTAACCGGTTATAGTTCTTAGCGTTTTCATTTCTGTTGTTCTTAATATCATCTTTGTTACCGACGTTTTCGCTCTTCTTTCTGTCCCGTATGTCATAATTGGTCGCACACATGTTTTGAAGATTCTGGATTTGCATGGTATACTGAGGTGTTTATTTCTCCAAATTGGTTGTTTAAGATGTCCCGATACTGCAGCTGCTTTGTTCACTTGTCTCCTCACTTCATCTTCAAGGTATCCTGTGCTTGTTATTTTGCACCCTAAGTATTCGAATGACATGACTTGGTCTATAGTGGCGTTGTCTATTGTTAACTTGCAGCGCAGAGGTTCCTTAGCTATGGTCATGCATTTTGTCTTACTTGTTGAGATTTCCATATTGAAATTTTTTGCGCCTTTGTTAAAGGCGTATAACATTCTTTGTAGGTCGTCTTCTGATTCTGTAATGAGTACGGCGTCATCGGCATAGCATAAGATGTTAATTTTGTAGGTTCCCATGCGGTATCCTAGTCCCAAGTTTTTAACGGTCTCTACAAGTTGGTCCATAACAGTATTGAATAGTAGAGAGCTGAGACTATCACTTTGGCGGATGCCCGACGTTGTTCCGAAATGCTGCGTTAGGGTGTGGTTTGTTCGTATTTGCGTTGTTGTATTAGTGTTCAGATCTTTTATGAGTCTTATATATTTTTTGGGTACCTCTTTGTTTTCCAGTATCTTGATTACATCCTTCAGTTGGACTCTGTCGAAGGCCTTCGTTAAGTCTATGAAACAAAGATATGCTGGAGTGTTATATTCAAGAGACTTTTCTACTAGGTACTAGGTGTAATGATCACCTACGAATAATATCATTACTCATTAGTATAAATAAATGGCTTTAAGGACGATACGCATGTATGGACCCATAGACATTGAGGCTTGTATGTTGTCGGTATGAAAGTTTTGAAGAATGTCTGAGTTGGTGGAATGTATGTGACGTTTGTGGAACATACAGGTGTAGGATCAGAGGGCATGATTCCCTGGTTGGCAAATCCGCGACGTGGGAATAGAATATGATCCGCAGTTAGTGACACAATCAAATAATAATAAAACTGCCCGTTGGCTCTCAGTTGAGCAAAAAGAATCACGTATGGCTTCACGGGCTTACCTCTAGTTCCATATATAACGTTTTAATACTATATGAATTACTGAATTCAATTAAAAATACGAATTAACGCTTGCAAGTTGTCAGCTGTGGACGTGTTCCTTAGAATTTTAAAAGCAAATCTTCCAGAGTTTCGAGTATCAGGGCAATGACCTCTTCAGAAAACATGATATTATATTATCAAAACCCTTAGATCCGGTCAGTTACCAATCATAAGATGGGTGAGGGCCGGTTAGGCCTGTCTAAAATAATCTCATATCCGAATTCCATCCAGAATATGGATGAGGGCCGATTAAGTCTGGTTATAATATTAAAATATTCCAACTTCCACTCGTAATATGGGTGAGGACCAATTAGGTCTGTTTATAATAATTAAATATTCCAACTTCCACTCGTAATATGGGTGAGGACCGATTAGGTCTGTATAAAATAATCTACTGTATCAACTTCCACTCAAAATAAGGGTGAGGGCAAATGGAGCCTATATCGAAATGATCTGATGTTTCATTAAATTCATTAAAAGACGTCAAAGAATGCAAGGATAAGGATTTGATACAAATGCTACAAAGATCAAATAGACATTGTTACCGAATCTGTTTTGATTTTCTAATTTCCTTACCTATGGTTTAAGCGACGAAGAATTGGTCGTATCACATCAAACCTCACATAAAAGAACTTGAGTAGGTTACTACAAATACACAACACAACAAAGAAAAGGGTCCTTATTTATAAAATGAACTAATCTAATACATGGTTCTCAAAGTCTAGAGAGTAACCAATAAGAATATTGTTTTCTTAAAATTTGAACAATCATAGAAATGCTTCTCTAAAATGCAACAACAATTCCTAGCGAAAATCGTTGATTTTTCCATGGGTTTCACAGACTTGCGAATTGGTGCTATGTCATGATGAAACAAATTTCAGCATTTTGCCATATGTCGTTTGCGCTTAATTTCCTCGCTCGGTCTATTAAGGCTATAAAATGATTACTGTTGATCATCTAGCCTTTCTTAAGAACGTCTTTGAACAATATTCCATGCGTATCCTAAAATACAGACAGAATTTTGCCTGCCGATTTTTGGGTTTTTTTGTCGCTTTGGACGGCTTCTGCCCCCTTCTCTCCATTCACCAGAAGCTCTTTCCAATTCTGGCGTGTAGTTGTGGATACATGTTTCATTCATGGTTTTTAAAAGCTAAAACAACGCCCAAATATGTCAATTCGTTGTTGTTTTTGTTCCACTGCGAGCAAACGCATCACCCACATTCAAGAAAAGTTTTTCAATCTTGAATTTTCGTGTAAAACGTTGAATTTGGCATCTTTTGATATCATTAGGTGTCAGCTAATTTCAACTTCCAACAACTTTCAGTATTTTCTGGTGTTATCACCTCTTTTGGCTTCACAAAGCATTTTGTGTTTTCGATCATCGTAGGACCACGATTGAAATCAGCATTTTTCACTCTTCCAGCCTCTCCTGGGTTTTTGACCAATCAAATAGCAGTGTTTCATTAAGATAGAAAACTAGTTGTATTCGTTGTTTACAAATTCACAAAAGCGGCCTCATCATCTAACCAATATCGGAAAAACTACAAAACGAAATGTTATTAAATTTTCTCTTCTTTTAAAGACTGGAATACTTAAAACAATATCGCTTTCGATATTGCAGACGCCATCTATTTGTTAGTACCGCGACTTTTGGGCCCATGTTTTATTTACAAGCGGGGACAATGGTCTTACATACATAAAAGAGTATATATTCGTAATTTTCTTTACAGACTACCTTATTTATGAATTATTTTGAATTTACCGTTGTGTCGAACTGCAGTGTGTTATACCGAGCGGAGTGTTTCTGGTATGGTCCGCCCATTGTGCTCTAGGTAGCAGCCCCTATTTTTCAATAGTCGTTTTCTAATCTAACCTAATCTGGGTATGTAGACGCCATACATAGTTGCTGTGTAGAAAACGTCTCATACTTTTATCATACCTGAGAGATGTCATAAGTGGTGTAGCAGACATACTTGTACCAGCGGTTTGTCATTCTCTCACTCTGGACTCTCGCTAATTGATTATCTCGGGGAGTGTGGACGGTTTACGCAGTTGCTGTGTCCTGAGTAAGGCAAGTCTCTTACCCCTGAGTGTTCATATCACCAGGAAGACCTATCGTGAGGTATGATTCAGAGTAGCTCCATACTTCCTGGTTTATTTGATATTAGCACATCAATTCATTCGAACAAACAGTTACTTTTCTCCCGCATTTCCTATTGCTATCACTCATATCTATCTCACTTCAATGATTTATCGTTAACTGGTTTGGATCATTTCCTTAACTTTCATTTCAAATTTTGTTTCGCTTTATTTAATCAGTTTTACCTGCATTTCAATCCCATTCCCCAATTCCTTATAATTCACGCACGTTTCCAGTAATCTTTCAAATCATATCTTCTGCCTGGTCATTATTCAATTCCGCAAACTATTATATAATACAGGTTGCTTCAACGAAAACTAAACAGAGACTATATCTTCCAAGATATTCATTTCTGATAATAACGCAAAAACAGGTCAATTTTTGTTTCAAGGGGGATATCTTTTGGGGTACAAAACTTGCCTGAAATATCAACCCCCTAAGCGGGGGTTTCAATCCTTGAACATTTTGAATAGAGAAAATGGGCCGAGTGATAACTCAAAAGAAAGGTGATATCTTTGCCTACATCGCCTTGAACAAATTTGCATTTTAAATTGGAAATTGTGAAAGATACAGGGTGAGCAACTGAAATATAGGGAAGACTATTTCCCTGAGACTATTCAAGTTTCAGTGAAGTAAAATGAAACAGATACATGCTGATCAATGGCAGTCATCATCAAGTACCATGCTCATTTCGAATTTCAACCCCTAGAGCAGGGGTGACCACCCTTCAAAATTTGGAAGAGGTTAGATGGGTCGAGTGATACTTCGAAAGAAAAGTATTATCTTTGTCTGCATCCCCGTGAACGAATCTTCATTTTTGATTGAAAACTGAAGAAGATACAGAGTGAGCTACTCAAAAACAGAGAAGACTATCTATCGCCCTTAGCTATTCAAGTAATAGTGCAAAAAAATGGAACAGTTGAAATTTGAGATTTGAATGGTGTTTTAGAAGATGGCAGCCTTTAATCTGGAATGAATCAGTTCCATTTTTTTGCACTAATACTTGAATAGCTCAGGGCGATAGATAGTCTCCTCTATATCTTCTACAGTTTTCAATCAAAAATGAAAATTCGTTCACGGGGATGCAGACAAAGATAATACCTTTCTTTCGAGGTATCACTCGGCCCATCTACCCTCTTCCAAATTTTCAAGGGTTGAAATTCGAGATGAGGATGGTACTTGATGATGACTGCCATTGATCAGCATGGATCTGTTCCATTTTACTTCACTGAAACTTGAATAGTCTCAGGGAAATAGTCTTCCCTATCTTTCAGTTGCTCAGCCTGTATCTTTTAGAGTTTTCAATAAAAATGGAAATTCGTTCAAGGCGATGTAGACAAAGATACCACCTTTCTTTTGAGTCATCACTCGACCCATCATCCCTATTCAAAATGTTCAAGGATTGCAACCCCCGCTTAGGGGGTTGATATTACAGGCAAGTTTAGTACCCCAAAAGATGTCCCCTTGAAACAAAAATTGACCTGTTCTTACGTTTTGTTCATAAACGAATGTCTTGGTAGATATAGCCTCTGTTTAGTTTTCGTTGAAGCACCTTGTATAGTAATCAACCGTTTAACCCGCGAGATAGGAACTACCAGTAAACATTAGGAAATCTACATATCGAACTCGATATCTGCACTCATCGCCATAAATAAACCGCTATACTATCGGTAGAAATAATTGATCGCTTTTCCGGCGCCGCCTTTTTTCGACTTTTCTGATATCCGTCATCTTTCAAAACTCCAGAGTTATTCTGAATTAAGTTTAATTTTGTTTTGCACTTTGAAGCTGGCATTAACATTAAGGTCACAATCTTACTTCATAAAATTCACGATCGTGAGTCTAGTGTATGTGGTATCTTTTACAAGAGATTTATTTCGATTTCCATTCACCAAATGATGCACCTGTATTGAATTCAAATATTTCTAAGTAGAGGTTATGTTCTTTCTCTGGAGTACTGTTCCTGATATATAAATAAAGTTTGTTTGATTTTCCTAATTCACTTCAAGACTAATGTTGGATATACTTTTGAGTTGAATAAAGGATTATTTTATCTCATATGACTACGTGTCCAGTGTTTATTTTGAATTTATCCTTACTACGAACTTTGGATTAACTTTCTCCGGCTAGAGTAGTTACCCCAGTCTCAGGCTATGAAGCTTTGAAAGTCTAAGTCCAGATGTGGGTTCTTGCTGCTATTAAATACAAGAATGGCGCCAGAGAGGCAACCTTGGAAGATAAGGGCGTATAAGTGACCCTTGTTGCTGAGATACCGACAAAGTAGCGTCACATAACTGACAAATAAAGATACATAGTAGATGTGTTTCACTACCCCCCCCCTCTTCTGGTTTTGTTATTGTATATATCGTAGATCTCACTTTGTAATTAGCTAGACTATGCGACTCACTTACGTAAGACAAGGTTTTCTGTGGTTTCCCTTGTCATCATCGCGCTGATGCCAAATAGTACGTAAGATAGTAAGACGGCCACAGACGCACTAAACACAGGGTCGTTTTAGATTCGAGTAGAATAACCAGATAAAACTGTATTCTTCTTTTTTTTGGATTTTCAAAGGTATGTTGTACACGTATGCATATGTGTTAAATAAAGATGGAACATGGTTTTATTGCCCGGTATGGCAATGTGGAGGCTCTTAATCGCGTGCTTCACAGGGGTCCGTGTTAACGTGTTCACTAAGCTATTTAACCATAGATCACTCTAGAGCCCTCCGACCAACCGTGTTACCCTGTTCACCCGTTACCACCGTAATAATAAGGCCTGAGCGCTCGGACTGCACCGTTTCGCTAGTAGTCATAAAGCGCTAGCTCGATACTCTGCCCAGACGGGCGTTCGTAGGCGCTTCAACTATTATAAACATTGAAAACATTAATTTTTTTGGGTTTTTGGATTTTATAATTTTTTTGTTATTTTTAGTTTTTAGTGATTCTCATTCTGAAAAAGCATCAGCATAAAAGACCTAGATTGCCTAGGAAAATATAGAAAAGTACATATTCAGGAGACTTAGATACTCATTTATTCGATACTGTATCCAATTTCCTTTTCTTGTTGTTCTTTCCCAATCTACCATTTGTTTTTCCTGCAATAATTCTTCAAAAGAGTATTTGTTGTATCTATTATAATTAGTTTCAAAATATATATATGTGGGTTTCAGAAGCAGGTAACCTATAGTTTTCAACTTCATTCGTCATCCGATAATTGAAAACAAAACTCACAACAAAATCCTACTTGAAATTGAGTTTCAAGAATTCATTTTTGAAATTTTCAATTAATTTCTTGAATGAAACATAAATAACTAAAACCAAACGGACTACAATATCGAGTGGCTGAAAGGAACTATCACAAAATTTCTGTTCTTCATGACAATCGTCAAAATTTTCCGAAAAGCTAGTTATAGACATATTGCCAAAATTTTGAGACGTTAATGATAAAAGCGATAGAATTCTCTTTTTTTTTCGGATTCGTATAACAGCCTTATCGAAATATGATAGTTACCACCTGATAATTGTCAATATTTTCCGAACCTATGTTCCAAAGAGTCCGTCTGAAATTTCCCCAACAAAACAAAGTTCATGTTGAGTTCTTCAAAACAATACTGAATAACTTCTATCATGCCATGTAGAGTATGCGATAATGCTGTATGAGTTTGAGGAGAAAGTTTATGAGAGAATCAGAAGATTTCCAACAATCCAGCCAACTGATCATATCGCTCAAAAATGTAAATTTGATATCATCTGGATTTTTAGAAGTTATTGGCATTTGCAGTTCATCTCCGAGTCTCTGCCCTTTCAGAGGAGTTTTCACGTTTTTAATTTTCCACCATGTAACTATAATATTTATAAAATCCGCTGTTTCTGATGAATGTTCAAAATTACTTCCAAATATAAATAGAGCTTCTATAAAAATGGACTGAAAATTTTCAAAGCTAACATTACATTTTGGCGTTCGAAACTATTAGGAAATAATTCCTCGAGTGATAAAGAATATCCAAATTTCAAAAGTTTGTCGTGTTCTAATTTATGCAATTGTATGAGTGAATTGAAGTTGGCTATTTTCTTTTCACCAGTCTTAAAATCTAGAAACGTTAAAGTCTTATTGCTTTTAAGATTTAGCCAATTATTTCTAATACATTTAAGTATGTGAACTGAGTCGAATGAGTGGTCGTTTATTATCCGATGGATGAGGATAAACTATGCTGAGTTTTGTTTGGCGAAAAGTTTTTCATGGCCTTACTATTAATAGCATTATTGTCACTATATCTTCAAGTGTTGAAACGATTATTTTTATATAGTCAAAAAGTGTATCATTTTTAATTGTCGATGTGGAGAATATATGAATAACTTCTTTGAATTTTGATGTCACACTAGTTATCATGAAAGTAGAGGCTGATGTACATGCAGAAGAATCAGTATTTGAAGTCCCCATAATTTTTCCACCGTTGAAATCTAGCTAGGGTTGAATATGTATTTCGTCCATAAGCAGCATGACATTTTTTTCGTGTTTTTCTGAAAGTTTGAAAATATCACGTGCGTAGGAAAGAAAGACATGTCTATCTTCGTTAGTTGTATCTGTTAAAAACTTATTGCAGATGTTATTTAAAGTGGATGGATGTGGCAGAATCAAACAATCTGAGTGTCGTGAAGATTTATAAGCATGCGAACTTATAGTAAGCATAATAGAAGACAAAATAAGAGTGCTACATGAGTAGCGTTATCTTTCTTTTGGTATTATTATTAGTTTCAGTTGTTCGGAAAGGAATTTGAAACAATTACTTTTCCCTAAATTTTCTCTATCTAAAGAGTCCAAAATTGTTGTCAAATCATCAATTATACGTTTCAAATCTTCATCGTTATCATTGAGCTTTGGGGAACTCTTCAACTATTCTGTTTCAGAATCTAGTACCTCCAAGCAATTTTTTAACATTCTCTCACTTCTTTAATATTGACAGAAATTTCCTGACCGTAAAAATATGTTTCCATTTTTGAATTAGAATGAGTTGATAACAATACCATAGGTTGTTGTGGGGCCTGGAGTATAATCTAATCAAAAAAAAGTAACTTTGTCTTTTTCAATAACTTTAAGCTATTTAGGATTGTGCGGCATTTGATCTAGATGTACTAAAAGTTTATCGAAAGTATCAAAAGAAATGAAATCTTTGCTGAGTGAATATTCAGCTCTACTTTCATTAATAGCTTTGAGCAAGTTCTGATTTTCTATTCCAATAAGTTTCTCTTCCTTCCCTTTACGATTTTGATGTGGTTTTGATAAATATGAGGGACAATTTGAAACAATAGCTAGTACTACCCCTTCTTTCAAGTGAAGATGTTTAACTGGCACAATAGAGTACTTACCAGTTTCATTATCAAATTTTGTAGTATCCCTGATTAATTCATCTGTTTGAAAATGTAATTCACATACCTTTCTGTACTTCGATGGTTCAAAATGAGCTCGGGGAATAGATTTCAACCATTTACCTCTTTCAAACTGATATCTTCCCGAAAGGAAAATACCGCAACTTTCGGTGCATCTGCATAACCGTAGCTTCCTGAACAATCAGGAACACAACACCTGAACGGCATAATATCTCAAAGACACTAACACTCTCACTATAAAAATATCAAAAAAATTTCGGTTTATAAACTGTAGACTAATACGCCTTTTCTAACCTCACTCACAATTCACCTCACTGAAATTCGTCCAAATTTATAATTGATGCGAATTATTCGGTAAACACACACAACTATACTGTATCCTGATGTCTTGTAAATGCATTACTACATAAATTAAGCACTATAAACACTTATTTTCGGATGAAATACAGAAAACAAAAGGACATGCACCGGCTTTTCGATTACACTGTGCCCACCTGTTGTGCTTTCGTTTCGCATGCTTGTGATGACTACTAGAGTTGTGTGACGTCATGATACGTCACAGCGCTCAGGCCTTATTATTACGACCCTTCGACGGAGCTAAGCACAAAACGCACTCTGTGCCAACTTGGACTGAGTGTTTAAATATCTGTGCATTACTGAGACTTGCTCACTTTTTACTGTTTCTTTTTTCCTTCACCAACCTCATCGAGTTCACTCGTCTCCATAGATCGTCTGCAGCACGCGTTGTCACGAGACGACTCAGCGGACTCACGCCACCAGCCTTATTGTCAAACCGCCCTTGTCTACCAGCGAACCACGTGTTTTATTTAATCTCACATTATTGTTTACAACGAGTGTTTGTGTTAACCATCGACGTTTTTACTTAGAGTATGTGGCCCTATCCTGGTAGAAGTTTCAACTCACATAAATGGCAAATGGTTCCGATATTGTTTTCGGGTTTATTTTTGAAATCCGAGGTGAAAGATTTTCATTTCTTCGAAATGTAATTATATATTATTATATATTAGAACAAATAATTTATAATAGAGTGCCTTACTATTTGGAGAAAACATTATTATCTCAGAGTGGCAAAATGGTTTTAGAAGGTGAAATCAGAGCTGTATACATGGCTATATGTGCGGTATTGGAGCCCCTAAAAGAGAATGAGCCTGTGATAGCCATGGCTTTAGGTTGAAGTAAGACCTTGATAGTGTGGAAAAATGTATTATTCTGCAAAAGATCGTGTGCTGTGGAATACGTGGAGTAGAATTAAAACTTTTGAGAAGCTTTCTCTCAGATAATCAATATATTGTAACGACAGATAGTGATGGAAACATGCAAACCTCCAAAATGTCGGGAACAAAAAGAGGAGTTCCTGAAGGTTTACTTCTTGGGCCTTTTCTTTTTTTTATTCATACTATAGATCTGTCAGGCCTTATCGACAACTTAGTGGTCTAATTTGCTGATAACACAAAGGTAAGTACTACAATCAATATTCGAAAAAATTGTCAATGCAAGTTTCACTTGTATTTGTGTATCGACTCGCTTCTCTGAAAACAGCTGAAAGGCCAAACGACTCAAAAAGATCCGCTAACTCCTCTCTATATTTGTTGGTTCCAAGAAAATCAATATTAAAGTCTCCTGTTATGCAGACTTTACTATGTGGTCTTTCAGTTATCTTATGAAGGCTATCGCCCAGGCAGGAAATAAATGTATCGAAATTTCCACTATATAAATTCATAAAATATTTCAATTTTCGTGTGGAATTTTCAATGCTGCCATTTCTATATGATTCTCAACAGATAGTTCTATAATTTATTATAATTTCAGGTGATCAATTCCTTTCGAACTATGATCGCAGTTCCAATATGGATGCTGCTCTGACGAGAATAAGAATCTGCAATTCAATATTCTGCTAGGCTCAAGCGATTGAGGAAGCCACATGCAGCCCAGTGCTCTGTTATACATGATATGTCACTGCTATGTTCAATTGAAAATTGTGAATACATATCTATTTTATTCAGAATAGATTGAAAATTGCTATATTCATTGGATATTTACGATTATCAGAGATTTCAATATTCGAAACGTGCTTGGTTTTCTCTTTTGGAAAGAAAAAACTTGAAAAGTTTGGTAGTAACGTTCGATAGAACATGTTTTCAACTCTTTACAGGGTGCTTCAACTAAAACGAAACAGAGGCTATATCTACCAAGATATTCATCAGATCAGAAATGAATATCTTGGTAGATATAGCCTCTATTTAGTTTTCGTTGAAGCACCCTGTATATGTCATCAAGCAAATCTATGACGGCACCTAACTTGAAACAGCAACTTTTTGCTCCTTCTCTCTGCGGCAGATTTTCGACTGTGAATTTTCTGGATGGGAATTTCGTATCTAAATGCTTCAACACCATATTTTCGGTAATATTCAAGCTAGTTCTCCCGATATAGATCCAAGCTTGCCTCTCCTCAGGAGTAAAAGAAGCCGAAGCCTGGATACCCCTTACCATCATCTGCTTCGTCAGCAGCCCCGTTTTCATGGGATTTTTATTTATCGTCACATTTTTTTGTGGTTATCTCAATTTATCATTCATTTGTGTTTCTGACTTCATTTAAAATTTCAAAATAGAATATAATAATCAAGAAAAATCACTAGTATTCTTAGATGTGTTTTCATTCCTGAATCCACAGTTGGAAAAGTATCACAATCATGAATTTATTCAAGAAATTGGCCGAGATTATTCACCTGAAATTTACTAAAGGCCGAGATGAACTTTCCAAATCCTTATACCTTGGTTTTGGGCACCACTGCAAGCATAATTCACATTTGAGATCGAGTCTCGCGATAGGTACGTGTGTTTTAAATGATTATCCTTTCTACATATGATATCCTTCAATTGTGTTTTGACTCACATAAAACTGACAACATGACATAATCATTATAAATCTCCAATTTGTTCGTAAATCTCTGAGTCGAGTAAATAAATGAATCAGTTGAAAATATTTTCAATCTGAATAGTCAATCAAGCTTTGATTCCACAATAATATTATCATGCCTATATTAATGATGCATTTCCACAGAAACTCTGACATCGCCTGTCTCCTCATTGCCATTCAGGAAGCACTCTGCTAAAAATCTCCATTTTATACCTCTAAAAGGACACGTTCTTGAGATAACTATGCGAATGATAATTGTAACCTTTGAATAAAATTCAATTTACAATACGTATAGTAGCAATAATTTACCACAAGCAAACTGCGGTCAAACCGATCTATCCTCTGATGTGTTCATATACGGATATCTCTACCTACAACTCGAATTCTGAAATATGCAGTAAATGAGTCAGTATTTCAATTGTTTGTCCAGCTCACTATGTGTTTAAGTTCGATGGTGGTTTTCACGTATATTAAATTTACTTTCATCATGTGACGGTTTTTCTTCGTTTCGTTTCTCTGAATAGCCGACTTTCTCATTGGTGGATTTGGCAACGGACACATTTGCAAATGTAAGTTTCTACTTGAAAGTTGATAAAATAATTGTTATTTATTATCCGAATTAGAGTTGCAGTTAATTTATGTAGATAACATTCTAATCTCGAGTGTATTTTATATGATAATTTCACATGAATATTGAACATAGTTTTTTCATCATTTATATTTGCAGTTTTTCAAGCTGTAGTTGAAAAAACAACTGAAAGATTAAAAAATATATTATCGGGCGAATATTTTTTTTATTTTGATATCACTTCTCATATATTTTTCACAAAGAAATAATTCACGTTGACATAAATTTTTATTTTTAACTAGGTACGAAGGACATTCAATAAGTCCTTACCCGAATACAGTGTAATTCGCTGCAGCAATATTTCAACAGGTGATAGAGAACATCCGTGGCTTGTCGGAATTATACTCTGTTTAGATGAATGAGACCTTCTTCCGAATATACCGTGTGTACATTTAGTGCGTGTTTATTCGAAAGCTATAAAATTGTACATCGTATCGAAAAGATATGAAAGGAAGATACGTAGATCTTAAATCGTTGCATATTTTAGAATTATTTTCGAATATACGGGGTGTTGCGTCTCAGAGATTTATATCAGTTATGTTTTCTTGAATGGAATGCTCTATCTTTGCTAACGTTTTCGCATATCATACTAAGATAATGAGAGCTCTCTGAGAATTTCTAATACCTCAACTCAACCGTTTCTGATCTCGAGATCCTGTGATTTTTTTTTCTGTTTTCAAACTTTCCTTGTACTCCTCTGAATTGTCAGAAAATTTCCATTCAGGCACCAGTACAACAATAGAATAATCAGAGCTTTTGTAAATAGAAAAAGCGAATGATACCAACATACAGGGTGCAAATTTTACATTGTCAAAATTTGAAAATATTCAAATCACATTATAGCTCGTTTTCAAATGGTACATTCTGAATTGAATGGTTGAATCTGAATAATTGAAAATTTTCTGGATAAAATGTGATAATGCCTGGAGGAAGTGTAAGAAATAAAATATTCATTTGTTTATGTGGCAGGAGATTTCAACATTTATCTCCTCAAACTTAGTAGAAATAGAGCAGATCTTCTTGATTCGAAGAATTCGGAATGAGACCAATGCTGGAGCAGCCGTCGAGGGTGTCCGACTCATTTGAAACATTAATCGATAATATTTTCTCAAACGAAGAAAACGTAAAAATACTTACCTTTCAACCGCATTTGTCAGATCACAGAGCCCAGCTTCTGAAAGGGAACGTGAACCATGATCATGAACCTGTAAAAGGGGAAAAATGTTGATTAGAAAAATCAATGATAATATCTCGAAAACGAAGGAGGACTACAGAGACAAAACTGGGACGCATACAGATCGACCCCATCGGCTGAAGAGGCCTTCAAGGATTTTCGGAAAATGTTGATGGAAATCTTCGACAGGACTTGTCCCGCACAGTGGATGAGCAAGAATTCAAAGGAAAAGAGGAAACCCATGAAGAGTCAGCAAATTTTAGATCTGAAAAATAAATTGGATGCTCTAGATGTGATTAAAGATGTGAAAAAATATTCAGAGAGTAGAAATGCATATAACACCTTAAAGAGGAAATATAGGGATAAACTGGAAGAAATCAAAAAAAACTTAAACGAGAAAAAATACAAGAAGCTGAAAATAAAACAAGAGCGATATGGGATATAATTAACAAAGAAAAGAATAACAAGAAGAAGGAAACCCCATCTTCACTAAAACCTGATGATTTAAACTACTACTTTTTGAGTGTAGGAAGAAAAGCTGCTGAAAGTTGCTCTAATACTAATGAACACCCACTCAATCTCCTCAGGATAGCCAAGGAAAGGGTTGAGAACTCAATTTTCCTTAATGAAGTAACGGAGAGTGAAATTATTCGAACCGACAGAACTTGAAAGCAAAGGAAACCATAAAACCAATCACTTTTCTGATAAACAGATGTTTCTCAGATGGTTTTCTTCCAGATCAACTCAAGAAAGCGAAAATAGCTCCAATTTTCAAGGCAGGAGACCCACAATCATCGGATAACTATCGACCCATATCAGTGCATACCTGCATAATCTAAAATATACGAAACAGCTCTAAGAGATAGACTTGTCAATTTTTTCGAACACCATAATATTTTTTGCGAGCAGCACCATGGCTTTCAGAGGCAAAAATTTATATCGACTGCACTGGCTCAAATCTTGAACAAAATAGCGGTAGCATTGAATGAAGGAAAAAATGCAAACTCTCGGCCTGCAATTTGAGCAAGGCGTTTGATAGTGTAGTTCATTTTGGAATACTTGGGAAGTTAGATGTTTATGGTATAAGAGGGGTCGCTTTGGATTTAATCAAGAGCTATCAGATACCAGCATGTATGCTTCCAGGGTTGATGCTCCCAGTGGCAGCCTATCAACTATAGTGTGCCACAGGGATCTATCTTGGGTCCGCTGCTGTTCCTCGTTTGTATCAATGATCTATCTGATATATATATATATATATATATATATATATATATATATATATATATATATATATATATATATATATATATATGTATATTCTTTTGAAAAGAGAGGATTTACAAAAATTCGAATAATTGTATTTACAATGAATGCTTATAGCTTTAATTTTGGTGTGTGTCAGAAAAAACACAATCGTAAAAATCAAGAGAAGAAATAGACCAGCAGAAAAACAGACCATGTCCGTTTCTTAATCAGGCATCTAAACTCGCATCATGCCTCCTACGATTGCCCCTAAAGTGTGAGCACAGGAAATGTAACAGGGGAACCATACTATCTTGCGTAAACGAGTGAAAAAACCTGTGGAATAAACTCGTTTCCCTGTCGCTATTGAATTAGCAATAGCTCGTCTGTTTATGTTGTGTTAGTGTCGTGTATACAAAAAGAGTACCAAAAATTTTTCTGCGTAGCAGCTTCATTCTCTCATTGTCATCTTGCACTCCATGATTTACAGGACTTCTTCACGAAGAGAAGGGTGAAAAGGAAGCGGGATTGGGATAGGAAAAATCTGTAACAATGGAAAAACAAAAACAGCAGAAAAATAACATCATATAGTTCTTTTTGCTGACGATACCAGCTTTTTTAATATTGGCGCTGACGTCGACAAAGTGAATCGGTTGTCATTGAATACACTTGCTGAGGCAAAATATAGGTTCGATACAAACAAACTGCAAATGAATGATTATAAAACCCAAGAACTCATATTTGAAACGCGACCTGAAGTAAATACTCATCTTAAATATTTGGGACTCACCCTGGAACCAGATTTGAGGTTCGGTCAGTATATCCAAGATCTAGTCAATAAACTGTCCAGCGCCATCTTCACCCCTAGGAGAATGAAACAAATTGCCGGAAAAATAACAGCACGAACTGTATTTTTGGCTGCTTCTACAGTTTGATATCCTACGGTGTTATCTCCTGGGGAGGACATGATGAAAGTCGAAAAATCTGGTTAAAACATAAATATGCTGTGCGGAAACTATGCAATTCTAAAAAAACTGATAGTTGCAGGAATTTGTTCAAAGAAGAAGGCATACTTACCCTACCATCACTATTCATACAGTCACGATACTTTTCGTTCACGACCACGGACTAAATTTTCAAAAAACTAATTTCAACCATCCATATTCAACCCGAAATGCCGATAAATTCATCATACCCTATCACAGAATTAATGCTGGTTTCAAAATACTACTATTGTATGGACGAATATTTGAACAACCAAAAGTTCTGAGCTATAAATACTTATATCAGTAATCTTTGTGTGTGTAGTTCACCATAAATATGTTTGTCGAAATATAAGAATGTGTACTGAACTATACAGGGATATCCACCGGGACCGTCCGTTAAAAACTTTTTGAGTTCCAATTACAATATCAATCTGAAATTTTATACGCGGCCATATCTAGCGATTTCCAATGGAAGTGGAATATTTTCGAAGTGATGCCATTTCCGGTTATACCGGGAGTAGGTCATCATTTGTTATTTCAAATTGCAATCTACCTTTTTTATTATACATCTAGAACCGACATTTGAGCAAGGCATAAAATATCCAAGTTGTTGGCACTTATCTGTCAAAACTTTTGACAGATTTATTTATTTTTGTTATAAACTCGATTTTTGAGGAACATTTAAAAAATTGTAGCTCGTAGATCTTTTGCACACAGACACAATTTTTGCTTGGGTGGATAGAAGAAGGATCAAGGAATTTTTTAAGCAATCTACACATGTCAATGTTTATTGTGTTGTTTTATATGATATTTTTAACTTGGTATTTTTCAAAAAGCAATAACTCAATTTTTTCAAATGGCACGTGCCAATTTTTATATCGCCATCAGATGAAGCGTCAAATTTCAGATGGAATTGTATCAGCATGTAATATACCCATCTCTTCTAGCTCCGAAATAATTTGGGAATATATTGAATTTTGATGATTTTGCAAGAACTAACAGCGAATGCTTTGAAATATTTGAATCAAGTAGCTGAACTGGCTACGCTCACCTGACAGGTGCCTAAAATTAATGTACTTGTCACTTCATTCATTCAAATTTGATATTTCAACAAGAATTGTTGGTAATTTGAAGTGAAAATTTTTGAAAGACACCAGATTGATAATAATATGGCTGCTTATTCAAACGAGGATATGTTTAATCTCTTTTTAATTCATGGCGAATGTCAAAAAGTGGTGGATAGAACTTGCAGGCAATTCAATAACCAATTTCAAAATTGTAAATGAATTACTATGGGTAAAACAAAATTAGATTAGAAGCAATTTTCTGCAATTTGGAGGAACAAAATACATAGAAACTAGAAGAAAACCAATTCTCGAGGACGACGACAAATTAAAACGCTAGCGTATTTTCGTCCCATTCCACATGCGTCCATTAAGTCAGCGTCAATGGATATTGGATTGAGTTATACTTCCATTCAAAGGATCCTTAAGAAACACAACATGAACCCGTATTCTTTTATCAGACTACAAAAATTGAAACCATTTGACCTTCCCAAGCGGCTAAATTTCTGTGAAAATTTATTAATTCGGCTTCAAGAAGATGAGACAATGCTGCAAAAAACTATATGGTCTGATGAACTCAAGTTCAATGAAAGTGGAATAACCAACAGGAGAAATCGACATTTTGGAGCCACAGAAAATCCACATTTCATTGAGGTTATTGATTTCCAAAATGAATTCATCGTGAACGTTTTTGCAATTTTAATGAATGACTTGTAGGCTTATCACATTTATGAGGAAAATCTTAATGGACAAAGATACCTGGAAATTTTGAGAGAAACATTAGCAAATTTTTTAGATGGATTACCCCTTAACATTCTGAGGGATTGCTATTACCAAACAGAAATGTTCGAGGATAAATGGTGGGGTAATCAAGGACCAAATTTATGGCCTCCGCGTTCTCCGGACCGGACGCCCCTTGATTTTTATTGATGGGGCAAAATCAAGAGTGAAGTGTATCTTATTCCTGTAAGAAGTAAAGAAGAGTTACTAGAGTTCATTCATAATGCTTTTCGTAATATTGATCCTGAGGAAACTAGGAGGGCAACTCATCATATTCGTATACGAGCTGTCAAGTGTATCGAACAAAATGGGGCCCATATTGAACATTTATTCAGATCGTAAATTAGTTTTCTCCTATGATGTTGGCTATCATTCATTCGTATTAATGTAATTATCTTCGATGATTGGTTTTCGCTTAGTTCCTACAATTTTTATTCATCCGAATTGTAGAAAATTGCTTCTAATGCTTCGAAATTTTATTTTACTCATAGACGGTAAATTTTGAAATTGGTTATTGAATTGCCTGCAATTTCTACCCACTACTTTTTGACATTCTTAAATGAATTAAAAAAAGATTAAATATATTTTCGTTTGAATAACCAGTGGTTTTATTTCAAATGTGTTGTATATTTTTGATATTTTCAACCAGAAATAACGACAATTCTTGTTGAAATATCAAATTCGAATGAACGAAGTGACAGGTGCATTAATTTAAGGCACCTGTCAGGTGAGCGTAGCCAGTTCAGCTTCTTGATTTAAATATTTCAAAGCATTCTCTGTTAGTTCTTGCAAAATCATCAAAATTCAATATATTCCCAAATTATTTCGGAACCCTAAGAGATGGGTATAGTACATGCTGATACAATTCCATCCATTCATTTGAAAAAAGCCAAATTGAAAAAATCATACAAAACAACGCAATGAACATTTGACATGTGTAGATAGCTTTAAAATTCCTTGATCCTTCTTCTATCTACCCAAACAAAAATTGTGTTTGTAGTGCAAAAGATCGACGAGCTACAATTTTTTTGAATGTTCCTCAAAAATCTAGTTTATAACAAAAATAATTAAATCTGTCAAAAGCTTTGACAGATAAGTGCTAACAATTTGGTTATTTTATGCCTTGCTCAAATGTTGGTTCTAGACGTATAATAAAAAAGGTAGATTGCTATTTGAAATAACAAAGTGATTACCCACTTCCGGTATAACCGAGAATGGTATTACTTCGAAAATATTTCACTCCAATTGGAAATGGCTAGTTATGGCCGCGTATAAAATTTCAGTTTGATATTATAATTGAAACTTAATAAGTTTTTAACGGACGGTCCCGGTGGATATCCCTGTATATATTATAATAATATTATGTTGACTACCCCATGTAAGTTTTGATGGGTTGTATTGTTCATTTAATCCTGATTTGTTTCTTTCTGCTAAATGGACAATAAATAAATAAATAAAAATTCTAATACCTATCCAATGGTGTATAGGTTTTCTATACCTATTTTCAACAGTTTTCGAATTAAAAATAATTTTTATTTATTTAAGAATTTATTCATGACAAATGAACGTTTAATTCAGTTTTCATTGAAAAATTCATTGAAATGTTTTCTAACATTACATAGGAATTATTGTACGGAATACTTCTCAAATCCAATAGTCAATTGTAGTAGGAACTGTATTATAATTTCTGATTTTACCTCTCCTCATAGGAAAAAGTTCACCTGGGATCTGGAGATCTTGGGGGCCAATGAATAAACCCTCCTCGACCAATTCACGTGTCTTGATATATCGCATTGAGTTCCTGACGAATTTCGAAGGAAACATGTGGAGGAGCTCCATCTAACTGAAACCACATTTCATTTCGAACTCTTTCTGGAACTCTTTTTAATCTAACCTATCCTGGCCAACCAATTGTCATTCAAAAAAGTGTTGTTCAACTACATAATGTTTAAGGTTTCAAGTCAAGCAGCTTAAAAAATTTTTAAAAAGCTTGACATGTCTTGAAATTCAAGCTTCTGAAGAATCAGAGGTTTGACTTTACTTGATTTTGCAACCCAGAAGCTTGACTTGACATCAAGCTTTTTCAAGCTGCTTGAAAGCTTAACACTTGAAAAAGCTAAGTTCACTTACTAATCGCTTGTTGCCGTACCCATATAGGTGCAATAGACGTAGTATCTCTAGTCCTACAGAATCTTTTAGATGACTGCGACACAATGGGATTTCGGAACTACGTTCGATCTAGTCAATTCGTTTCACAGCGCAACAAGTAGATATAAAAAGCTCCGTTAGGAAATTTGTTTAATTTAAAGAAAAAGGAAAGAAATCAATCAGCAGTCATTTCAGAAATGTGAAGAATTTCTGAATTCAACAACATTCGAGAAAATATTGATGTCGCCTTCAACGTACAATTGATTTCTTTATAATATAAAATAGATTCAAATGATTCGTATCATTGCTTAAAAACTCTATATTCGTTGTAAAAATATATAGAAGCCTGAAGGAAATCTATGAAGTGTCGTCATCTGGCGGCCAGAAGTGTAACTATGATAACCGATCGATAGGGGTTTACTAGATTCAGAGATATTCAACAGAACCCTTTCGGAGAGTAGGTGAATCTCCGAGAATCGATATTGAACGGTGATTCCCCGAGAAGCGAGCGTTGGGGAGTCCATGGACTTCCTGAAACTCGTAGATTAAAAGAAATTCTTTTTCCTTTTTATTCCATTCATTATGAACATACTTTTACTGTTATACCATTATTAGTATACCAGTACGACAGACCGCACTAAAAGAAAAACCTAGGAGTGTAAAATATGCACTAAGTGATGAAAAGACAGTTTTCAAGAACTGCGTTAAATTATTACCTAAACTGAAAACAGATTGAGTTACAAATCAGCAAGGACGTTCAGATGTCTCAACTCTTAGTTCAAAAACTGCAACTATTAACTATCTGATATGGGTATGTAGTTTCGCATATATTTTCTTTTCGACTTAAGTTTCGAAGTAGGTATTTCTTTTATTTTCACAGAAGTTTGATTCAGTTGTTTTCATTTTCACAAAACTTTATTCTAATTGTTTTTTAGAAAATTTATTTATGTTTTTATATCGGGAGATTTGTGCGTTAAATGGTGGGGGAACCGGTTCATCGAGAGTTCGTGCATCGACTCTTGATTCCTGAGTGTTGATCGTTGATGTTCCAGATTTCTTCAAGGATTGGTAGTTGTTTGCCATATTTCGAAACTAACTATCGTAAGGGTCAGGTTTTGGGATATATTTCCTAAAAGTTAACGTTATACTGCGTAGAGTCTCGCCTACGTTGCCTTTTAAAGTCCTCACTCTTTTCAGGCATTACTGTTTTTATGATTATTCTTTTCTAAAGAATCCAAGAATTATTTCAAAATAGAAAGTTCATAAATAACTCGTATTCAAAACTTCAAAACAGATCTGACACTTTTTGATAACAACACGAATCTTATTTTCAACTTTGAACATCTTTGCATTCTTCTCTTGCAAACTTTAGTTGCTAAGAGATCACAGTCAGAAAAAGTCTGCGAACTTGGTATCAGGAAGAGAGACATGAATCTCAGTGCTAAGTTCGAAAAACCTTGTCAAGATCATACCTCGAGAGAGCCACATTTCCGCGTGTAAAACTAGATGTTCATGCTCACTGCCCATTTCTTTCCACATCAATGAAAATAATCTGGATTGCTGAGCTCGAGTATCAATGTAGTTAATGGTTTGAACTATCTCGTTAATTATCTTTTGGAGTAGTTCTGGCTATCTCTTGAATACTGAGGCCTTATGATGAATACAACAGTGTGCATTCCATCTCAGAGGCCACTGCTTTGCCAAGACTTTGAAGTCATGCTCTGTTGTTCCTTTTGCTACATCTGAAAACAAGCACACACATTCTGTACAGTTGATGTCATGTTCATTGAAAAAGTCAATGAATACAGTGAAAATATCTACTGTTGTAGTGTGAAACATATCACACGGGAAAAGAAGATCTTCAAATATCTGATCCTTCGACAAAAACCATAGTAAACATTATTGTTTTTTTTTTTGATATGTATGTGCTTTCATTCTATTGTAGTGCATACATGTCATCTGACTGTGTTTTTTTGACATTTTACACTTCACTTTCACCCTTGTTCTTGTCCTGTATTTGGGTTTCCTTCAACGATTTCATGATTTCTTTTCAGTTTCTTACATTAAATTTCATTTATATATTTCTCGATCGAAGATTGTGTGTTATTTAAAAGTTTATTCTCGCTCTTATTGAATATAAGAGGAAGAATGTTCTATTGCAGCTGTGTTCTGATTCAAGCTTTGCGATTCAAAAAACTTTTGTGAAAATAATGCTTGACTTAACTTGAATTCTGAAAACAAAAGCTTGATTGTATTTCGCGTCCATTCAAATCAAACAGCTTGATTTTCAAATCAAGCCGTAAATCCGTAATGTTCCACTACCCTACCCCAAATATTTTGACATCATGCAGTAAACTATTTATTCGGTTGCTATAGATTTCTGTAAAAAGTGTATTCATATAAAAACAAGTAATTTGTTTTTAGAAATTTTACTAAATAATTGTTATTCGTAACGCGTTTCACTACACCATAGCTTCTTCAAACGAATGAATGTACAGAAATTATGACAACTATATAAGAATGAGAACACAAATACAAATGTTCTTAAGTATTTAAAAGCCTATTGGGTGCTCCTTCTTAAGTGATTATTGATGACAGGTATATCCAATAAAATTAAGGAATAAATTGCTCCCTGAAGAGCTTCAATAAAGGTGAAGGGCTTAAATCGACTTGTTTATTGATGAGTCTACCTGAGTGTCTGTGTTTGTTGATTTCTAAAGTTTCCCAAGGATCTACCTTCCAATATTTATTATCTGTATGCAAAAATTCAAACTGTTCAATCTGATTTTTTATTTGAAAAACTGCGTTTATGTTCCGATATTCTAATATTAAAATTCCTATGTGTCCTACTAATGTAGAAGTTATTACAATCATTGCAATTCAACCTATAAACACCTGATTTATTATTTTTATCTAATTTAGTTTTATTGTTTGTTGTATATTTGCCTAAGCTATAATTAGTTTGGAAAGCTATTTTGAAATTATTGCTACTCAAGAATGATTTCAGTTTTTCACTTGTAATGCCAACGTAGGTTAAGGTGTTGAATTTTTGTTTCAATCTATCGACAGGGTAAACTTCATTCAATGTGATTCTACTTTGTTTTTTATTTAAAATATTATTTATCATTTTGGGATTGAAACTTTTTTAGCTATTTGTTGAATCAAATTTAATTCTTTGTTGAAATTTTCTGGTGATAACGGAATGTTAATCAATCTATGAATAAAACTGTTGAATGCTGACATTTTATGTTTATAGGAATGACACGAAATTGCGGAAACATATTTTCCATGTTCATTCGAAATTGTTACGTCTAAGAAATTTATTGAATTATTGCTTTCTATTTCGGTTGTGAATTCAATTTTTGGATGTAATGAATTTATATGATTTTCGAAAATTTTAACTGTCTATCTGTTCCTGTAAAGCATATAATGATATCATCTACATAGCGATACCGGTATAAACAATATTTACTGGATGAATATGAATTAATTTCTCTAAATTAATCATGAATATTTCAGCTAACAAAGGACTTAAGAATTGCCCATAATCAAGCCGTCTTCACTAGTATAATATTTGTTATTGAAATGGAAATAATTTTGATCTAAACAAATTTGTAATAATGAAAGAATATCCAATTTAATGATCGTGTTAACATGATTCTTTTCTAATAATTCTTTAACTAAGTAGTACGTATCTTTCGGACGAATGTTGGGAAATAGATTTTTAACGTCGAAAGAAATGAGTTTGGAATTAGGTGGTATAATGGTATCTTTGATATTGGCATTTAGTTAGTATGAATTTTTGACAGAAAATGCAGATTTAAAATTGCTATGTTTTATTAGCTAGACGTTAAGCACTGCCCACTTCCTCTAGAATATTTGCTTCACGGATGAGAGTACTTTTTTTTAATGGCGCTGTAAATCGTCATAACTGCTGGCTCTGGTCGGACTCTAATCCCAGAATCTTTCGTGGAATACATACAAAATATCCTGAAGAACTGAATGTTTGGGTTGGCATCTATGGAAATCGTCTGATTGGGCCATTTTTCCTACCAGGAAGGCTGACGGGAGAAATGTCTCTCCATCTACTTGAAGTATTAATCAATCCGGCCATAACTGAAATTTTGGAAAATGATCCTAGCTATTCAGAAGAGGATGTTGTGTTTCAGCATAATGGTGCCCCCCACATTTTGCACTTCCTATTCGACAATATTTAGATCGAGAATTTCCTGATCGGAAGAAGAGTCTCTACAGAATGGCCGCCACGTTCTCTCGACTTGTCATCATTGGATTTTTTTATGGGGCCACTTAAAGAATCAAATTTATAAAACTGATCTAGATTTGGTGGATTTGCGTTAATGGATTGTAGTCAAGTGTGCTCGTATAACCCCTGAAATGCTACGTAATGTCCGGGAACGTTTGCAGCAGAATCTGTATTTGTGGTTGGAAGTTGGCGGCGAACACTTTGAACATTTCTTCCATTGATACCGAGTTGACCTATGAAATGTATCAGGTATAATAAATTATATTGTTTTCTCAATTTTTCAATTCTCAATTTTTACTCACCAACAAGTAGATAATTCTATGAATAAGCTCTACTGTTTTTATTTAAAATATTATTTATCATTTTGGAATTGTAACTTTTTTAGCTATTTGTTGAATCAAATTTAATTCTTTGTTGAAATTTTCTGGTGATAACGGGATGTTAATCAATTTATGAATAAAACTGTTGAATGCTGACATTTTATGTTTATAGGAATGACACGAACAGTTATGTATTACAATATCTGTATGTGACTGCTTATGGTAAATTGCGGAAACATATTTTCCATGTTCATTCGAAATTATTACGTCTAAGAAATTTATTGAATTATAGCTTTCTATTTCGGTTGTGAATTCAATTTTTGGATGTAATGAATTTATATGTTTTTCGAAAATTTTTAACTGTCTATCTGTTCCTGTAAAGCATATAATGATATCATCTACATAGCGATACCAGTATAAACAATATTTACTGGATGATTATGAATTAATTTCTCTAAATTAATCATGAATATTTCAGCTAACAAAGTACTTAAGAATTGCCCATAATCAAGCCGTCTTCACTAGTATAATATTTGTTATTGAAATGGAAATAATTTTGATCTAAACAAATTTGTAATAATGAAAGAATATCCAATTTAATGATCGTGTTAACATGATTCTTTTCTAATAATTCTTTAACTAAGTAGTACGTATCTTTCGGACGAATGTTGGGAAATAGATTTTCAACGTCGAAAGAAATGAGTTTGGAATTAGGTGGTATAATGGTATCTTTGATATTGGCATTTAGTTAGTATGCATTTTTGACAGAAAATGCAGATTTAAAATTGCAATGTTTTATTAGCTAGACGTTAAGCACTGCCCACTTCCTCTAGAATATTTGCTTCACGGATGAGAGTACTTTTTTTTTAATGGCACTGTAAATCGTCATAACTGTTGGCTCTGGTCGGATCAATCCCAGAATCTTTCGTGGAATACATACAAAATATCCTGAAGAACTGAATGTTTGGGTTGGCATCTATGGAAATCGTCTGATTGGGCCATTTTTCCTACCAGGAAGGCTGACGGGAGAAATGTCTCTCCAACTACTTGAAGTATTAATCAATCCGGCCATAACTGAAATTTTGGAAAATGATCCTAGCTATTCAGAAGAGGATGTCGTGTTTCAGCATAATGGTGCCTCCCACTTCCTGTTCGACAATATCTAGATCGAGAATTTCCTGATCGGAAGAAGAGTCCCTACAGAATGGCCGCCACAATCTCTCGACCTGTCACCATTGGATTTTTTTATGAGGCCACTTAAAGAATCGAATTTATAAAACTGATCTAGATTTGGTGGATTTACGTTAATGGATTGTAGTCAAGTGTGCCCGTATAACCCCTGAAATGCTACGTAATGTCCGGGAACTTTTGCAGCAAAATCTGTATTTGTAGTTGGAAGTTAGCGGCGAACACTTTGAAAATTTCTTCGATTGATACCGAGTTGACCTATGAAATGTATCAGGTATAATAAATAATATTGTTTTTCAAGTTTTCAATTCTCAATTTCTTTTTACTCACCAACAAGTAGATAATTCTATGAATAAGCTCTATTGTTTGAAAACCAAATAAACGTGTTCTGAATCTCCAACCAAAATCAGCAGACCTCACACACACTGTATCGCTCTCTATCAATTCATCCTGTATTTTCATCACAATGCAGATGAAGCAAAAAGTTTGTCTACAATATTCTAGAAATTCTAAAACCTTTTTAATGAGTTATTACTCAAACTAACTGATCAATTCGGATATTTGAGGGATTGACACCCTCATCTGAGGGGGTGTACTGGAAGCACCACTGCTTGAAGATATTTTTCCTCAAAATACAACAGTCTTTCCGTGAATGATTATTCGAAATCGACAGATTTTGCAATCACTGAAAATAACCAGCCTTTGACTTCTTCCAAATATGTCAAAACTCAGAAATTATTACACATTTGTGTTGAAAATCAAAAGAGCTTTCTTCCTTACTCAAATATTTGAGTTTTGTGCTCCCCTGCTTAGGGGGTTGATGTGAAATATAATCACCGAGTGCTAAAAGATGTCCCCCTTCAGACAAAAATTGACCTGTTTCTGCTTTTTGTCCAGAAACGAATAGTTTAGCAGTTGAGTCTTTTTTATTTCAGTTGCCCCACCCGGTATAGACAGACACATAATGATATAAAAAAGTTGAAACAAAATTTTAGAAATTGTTTAGCTTCAGTGATCGATATTTCAATTCGAAATGCATGCAGATGAGTTTTGTGAAAGTTGCAATTCTTTCATTTTGGATAATGGAAATACATTGGAGTATTCAAGATTGCGCTATCTTTTTTTCATTAATTAATTTTTATTTTTCTTTTCTCATGAGTAATAAATAATTTTCTTTTGTTCCTATTGTAAGTGTTGTGAGTATAGAAATGAAAACATTTGGGGTGTTTAGATGAAGCCATAGAATGTTCAAAAATGTTATATATATTTGGAAAGATTATATTTCTGTTGTGGGTATAGAACTGAAAACATTTGGGGTGTTTAGATGAAGCCATAGAATGTTCAAAATTGTTATATATATTTGGAAAGATTATATTTTTATATATATTTGGAAAGAGGATATTTACTTTCTCAATCTTATCCCAATTCACATAAGATTCACATTTGAAAAATACTACTATACAGAGTGTTACATAATTGTATGTCACAACTTAAGGAGGTAAAACTACTAGCAATTTTAAGAAAATAATTTCATATAAACATCGGTCCGCAAAAGCTTCATTACGGAGCTACAGGGTGTTGAAACTTTCGGAAAAAATTGTTTTTTCATTCAAAACTCCTGCAGTTTTTGAGATATTCAACCCAAATTTGGAATGCAACCTTTTTTCCCAGCCTCCATCAATACAGGTCCTAAATTTCAACTAGAATATACAAGCAAGTTGTCTTCTTTTCCGGAGACATGTCTTCTTTTGCCCTTTCAACCATTTTGCAGAACGCCACTGATCACCATACAATCAATTTTCGTCATTTTCTTTCAATTCAGAAATTTTTTTGGCACTCGTAATTTTTTCATAGCTCCAACCGTTTTCGACAGAAAAATTATTGAATTTGAATAATTGGAATTGTATGTTATTCGCTAAATGAAAAATAAAATTAAAATACTCTATAGGTGGCTCGTCTTCTGAGACTCAACTTATACTTATTCAATATCAAACTAAAAAAAAGAACAATTAAAAATTGAATAAATTGCTGGAAGTGTCCTCCTCCTGCAAGAATACAGGCCTCGGCCCTTCTTCGCATATTATCACGCACTCTTTGAAATATTCCTCGGGTATTTCTTATCGTGTCATAAGAGATTGTTATTCTATTTCTCAATTCTTCTACAGTTCACTGGAGTGGTATAAACTAAACTTTTGATATATCCCTATAAGAAAAATTCTGAACTATTTAATTCTGGGGACCTACGAGGCCATGTTTCTTGCCCACCCCGACCTATCCATCGGTTGTTGAATATATTATACAAGAATTCCCTAGCTTCTCCACTGAAATATGCTGAAGCCCCGTCATGCATGAGCCACACTATGTTTCTCACCAAAAGTGGCACATCCTCGAGCAATAAAGGTAACTCCTCCTCAAGAAATTGCCGATAAGCGGGACCGTTTAGTCTGTTAGGCAAAAAAATGGCCCAATCAAATAATTTCCAATTATTCCGACCCAGAAATTGTTCTTGATGATGAGATTCGTCAATCAAATAAGGAACCATCGGCAGAAATTCAGTCTTGAAGGAAAATCTCGAGGAAGTAGAGTTTGGACGCGTTGAATATGAAGCGGGTACAATAAAAAGTCGTGGAGAATCCTCTAAACTAGAACATGTGAAATAATCAACTGATTTCCAATTTTTCTTGAACTCACATGAGGATTCAAATCCATATAATTGCTTCCTCAATATCTGGAGTTCTCATAGTTTGAGTTGCACCTCTTAAATGATTATTTGCAGTGTAAAAAAGTTTCTGAATTGAACAAAGATGACAGCAATTGATTGTACGCTGATCAGTGGCGTATAGCAAGAAAATTTGAAAGGGCAGAAGAAGACATGACTCTGGAAAAGATTCTAGTTGAAATTTAGGACGTGCAATGATCGAGGCTGTAAAAAATGCTTGCATTCCAAATTTGGACTGAATATCTCAAAAACTGCAAGAGTTTTGAAGAAAAAACCAATTTTTTCCGGAAATTTCAACACCTTGTAGCTTCGTAACGAAGCTTTTGCGGACCTATGTTTATATGAACTTTTTTTCTCAAAATTGCATGTAAATTTACCCTCTCAAGTTGTGACATACTATTATGTAACACCCTGTATTTGTAATTCAAAAACCATTCAATAGCGAAAAATTGAATATATCCCCGTATTCTAATCAAAATAGTATTCACCTTACTTTGATAGCAACTGAGATAATGGTATATGCCGATATTCCCAAAAACCTAGAAATCCAGAATAACTGTAAAACAGAAGAAGATAGCTGCGATCTGTTCTCACCAATCAATTTTACGAGAAAATCGAGGATGAAATTGTGTATTCTCTTCTCAGCTGCCGTACTAAAACATCGAAAAAAGGACTTCCTGTTCCTGAATGAAAAGCAAATTAGATTACTAACTTTTTTGCTCTCCTCAAAAACCAAGTAGCTTATCAGAATTGTGTAGGAAAGTTTCTAAACATTATTTAGAAAATGGTCAGTGACGTACTACGAAAAGTTTTGTTGGTAAAATGGGTATGATCCCAGATAAAATATCTCACTGTAGATAATTACAACAAATTGGAATGCTAAATCGTGTAGATCTCCAAGAGTAAAATACATTTGAAATGTGATGTACTGGATAAGTAGAGAAAATATGAACTAAAAATGAAGAAAATATCAACACCCTGTATTTGCAAAACGAAACATCTTTCGACTTTTCATGTTCTGGCCGAGTAGCAGAGGTGACCATTTTATGCATGATTCCTTTTATAGTATTCCTCATATTTATCGTCATCTCATTTTAACTTTTGGAAGGCTGCTTTTTTCGAGGTGATAGCGATGTTATATCAGATCAGTCCATTTTCATATTCTTTCGAACAATCCCGGAGTGGCACATGCAAAGTGTTTAATGACATCATAAGTTGTATATTTTCATAACCTTGTCCTTAGATGGTGTTTATGACTTAAATATCATTACGAAGGTCGAAATAAAATGGTGGTCGATCGATCTATTCAACTATTCACACATGTGTTAAAAATTTTATAACATACAATTCACGGTCAATTGACTTTACTTGAAAATCCTTTCAGTTCTTATCGATTGTTTGATTTACTGTAGTATATTTCCGCTGATGAAGCCAGTATCACACTGGTGATACTTTAGATTTTATTATCGTGAATTAGCACGGAATCATCAACTCTGCATTACACCGAACCAAGGCCCCCGTGAGGGTTACTGGCGTTTGTGTGCAAAAAAGGCGTCCCTTAAGGCATTTTGGATCATGTTTTTTTATTTTTTTTTGAAGGTAGGAGGTAGGAAGGTAGGTGCTTGAAGTAAAGCAAAAAACTGAACTTTAGAAGTCATATTTATTTGTAGACTAAAATATCAAAATGAAACAAACAGAATAAAATCATAACAGAATAAATTCCTGTTCACACCCATTTTGAAATATTTACTTAAGTAATGGGATACAGACACGTTGACTCGTTGTTTATAAATACTAGAAAATAACCTAAAACTAAAAATCACATTTTTAGGAACAGATAACAGAAATATTGCCTACACACACATATATATATATATATCCTATTGTTAGGATACCACCCTTGATTTATATATTAATTGTACAATAGAATGTATCACCCTTATTCATCATCCCAGGAATTACGTAAAGATTTTTGTTTGTTCCTAATACGAAATTTCATAAGACAAATATGATAAAATAATACATTACTTCTAACCTCTTTGCCCTATTTTAACGCTTGAATAAAAATTAATCACTTTATTTTTGTGGCTGCGACACATTAGACTCAACTTTTGGCCTCTCTAGATAGTTTTATCATATTTCTTTGGAAACTTAATTACGCAATTAACCACGCGTCTATTTTTTCTAGAACAAACAACACATGTGATTCCTTGCTTATAAAAGCATATCCTCCAACCCAGAGGATTCATTCCGTATTCATTCATTATCCATTCGGCATTCATTCAGCATTTATTATTCATTTTGATTCATTATAATCTACAAAGTCTAATCCTAAATCTACTAAATCTTTGTATCCCCTTAAACTAAATCTCAAAATCATCTAAGAATCAAATAAATACAAGTTAAAGTATTCTACAAGTGTTCCTTCTATTCACCATCACCACAACATAACAGACGACGAAGAGAAACCCAACAATTTATATATATATATATATATATATATATATATATATATATATATATATATATATATATATATATAAGTACTACTTTCTACTGATACTTAGATATATTAAAAAATATGCAGATTTTTCTAATAACAAATACGTAGGGAACTTCGTTTTAAAATCAAAAATGATAGCTAGGTCTACGTGCTACTTTCATTTGAATTAAAACAATACGCCGAGCCTTCTTGGTTGTTAATTCTTGAACAGTTAACCCTTTATCGTTCTTTGTCGTTGTCCTGTGATAGAATATTAAAGCTAATCCGTAGAGTCGATCGGAGGTCATTTTGGACCTTAGTAATTCTTTTATCCGGCGCATAGTGCGATTGTGACCGTTGTACGTGGTAGCGCGAGGTACGTCAGTGCAGCCTGACGCACGACGAGAAAAACTCCTGTATGCTGTAGTGTAGTCACAAAGTCGACTTTGACAACCTCTCCTAGTCCCATATCGCATGCACAACTCCAATTCACTGTAAGGTGTCTTAATTTCATAAAATTTCCGCACTTTTTACAGCGCATCGCCAGATGTAGTTCCTTTTTCTACTGTCTTAGAATGGAGCCTCTCGTCAGCGATGGCAACCGTTGCTGGTCAGAAAACCATGCCGAATTTGACTGCAGAAACGAGCCCATGTCACAGATTTTGTTTCAATCTTTCAGTTTTCGTAGTTTTCTTGTAAGAAGAACCGTAGGTGGAGTATTTTTATTCCTTTCAAGGAAAATGTGAACACACACATAAATGTGAGTAACGAAGCACAAAGCATATAAACTCAATTGCAACACGCAGTACAAACGCACTCGCGAACTTAACAACACAGTTATTTTTCAAAATGAAACTGAACTGCAGTGCGGCGACTGTACGGGTATAAATAGCCTGGTAGAATATTCTAGAAATAATCTCGTTTCGAGGCGATGCCAGCTGTCTATTATGTGCGCGCGCAATTTCAAGACAAGGGGCACTGTTTACCTGCGGCTAGGCATTATCTACTCCGGCTTTGTGAATGGTTTCCTATTTTCGTCATATTTCAGGTATTCTAGAAAGTTCTGAATAAGAACTCTGAAATAGTTCAATCATTTCACGTTTCAATAATCACTGGAGAAATCATGCAAATGTTCATATTTCAATATCAAATATCTTCCAAACAATATAATAAAGCACGCGTGTGACAACAGGGCCCATTGGGTGCGATCGGATAGCGGCAGGTCCCTCCCGCGAGTATTTATATCTAAATCTCATCACATGAAAATTCATATTTCTATTAATATGTTTGTAGAAATTTTAATTTCTTTATTATTGTTTTAGTATAACTTCATTTGATATTTTCTTAGCATCCAACCTTTTACTTTATTTCGGTGAAATTCCATTCTATCTAGTGCTTATTGCTCGATCCTCAAAGGGGTAGCAGCTGATCCCCCCATCCTCGGCTACACACATGCGCATTAGCTAATACCTCTGATCTTTGGTATAACCGTTCTGTTTCGGAACGCAGTATCGATGTAGTTTTGTCCTCAATAGTAGATGCAAAGTTGAGTATACATCAATGTTTGCTATTCAAACATTTCATTAATTTCAAAGTTCCAATTTTATTACTGTCTTATCGTGAAGTACTGGATGCGAAAAAGCATTGTTATTTTCCTGAAGAAGAGATCACTGAATCACGTGCAGAAATTAATTCTTTGCTGGATAACACTGTGGACTGGTATACTTAAATCACAACAACCAGTATTGCGTAATATCTTTTTGGATTCAAGTAAGGATTTCATTTTATCAGGTAAATGGAATTCTGACAGTAGTAAGGGGTACGGTTAATATAAGCAATATTAGTCGGATTCAAGTATCGATGATAGCAGTTTATTCGTTACTTCTCATGTTTCGTTAAAGTTGCTATGCAAATCTAAAACCTTAGAGACTGACCATATAGGATGGAAAAATCCTCGCACTTCTTCCACATAATTTTGCAGACTCATAATCTTACAATTCACTGATGAAACAAAATAACTAAGTGTGCAAGAAGGAGCTTATTACAGTATTCAAATAAGTAATCCACATTTTACTTCTAATAATAGGCGTGACGATAGTATGATATAATCAAAGATTTAATAACTTTAGGGGACATACACATTCAAAGGTTACAAAAAACTGATTCAGTTTTATATAAAAAATTGAGATTAATAAGATTTTCAATGAAATAAAAGAGTAAAATACTGCAATCGGCCATTTTGACTGAAACGCCAATCACAGTGCATGACGTCATACTTATGTAAGCTTCACTATGTTTTGATTACTTACTACGATTGATTTTATATTTGTTTTTGTGATTTATCGACTGTACAACACGAATCTATCTATAACAATGGAACCAGACTTTGTTAAGGCAAACAGCTCAAATTTGTCCAGGATCGATTTATTGATGTTGGGCGAGTTCCTCGCAACAAATAAAGAATTCTGCTCGTTCGAATTTAGAAACGTGAAAACCTCTTTGTAAGTATATTTTATTTGTATTTATCTTTAACACTAGAGACAAATATGACCAAGTAGTAATCAGACTCGTTTTAAACTCGTAGAAGTTTATTTTGTTTTACTTTCATAGGTTATTTCTACTGAATCAATATTCTAATAAATAAGTTAGTAAATTATACTTGAATTACAAGATGCAATTTATGTTGAACTTGATGGCTCTTTAACTATAGTACTTTCTTTAAATTGCGTTTCACACTCTTCAAGAATCATCATCCTTCGTTTCTTTACTATATAGGATCGCTCTATTGTGTTAGATGTTTGTGTTTTCCTGTCTGGTTGGCAAGTAAATTTTGTGGGCATACATTTTGGTTTCATACGTACTTGTGATACCGACCCCATCCATATAATCTTCCATATCATTGGGCAACTGAAAACTGCAAAGGTAACAATTAAAATTGATAATAAGAATGATAACCAAGACTAACACAAACATAACCTCAATAAATGACTACTTATTCCATAACCTCTACATTTCAACTATTTCACGTCAAACCAACATTAAGTTACAAATCTATCAATACATTAAAACATACTCACATCAAAGTGATCTTCACAGAAATAAAGTGGCGAATTTGTCTTTACATTCGGGTTTCGCCGTGAAAGCTTTAATCATTTATCATTTATTATTTTCAAACACCTTGTTGGGTACACTGAGGTACTGCACACCACTTATAAACTTTAGAATTCATTTTAAACACAAGAAATACGCAACGTTTGTTTACTTTGCTGTCTAGCTGAGCGTAAACAAATTTGACGTTTACATAAGTATGACGTCACACAAAACGCCATGACGCGGCGAGCTGTTTTCGCGCAATATTTAAAAATAATTATAAAAATGGGTCTAAACTTCCAAAAACTTTAGTTTATTACCGCAATAAAGGTTTTGTTGTAAATAGAAGATGTGTATCCGCATTACGGAAGAGGATTTCAAAATTTTCGTCATGCCTATTGCCTTCAATGTCGATCATATCTTACAATTAAGAATGGTAGATGTTAAGGTTTGCTGTGCTTTAACTGATACGTCTTCAAGCAAATGTTATATTTGAGGAGTAACTTCAAATTATGTGAATGATATTGAGAAATCCTTGAATATACCAGTCGAAAAAAAAATGTTTTACTTTATCGATCATCTTTCGTTCTTCATACTTACATAAGATTTCTTCAAAACTTCATGCTTCTCTTCTATAAAATTGATTTTAAAAAATAACACTTTCAGAAATTGATATGTTACTTCTTGCTCAGAAAAATCAAGATTTATAGCATGTTTAGGTTTGATAGTTGATATACCGCGTAATGGAGGAAGTGCCAATTCTAATGAAGGTGATACTGCCAGTAATTTCTCTTTTAATTCACCTATTTCGGCAAAAATAACAGGTTTAGATCAGATTTCAATAAGAAGCTGTGGTCACTTACTTCAAGGTTTATTGTTAGGCTATAGTTTCAATAAGGACGAATTCAAAAATTACCCTTTACAAACAGCGCAGTTAATTGTTCTGACCTATCATTGGTATAATCTACCTACTTCTGTGCATAAAGTTTTAAATCATGGGTCTGAGGTTATAGATGATTCGATATTGACAAAAATATTAAATTGTTTATGCGAGAGATTGCAACGAAAATTTCAAGCGTTCTAACTAACACTAATCTTTCACACAGACTACTTCTCATCTCGGTCCCTTTCATATTTTCCTTGAGAAAAATACCCACCAAAAAGAACTCTGTGTTACATAACACTGGTCTGCAATGGTTTTGTTGCCCTAGATATGAAAATGATTTTGGGTCTATTTATGCACACAATTCGTGAAACTATCAATGATTTTGTAGGATTTGCTCTGATTTCTTTTTAAATCTTATTTTTATTTTACATAACAAAACGTAAAACAAGAAACAAAATAACAGATATATTTATAATGTCAGTTATGTTTTGAGAAATTCGGATACATCGAAGTAAATAAAGAGGAAAATGTCGAAAATATATTTCATATTTCCATAAAACGCCTTTTATGAGCTTTTCTTCTATAATTTTTCAGGGGACAATCTCTTTTCAAAGACCAGCAGTAATCTGCCATCATGTAACAATCCCGTCGACTTTGATACCTATCTTCCATCACTTTTAGATCTTGATGAAACCGCTCTCCCTGTTCCTCACTATAATTTCCTAAATTATCTGGAAAAGTATCTAGATGATTGCGGAGATAGTGTAACTTAATACTCATATTTGCTCCTAAAGTCTGAAAGTTTGTCAGCATATTTTGCACAATTTCTTCATAATTTGCTGCTTTATGGTTACCTATGAAATTTTCGACAACCAACACAAAACTTTTCCAAGCTTTACTTTCCGGAACAGTCATAACTTTGATAAAATCTGAGTCTTTCATCAATTGCCGTATTTGAGGACCAACTTAATATGTAATGGTGGAAGTATGATTTTGTCTCTGCTCACCAGCGGCTCCCTTATTACGTTGGCTTTACCGACAGTTAAAGAATTTCTTACAGACTAAACATCTTGTTCCTAATGAAGTTGCTTTGCTCTACTATCCCACATACAAATAAAGCAAGGGTATTTTGTATATCCACTTTGTTGGCCAAGTAAAAAATTAACCATTTTTAAATCCACACAGATCGGCCATTGATGCTCAGAGTATTTAATTTTCTCTGAAACTAATTTTACATTTTCATATTCTTCTTTGAGTTTCGTTGAATGGGCAATTGGAATTGATGCAAATTTATTTCCATTGTGCAATAAGACGCATTTTAAACTTCTTTTGCAACTATCAATAAAGAGGCGCCATTCAGTAGATTTGTACTGTTTTAAACCCATGTCTATAAGCAGCTTCGCGATATCATTACAATACACTAATCCTTCATTTTCACTAAAAAATTGTAATTACTCTTTTCTCGCGTTCTGTATGTTGTAACTGTTACTGTTGGTGCCAATAAATTTTTTTCTTTCAATCTTGACGCTAACAGTTCTGATCCTTGTTTTGATAAATTGAGATCACGTATTAAATCACTGAGTTCATTTTGAGAAAATAACTTCGGCGTAGATGTTTCACCTTGCCATTCACTTCCACTAGTAGATGGTCTCGATTTCTGTGAATTTGGTAACATCATTGTTTCTGAGGGCATGCGAATTACTTTTGAAATGTATTTGGGCCGAGGGAGATTTTCACTGTGTAGAACCGGACATTTCGTAGACTGTAAGTCTGGGTATCTCCACGTTTGATTTCGATTAAAACCTTTAACATCTACTACGCAAAAGTAACAATCATATAAATGATTCGTAGGCTCCATCCAGATAATAGAAATACCAAAGTCTAATCCAGAACGTTCACCTTTTTTCCACAACCGTAAAGACTCAACACAGGACTTACAAACTTTATTAGGAACCCATGGTTTACCTAATTTGTCCATTTTGAAACCAACATATTCAACATAAGTCTCCTTGACAAAGTCTGTGATATTTCTTTTTTGTTTTTTTGGTATATAAACACCGCAAATATAACAAAATAAATCACTACAATATTTACACTTTCTTCGTGACGAACTCATATTTTAGACTAGAAGACAAATATATAAGAATGGACATTCAGTAATTGAAACAAAATATTAATCCATGACACTTTATCCAGATTTACGTGTATATGTATTTCAATATTGTCAAATAACTGAGATCTCAGCTGTTCTGTGGAGCAAGGGGTCTGAGAGTGGGGATCAGGTGATGTTTGTATGCGCGAAAAAGTTGCGCAGAAGCCTAATCATGACTGGAAAATTAAATTTTATTTTTAACAAGCTTATAATTGTTCAAAATATAAGAAATGCAAAAATCATGAAAATACGAGCACATTGAGAACTTTCATGAATATATTCGTAATCTGGGCACTTGAAAACATAAAAATTTGCGATGATATCCAGGGCAACAAGAAAATTTTTTTTGTAGAGCTGTGTAATCTCAGCAACTGAATACTATTGTGATATAGAAAACTCCAAGTTTATTATGTTTGTATTCGTTAACTAAGTAGGTATATGTATGTGATAATTATACAAATATTATGCTTATCCTTTTTGTTGAGTTATTTTTTTTAGTTTAGTTTACGTTATTGTTGAAAAAATGTGATGTTTTTCATTTGATTGTAGTCCAGGAACTCAAGGAGGCCAAACCTAAGTTTCTACGTCTACCTCTGTTGTAGCGTGAGACAACCATGCATTGATAACACAAAAACTAGAGAACGATCTCCTACTATTTGAAATATAATTGCATTTCTAAATGACGTAGTTCCTCCTCAGAGCTTTCAGATGAGATATCGCTTGACTGATTTGCCCTCCTCAATTTTTAGGGCTCCTCTCTTAGGAGGTTGCTCGTCTAAGTCTCAAATATACGTCAAAATATGTTTCCCGAACAAAATGAGTCGACGTGTTTCCGCAAATTTCTCCAATCACTACAAGTTGAGAAATATACAGGATGGCTTGTTTGAGATGGAACGCCCTGTATTGTGGAATCATTAATGTCGGCAACCACTCGAAAGTGCGCCAATATCTACTCATCTTCGGTTTATGTGTTTTCCATACGATGATTCAGCGTGGAAACAAGCGAATGTAGCCCTGGCCAAATAAATTCCTGCAATTTTTTAATCGTAGGATTGTTTTTTAATGTTAGGAAAACGAAGAATCTGCTATATTGCTGTTGATTTAACTACGCAAACCATCATAGAACGAACTAGTTTCAACTGTCGATTTATTCGTTGAAGATATTTTCAAGAATTTTATGGTTACCTACATTTTTAAATGAACCTGAACGAAAGTCAGCCGTTTTTCAGATATCTGTTACGAATTCTGCAAGGTATCGGACCGTTATGGCTCCTCAACCGCTCGTTTCTAAATAATAGATGAGCAGGGCCAATCTTATAAATCAGTCTAAATTTGAAATTACTACTCCCAGTTTTATCAAACCACCGCAAACCCAGTTAAGAAAATGCCCTTCGTCATAACGGTGAGTGGTTTACGCGCCACGGTATTTTATGACGCATCTGTGCATGTTCCCATTTCACGTATGAAAATTAATATGTACCTAGAATTTTTTGTATCTGGTCTTCCAATACATAGAACATACTTGTTCGTGAAAACTTTTATAATTAATAGTATTGTTGATTTTATTTAATGGAAAATTCATTGTCATGGAAATTCATTGTCATGGAAATTCATTTTAATATGAATAAAATTGAACCCTGATTTCTACAATGCTTATTTTTAATACACACGATCGGTTTCGACAGTTACATCGTTTTCTTTTCAAGTGTCTAGAGCTAACAGTTCTGAGAAAGAATGTGCTAAGTACGAGGGTGATCTGAAAGTTTCCAACCTAACAAAGATGCACAACATTTTTCTGAATACTTTTTCAAAACATAGTTTCCTGGTTACTTTACACACTTTTCTCAGAGATGTTCCCATCTCTGTAACCCGTCGATATAGTACTTGGTGTTTTTCTCAACAAAATAGTGGTTCTCAAAGGCGATTGCATCTTCATTTAACGAAAATATCTGTCCCCCGCGCAAAATTTTCAGATTAGAGCAAAAAAAGAAGTCGCTTGGAGGTAGATCTGATAGCTAAGAAGGATGGTAAAGTGGTTCAAGCCGTAATTCGTGGCTTTCACCAAGGCAAGCGCTTAGGTGTGTGAGACGTGGTCGATTAACAGAATTTTCGCTTGTCGACTAATGGATGCGTAGTACGCACCTGTGATCGTTTCACCTTTAGCGATTTTATCGCCGATACTTGCAGTTCATCAGTTCCGAACTCTTACAGTCATGTTTAAATTCAGCTGCCCAAAATGTCAATGTGGTAAATGATGGTACAGAGTCCCAATATACAGAATCCAACTCATCTTCAATTTGGATAGTCGTATTGCGTTCCAAAAACAAATATTTTATGATAGCTCGGTACTCAATTTTCTCGATTTGGAACGACTGTTCCATAATAACTGATCGTCCAAAATGGCTCAATGTCGTTTAATTTACTAGTGCTGACATCTTCACGTAGAGGTCAGAAACTTTTCAGACCATCCACGTATACCTATTTTAAATGTTGAGGGGTTGAGTAGTGGGGAGATTTATTTCTAGTGCACTATGGAGAACTTTTGGTGTTTGCAAAGTTTGTAGATTTTGAACATTCCAATGAATTAATTCATTTATAGCATTTGTGGAGAGTTTTAAATTATTTAATGTAATTATGTGATTTGTAGATTTAATATGTTCAAAAACTGTGGATTCGTTATCTGAGGAGAGATGTTCTTTCTCTTAAACTACCCAGACCTACTTAAATACAAAATTTTATCTTCCTTCGCTATTTAACTAAATAAAATGGAATATTTATATTTTATAAAAGTAATAATCAAAAATAAAGTAAGAACATAGGTATTTATTTATTAAAAGAACATAGAATTACAGATTACTAAGAATATTTTCTTTTAAAGATACCTTTTTACACTCTGGATATAGATTTGCTCACAGCGTAGTAAAATTGTTTTGTTCTTCACTTGCAGTGATTGTACCATGAATATCTTGCATAAGTTTTACAGCTCTTTCAACTGTATCCCTCACTGCCCTTGAAGAAAGAACCTTTCTTTTTGCATGTAAATAGGCAATATCTTCTTCCCACGTCGAAATAGGTTTCTTTAAGAAGTTTTCCTCAATTATTAAACGAAAAAATGAATTTCTGCTCTTGGTAGACACAAAATCACTTAATGATTTTCTGTTAAAGTGAACAAGGCAATGCTATTATTAGTATATTAAAACAGTGTAACACATTACTTGTCATTTTTTTCATAAATTAATGATTGATAGGTAGTCCATCATCAGTTTCTTCATCAACTTCATTATCAGAGAGCAATAAAATAGTAATTTCTTCTGACAACTACCAAAATTGTTGACAAAACTTTCTCAGGGCTGCTTCGGAGATCTCTTTGTTGATAGATTCAGATTCCTTGAGCCTTTTTAAAATGCGCAAGTATTGATTTGGTGCCTTCACCGCCAGACCACATCTGAGTCTGAGCAAAACATTAATGATAATGTATCTAAATGAACAATATACATTAGGTGAAATAACGTTATTTGTTTATAACTAGTCCTACTTCTACCCTATTCTCTGTTAATCCAATCATTCATGGAATGAGGCACACCTTTTAAGGCTGTCCGGTAACGCATTGAAGAAACGTATAGCTGAATATGTTGGGTATTTCTCAGATGCCGCTAATATATGTTTTGGGAATTGCAAGTTTTGGTGTCTTGTTTGGTAATTGTGAAGAGGTGAGCATTCAGTGTATTTTGCTTTGTTCTTCAACAGATGTATTAAACTTTCATAAATATAGACTGCATATATGGTCATAATATTGTTTTTCTTAAAGATATTGTAACAATATTAATTTTCAACTGGTTAAGCCCAGAGAAAATTGAGCAATGAGACTCTAATTCAAAAATTGTTACTGAAATCTTGGAAAAAAAGTCAGTGTACTTCTACTTAGATAATTACATATATTATAGTTATATATATATATATATATATATATATATATATATATATATATATATATATATATATATATATATATATATATATATATTATGAACCATAATTTATGTAATTAAATATCTAAGTAGAAGTACACTGACTTTTCGTGAAAATGAAGAAAATTTTTATTCTACCGATTATTATTTCACAACAGGTTTTATTCCTACAAATCTTCACAAAAGTATTGAGATTTTGGGTCTGAAGAAAATTTGTTTGAACAGTTACAAAAGATAAGTCATCAAATCTTGTAATATTCTTCGTAGGTTTCTTTCCGAAAAAATAATGAGGTAGAGTCATAGGTTTTCTCTTTAGTTTATACTGCTCAGAATCTCATTTCATATTTTATTTATTTGTTTATATAAATGTAATATAATTACCTGACAATTTTGTCATATTTATATTCAGAGCAGTATTCTATTCGATCGTTAACCACTTCACACAAAGGAAACTATTAATGAGTAACATTCAGTGTCACTAGACTAAGGTCCGTACACTGGATTTTTCCGTTGAGAAAGCCTCTGACACTACTCGTTGGTACATTGATATCATTGTCTGATGATGCTATAGTATGTATATATATTGTATATATATATTCTGGTAGATTGGTATATTCTCATAACATTTAACGTTATCCTAATATATAATTAATACCATTGCCTGGCTATGGTATTAATTACCAGGTGGTGGATTTATATTTTTTCATGAAATCAGTTTGATTGCATGAATAGATATAAGGGCAACTCGTCGGGGTGCAACCCCCTATATAATATATATAAACATATATATATATACAGGGTGTTTCCGAATAAGATGTCATAAATGAAGGATGCGAATCCCTGAATGATTTGAGCAAGAAAGTTCGAAGAACCAATGGTCAAAAAATGCTTCGTTGCCGAGATACAGGGTGTTAAAGTTGAGAAAATTTTTCGATTTTCTCTCGATAAAACCTAGACTTCTCAAGATTTCGGGCTCAAATTTTCCACATAAGCTATTAAACACAATCTGAATCACCAGGTGAGGCCAAATTTTGAAACAGTATACAGGGTGATACTTTTTCATGGGCCATGTTCCATTTTTACCCTCGGAACTTTTTTTTGGTACGCCACTGGCACTAATAAAAATAAAATCGAATAGATCATTTGATTTGAAATTTTTTGACTCTTGCATTTTGATCGTAACTATCACCGTTTCTGAGATATTAATTATTGAAAATAATCCAATAGTTTTCCCATATCGAAGCCATGGAAATATTATCTTAATAACTGATGCAATTTTTCAGGAATTGAGCTAAAATTTACATCAGATATCTCCTTATTGTATGTTTATAACAAAATGAGGCAGAAATTCCTGACAGTATACAGGGTGTTATTTTTCACGTGCATTTTCCTCTTTTTGGCCCCTGAACTTTTTTGTGGTGCGCTACTGGTATATTCTGAAAACAGAATCAAACAGATTATTCAAAGTGAAAACTTTTCTGTTTCTTGTATTTTTCCGTATCTGCCACCATTTTCGAGATATTAATCAAGAAAAGTAATCGTATAGTCCCTTCCGTATTGAAAGCTTGAAGATATTTTTCATGTTATTTCGGCAATTTGTGAAGACCTTGAGCTCGAATTTCAAACGAAGTTCACATTTTAAGATCTGCACCACTAGATTGGTAGGATTTATGAGAAAGTATAAAGGGTGATATCATTTCCTGATCATTGAATTCGAATTCAAAATGTGTTTTATTGAGTGTATAAATCGGAAGTAAATGAATAAACAACATAAATAATCGCGAATGATTTCAATAACAAAAACTCATAATGATGAAAACAAAAATTGAACAAACAGAACAAATCAAAGAAGATGTTGAAAATGTCCTCCACCTCAAAGAATACATGCTTCTGCTCGTCTCCGCATATTAGTGCGCACCCTCTGAAATATTCCTGGGGTATTTCTGATGACGTCACATGATGCTGTAATTCTATTCCTCAATTCTTCAAGTGTATTCACGGGAGAGCTATAAACCAAAGTTTTCAGATGTCCCAAAAAAAAAATCCAAACTGTTTAAATCTGGCGACCTTGGAGGCCAAGCTTCTGGTCCACCACGCCCTATCCAGCGGTTATTGAATGTCATATTCAGGTATTCTCTAGCTTCCATGCTGAAGTGCGGTGGTGCTCCGTCATGCATAAACCACATTCTATTTCTAGTTTGCAGCGGCACATCTTCTAGCAACACAGGTAAAATCTCTTCTAGAAAGTGGCGATATAAGGCTCCATTCAGCCTGTCTGGCAACAAAAATGGCCCGATCAGGAAATCCCCAATTATTCCAACCCGGACATTAACCGAAAATTGTTCTTGATGGTGACATTCCTCAATCATATGGGGATTTTCTTCAGTCCAATAGTGATTGTTATGAAAGTTCCTGATTGCATTTCTCGTGAAGGACGCCTCATCTGTGAAGATGATTTCGCTATCGAAAAGGGATTATGAGCAATGTTATGAAGGAACCATCGGCAGAAATTGAGTCGCAGAGGAAAATCGCGGGGTAGTAGAGCTTGGACGCGTTGAATATGGTATGGGTAAAGCAAGAAATCATGGAGAATTTTCCAGACCAATACAAATGAGATATTCAACTCTCTTCCAATTTTTCTTGTACTCAGCTGAGGATCCTCATCTATACAATTTAGGACTGCCTCTTCGATTTCCGGGGTCCTTATTGTCCGATTTGCCCCTTTCAAGTCATGATTCGGTTTGAATGTACCCCGTTCTCTCAATCTTCTGTGGATGTCAGAAAACGTACGCCTATCAGGAATGATTCGATTAGGGAAGCGTTCTTGATACAAACGCCTTGCGTGCACTGCGTTTCCTTCAGCCACACCGTACATGAAATGTATATCGGCCATTTCTGCATTAGTGAAAACCATTTAAAAGATTATTGGTTACTACTTACAGCTGTTTCAAATGTAGGCACAACAAACTGAATGACAAAACTTACAATCATTGAAGTGTCAAGTTTTTTTTCTATGATTTCATTTGCAAAATTGTATCAGAGCCTACTAAGCCTTTTGAAATCACCAACGTGTTCTGATATGAGGAAGACACGATAAATTCTGATGATTTTCAATTCAAAACGGTGAAAGACATGAGGATCAAGATGAGCACAAAATTATCCGAATTGAATGAAAAATCCGTTTCTGATTACGAAAAACGTCAGTTATGCACCGAAAAAATATACGGAGGCAAAGGGGTAGCCTGTTCGGGCGTTGTTGATTAATTTTTCGAAAATGGTGGCAGATACGGAAAAATACAAGAAACAGAAAAGTTTTCACTTTGAATAATCTGTTTGATTCTGTTTTCAGAATATACCAGTAGCGCACCACAAAAAAGTTCAGGGGACAAAAAGAGGAAAATGCACGTGAAAAATAACACCCTGTATACTGTCAGAATTTCTGCCTCATTTTGTTATAAACATACAATAAGGAGATATCTGATGTAAATTTTAGCTCAATTCCTGAAAAATTGCATCAGTTATTAAGATAATATCTCCATGGCTTCGATATGGGAAAACTATTGGATTATTTTCAATAATTAATATCTCAGAAACGGTGATAGTTACGATCAAAATGCAAGAGTCAAAAAAAATTTGAAATTAAATGATCCATTCGATTTTATTTTTTGTTAGTGCCAGTGGCGTACCAAAAAAAAGTTCCGTAAAAATGGAACATGGCCCATAAAAAAGTATCACCCTGTATACTGTTTCAAAATTTGGCCTCACCTGGTGATTCAGATTGTGTTTAATAGCTTATGTGAAAAATTTGAGCCCGCAATCTTGAGAAGTCTAGGTTTTATCGAGAAAATCGAAAAATTTTCTCAACTTTAACACCCTGTATCTCGGCTACGAAGCATTTTTGACCATTGGTTCTTCGAACTTTCTTGCTCAAATCATTCAGGGATTCGCATCCTTCATTTATGACATCTTATTCGGACACCTGTATATATATATATATATATATATATATATATATATATATATATATATATATATATATATATATATATATATATATATATATATATATATATATATATATATAATAAGACTTATCTTGGTGAAATAGATGAGTTGAGGCCGTGTACGTTATATATATATATATATATATATATATATATATATATATATATATATATATATATATATATATATATATATATATATATATATATATATATATATATATATATATATATATATATATATATATATATATATATATATATATATATATATATATATATATATGACTTATCTTGGTGAAATAGATGAGTTGAGGCCGTCTATGTTATAGTCCCCAATCATAGTTATCATTTCAACCTCTGAGCTCCACCTACGACTCTCCACCTAGGAATCTCTGTCTACGAGTCTCCACTTAAGACCTATATTTTGATCTCGGTCACTACACAGTATTGAAAAAAAAGATATAACTCTAATTTTCACTTGAGAGTTTTGATATAATTTAAATATTTCAACTACAATGAAAGAGGATTTTCAAGAACGACTAATTAGTCTGAAGGTAGGCAAAGAAAAAAAAGTCTGGAGAATATTCAGACGCCGGTAAGCATTCCATCCAATCAGGTGTTTTAATTCAAATTGCTGTGACGTGATTGTAGCATTGTACACCATCTATGCAAGATTCTCTAAATGTCAATCCGAAAACATTTCTCATCGTCTGATTTTGAATTCGAAAAAATTTCTTCTGTTTTGGCGTTCGACACATAAAGAATCAATCCATACTTCAACACACTCTCAAAGTTGGCAAAATACAGAATCAGATTTTTCATTCAGATATTTGCTTATTACTCTCAAGCTATAGTTAATTGCACTCAATTTTTTCCCAAATATTCTATATGGGGACTCCACAGTAAGTGCTCATCCAAAAACATGCCAAAAATTTTATTGACAAATCTGGATAATAATAAGAACAAGTAATGTGTTTTTTGGAATTTTACCTAATAATTATGATTCGTAACGCGTTTCACTACACCGTAGCTTCTTCAGACGAATGAATGTACAGAAAATAAGAATGAGAATATAAATTTAAATGTTCTCAAGTAATTAAGAGCTTATTGGGTTGATTCTTCTCAAGTGGTTATTTATGACAGGTATATCCAATAAAATTAAGGAAAAGATTGCTCCCCGAAGAGATTCAATAGAGGTGAAAGGCTTAAATCGACTTTTTCATTGATGAGTCTACCTGAGTGTTTGTATTTGTTGATTTCTAAAGTTTCCCAAAGATCTACCTTCCAATATTTATTATCTGTATGCAAAATTTCAAACTGTGGGTCGAAAGAGTGATTATTTTCAAGAGATAATTCGCGTAATTTGAATCTGATTTGATATTTGAATTTATAGAGTAAAAGCCTTCCAAATTCAAATGTTCAAAAAAAAATCTGGATAATTTGTTCTTGTTTGTGTCATCTGCGTAGTTGGTAATGTGATATGTATCTGTATCATCGTCTATTGCGTCCATGATACCATTCATGAAAATAATGAATAATATTGGGCCTAGGATACTTCCCTGAAGAATGCCGTGAGTGTTATCTATTATTTCTGATTTGGTTGCCTTGCTGTATTTCAGTATTTTTACCCTTTGTTTCCTATTGGTTAAATAAGATTGAAACCAATCTTATTCAACCATAAGTTGTGTCTTATCCCATATCTGTCCAGTTTCGAAAGTAAATACTGATGAGAGACAATAGAAAGCATTTGCTAAATCTAAAAATATTCCATGTATTTAATTGTTTTCAATCGATTTTATAATGTTCTCCGTAAATTGCATCACAGCAGTGACAACTTGTTGATTAGCATTAAGCAAACCGTAAGGTGACATGAACTTCATTAACCTATTACACATTGCCAGCTCTTAAAACCTGGAGAATGACGGCAGGACATTGATCGGCCTGTAATTTCCAAACTCTTCGAAGTCTCCTGTTTTATGGATAGGTGTAATTAATGCCAGTTTAATTTTTTCTGGAAAAATACCTTTGTTAAATGAATTATTCATAATATAGCATATTACTTCTGCTACTTCATTGATACATACTTTAATCGGGCTTATGGGTACCTCATCGTCACCACTTGTGTGCGTATTTTTCAGAGTATTGGCTAGTTCTTTTATGTCTTTAACAGTAACTCGAGTGAAAATCATTAACTGAGGGTTGTTTGGGATATTGCAGGCCAATTCAACGACATCTCTGCTTCTGAGCAGTTCAGGTATTATCTTTGACAAATACTCATTGTAATGCGTAGCAAAGCATTTTGTGGGTCTCCTTCCATAGGCGAATCCATTGCCCCACAAAACTTTCCCATCATGGATGCTGCACATTGTTTTCATTCTGTTGACTGACCTACTTATTTTGTCCTGATACAAATCTGAACGTTTTCTAACTAGTAAATTTTGATGCTCCTTTTTACAATCATTGAAAATAGGCTTAAACTCCGGTTGATATACCGGAAGTTGACACTATATTTGTTATTTCAAATAGCATAATGTATGTCTCTATTTTCTTTATTGTAGAAAATTAAATTTTGAACAATTTTTTTACATTATTGCAACCTGAAATCAGCCGAAAGGAAGATATGAATTTTTCTAACGGAATTTCGCGATTTTTTGTTGTCTCTTAGAAAGCATCATAAAAATACTGAAGATCATTCATTATCGATTATTTCTAGCTCGTTGTAAGTAAAGAGGCACATTCAGCAGAATTCAATGCATTTAGAGGTTTCGCGATATACAGGGTGTTTCCAAAGCATGTGGCAAATCGTAGTACATTCAAAGGTACAAACGGTTTTTCAAATTAGACTACCTAATTTTGCAAACATCATTTAACTCGTAATACTAATAGGCATTTATCTGTTATAGGTTTCATTATTCATTATTGTCATTCATTAATTCGTTACTGGACTCCCTCACTTCATCAATCCATATGGTACTAGTAGAATTCGAGATTTTTTCTTGAATTTCCTTATACCATCGCCAAATTTCTAGTGATCGTTCATAATCCCTTGGATGTGAAACTAAGATCTCCTCATCGTCTGAGGTTAAAACTTATTTTTTTGAGGATTCGCGAAACCTTACATTTTGGTATCGCATTTTCTGCTCCAAGTTGCGTACATGAATTGAGGAATTGAGTAACAGCTTCCTAAATTTCCATTGTAAATTCATTATCTTAATGACTGCAACTTTTTTTTCTTATTGCTTTGAAAGAACCAGTATTTATGAAATTCTATTTAAATCTTTAAAATAAAGACTTGTGAGGTTATCTTCAGTCATGGAAACGAACAGGTTCATTCTGGAGCTGCACCAGAATCACACCCATTCTAACATCGTAACATCCTAACATGTCGAATTTTTCAACGTTGAAAAATTCGCAAACATTCAATTCAAAAGTTTCCTGCTAATAATTTGTGAATTAACAATGTCAATTGAATAATGGATTAATTTTGATTTTAATTGTTGTGAGCATTGAATACATTTGGGATATTTCGGGTAAATCCACACTAGCATATTTGATGAGACCGCAGAATTATTATTATTATTTATTGTTAATACATGGATAAGAGTCGAGGCAACGCCTATAAGACCCAATAACAAAACAACTTAAATAATACGTACTGAATACATAGTATATAAGCATAAAAAAAATAATTGAAGAATTGTAAAATAATGAAAAAAAGAGAAAAAATTGAATTTCCATGAGCAAACGAAAACTTGTAGCTAGCTGCTAGGAGCTTCATACCATCAAGCGCCATTGCAAGTCGATCAGGAACGTGTCTCATCTGCAGGCAACCTCACATGCTGGTCATAAACACCTCAAAAAAGTCTAGGGAACACTTCTGAATATCGATATATCGTATCCAGAACGATCAATATGGATGATTTTTTTAAGAAATGAACACCTGCATCAATTTCTCACCAAATTATGTAGAGTGCCGTAACAGATTTCAGTTTTTTTTTATAAAAAACTAAAAATGCAGCAGATGCGACGCTGCTTTATTTTCATGTATTCAGTGTTTGAAATCAGTTAGTTGGCACTTTGTTTCTGTTGTAAGCACAAATAAAAGATTCAAGTTTTGTGATTCGACCATGGAAAGATGACATTTGACTAGATAAGAGATGTTACGAGCCGTTGGCATGCTCCAAGCTGGGAGCTCACAACGGGAAGTATCCAGGGTTCTGGGAAGTAGCTCAAGTGTCATAAACTGTTTATGGTCGCGTTTCAATGAAGCAGGTAGCGTAGAAGAACGCCATACAGGTCGATTCAGGATTACTACAATCGCCCAAGACCGATTTTTTGCTTTTACAAGCCAGAAGAGATTGTACTACCACAGCATCTCAATTAGCTCAAGAGCTATCACGAGTTCATAATGTACAAATTTCCGACCAAACTGTGAGAAATCGACTGCACGAAGGTCAACTCCACTCCAGACGTCCTTTAAGAGTTCCACAACTGACCCATGGAAATCGCGCTGCTCGTTTAGCTTGGTGCCAAGAACACGTAAACTAGGATCAAGAGAGGTAGGCCACAGTTCTCTTCAGTGACGAATCTAGATTTAGTTATTATCCCAATTCGGGAAGAATTCGAATATGGAGGGAACCTGGAAAGCAAAACCGTCTCCAGCATGCTCGAGAAGTTGTTAGACAGGGAGGCGGATCAGTGATCCTTTGGGGAGGTATACGCCTTGGTGGAAGAACTGACCTCGTTTTCATACAGAACAACCTCACGGAAAATTCTTACGCAAATGAGATAGTTTCACCTGTAGTGATACCGTATCTCCAAAGAATGGGTCAAAATCCACTCTTCCAACAAGATAATGCCCCTCCTCATCGTGCAAGAGTTGTCTTGAACTTTCTTGAAGAGAATGATATCGATCTTCTACCGTAGCCATCCTGCTTTCTAGATCTGAATCCCATCGAGCATGTGTGGGACACCCTAAAAAGAAATTCCTGCGTCAAAACGTCTTCTATCATGAACAGGAGCTTCGATTAGCAGTTAAGGGGGCTTGGAATGACTTAGGACAAAATGTAATAGACAATTTAATATTGAGCATGCCGCGACGATGCCAAAGTGTCATTAATAACAGAGGTGGACCTCTTTTTTTTGTGTTTTACCAAATTTCGTCATTTTCAAATTTCAAATTTTTTTTATAATAGGTGCTTTGGAGAAGTCAAATATTATTTTGTTTTCTTGAGAATACTTTATATACAATATATCCTTACAAAAACCGAAAGATTTCTATAAATTCGACTCATCAAATTCATATTTTAAAGATATTGGTAAGTGTTCCCTAGACTTTTTTGAGATGTTTATGTATTCTTGAAGGTGTCAGAGTTAACATTAACCACCTCACATGAGAGATAATTCCAAGTCGAAAATATCCGATTGGGCAGGAAGTGTTGACGAATTGTTCTGAAATTTTCCTTGTACAACTTGAAACCATGTCCACGGAGTGATCGGTCACCATTCAGCGGAAATAGAGGAAGCAGATCGATATTGAATAACCCATTGAGTGCTCGATAAACCATTATAAGGTTACCTCTAAGACTTCTGGATTCGAACGAAGATAGCTTGAAAATGTTAAGTCTGTCATAGTAGCATGGCCTAGATTGGCCAAAGGGATCCTATTAAATCTTCTCTGTAAAGCTTATAGCGACTTCATATCACTACAATATAAGGATTGGGGACCAGACAGGACCTGCGAACTCCGTAATGGAACGTACATAGGATTTGTAGAGGTTATTACACGTATTGAAATCGCAGCCCTGGAAATATTTCAGAAGAAGGAAAGATATTCTTGAAGAGCGAGTTCGATTACTGTCAAAGTGGTTAGACCAAGTTAAATCATCAGAAATCATCACTCCCAGGTCAACGTGCGTACGGCAGGTGACAATGACTCTAACATCCAAGAAGTATTGCAAGCGGGGATTGTTTTTGCCTATATGTAAGATACAGCATTTTTTGAGATTGAGGGGTATCAGCCAATCAGAATACCTTTTGACGACAAGAGAGAAGGAATCGGCAATGTATAGGAGGAACAACAAGGGATCCTATACCGAGCCCTGAAGCACACCACTTGTGACAGGTCTGGTCGAAGATTTCGAAGATCCAGCTCGGACAAAGAAGCTCCTATCAGTCAAAAAAAGCCCTTATCCAAGACAACCGATTGCCTGTAATACCAAAATGTTCCAGATTGAAAAGCGAACGCCGCAATAGAACCCGGTAGAACGCACGAGAGAAATCCAAATAGATTACATCAATAGGTGTTCCACGATCCAGCGCTTTAGTCCAGTCATTGAGACAAAGAAGGAGATTAGTTATGACAGACCGACCAGGAACTAAGCCGTGCCGATTTGAAGGAATTATGTTGTTGTTAGCTAGAAATTCGTACATACTGTCAGCAATGATTCGTTCACAATCGCTAAAGATCTGGAGATCCAACCGCACCAGGGGAAAGTTTCAATCACCCTTTTTGAATATAGGAGTAAGTGATGCAGTTCGGCAAACATCAGGAAGAGTATGCGATTGAAAAGTTAGTGTGAAGAATATGGATAAAGTAACAGAAATGGATGCTGCGCAGTTCTTGCGATAGCAGAATAATATAGGACCCGAATGTTAAAATATTTTAATTTCTGACGAAATTTAAATTTTTAGGCATTTTATGGAATTTGGAAAAGGAAAGAAAAAGACTTTTCCTATTTCATCCAAATTCACCTATAGTTTATTTTAATAAAAAAGCACAAGTTTATATTACACTGGTCTACAATGGTTTTGTTGCCCTAGATATGAAAATGATTTTGGGTCTATTTATGCACACAATTCGTGAAACTATCAATGATTTTGTAGGATTTGCTCTGATTTCTTTTTAAATCTTTATTTTCATTTTACATAACAAAAATCGTAAAACAAGAAACAAAATAACAGATATATTTATAATGTCAGTTATGTTTTGAGAAATTCGGATACATCAAAGTAAATAAAGAGGAAAATGTCGAAAATATATTTCATATTTCCATAAAACGCCTTTTATGAGCTTTTCTTCTATAATTTTTCAGGGGACAATCTCTTTTCAAAGACCAGCAGTAATTTGCCATCATGTGACAATCCCATCGACCTTGATACCTTTCTTCCATCACTTTTAGATCTTGATGAAACCGCTCTCCCTGTTCCTCACTATAATTTCCTAAATTATCCGGAAATTTATCTAGATGATTGCGGATATAGTGTAATTTAATACTCATATTTGCTCCTAAGGTCTGAAAGTTGGTCAGCATATTTTGCACAATTTCTTCATAATTTGCTGCTTTATGGTTACCTAGGAAATTTTCGACAACCAACACAAAACTTTTCCAAGCTTTACTTTCCGGAACAGTCATAACTTTGATAAAATCTGAGTCTTTCATCAATTGCCGTATTTTAGGACCATCAAATATTCCACCTTTCAATTTTTCCATACTAAGCTTCGGAAATTTTCTGCAAATGTAATTAAAACAATTTCCGTCTTTGTTCAACGTTTTTACAAATTGCTTAATCATACCTAACTTAATATGTAATGGTGGAAGTATGATTTTGTCTCTGCTCACCAGCGGCTCCCTTATTACGTTGGCTTTACCGACAGTTAAAGAATTTCTTACATGCCAAACATCTTGTTCCCAAGGAAGTTGCTTTGCTCTACTATCCCACATACAAATAAAGCAAGGGTATTTTGTATATCCACTTTGTTGGCCAAGTAAAAATTAACCATTTTAAATCCACACAGATCGGCCATTGATGCTCAGAGTATTTAATTTTTCTAAAACTAATTTTACATTTTCATATTCTTCTTTGAGTTTCGTTGAATGGGCAATTGGAATTGATGCAAATTTATTTCCATTGTGCAATAAGACGCATTTTAAACTTCTTTTGCAACTATCAATAAAGAGGCGCCATTCAGTAGATTTGTACTCTTTTAAACCCATGTCTATAATCAGCTTCGCGATATCATTACAATACACTAATCCTTCATTTTCACTAAAAAATTGTAATAACTCTTTTTCTCGCGTTCTGTATGTTGTAATTGTTACTGTTGGTGCCAATAAATTTTTTTCTTTCAATCTTGAGGCTAACAGTTCTGATCCTTGTTTTGATAAATTGAGATCACGTATTAAATCACTGAGTTCATTTTGAGAAAATAACTTTGGCGTAGATGTTTCACCTTCCCATTCACTTCCACTAGTAGATGGTCCCGATTTCTGTGAATTTGGTAACATCATTGTTTCTGAGGGCATGCGAATTACTTTTGAAATGTATATGGGCCGAGGGAGATTTTCACTGTGTAGAACCGGACATTTCGTATACTGTAAGTCTGGGTATCTCCACGTTTGATTTCGATTAAAATCTTTAACATCTACTACGCAAAAGTAACAATCATCTAAATGATTCGTAGCCTCCATCCAGATCATAGGAATACTAAAGTCTAATCCAGAACGTTCACCTTTTTTCCACAACCGTAAAGACTCAACACAGGACTTACAAGCTTTATTAGGAACCCATGGTTTACCTAATTTGTCCATTTTGAAACCAAAATATTCAACATAAGTCTCCTTGACAAAGTTTGTGATATTTCTTTTTGTTATATGCTATATATATAAACACCGCAAATATAACAAAATAAATCACTACAATATTTACACTTTCTTCGTGACGAACTCATATTTTAGACTAGAAGACAAATATATAAGAATGGACATTCAGTAATTGAAACAAAATATTAATCCATGACACTTTATCCAGATTTACGTATATATGTACTTCAATATTGTCAAATAACTGAGAGCTCAGCTGTTCTGTGGAGCAAGGGGTCTGATAGTGGGGATCAGGTGATGTTTGTATGCGCGAAAAAGTTGCGCAGAAGCCTAATCATGACTGGAAAATTAAATTTTATTTCTAACAAGCTTATAATTGTTCAAAATATAAGAAATGCAAAAATCATGAAAATACGAGCACATTGAGAACTTTCATGAATATATTCGTAATCTGGGCACTTGAAAACATAAAAATTTGCGATGATATCCAGGGCAACAATAAAAAAATTTTTTTGTAGAGCTGTGTAACCATCCAACAAAAAATTTTAGATTACGTCCTTGCAGTCTACTCAAAAAAGTTCTCGTAAAATGTCTAAATAGTTTTCACATAACGAGAAATCTTGATTAACTCTATAAGAAGAGAAGATAGCTACGATATTATTGCACCAATCAGCTTTTATCGAAAATTGATGACGGAGACGGGCGTGTCAGTTTAGAGAAAATTTGTAATAAAATACATAGCTGCCGTACTAAAACATCGAAAATAGCACAACCTGTACTTCGTAGAATCATATGAATTTTTCAATAATCATGCCCTCTAACAGATAGCCTACGAACTTCTCTCAATGAACGATAACGCAAATTAATTAAACGCTTGCTATTAAACGATTTTTTTCCTTCTTCTCTAAACAAATAGAAAATTCACATCGAGCAGTATCCGATTTCGTTCATTATCTGATAGTGCGGAATCAGAATCAACATCATAAAGCGTATTGCGAAATAATCCTTATCAAATACTTAAAATCAAGTTTTCACATATCTTAGCCTTTTGATTTTGCCTCATTATACTTTATGCACAAATATAGAGTATCATAATTCCAACAAATTATCGAGACTGAAGCAATAAAAGTTAAGCGATAAGACTTTATTGAATCAACATCTCTCCTATGATTCTAGTGTTATTTTGTGACATTGTGTTGCCCTGACTTGTTTCCGGTGAATTATGGAATACGCCTTCATGTGGAAAAGATATTGAAAATTCGGGAAAAACTGATAAAAGTGCGCGACGTTCGAAATGCACGATTCTGATGAAGTGGGTGCTGTGGCTGGTGAGAGGTTGTTATCGTTTTTTATTGCATAATTATTTCATTAACGTGGAAAGAAAACGAATAATCAAAAGAGCATTTTGCACAACAAGGATTATTACAGGGAGTCCAAACTTCAAAGATTTATTAAGGCAATATCATGAAATGTGAAAGTATCTTTACCCTCGACTCGAAAAACAATCCCTCACGTGATTGGCTTCTCGATCGTTTTGTTTAGATTTTGCATACCTCTCGGAAGAATCTCCAACGTGAAACGATGTTGTAAGTAATTTTCGTAAGCAAAACATCAGGCAATTTTTGAATTGATGAAAACAATGGCTCAAGTTGATTGACAATATCTTGTTTTTCTAGAACGAATTCTGGACACCCTGTAAATTTTCTTGACTTGCAACATTATTAGGCAATGAGCTTATTGGTTTTGGACATACTTTCAGCATGATTATTGCATATGGAGAAAGTCTACACTTATTCGTTCATACACTTCTCGACATCTGACATGTTAAAATATATATACAGGGTGCTTCAACGAAAACTAAACAGAGGCTATTATATCTACCAAGATATTAATTTTTGATCAAAACGCAAAAACAGATCAATTTTTGTTTCAAAGTGGACGTCTTTTGGGGTACAAAACTTGCCTGAAATATCAACCCCCTAAGCGGGGGTTGCAATCCTTGATTATTTTGAATATGGATGATGGGCCGAGTGATGACTCAAAGAAAGGTGGTATCTTTGTCTCCATTTCCTTGAACAAATTTCCATTTTTATTTGAAAACTGTAAAAGTTACAGGGTGAGCAACTGAAAGATAGGGAATACGATTTCCCTGAGACTATTCTAGTTTCAGTGAAGTAAAATGGAACAGATCCATGCTGATCAATGGCAGTCATCATCAAGTACCATCCTCATCTCGAATTTCAACCCCTTGAGCAGGGGTGACCACCCTTGAAAATTTGGAAGAGGGTAGATGGGTACCAAGAAAGAAAAACTTGCACATCATTGTGGAGATAAACAAAAATCCTTTCTCAGAAAGTTATAACTGGACCTATCTTCTGCTTTAAGAATAACACAGGGTGGTCACCCCTGCTCTAGGGGTTGAAATTTGAGATGAGAATGGTGTTTCGGAAGATGACAGCTTTGGATCTGGAATGAATCTGTTCCATTTTTTGCACTTATACTTGAATAGCTCAGGGCGATAGATAGTCTCCTCTATTTTTCAGTAGCTCACACCGTATCTTCTACAGTTTTCAATCAAAAGTGTAAATTCGTTCACGGAGATGCAGATAAAGATAATACCTTTCTTTCGAGGTATCACTCGACCCATCTATTCTCTTCCAAATTTTCAAGGGTTGTCACCCCTGCTCTAGGAGTTGAAATTCGAGATGAGCATGGTACTTGATGATGACTGCCATTGATCAGCATGTATCTGTTTCATTTTACTTCACTGAAACTTGAATAGTCTCAAGGAAATAGTTTTCCCTATCTTTCAGTTGCTCACCCTGTATCTTTTACAGTTTTCAATTGAAAATGGAAATTCGTTCAAGGCGATGTAGACAAAAATACCACCTTTCTTTTGAGTAATCACTCGATTCATCTTCCCCATTCAAAATGTTCAAGGACTGCAACCCCCGCTTAGGGGGTTGATATTTCAGGCAAGTTTTGTACCCCAAAAGATTTCCCCCTTGAAACAAAGATTGACTTGTTTTGTGATTTGCTCTGAAATTAATATCTTGGTAGATATAGTCTCTGTTTAGTTTTCGTTGAAGCACCGTGTATATATATATATATATATATATATATTAATACCATTAACGGGTAGGAGATGTTACCCCTGGCTTCCGCCAAGAGGTCAATCCAAATTGATAAAAAAAAGCTCGAACTATGTGTACTGTGCCCAGTACGACTTCCCTCTGCGCGCTTGATATTATTTTTGGATCGAGACACAGGCGTTCGGTGTTCTCTTTCGAATGTGCTTCTACGAGTCTATTAGCCGAAATAACCAGAGGCATTATGGCAACAGATTTGAGTTTGTATATCTCTTTCAACTCTAGAGCCAGGTCCTGGTACTTGGTTCTCTTCTCTGTATAGGCCTTCCCGATATTCTCGTCAAACGGAACTGTGACATCTATCGGTGCAGCTTTCTCATTTTTCCATTCAAACAGGGTTATGTCAGGCCTATTGTGGGCCAGTCTTCTATCGGTCATAAGTGAGGTGTGCCAGTAGAGCTTATATTCATCGTCCTCCATGACGCTGATTGGCTCATATTGATAATTCTGGACACAAGCTTTCTTGAGTCCCAATTGGATATAACTTAGCGACGTTGTTATGGCGCTTTGATTATGCAGTAGGGGGCAGAATTGGACAAGCGGAGCTGATATGCTGAATGGTCTCTAGGTGCCTGGCATATCTTCTGCATGGATCAGAAGCACTGGAGTTTTTATTATGTACTCCAGATGGGCTCTTGTCGGTAACACCTGGTCCTGAACTGCAAGCATTCTGCCTTCAGTTTCGGGAAATAAATAGCCGGCTTTAAGAAAATTCAAGGACTCAGACCTCTCAGCACTGCTGCCACCCAGGTTACCAGGGTATTTACCGTGCATCTCTTTGGACATCCATTCCCGCTTCCACCGTGCTGGCACATCGACTTGGTCGCCCGATTGTGAGCCTATGGGAAGATAAAGTCTATGCAGATCCACTCCAATTGATTATAGCCTAAAAGATGAAAATTTATTTGTGCTTGATTGTTCAAAATTGGTTAAATATATATATATATATATATATATATATATATATATATATATATATATATATATATATAAATATATAGACTTGAGACAAGACGAATTATTCAAAACTCCGTAGATCAATGAATAATCCCTCCTGACATGAGCTAGTTCCCAAATCTGCCCAGAAACGAAGCGGCAGACTGCAGTTTCGCCCTTATTAGGAGCTCATCAGTGTCGCATATCACTTCTCAGCATCCTACCAAGCTACATCGGGGTACCCTATCAATTCCAGAAAGGACGCACCTCGTACATACGTATGAGAGTCGCCCTCTATGGACCGACACGGCGAACCCGCTACCGGACTTCGAGAAAGATACGAACAATAAAAATAGATGTGGAAACGTTAAATATTCCAAACATTTGGGAGACATCTTTCGCCGTTCCGTGAATCACATCAACGGTAGAAAACGGGCGAAATAATCCCGCTGGAATAGTGCTCTTTTCCTCTGTTTCCGAGATAAACCTCCCGTCCGTTAACAGTTGGTAGGTCAAATATTTTCCGCGATAAACGTCGAGAGGAGTCTACATATGTAAACTTGAGACAAGACGAATTATTCAAAATCCGTAGATCAACGAATAATCCCACCTGACAAGAGCTAGTTCCACTAAATATATATATATATATATATATATATATATATATATATATATATATATATATATATATATATATATTGAACCAATTTCGAACAATGAAGCACAAATAAGTGAAAAGCAGGAGGAATAATTTCACTATATTATTTTCACTATAATATGAATTCAATTCACACTTCAGTTTAAGTAACATGTGGCCGGCTACACACCAAAAATTTAAAAAGGAAAAACAATTGAATTCCACGGTATTCCGTTCACTACAAAATAACTCTAACTTATACTTTAGCCACAACAGCACGTGGTGGTTATGCTATTTAATTGTAGCTTATATGACACATTTGTAGGTTTAACATAGCAGCGCCATCTATTGATTACCTACTCAATCCAGACAACAGATATCGCCATCAGTTAAAATCGTTTGGAGTTAACAGATAATTGTGAATGTCGAATAATAGATAAATAAATTTGCAATAAAATAATATTGCGGCTATAAATTAAGATATAAGCTATCCAATCTTTCAAATTGGATCAAACTGCACACGGTGTGCAAATTTAATTTAAAATCGGTCAAGTAGTTTAGGAGTCCATCGCGGACAAACAACATGACACGTGATTTATATATATTAAGATTTGGAGAAAAAAAAAATACTCTACTCAAGGCGACCAATGACCAATTTTATAGCTCGAAAATGGTTTGTATTCAAATGTATCCAAATACAACAAAATCCTCACAAGTTTATATTTTACTTGATTGAATTAGTACCCGAGAAATAGTCATTTGCTCGAATTCCGGAAAATCGAAACAAAATGATAACTGAAACGGGTTTTCACCAATAAGGTTTTTTCGAAAATCGAGATCGAGAACCGGGAATCTTTTTTTCTATCTGCACATTTTACTGTTGCCCCCAAAACCATCAAATTCAAGACACTTCGTACAATGCATAGAATTATTAAAATGAGAATGGAATGATTCTCATGCATTTGTAGTTTTATTCGAAGCAGCAGATGCATTTGCACACATTGATGGTGAAAATCTAGAAAAATACGTTGAATAATTTTCGTACAGTAATTCGAGAATTTATCTTGTGGTTTGCCCTCGTATGTTTCAAAGTATAAAAAATCACCCACCTTCAAATATAAAGACTAAAAAGAAATCGGATCCCCTACCTCTTTCTGAGGAATTCTCGTTATGGAGATGGGTATTTTCCACGAGTCATTAAAGGGTTATGGGCTGAGATGGTCGATCTGGGGCCGAGATGGGTACCATCCACGCTTTCGCCTATGTTCCTGTCAACAATGATTAATGCCAATCACTAAAGAGGAATGACGTATACAAACGAAGTACATGACTGAATGAAAAATTACTCATATAAAAACCCTTATTGAAGAAAAAAAATATTATTTGAGAAATCTGATGAATCACTACTAGGAGAGCAATTGTATATTATGACTTTTGAATTAAACTATAGATTAATAATAAAAGGTTTTTCAACAGGAACTTCATTTTTTTAATAAAATAAAACGAAGAATTAGATGAAAATTTTTTATTGTATTTGAAAGAGTAAAGTTTTGGCAATCAGAAATGAGAAATGATATCGTTTAAATGTCCACCACTACCACGCCTACAGATGTCGAATCTTTCTTCAACATTTTTAAATAATTATTGGCACAAATGCTGGTATATTTCTTCGACCACGTCACGAATTTTGATCTTTTAGGCTATAATCAATTGGAGTGGATCTGCATAGACTTTATCTTCAACATAGGCTCACAATCGGGCGACCAATATCTGAATTTTGTGAAATTTGGTTTACAATAAATTCCTTGTTTCTGCGGCTGTTACTGGGTTCGACTTTCATTCATCGTCAGACAATATGAAAACCAAGTACAAAGTGATATGCAATATAAATAAATAGATCCTTATTTGAATACATAGATCTGTTTCTCGTTCATTACCTGAAAGTTGTCATTAAAAAGTGAGTTGAAAATTTTCACTGAATCTAGGTAATTAAGTTTTCTCACCTTTGGGGCAATGTGTAGAAGTTTTAGTTTATGGATACTAGAGAAAAGTGACCATTTTAGATGCAGTGGTTAGCTAATCTTGTTTATTTTGAAGGAATGAAGTTTGATGTTCTTTATATCTAATTTCGAAAGAACGGCCAGTCTGACTTAAGGTAGAAGTTATTGCAGTCTGGACAAGATAATTTATCAACTAATTTACATATGATCAAATTTTTTCCATTAACTTGTTTTCAATGTGGAAAGGTTATTTCTGACATTTTCACATGAGTGAGAGTCTGGGAAGAATTAAGCTGTCTGTTCACTCACTTCTCGAAGCATCTTCCGTGAAAGTATCTATAAAACAGATAGGGTTAGCAACTTGTCTTCAGAGAGCCAGTTGTTGGAGATCACGGGTGATCTTGGGGTGGTCGATGAGGCGCACAGCACGTTTTGGCACACTATCCAACAACTGCAACGAATGATTGAGCGCAGATCCCCACATGGGAACAATATTACAAAGCAGGTCGAATCTGCGCCTTATCTAGAAGCAACAGCTGAGATGATGTGAAGTATCGTTTGGCTCTGAAAAGAAAACTTAGTTTGGCTGATGTAGTCTTAACTATTGCTGATACATGTTCATGCTAGCAAAACCCGGAGTTGACCGTTATTCCGAGAAGGTGCATCGAATCTTTGGATGCAATTTGTCGACCTTGCATCGTTAGAGAAGGTTCTCCAGCGGAGACCTTTCTAGAAAACATAGTTGCTTGCGTCTTGCTCACGTTGAAGCTCACCAGATTCAACTGACCCCACTCCGATATCTTCTCAAGTCTGAGTTTAAGTTATTAATTTGTTGGCATCTCTGACGCTGAGATTACGCAGTTGACGAAGCCAGGGTACAATCGTCTGCAAAACCGAAGATCTTGTTCTTTGTAGATGACAGAAGATTGTTTATATGCAAGAGAAACAAGGTTGGCGACAGAATGGATCCCTGAGGTACTCCTGTTGTATTGATGTATTTGAAAGAACACTACTTATTCAACCCCGCAATTTTTCGCCAAACCCTATAGAAGGATTCAGAGATGTCGAAGGCTATTGCTCTGAATTCCCCATGCTTTTCCATCGTTGATGTACAAGCATAAGTGTTGTAGGCGAGCAGATATCCTGTCGATCTCTGCCAGCGAAATCAACACTGACGTCGCTAATAATTCCCCACAACTCAAGATATTTGATGAGTTCATCGTTTATAACTCTCTCTATCACTTTGTATATAATGGGAAGAAGTGCAACGGGGCGGTAGTTTTGGAGTAAGACATTCTTTCCTTTCTTTGGGATCGGTTGAATTATTGTTATTTTCCAGCTGTTCGGAGAAGTCTGGCTTTCATAAAAAAAACCTGGAGCAGGCGGCTACGATTGGGTACCAGTTCGGGAGCACGCTTTCTCAGTATGATTGGTGGTAATTCGTCTAGACCAACTGCCATCTTGCAGTTCAGCTGCTCGAGAGCCCGTCTCACAGTGCGACTTGACTTCTGCCATGAAAGAGTTTGTAGGTGGAATGTTCGGTGGTATTGCGTTATATAAATCTAGCACAAAATTCTTTGAGAACAAGAGAGCAAAGAGATCTGCTTTCTCTTTCGGAGATGATGCTATACTTCCGTCTTCTCTAACAAGAGGCGGAAAGATTTGCAGAAATTGGCACTGACAATCTTCGCCATAGACCAGAACTGTCTAGTCCCGCTTAACTGTTCAAGGAGTCTATTAGTTACCTCCCGTTGAAATTGGCTTTTGCTCTTGCAGTTGTTAGGTACGTTCCGTATTTGTACGAAGTTTGTTTCCTCTGTTGGATTTATCTTCCATGACTTGTAAGCTATGCTATTGGCTGCAGAGTCTCTTTTGCAGTCTTTGTTGAACCATGGCTTTTGTGCTGTTATTCTTTTCATGCAATGAGGGATGTAGAGATCCATTCCTGCATGAATGATTTCTGTAACAGGCTCAGTGCACATGTTGATATAAGGATCTGAAAAGCAAACATCACTGAATGGAAAATACGAAAAGAATTCACGCAGCTCATCCCAGTTAGCATGGTTATGGTGCCAAATGCGTCTGGGTGGTTTAGGTTCATGGTTTAGCGGCAGCACAGTGGATAGGTTAGGTTACAGTAGTAGATATAAGGTTGTGGTCTGAGTTGCCTAGCAGTGCTGAGACCTCCACTCCAAAATCATCTGGATCTAAAATGAAAACAAAATCCAAGGTATCCAGGAAGTCGGTTAGGTGATCAGGTATTCTTGTCGGTTCGTCGACAACACGATCAAAACAGTTATTGTAAGCTACAGATTTATTGGTTTCAATTCTTTTTCAAGTTTTTCTTTTGATAAGGTGAAGAAAATGCTCTGTGGATCATTGAATAAGTTGAAATTTTATGTGAATGAGAGTAGTTGAAATCCTCTGAAAATACATGTATCTGGGCTGAAATGTTTTTAAAGATGTTAATTTTACAATTTGGATAGGAAATTTACAGATCTGAAAATGGTATTAGATGGTTTTCCTCTCTTTCGAATTTAAATTTTATTATCGGATGGATAGTGTTTATGAATTTGAGAAAACGATCAAATTGTCTACGTGATTTTGATAAAAATTTTTCTTTCAGTTCAAAGACACACCATATGGAGAAACATTTACCTGCCAACTATAATCCATCAGATTATCCTCCAGTCAAAATGAGGATGAGAAAAGAGTAAGTACTCAAAATCATTCGGTTTACAGTTAGTAAGAGCAGTAAACATTGCTATAAATTGAAGAACCAGATTCTTAATGTAAAATCACTAGCTATAATAAATGCGCAAATTTTATCTGTCGTCGAGCTAGTCAAGTACCTGAATTTTTCATTTGGGAAAGCCTCCCAAATTTATTTCAATTCGGCTTTAACCTGCAGCAAAGATTAACAATTGTAAATTCCATCTTTCGCAGACTTGGATCAGAAAAATTCAAAAACTCTGTTTGATGAAATGTTTTGAAAACAAACTTAGTGTAACTGGATTTTGTTTACGAATAACCTTTGAGCTTGCATTCTTGAATCCACGTGAAGAAGGAAATTGTTTCAGCCTTGATTCGCTGCCTCTTTTGAATCACATGAAATTTTCAGTATGGTTCACCATTGTCTTTTCATTTTCGGTGACGTATACCTAAGGGGCGATCGTATGGGGGTTTGTTGTATTTAAAGTTATCCATTCTAGTTACTCTGATTTCTACTGGACTTATTTAATCTTTTTGAATTGTGGAGGCCGTTACTTGATGTAGATCCATGATATAAATGAGATAAAAAACACGAGGTTTAACTTTAATCTACACTTTATTTGAAAAAATTCGACGACGTTTCGCTGACACAGCAGCTTTATCAAGAATGGCAAACAGAATGAAGAGTATTATAAACAAATCGTAGAACAAGTTGGATGAATAACAGGAAAACCCCACTCCGAGCCATTGTACAGTTAGTATGAAAGGTAATTAAAAACTAATTAAACAAGTTAAGTAGGGGTGAATAATTCACATCTACCTGCTTATTCAAAAGCTTGTCCGAATATTTGTATCTATTTATTTCTAATGCTTCTAGGAGATCTAATTTTAAACTTTTGATTTTATATGTAATATGTCAAAGTTTTTATTGAATGAATGGTTTTCTTTTATTAAGTGGTTTGAATAATTTGAATCAGATTTATTTTTATCGAAGCTACGTTTATGTTCAGATGTTCTTATGCCAAAACTCCTATAGGTCCTACCGATATAAATTTTATCACAAGAACCGCATTTGACTTTATAGATTCCTGATTTACTTCATTTTTCAACACGAGATTTATTATGTTTAATATGTTTACCTAAGTTATTAGAAGTTTTGAAAGTTATATTAAGATTTTGTTTGACGAGAAAGGATTTAATATTTGTACTTGCTGAACCGCAGAATGTTAAACTGTTGAATATTTTATAGTCTTTATGAGTAGGATATACTTCATTTATTGCTTTCTGATACAGTTCTTTACGAATGATTAGATCTATCATATCCGGTTTATATGAATTATTAATGGCTATCTGTTTGATGATGTTTAACTCTTTATTATAATCTTCTACTGATAAAGGTAAATTGAGTAACCGATGTACCATGCTGTTTAAAGCTGCAACTTTGTGTTGAATTGGATGTAATGAGTAGTTTTGTATAATTGCATCAGTATGTGTTGGTTTACGAAAGACCGAAAAAACATGATTATTATTTCGTTTAGTGATTTTCAAGTCCAAAAAATTAATGGAATCGTTCTGTTCAATTTCTATCGTGAATATAATGTTCAAATGGATGGAAATAATGAAATTAAGAAATAAGTCTAATTGACGAGTAGTTCCAATGAAACATACTAAGATGTCGTCAACATATCTATACCAATAAAGAAATTTGGAAATGAGTGGATGTGTATGAATTTTCTGTTCAATATTATTCATAAAATCTCTGCTAAAAGTGGACTCAAAGGATTTCCCATGATCAAACCATTTTCACTACTGTAATAGATGTTGTTGAAAGAAAAATAATTTTGTTCAATGCAAACGTCCAACAGATTCAATATTTCTGATTTAATTATGTGGTTAACATGTTGAATTCGAATCATGTTAACCACTTGGGCATAAATTCTCAACATCAAACGAAATAAGTTTTGCGTTAGGTGGTAGGTTAACGTTTTTCATGTTATTTATCAATTCGAAAGAATTTTTTATAGAAAATTTTGATTTGAATGAACAATAATTTTTAATGATATATAACTTTGACATATTACATATAAAATCAAAAAGTTTGAAATTAGATCTCCTAGAAGCATTAGAAATAAGTAGATACAAACATTCGGACAAGCTTTTGAATGAGCAGGTAGATGTGAATTATTCACCCCTACTTAACTTGTTTAAGTAGTTTTTAATTACCTTTCATACTAACTGTACAATGGCTCGGTGTGGGTTTTTCCTGTTATTCATCCAACTTGTTCTACGATTTGTTTATAATACCATACTCTTCATTCTGTTTGTCATTCTTGATGAAGCTGCTGTGTCAGCGAAACGTCGTCGAATTTTTTCAAATAAAGTGTAGATTAAAGTTAAACCTTGTGTTTTTTATCTCATTTACATTATTTAGTCATCCAATTTTTAATTACTTTGTTTTTGAATCGAATGAATAAATAAATCAATTAACTAATACTAAGCTATAACAATATGGAAAATCCAGAACGAAATATACGACATTTAAATTAACTTCTTCAACATTTCCAAGTGAATTATTATTGCTAGCCTTCGCACTATCATTAATACAATATTATTTTAATTTCTATGTAATCGTCGAAAATTTCTTTTTGCCAACATTAAGTTTCTTGGCAAAATTTTTTACATAAATTTGAGGTTTCATAGTTTTACTCCTAGTATACAAAGTTCAGTGTGTATAATCATAACCATTCCAAATTTGAGGAATGCAATAATGAAAAATCGAAAGATATTTTGAAGAAAAGTATTCTTAAAGAATTTGGTGATAGATATACTATTGAGGAACCGAAGCCAAGAAAACCCAAAATTTTGGTTGAAGGTATCGAAGATTTGGTAATGAATAAAAATGATGGGGAGATTATAGCAGCTATAGTTAAACAGAATGAATTGATGAATGAACCTGAAAAATTCAAAATGGTTAGAAGGTTCTCATCAAAAAAGAAGAAAAAAAGAACTATGGCAATATTGTAATAGTGTGGAAAAAGATATTTATAAGGCAATGAGAAAACTTGAAATAATTAAGATAGGTTGGAGGAAATGTGAAGCACAGGCTTATTTTGCAAAAGATTCTACAGGTGAAATAAAATGTAGTCGTTGTACATCCAGCCATAAGACAGAAGAATGTAAGTCAGAATAATTACAATGTGCAAACTGCATTCATAAGGTTCAAACATTGAAAATAAAATTAGAAACTGATCATGCAGCATATGATATTGAGTGTCCTTGTTACAGAAGAATTGTTCATGCCATTGAACAGAAAATTGATTTCACTGATTAACTTTTAAAGAAAGTGGGTAACTGTATTGTACACTTAAACTGTTGTGGTTATTTTAATAATCGAGATGAACTAATTGAACTTATTAATAAGTGGAAGCCATTAATAGTAACTTTCACTGAATCACATATTGATGATAACGTTGATCTTGCCGAACTGAGCCTTAATGGATATAGAGTGGAAACATGTAACACAACCAATAGAAGAAATGGAGGTATAATCACCTATATAAAGCAAGGTATAAGCTAGTGAATAAAGTTAATATTGATAATTATGTGTGGTTGCTATCTATTAGGTTCAAAATAAGAGATACAAAATATCTGTTTTCATCTGTGTATCACCCACCTGGTATCAGGTATGGTTTATTTCTGGATTGACTGGAAACTTATTTCAATGAAATTATAGAATATGATGAGGAATTCATTATGATGTTGAAGGTATTGGGAGCAATGCAACATCGACTTACATTTTGTTGGTGCATTCTGCAGCAACATTCTCAAGATCGAGATCTGATTTCCAACATTTTATGGTCAGACCAATCATGCTTCATAAGGGGTATTATAAATAAATTGCAAAATCATCATTTATAGGTCCTGCAGAATCCAAATGCGATTGGGCAAAGACTTTTCCAAAGGAGGTTCAGCATCAACGTTTGGGGTGGCTTTTATAATAATAGCTACTTCTTGTCCACTCATATTTTAAATCATAGATTGAATGCTTTAACTATTACGAAACTCTACAGAACATGTTGTTCAATTCAATCAATGATGTTCCGTTATTTTTTATTCAGAATATGTTTGAATGAATATTTCCTAAATAGGTGGATTGGTAGGGGAGGTCCAATTGCTTGGCCACCACGGTCACCGAATCTCAACACGTTGGACTTCTATGTATGGGAATACATGAAACAACTCTTCTACAGTGTAGAGCAGGGGTGCTCAAACTTGAACTGCTGAGAGGCTGCAAGTACAAAAGAGTTACATATGGTGTTAAACTTAACTAAGGAGTGACTTTGGATGTTTAAGCGGGGCACTGCATGTCCTTAGCATAATTTTCATAAGATGGTACGTAACCACTGAGTGCTAATCGCAAGCATGATGACATATGATCGTCAGTTAGTCGATTGCGATATTTTGACTTACTTATCTTCATTTCAGAAAATGCGGACACGCACAAGTAAGTTGACACAAACATTTCTGTCAGTTGAAGGGCGATTTGCCTTAGATTCGGATAATTATCTGCAATATAAAACACCAGAAACTTGTATCAGATGCTGTAGCTTTGAGATGTATATCTGATATAGTCTGCACCAACTAATTTTCAACAGAACATGAGTTCTTATTAAACTGACTTGCTATTTCAGTAACTGATTCCCCAATGTTTTCAAATGAAAAAGGATAATTCATAAATGATGCTATATTAGCCAATTCACTGCAATCATAAAAACGCATTTCGAATTGTCCCAAAAAATTTGATAATTCAGCCTCAACTGAGGAATCCTTGCTTTCAAAGACGGAAAATGTTTCAGATCCTTTCTTTTCAGTTGATCTATCATAAGTAGTAAATTAATTTTGAATGCGTTTACTGCGCTTATCATCTCAATAATAGTTTTTCCTTTACCTTACCTAATGTTGTTCAAGTGCATTGTCAATCAAAAATGCCAAATCAGTCAGCCATTTTTCGTTTTTCAACATCTGAGTGTCAACACCTCTTTCGCCTAGAAAAGCTGTTATTTCGGGCAATAATTCTTGAAACCTTTCTAGGAATTTTCCGCTAGTCAACCACCTGACGTCCGTGTGAAGAACTAAATCAGTGTGTTCAGCTGACCCCCTATCTTCAAAGTCCAACTTGAAGAGCCGCCGTTGCAAGCTACCTGCACGGATGGAACTCATAATTTTTGTTGCAATGCTCATAATTTCCTCCATGTTTAAAACTTTTGAACACAAAACTTATTGTTGTATAATACAATGGAATGAAAAAAATCAATGGAAATCTTCATTACCTCGACACAATGCCACAAAACCGTTTTTGTTTCCAATTATTGCTGGTGCTCCATCGGTTATAATGCACACTAATTTATATGTTGGTATTTTGTAGTTTTTACAAAATTAAAGAAAACGTGATATATCTATGCCCCGGGTCTTCCCTTCAGAGGAATGATTGTCAAAAATTCTTCTTTAGCCAACATGTCATTGAATATCATCCGAATAAAAACACACAGCTGGACAGTGTCTGTCCTATCGGTGGATTCGTCGAACTGTGAAGAAAAGTAAGTACATTTCATGATATCATGTTTTCGTTTATCTGCCATGTCCCGACTCATGACTTCAATACTCCTCGTGACAGTCGGACGAGATAACTGAAGTTCTCTAACAGCAGACATGTTTTCTGTTTTATTTTTGAAATCTCCAAAGGAAGTCTCACCCGCTTCAATGAATGCTTCCTTCACAACCGATCCATCTTCGAATGGTTTCTTGTGTTTCGCCAATATATGAGATATTTTAAATGGCGCGATCGTAACAGCGTTTGATTGTTGGTCTTGTGAACATGGTTTGTTCTTTTTTCAAACAAGATATCAAATCACGTACTTTTCGTTTTTTTAATTCACACTGTGGCGGAAATCCCTTTCATGGTTTTTATGAACCATTTTATCATGCCTCTCTTAGTTACCAAGCTTAGGTATTGCAACTGACGCACGACAAATAAGACAAATGCACTGATCCTTCATTATATAAAAGAAAAATTGTTCCTCCAAATCGTTTTTGAAATGATTCAGATTTCTTCGCTGCTTTCATTATATATTATTCAATAATAAACTTTTTATCCACGTAGTATTGCAATATAAACAATACCAACCAAACAATATAAATAAAGAATCAACCATTTTTATTATAATTGAATATTTGTTATTCAACCAAAACAACATATACAGAATTTCATGGGGTAAACACGACTAAAAACTTAAACATAAACCCTGACAAAAAAAATTATTTGGAATACAGTCAAAAAATCTTAGTGTCATTAAAGGTGATATTCAAAAGGATATCAATATGTAATTTCTACTTGCTATTGTAATTTCCACTTCATTCTATTTGCTGTGATATTTCTCGACTTAAATCTGCATAGAATACGTAGTGCTAGAGTGGTATATATTCAAGCATACAATTGTCAATTAAGTTCGCGGAAAAGTGCCCGGATGGCCCGGGAAGTGAATAAATACTTGAAATTACCTTACGTTCCTTCGCAATAGTCTCCCTCGAGATCGATGTACCGGCGCCACCGTTGAACCCACTGTTGGAAGCACACGCTGAACCCACTAGAAGAAAGTTCCCTCAGAACCGCCGTCGTGATGCTTTGGACTTCCGAAACTCAGTCATATCTGTTTCCTTTGAGGTACTACTTCAACTGTGGTGGTGGAAGTGTTGGGATGCCGTTTTTGGTCAAAAAATCACTAACTGCGAATGAGGAGTGGCCGGAGCATAGTCATGATGAAGCCCCTATCCACGCTGCGCCAATTCGAATCGTACACGAAACACACGGGCCTTCAGACGTTTCGAAACTTCAATGTAGAATAATGCGTTGACTGTCTGACCTGCTGGAACGTATTTGTGGTGTACAACTCCATTAATATCGAAAAATGCGATGAGTAAAGATTTAACTTTCGTTCTTGTCATTCTGGCTTTCGTGGGACGCTTATCCCTCTTCTCTACCTACTGCATTGTCTGCCTTTTGGTCTCAGAGTCGTATTTGAACACCCACGACTCGTCACCAGTGATAATGCTCGTCAATTTGAGAAATCATGTCTTGACAGATGGAACATCGGAGCTCTTTCTGCTCAACTGTGAGCACTTTGGGAACCATTTTCGCACACAGCTTACGCATCCCTAAATCTTCGTGTAGCATCTGCCGGGTCGTCTCCTCATTGATACCCAACTCTCTGCCGCTTCTGAGCCGCTTTGCCCAATCGTAGAAAGCTGATTTTTTCAGACAGTCTTCCTTTTACACGTCGGTTAACTGTTTCATAATTTCCACGGAAGTTTCGCTGCGTTTCACTAAAAATTGAAACACTTTTCTTTGCTCAGTTATTTTATCACGGCGGTGGGTCAAAACAGGTCGATGTTTAAAGGACAATAAAACAAGAAGTGTACAACCGATCAACACGAAACTTGCATAGGCTGGCGCAGAAATGAATTTTGTTTCGAATGAAACCAATGTGAATGCTGCATAGTAACAACCGTCGCAGCATTGCCAACTACCGCAAACTTAATCGACATATCTCGTATCTTTCAAATTTTTGAGTTTTGCTTGAGTTATTCGGTTTTGGCTCTGGAACTGCGGAATATCATCTATTATTCTTGCCTTGATTATGGCAACCAATGGTGTTGGACTCGCAATAGTCAATTCAATTTTACATGCGCATCTCTAAATGAAAAAAAAATTTGCTGTTGAACTATTTCCAAAAAGCAGAACGAATAAGAATCTCGCGAGAAACGTTAGAAATATTGAATAATGGTAGACATCGTATTCTATCTAAAATTGCTACAGGTGATGAAAAATTACATCACAACAATGCACCATCACACACGGCACAGCAAACGGTTGTCATTTTACGTGATCATATGGTGAAATTCATTCCACATATGGTCTACTCAACTAATTTGGTCATGTTTAGTTTCTTATTGTTCTTTCACCTTAATGAACATTCACGTGATTGACCTTGCACGACGGAGAAGGAGATGGATGGGTTAATTCATCACTTTTTTGAGAGCATTCCCAAAGATGACTGGCTTTAAGTCTCTCAGTTGTGGAAGCTTCAGATACAAAAGAGCATTGATGTATGTGGAGATCACTTTGAACATAAATTGAAAATTTTGCATCATACGCCTCGTGTGTTTCTTCTATCTAAAAATATACAGTATAACCTAGTTATTACCCCAAAATTAATATAGAATACGCACAATTTAGGTTTATCAAAAGATAACTTATCTTCCCTATTTTTGAATTCTATACAGATTAAATAAATGAAATGAGGTAGCAAATATTCTTGAAGGCTATATACAGTATACACTCGTATTTGAATTTATCTCGGAAACTGTATTGTTTATTTATATTATCAAATCACCTACGGATCGAATGAATATTGAAATTTTTCAAGGTAAACTTTGCGATAAGGTCTGATATCATCGATTGAAAGGCATACCGTTCATTTACTGGTATTGCTGGAGACACGCTCATGGAATTATGAATAATTACGAAGTCTATTAAAAAAACGTTTACATCTCTTTGCCCTTCGAAATGATTATATCAGCAGTGGACTCTTACTAAATGAAAATTCTAGTATTTTATTTTTTTGTAAACTTGTTTTCTGCAGCAAATTTCTCAATCATTCTCTTATTATTTCTGCTTAACAGACAGCTGTATACTTGATTAGAGCCTGAAATTTTCCAGGATAATATGGATATTTTTGTTTCATCGTGTCCATGTTCCTTGAAATATCATAGTATTTATAATTCTAGAAAGTATGAACATGTTTCTGATTACTTTTTCGTTAGATTTCTCAATGTTCTGCTACACTTTTTCTTTTCACTCAAATATACAAAGTCACTCCACTACCTGTACAATGTAAATCGTCTCCAATAGTAGACAGAGGAAACAAAATAAACAGTTTTTTTCACAAACACTATTTCCGCCTGTATCGCTTACCACGACCTCTTGAAACGGATTCGACTGTCATCTTGAACAGCTTTTAAGAATGGAAAAATCACAACCAGAATATTCTTTGAACGAACGCCCTAGTTCGAAAGTACCTCTATTGTTACTACTACTCTAGAAGCTTCGCTTATCCTTGATATTAATGGTATGAATCAGACTAATGTGGAGTCAATTGTGGAGTGCCCCAGGGTAATATCTTGGCACCTCCTCTTTTTCTTTCATTCATAAACGACCTGGGGATTGAAACCGAATCAAACTTCTTGTTGCTTTATGCAAACGATTCATACTTGAATTCGTCAAAATTAATAGTGGATCTTCATGAAAATCTAAGTCTCAATTCATAAAGTGAAACATACCGTATGAAGAACGCTTTGTACAGAATGATGTACAAAGACTGACTTTATGCTGTTTTCTACTTGACCAGCAAATCTCAGTTTGTTGTCTAGGGTGTACTATTCCAACATACAACAGGTATCCTCCACTAAGATCTTGGGAGTCTATGTCGATCCACAACTGAATTGGGGGCAGCGTATTGATTACCTCCTAAAAAATTTAGTAGCCATTGTTACGTTATCTGGCAATCCAAGGTGGCAGGCGGCTTCAGCCCCGTCGCCCGGTGTGATACCACCAGATCCAGCTATAGGTCCCGTGAATTGGTCACCTGTGTGACTAAGTTCCGGGATCTGGCGGATGGTCCGGTTTTCAGGAAGGAAAGGATTGGCAACGAAGCATGATGAGCTCTTCTGGGACTTCTGAGTTAAAATATGCAGTCCATCAGCATCTCCAAAACGCGCAATCCCACGTGCTGGCCCTAACCGAAACCCAAATAAGTCAAACAACCGACACATCGTATTTACGTTTTAATGGGTATGAGTTACATACGAGATTTAGCTTTGAAAGGGGGCGTGGTTTGAGATCTGTTTGCAGGATAAAACACTGTCCTTATGCTGTCTATATCGCTCGACAAACGATATTCACTTCTCTAGACTGTTTTAGTATCTAGGTGATAAGGTGGACTGTATTCAGACACATCATCCGGTAGCTGAGGTTATTGTACTGGGTGACTACAACGTTCATAACACCAACTGGCTCCGCCACTTCAATAGAACAGATGAAGACGGAAGACAGGCTGAAACTGACAAGAATACCTGATCACCCAACCGATTTCCCGAACACCTTGGATCTCTTTTTGATTTCAGAACCAGATGATTTTGGAGTGGAGGTCCCAGCACCGCTAGGCAACTCAGACCACAACCTTATGTTTGCTACTGGAACCATTTTGCTGCCGCTAAACCAAGAACCTAAGCCACCCAGACGCATTTGGCACTATAATCGTGCTAATTGGAATGAGCTGCGTGAATTCTTTTCGTGCTTCCAATTGTGATTTTTGCCTTTCAGATCCTGACATCACTTGCACTTAATCTGTTATAGAAATCATTCATGCAGAAATGGATCTCTACATCTCTTGTTCAATGAAAAGAACAACAGCACAAAAGCCATGGTTCGGCAAAGACTGCGAAAGGGCCTCTGCAGCCAGTAGCAGAGCTTACAAGTCATGGAAGTTAAATCCAACAGAGGCAACAAGAACAACCTTCGTAAGAATAAGGAATGTATGCAACTTGACAACTGCAAGAGCACATTCCAATTTCAACGAAGGGGTAACTAATAAACTCCTTGAACTGGCAAGCAGGACTAGACAATTCTGGTCTATGGCGAAGACAGTCAGTGCCAATTTCTGCAAATCTGCGTTTCTGCCTCTTGTTAGAGGCAGAAAGAGAAAGCCGATCTCTTTACTCTCTTGTACTCAACCAATTCTATGCTAGGTTCATCTAACGCAATAACACCGATCATTTCACCTACAAATTCTTCCATGGCAGAATACCTCAGGGATCCATTCTTTCGCCAACCTTGTTTCTGTTGTAGGTAAACGACCTTCTGTCATCTACAGAGAACCAGATCTTCGATTTTGCAGACGATTGTACCCTGGTTTCGTCTTTCAATAGTCTGCGGCCGATTACACTTGCGGAATCTCAGCGTCAGAGATGTCAACAAGTTAATAATCTGAACTTTGACTTGCAGAAGATATCGGACTGGGGTCGGTTGAACCTGGTGAGCTTCAACGCAAGAGATCCTTCTCTAACGATGTAAGGCCAACAAACCGCATCCAAAGATTCGATGCACCTTCTATGAATAAGGGTCAACTCCAGGTTTCGCTGGCATGAACATGGATCAGCAATAGCTAAGGCTACATCAGCTGAACTTAGTTTTCTTTTCAGAGCCAAACGATACTTCAAGTCATCTTAGCTGTTGCTTCTATATAAGGTGTAAACTCGACCAGCTTTGGAATATTGTTCCCATGTATCGTGATCTGATCCCAAACATTCGTGTGGACTAGTGCACTATCTCAGCGGTTAAGTGGATAATATTTTTCTTTTCCAGATTTAGCAATCAAACGGAATAGAGTGGATTACAATACTCTTGATATAAAATTTCTATCTAGTCTACATGTATTAGGATTTATAGTTTTCTACATTTCCATTAAGGTACTCTCAAGCAATACTGATTTCACCAGGCTATCACGCAAACTCTTGGGTACTAACCCAGTTGAAGAAATGACGACAGTAACGATAACTATTGAGGTAATACATCTGCTTAATCTCAGTAGCAATGGCTGTGTGCTAGAACTTTTTCTCTTGAAATTTGTTTAACACGTTATTATTGGATAGGGCGACATCTACCAGCATTGTTCTTTTGACTCTTTTGTCATACACCAGTATGTCAGGCTTATTATTCATCACCATTCTGTCAGTGATAAAAAACCTATCTTGTAGGCGAGTTTCTGACGGATAATATTGCAAACTTGATTATACCTGGGGAGATAGCCTGTACTGGCCAGTTGTTCGCAGCTAGAAGTTAAATGCTGAATCATCTCCGGTCTTATATGTCATTTCCAACAATTATCAGTTTGTACTGTTCCATCTCGACATGGTCTTGAATGCGCAAAATGAATCCTTCTGTTTTTGGCAAGAGTGCTCATTCCATCAACCAACGATACCACATGGTAATTATCAGAAATGGAGGCTTTCTTAGAGAAGAATTATCTGGAATTTTTATCTGTTGGGTGTACAGGTTGACAACATCCATTAATCTACGTCCTCTTTCTTCTAGCTTCAAAGTTTCTTATCACGGACGATTTAGGGTGGAGATGGTTGTATTTTGTCAGCATCATTCGTTCTGCCTTTGAATATCATCCAGTTCTGTATTAGTCCATTTGAGTGAACCAACACTAGGATAGCGTAGGAGTTGATTGCTTTGACTAGATTCCCCAGAGATCAACATTTACTTCACCACAGTTTTCAGACGTTGACTGTACTAAGTACAGATCTTCTCCTTTGGTTGTTTTTGGTCTAACAATCTGATTTGTTGGTACACCAGATATTTGTACGTTTCATCTTCCTTCATATACTGAAAAATATTACCATTTGGAAGTTGCGTTTCACTATATCTAATATGAACATCCGCTGAGAACCAACTGACAGCTATCAGCAGGTATTCTTCTTATTGGAAGCATATAATTTGTTGTCATCCATATATATCAATGTGAGATTGTGTGATAGTTATTATCTGTTTTGATCTTAGACACGTATCCTGTTCTGTTGAGCATTGAAGACATGGGATCATAGCTATCTCAAAGAGTTTCCTTGAAAAATTCCACGATGTATGAGTATCTTATCGGTTTCAATTTAAGTATCGCTCATATTGATCTGAAGAGACGTGCACCAGTTTGTCATTGTTGTCTTCAAAAACCTTACCAGAACTAAATGAATTTTACATATCCGTAACACTTCGACAATCCAGCAATTGACGGTACTGTTGAATGCCAACCGATAATCGAGGAAAGATGAATGCATATTCCGATGACACTCGTGTGCCTGTTTTATTTTATTATAGAATCGATAATGAGATCTCCTTGCACCTGTGGTGTTTTCTGCTGTATCCCTTGTGCTCCTCAGCTAATATTTTGTTATCATCAAGGTATTAGTACAATTGATTGGATGTTCATGAGGTGATTCTTTTGTTGGTACTGAGACAGATCTTGTGTTCCATCACTCTTTGGAAGCATATATATTAAGCCTTGTAGTAGACACTGATCTGTTTAGCTAGGTCTCCATGGAGGAAACTCTTGGTACCAGAAGTTGAGGCTAATATCTACACCTGTGGAATTCCAATTGCTGGTCGTTCTAACGGCTGTTGCTACGTGTGCCTTCGTTATTACTTCGAAGAACATATGTATGATATTGAAGAATTGTTTTTCATTCCTGATCTATTCAGCATTTTCATTTTGTTCTTTGGGGTTCGACCATAGCCAATAATCGGTCGAGTTCCATGCGTCAGGTATTTCTTTACTATTGTTGTACGTAGCTTTGTTATTTCCTATATGAAAATTGTCTTCGCTTTTAAGGCACTTTCTTTTTGTACCTATTTTTATTTTTTTTATTGTACCTGGAAGTTCAGTGTTTCCCATGAATTATATGAGGCGACGGATATCAGATCTAGTATTGCCAAAATTCTTCTCCAGTCGTTTCTGCTATGGTGGTTTTCGGACGTTTTTTGGCTCAGCTAGAATCAAAGGTGTGAAGACTTATTGTTCGTGTAGTTGGAGGGTAGCTACTGTTTCACATGAGATCCGCATTTTTTAAGGTGCTCTGGTTCTCAGAGTTTTCATCAAACCGTGATTTTACCTTCGCTAAAGATGGTATTGGCGTTCTTGTTCGTCTTGAGTTTGGGCAGTTTAAGTCATTTACTTCAGTTACTACCATTGAATCCTGTTTTTGCCCTGGTGAGTTCATTTCTTCCTGAGTACATAATTTCGTTACGCAGATTTCTCTTTGGAGGACGTTCCACATTACTATTCGTCTCTGAAGGTTCGATATTATCTATCACACTCACGTATGCTTTGTAGAGTTTCTGAAAAAAGTAGCCAGTTTTTAACGATCGTACTTCGTTGATCCGAATTGCTTTGTTCGGATATGTGCTGCAATTCCGGATATTTTTGTACAAACGCAAGATGTAACGCGTATCTGTATACTATCAATTCCCATTTCAAGTTTGTAATCTTGTAATAGGATCGCATAATGAAGGAATTCATTTCCGTGGTCCACTTGCATGCATTTCCTAAGGATTCCGGCTCTAGTGGTGGTGGGTATAATGATTTGCATTGCCGTTGAAACATCAAGAGTGGGTTGAGAGGTAATACTTTTTTATTTATTTATTTATTTGTATAACTGACGGGAACTCTCTTCGAATAATAAATGTGAAAAATATAAAATTATGCCCATCAAACCAGGTGGATATTAAATACAATGAAAAAACATAAATAAAGATAATACTCATAGATAAGAGTAACATACATACAGATTCAATGGTAATAATAATTGTTATTTGTTACAAGAGTTTACTATTAAAAAACATTCTGCCAGCCTCTAGCTTCAGATTTGAACCTCTGCAGAGAGATAGAGAAGAAATCACATCTTGTACAGAACTTATTGGCTAAAGGTATGACACGATCACAGTAAGAATTGGCGCTATAATTGAATTTGCAGGTTTTAGGGCGGAACACGGGTGTACTTCTATTTAGTCTTGAACATACGTCATGAATTCGTCTTCTGACCTGAAGCGTATCCAAGTTATGACGAATACGTCAATTTTCCATATTGAAATCATTGACAACGAGCATTGACTTCAAACAGAGAATCGTAGAAATTTTCGCTGAACCCTTTCTAAGTCCTTGATATCGCACGAATAGTGAGGCGACCAAATACATGACCCATATTCTAAATTAGATCTGTCAAGAGAGAGTAGAGAATCTTTAACGTCAAAGGGGAAACTCCTTGAAGCTTAACTTAGGCTCAAAAATTATACATAAGTCTCGCACATGTTCCATCTTCTTAAGTTTATAATCATTTAAGTGTAATTAAACACTAGAGGAGTGTGTGACCTACAAAAATACATGATGCCATACTTATCAATATTGAGACCCAAATAGTTGGAAACAGACCATTCGAAGAATTTATTCAATTCCTCCTGTAAGGCAGAGGCATCAGAAGATCCACGAATGAATGACCGAAAACATCTTCATGTCGTCGGCGAATAACAGAAACTTAGTGGTGAGAGCAGTTTATATGTCATTAATGAAGATATTGAAGAGAAATGGCTACAAGTGTGATCCTTGCGGAACACCAGATGAAACTGGAAACTCTCTGGAATTAAATCGCTGATATCTAACGATCTGTAAACGGCCGTACAGGAAACTTCTGAACCACCGAAAGAGCGAGCCTGAGATGCCAACGGCCTCAAGCTTAGCAATCAGAATATTTAGGTTGACCCTATCAAAGGCTTTTCGGAAATCAGTGTATATTGCATCAAGCTGGTAGCCATAAAGTGTGATACATATATGGCAAAGGTTCACAATACTGTTTTTTAGACTCTGTTTCCAGAAAAGTACCAACATATTGGTAGGTTCTATTCAGAATGAGCAAAATGTCTGCTTAAGATTGAATTAAAAGAACAGAGTTGGGAATCTGTGCTTAAGTTTGAAAAAAACGGATGGGAATTCTCAGTGGCGTGCATTTCTCAATGATTTTTCGTCCATTTTTCATGAATGTTTTCCCTTCAAACTGGCTCATAAAAAGGGGTCAGCAAAAAACTATTATGATTGTAAAGAAGTGTCTCATAGTAAAAACGAACTAGATATTCTATTAATGTTGAAAAATAAAAATAAACCGTATATTCCTACGTACAACGCTGAAAAACGAAATTGTGAGAAAGTATTAAAAAATTCAAGGGCCAAATTTTATGAAGATAAGATTCGTAGGTTAGGTTAGATAACAAGAATAAGGCCATGTGGTCAATATGTAGTGAGATACGAGGAATTGCCACTAAATCAGACAATTGTTCCCTGCAGGGCGATTCGTTTGATGTTAGAAATGAATATAACACTTTTTTGACAGAACTTATCCCAGAATTATTGAAATCTTTAGACGATTTGCCTTTTTCATATGATGGTGTCAAGAATAGAAAGTCTTTGTTTCTTGCTCCAGTTCAAGCGAATGAAGTTATTGACATAATTTCTAAAATTAAAAATAATTTCAGCAGTAGAGAATATAAAGCTCCGACAAGCATAATTAAATTTAGTGGAAATGACATCAAGGATATTTTGCCATAAATCATTAATTGTTCTTTTGAGTGTGGTATTTTTCCAGACCTATTAAAACTAGCGGTTATCAAACCACATTTTAAGAAAGGTGACGCATCAAAAATAGAAAATTATAGGCCGATAAGTCTGTTACTAAGTTTCTCCAAAATTTTCGAGTTGGCAATGTGTGACAGACTTTTGAGCTTTATTAACAAAAGCGGTCTTTCTGGCTCTTTTCAGCATGGCTACCTGGTAGACAAGTCAACAAATACTGCGCTGTATCAGTTCACTGATGTAATTATACAGTTAATAGAGGAAGATAAATTGGCACTTGGTCTTTTTATAGATCTCACTAGAGCCTATGATTGTCTGTCTAGGGGGTATATGCTGGAAAAGCTTGAAAAGTTAGGTGTAAGAGGAAATGCTTTGAGTTGGTTCACCTCTTATCTAACAGGTCGTTGTCAAAAAGTGGTTATCACAAGCGATATATGTCAGTTCGTAGAAACTTCCTCTACTTGGCTGACTAACTTTGTAGATGATACGAATGTAGTTACTGGAAAATTTGTGTTTGAAAAAGTAGTGCATCAGGCAAAGAAAAATTTCACTGATATTAGGCAGTAGTTATGTAAAAATAAACTCATCGTAAATGAGAATGAAACAACCGCTATGTTATTCAGTACTTAAGCTTCTAAAAAAGAAAGAACAGACTTCATTGATATGGAAGGCAAGCAGATTAATTTTCAAGAGTCAACAAAATTTTTAGGAATTTATATAAATAAATTTATGGATCGGTCACATCACATTGAATATTTATCTAAGAAGTTAAGCCAAATATGGTATGGTATAAGAACTCTAGCTAGATATATCCCTAGGGAGAGTAATAAAGTTGTGTATTTTTCAAACTTCGAGTCTATTCTGAGATACGGAATAATTTTTTGGGGCTCGAGCTCAAATATAAAAAATCTTTTTTCAGTTCAGAAAAGGGTGCTAAGAATAATGTTTCATATGCAGTTCCTTGATTCTTGCAGAGGCATATTTAGGAAAAACGGGATTTTCACCATATATGCTGTGTATATATATGAATGTTTAGTATTCTTTTTTAAGAATAGAGGAAAGTTTGAGAATCACATAAAGAGTCACGATTATCCGACTAGATCGAAAAACCTTCACTATCCAGTACACCGATTGACATTGACGGAAAAACATCCATCGTATGTGTATTAGAATTTTCAATAGTCTGCCAATAGAGTTAAAGAATATCTCAAGGTTAAAATTATTCAAAAAGAAGATAAGGGAGTTCTTAATTAAGCTAGAACCTTATTCAATGTCAGAATATTATGTATAAGTTATTTTTTTGTATTTTCATTGACGTCATTTCATTTCATCTGTTTATGAAATTATCCATTGTTAGCAGGTTATCTGAAATAAATAAACATTCTATTCTATTCTATTTTAAATTGATGGTACAGATTCACTGAATGTTCAGTTCTCGTATAAACTTTGAATTATGCCAAAAAAGGTTTGACACATCAAGCTATCCTCCTGTAAATCTCATTTGAAACTATCAAACCATTCGATATTGAATCAAAACACATGAGTAAAATTCTTATATTTTTTCAGTTCCACGGATTTGAGCGAAACTCAAAGAAAAAGAAGATCTAAAAACAGACTGTCTAACAGAAGGAGTACAGGGATTACCTACAACTCCGAAACTATAGAGGAAGCATTAGCTATGGGCCCTAATGGAGATTATAGGCAGAATGCCAATTAATTTGTGATTTCTTCAATATTGCTGAGCGGAGAACAAAATTATACTTAATATTACGTTTTTGTAATAATTAAATTTAGTGATACTATTTTATGCAGGACTTATTAAATATTCAGTATTATCCAAATATCAGTACTAACAAAAATATTCTAATGATTTTGATAATCCTTCAAACTGATTTTCTATTTCGCTATATTGTTACTTAACTCTTAAACTTTTTTTCATTGATTGTTCAAATTTTACTCTTAGAATTATAAATCGCAACTAATCAATTATTCTATTTTTAATCTGTGATATATAATATATTCTTCTGGTGTTAATTCTTTTTTGTTGAATATGTATATAATATCTACCTCACTGCATTGTTTCTGTAACAGAATCTTACGAAACATTAAAATAAAATCGATGTTATTTCTATTTGCCATAATGTAGCACATATTTTAGATTATTGAAAATAAATAGTTGACGAAAGAATAATTTCCTGTAATCCTTATAAAACTTAATCTAGTTGTCTCTTATAAAAATTATTGCGTAATATTTAAGGAAGAAGAAGCTAAAATGGGTAAACCACTATATTTCATCAAATTTTCACTATTAATTGTGTAGGTACACGAGTAGTTTCGAATATCACTTCATTCTCAAATTTCACTATTTATTTTAATGCTAGACTCAGGAGGGGGTGAGGTTATTCTAGATCTAGTAATGGGGCATCATTTCCATTTAATTGATTGTTGAGTGTTTGATAATAAGGGTTTTTTCAAATTTTGTTAATTTCCAAACACTCCAGGAGGTTTAATTTCTTTCCTTTATTACAGATACGTAGTATTTCTAGGAACTCAAAATTTATTATATGATTTGTAATAGTGATATGTTCGAAAACGGACGAATTTTTGTCTGTATGTGTATGCTCTTTGAAAGGAGTCTGGAAGTCTCTACCGGTTTGGCCCACATAACATGGAGTACTTTCACTGCATTCGATTTTATATACTCCAGATTTCTTAAATTTGATAATAATAAGATATTAAACTATGTATATCACAACAGATTTATTGAAAATCAGGATTGCAATTTCGGTCTCTCGCCCATTTTCAACGAGTATTGAACTAAAGTTGAAAATGCATACATATACAGGGTGTTACATAATAGTATGTCACAACTTGAGGGGGTAAATCTACGTGCAATTTTAAGAAAAAAAGTTCATATAAACATAGGTCCGCTAAAGCTTCGTTACGGAGCTAGAGGGTGTTGAAATTTCCGGAAAAAAATGTTTTTTTCTTCAAAACTGAGATACTCAGCCCAAATTTGGAATGCAAGCTATTTTGTACAGCTTTCATCATTACACGTCCTAAATTTTAACTAGAGTCTACAAGGTGTTTTCTTTTCCGGAGCCATGTCTTCTTTTGCCCTTTCAAACTTTTTTGCAGTACGCCACTGATCAGCGTACAATCAATTTTCGTCATCTTCATTCAATCCAAAAACTTTTTTGACTTTTTTTCGTATCTCCCTTCTCGGCCAAAAAAATTTCAAACGATTGTATGCATTCGCTGAATTGAAAGCACTTCTAATTAAGGAAAACGACTAGTAGGATTTGATTTTTTATTTATTTATTTATTTTGACATTTGCTGAAGGTGAACAAATGTCTCCATCCATTTTCAAGTGAAAACTTATTGAATTTGAATTATTTGAATTGTATGTTATTTGCTGAATGAAAAAAAATAATAGAAATACTCGATAGGTATGCCCAAAATTTGCTTTTATTTTGAAAGCTCGTCTTCTGAGACTTAATTTATACTCATTTAATATCAAACTAAGAAAAAAAACAATTAAAAAGTTAATAAATTGCTGGAAGTGTCCTCCACCTGCAAGAATATGCCTCTGCACTTCTTCGCATATTATCAAGCGCTCTTTGAAATATTCCTGGGGTATTTCTTATCGTGTCACAAGAGGTTGTTATTAGATTGCTCAATTCTTCACTGGAGTGGTATAAACTAAACTTTTGAGATATCCCCATAAGAAAAAGTCTAAACAATTTAAGTCTGGGGACCTAGGAGGCCATGGTTCTGGCCCACCTCAACCTATCCATCGGTTGTTGAATGTATTATTCAAAAATTCCCTAGCTTCTCCACTGAAATATGCTGGGGGTTTTCCCCAGCCTAATAAAGATTTTTGTGAAAACTGATAGCAGTTCAAAATGAGCATTTTCTCTAATTTTATCTAAGACCAATCGGCAGAAATTCAGTTTTGAAGGAAAATTTCGAGGAAGTAGAGTTTGGACGAGTTGAATGTGAAACGGGTACAATAAAAAGTCGTGGAGAATCCTCCAAACTAGAACATATGAAATATTCAACTGATTTTCAATTTTTCTTGTACTCACATGAGGATTCAAATCAATATAATTCAAAACTGCTTCCTCAACATTTGAAGTTCTCATAGTTTGAGTTGCACCTTTAAATGATTATTTGCAGTAAAAGTACCGAATTCCCTCAACCTTCTGTGGATATTGGAAAATGTTCGCTTGTCTGGTGTTACTCTATTTGGATTGCGCACCGTCAGCCAGACCGTACATGTAATGGATATCAGCCATTTCGGCGTTAGTAAAATTAGCCATTTTTTCTTACAGCCATAACCTCAAATGTCTTAAAACTAATCGTTAATTTAATAAACAATTCTAGCAGACACTGGTTCAACTTTAGCAACTGTCAAAATAAATAAATGAATGAAAAAAATCAAAGCCGACTAGTAATTTTTTTAATTAGAAGTGCTTTCAATTCAGCGAATACAACCGTTCAAAAATTTTTTGCTCGAGAACGGTCAGAGACACGAAAAAATTAGAAGTGTTAAAAGTATCTGAATTGAACGAAAATGACGAATATTGATTGTACGCTGATCAGTGGCATACTGCAAAAATGTTTGAAAGGGCAAAAGAAGACATGGCTCCGGAAAAGAAAACACCTTGTAGATTTTGTTAAAATTTAGAACGTGTAATGATGGAGGCTGTAAAAAATAGCTTGCATTCCAAATTTGGGCTGAATATCTCAAAAACTGTTTTTCCGGTAATTTCAACACCCTATAGCTCCGTAACGAAGCTTTTGCGGACCTATGTTTATATGATTTTGTTTTCTTGGAATTGCACGTAGATTTACCCACTCAAGTTGTGACACACTATTATGTAACACCCTGTATAAACAGGTAGATATAAAATTAACAAGGGGGCTCCAAAGAGGTAATAAAATAATTATGATAAAAGCAGGTATTATTCAGAGATTTCAAATAGGGACGAATGAGCCGGGCCATACTGATCGTTTAGAAAATTATCTTTATGGGGTGTGTTTGAAAATTCAAATGGATTCCAAGAAATCTGACTTTCCTCCCTCAGGTATCCTGTGTATAATTTGGAGTTAAAGAATATGGGTGGAAAATGATGGCCATTTTCGATAGAATGTGACGCGAAAGTAGATTCGCCGATTTTCTGGTTAGGTTAGATTTTGTTTGAATGAACGACCAGTCCATACAGGACAACTTGTAAACTACAGTATTGTCAAATTTATCAATTTTATCCTTACTTTAAAAAAAAGCCTGGGAGAGTGTCATGTGGGTCTTGAAAGCTACTTTTTTATTCTGTTTTGAAATGACATTTTGCAATCTTCACGTGGGTACATATTATGATGTGCTATTTGTGTTTGTTTTTTTTTCTGATCATTCCGTTTATTAAACTCGAGGGATAACCATTATTCTTAGCTATTTCTTCAATAGTTTACATTTCTCTGGACATATTTACTTCAGATAATGGCAGAGAGAAAGCCCTATGAATCATTAATTTAAACGCAGCGTATTTATGAGATTTTTGGTGTACTGAGTCATAGGGGAAATATCAGTAAAGGTGGGTTTTCGATAAAATCAAAACTTAGAGCCTTATTTATATGGATGATTGTAAGGTCTAAAAAGTGAATCTGATTATCGACTTCTCTCTCTATTTTGAATTAAATTTTGGGATGACTGCTATTGATGTAAGTAAAAATTGATTTAGTTTTCTAGCGGTTCCTGTGAAACATGCTACATATCTATACCGAAAATGTACTAATTTTAATTTGGAGGAATTGAATATGGTTTCTTCAATATACGCCATGAAAATGTCAGCTAATAAATGTCCCAAACTGATCGTTCATTCAAAACTATATACAAAGAATATCAATCAGATTATAATAATCAGAGAATTTGGTGCGACGCACTCTCTCCTAATTTGGCACGTAAAGCGGTACTATTCTTCAGAAGTGATCTTCCTACGACTTCTTCTAGGCCTATTTTGCAGGGATTGTAGTTCCACGTATTAGGCGTAGGTTTTTGAAATCACCTGTGATAAACCCGTTGTGGGCGCTATATCCCTCTGTGTCACCCGTTCTTCAACGAGAGCAATTATTCGACTCCTCTGCGCATCGGACAATCCAACGTAAGACATTTTCAAATGTGATTATACTTTTTTAAATTTTGAAATTCACACTTTCAAATCTCAGTGACGACTGAGTACAATATCCCGAACATGTGGCGATAATTCAACATTTCTTATCATACTATCCAGTTTTTTTACAACAAAAAACTTCATTTCTCACAAGTAGTCAAAGATCCATGGTTGAAAATAATCAATAATGTGAAATACCGAGTGATTCCATATAAACTCAACCTCTCCAAAGCTTAGCATTAATATAAATACTGAAACTGTAATGTAGTATAAACACTTAAAAATGAAGTAATTTTCGAAACTTGTCATGTACATAAGCTTTAAATGGTAAAAATTTCATAAAATATAGTGTAACATTTACCCATTAAGATGGATTTTCACTAAACAAATCAGTCAACTATACTTTCATGATGAAGAAGCTTTCAATATAAATAATAAGAAACAAGTACTGTCTTTTAAGAATTTTACTTAATAATTGCGATTCGTAACTCGTTTCACTACACCGTAGCTTCTTCAGACGAATGATTATGCAGAAAAATGTAAAATGCATAATCATTCGTCTGAAGAAGCTACGGTGTAGTGAAACGAGTTACGAATCGCAATTATTAAGTAAAATTCCTTAAAACACAGTACTTGTTTTTTATTATTGATAATGGAATTTTACCAAGTAAAAGCCTCCCAAATTCAAATGCTTTCAATATAATTCATTCATGATTTTTTCTAGAGGGAATTCAAATGGAATGAATTCAGTAAAGCGTTAGGCATACTTTTTATAAAATTTACAAAGACATGTCAGTTTTTATTGAAATCAGTTATATTTTTCATGTATATTGGTTTTTTGGGTCATGAAAGGGGTGAGTAAAAGTCCTACCTTTTTTTCAAATGACATGATATGTCATCTTACACCTAGTTGTAAAAGTCTCTTCAAGATGAATATAATTGTTCTTCCAATTTCAATTAAAGAGTTATTTAAATCGAATGAAAACAGCCCAGATGGTTAAAAATCCGCTTCATTTATTTCCCGGCAGTACATATGTGTCATTTGTGCTTTTGAATAGCGGCTGGGACGGAGATATATTTAATGAGAAAAAAAAACCTTTCCTGCCGCCGATACATCAACAAGAGCTAGTCTGTAAGTGTGTCGAAAACAAAAGGTGGATTAAAAATGATTGTGTTGCGATTCATTCTTTACTCTAACCAGAACAGATGTGTGAAAGATAGAATGAATGATGGAATGATGAAGACAAAATGGCAGAAAAACTTCGGGTTAGTACTACTTAATTGATTTTAATGTTTCCTCCTAAACAAGAAAATAATCTGATATCATATGCATTTGTTGAAAATTATATGGATATCGCTGTTCGATTTTCAGTTCCCTTGAATTTTTCTAAACGCTTATATAATAAAGGAAAACTTGAACTACAAAAAATTTTGCTAAATGCTGACTGAGATACATTCAATTGACCTCCCAAAGCCCAAGCAAAGTGAATTTTTTCCATATTAACGCTTTGCGACAAGTTTTGGTTTGACTTTGACAACACAATTCAAAATAAAATTTCTCCCCGCTAATTAGATTAATTGAAGAACTTTTATTAAATTCTAAGACATTACTTCTGTCTGAACTCTAGGATGGTAAATTGTCGGTTACTTTCGTTACAACAAAACACTTCATTCTGAGCATGAATGAATTTAACCCCGAATGAATAGTAGCATTAGCAACCTTGGATATGTGTGATCCCGTTTTATTTAGTAGCGAAATTGAAATATTTATCCTATTAATGTATAAGCCGAGATTTTCAATTAATTTTCCTGAAATAAAATCGCGTTGAGCTCTCGAAACTAATAAAGCTCTGCAAAGTTGAGCTTGTTTACAATTAAATATTTTCACTAATAGGATGGGGGTAAAACTTGGATATCTGTGTTGAAAGAAGTTAAGGCTGTTGAAATAGTTGAAGTAAAAATAAATAATAATAATAAATAGAGTAAGATTGGTCGAGTTTGATTCAGTAGGTGCTGATGATGAAAGAAAGTTTTTCATTACAGGTTCTACAATAACCTAAAAAGCTTTTGGCAACAGTAATTCCATTTGAAGCAATTTCCCCATAAATTGCACCAAGGAATTAACGCACAAAATCGAAGATTCAAATTCATTCAGAAACTCACATATCTTGAAGAATTATTCTGCCAATAATCCACCAGCATACGGGAATGCTTGAAAACATGAAAATGGTACTCATAGAAATTGAAATGAAACTAACAATAAAAAATGTGAAACTTTTAGAAAAAACTAAAAACCTATTCATAACGGATATTTCGACCCCTGGCGGGAATTACTGAATCACATCTAGTCATACTCAAAATCAATGACCTAATAGCATTCTGATCCATTTCACTCCAAATTTTGTCTATACCGAATCTTATTCACCGTAGATGGCGGTAGTTGCTGGCTTATTAATTTCCTATTGAGAATATCCCAAACATGTTCTATGGTATGGTATTAGGTCTGGACCTCATGTAGGTCACTCCATTGAAGTGATTTCGTGATTTTGAAAATAGTTCCTAACGCTATGAGATTGGTGAGGTTTGACTTTCTCATGCATCAACAAAAAGTATTCACCCATATTTACCGGAAATGGTACGACATGTAAATTTGCTGAAGACCTACTATGCCACTGTCTCTGATCATTATGTGGACATCATCTGCTTGGTCGACAGATTTATGATCGAATTTGGAAATAATCTGCGGTAGGTCATCAATGAGTATCAAAAACAAAAGGTGCCCAAGAAAACTTCCCTGTGATACTCCTCTCTCCAATGTTCTTTCCTGCTACACTGACTCCTCACCATGACCATCAACCGTCACTCTTTGTACCCTATCCTCCAAATAACTTGCTAAAATATATGTTCAATTTTTCATAAGAATCGTGTGAATTATGCATTTAAATACCTAAGAAAATACAAGTTGCAATACACAAGAGACACTTTGATCGTGCAGAGCTGTCAGTGTGAATCTTATGATCTTAAACATAGCGGTTTTAGTGCTTCGACCCCAGAGAAAGTCATGAGACACGACGTCTCAAACCAAATTCACTGAGAAGCTGTCGCGTCGTTCCAGTGCTAATTTAACTTAAAATGTCCTGTCGAAGCTGCATTTGAAGTTGCCTAGCATTAGTAAACCGTTGCCTGAACGAGGAAATTCTAATGGATAGCTGTTTTTTCTCGTTCTTACCCAGGTCTCCTTTCATGACGACCAGTTTGCAGGTACCTGCGATTCATTCTGGAAACAGTTAATTAGGACACCTCAAGCCTTTGTCCTATTCTTGTAAAAGTCCAATCTAGATCATCTGAACAACATTGCTTCAGCACATTCTATTGGGGTCAACTTTTGTGATTTGCATTGCATTATTACCGAAAATTGAAATTTTCAAGAAGAACAAACGTTACTCGTAAAAATTGATCAACATATGTTGTTATTAATATGGTTGATTCCTTGGAATGAAATAGTGTGTTCCCATGCCTCATTTCATGACTCAAAGTCTCTCTGTACCTGCGAATCATTCTGAAAACAGTTGAATAGGACACTAGGTCCTAACAAGCTTCGGTCTATTCTTGTGAAAGTCAAAATTTAAATTTTCAACAAGAAAAAACGTTACTAGCAAAACATTGATTAAAACGCTCAATTGAATTTCTTTTTTCTCGAGCAGAACAGGCAGAAAATCCATCGAACTATGTTGGCATATGCCCATCAGGGCATATAATGAAACGAGAAAGCAGACAGCCTCGCTAAAAAGGCAATAGCTGTCAGGCCGATGGGACCAGAACCAATTCTGACCATCCCATGGACTCATGTGCTCTCTTTCTTTCAAAACTGGACCACCACCGAGACCCAAAACTACTGGACGGGCATCTCGGGACTGAGACAGTCCAAAAGATCATAAAAAAGCCACAATCAAAGAAGAGGGTACATGAACTACTGTCCCTCGGAAAAAAGTCTGTTTGGATGGAAGCGGACCTATTGACGGGACACCAACTCTACAAACATATACACGTCATGAAACTATCGGAAACCACACAATGTCGTAGTTGCTTAGAAAATGACGAAACAACGGAACACATACTCTTCGAATTTCCCGTTCATAAGGAAACCAGACTGAACATCTTGGACGCTGAAACACCAGCGTCCGGATGATCCAGGAGGCCCCTGCATGAGTCTTGCAAGCTTCATCAGGATGTTTTTGCAAGATAAAAACAATTCAACAAAAACGGCAAACACAATGGGCAAAGTGCTGCCCAATGGGGGCCAGGAATAAATGTTAGCATATGGCGAGTGCTGTCAACCCTTAACTGGTGATGGTTGGGACGTAACTTGTGACGTGGTGCTATTCGTAACCCCAATATTCTAAAATTCTGTGAATTTTAACACTTTTGATGAGAAGATGTTGGCATACAATGGCTCAATGGTATGGGAGGTAAAAAATTACAAAAGGCTTTTGATTTATTATCCGAAAAAACATGTGTCAACCCTTAACTGGTGACGTGGTTGAAATAGGACGTAACTGGTGACGTGGTGCTATTCGTAACCCCAATATTCTAAAATTCTGTAAATTTTTATGTTCACACTTTTTGATGATTTGCTTCATGAGTTTTATTCTTCCTTTATCCAAGTCCTGATTGTTTGAAAAGAACCGAAGATGACAAAAAAATATAATTGGTGCTCAATGGTATGGGAGGTAAAAAAATTACAACTTTTCAGGCTTTTGGTTTATTCACCGAGAACAAAGACATATCGGAAAAAACAACACTTTTCTATCAGAAATAATCTTTGAACAGAATTTCGAACAACATAAACAAAAACTTTAAACAAAAAAATATTTTTACCTTATGTTTTACTTGTTAGTTTTGAAAAATGCAAATATTAGCATTGACGCAAAATGAATTTAAAATGTCTTGTTTTTATTGAATTTTCGTAGTATGCATTAGAAAGAATAAATTATGTTCACCTTTTGATTTTCATCTAATCCATATAGCGTTTTTATTTGTAGTGTAAGACCTTTTTGAAGCTAATTTCAAGTAATTCCATCACGGGGTTACTTGAAAACATGTATAACACAGGTTTGGAACAAAATGCTGTCTGGATATTTTCAACTGATTTCTATGTATTTAGGTGTTCTGAAAACAAAAAACATACTCAAAAAATTCCAGAACGTTAAGTTATTTTACAAAACGCAATATAACAAAAAACGGATTTTCTGGGCTAAAAAGGGATTAACTTGTAGTATAAAAGATAGGTATAATTTTATTTTGATTACGGTTTTAAAATGTTTACAGGACATAACTAACATTAATTTCTAAATAAGGAACACCCTGTTTGACCTATATTAACAAGTATAAACATGTTGTAACCTGAACGTGCGCGCTCCGATAGTGTAGAAGTGACGCGGGACAATTACGTATTAACTCATCATTGTTTTATAGATCTTGGTTCAATACAGTGCAATGTCGTTTGTGCGGAAGTGTGTGAACTCTTCGGATAGTTTCTGTTACATTTGTGGAGAATATATGACATTAAAGCAACAAGTTAATATTCCGGACTTTGTGAAAAAGTATACTTCGCGTATTTTGGCTTCAAACTTGGAGATCAATAAAGTATGGGCACCTCATAAAGTCTGCAAACGATGTGTTGAAGACCTTCGAAGTCGGTTTAAGGGCAAGAAAAAAGCTTTCCGATTTGTGATTCCTATAGTATGGCGCGAGCAAAAGAACCATAGTGATGATTGTTACTTTTGTTCGTGTAATGTGAAAGGGTATAATTAAAAACGGAAGCAGTCAATTTCATACTCCAATCTGCAATCAGCTATTCCTCTCATCCCTCATGGGACCGAAATACCAGTGCCCAAGGTTACTTCTGCCTTGGAAGAGGTTCCAAGTTCTGACGAAGATGGTGCTGTACCTACACCCGATGACCAGTCAACTTTTGAATTTGAAGATGACAAAAGTCCAAAATTGTTTTCCCAAGGCGAGCTTAATGATTTGGTAAGAGACTTGAATCTTCCCAAAACCGCTGCTGAGTTGCTTGGATCAAGGCTCAAAAGCAGGAACTTACTTTTGCCGGGAGTGTCTTCCTCCTGGTTTAGATATCGTGAAAAGCAGTTTACTTCCTACTTTGCCCAAGAGGACGAGTTGGTTTATTGCACCAATATTGAAGGTTTGATGAATACATATAAGATCTCATACGACCCAGATTCTTCAAAAAGAAGCCTTGAAGCAGTTCTGCTTCACAACGGCGGTTTCTATGCTTTCATTCCGGTCGGCCATTCCGTACACCTCAGAGAAACCTACAAGAACTTGGAATTGATTCTTTGTAAATTAAAATATAAAGACCACAGTTGACAAGTGTGCGGTAATTTCAAAATCTTGGACATGGCGCTCGGACAGCAATCTGGGTTTACCAAATTCCCTTGCTCTTTGTGTCTATGGGATAGTAGAGACCGAACTAATCACTGGACCAAAAAGTGTTGGCCTGCGAGGGAGCTTAAAGTTGGCGAAAAGAATGTCCTGCATGAAACTTTGGTGTCTCCTCATAAAGTTCTTTTACCACCGCTTCATATAAAGCTGGGATTGATGAAGCAATTTGTAAAGTCCCTTCCAAGAGATGGAAATTGCTTGAAATACTTAATATCTAAGTTTCCTGGCCTCTCGGTGGCAAAATTGAAGGAAGGTGTTCACGTTGGACCAGATATTAGGCGGCTTATGGCTGATCCACTATTCGTCACAACCATGACGGATCCTCAAAGAGACGGGTGGATTGCCTTTAAGGAAGTTATAACAACATTTTTAGGCAATAACGAAGACCCTAACTACAAACAAATCGTCAAAAGAATGTTAAAAGCATTTCAAGCTTTAGGTTGCTTAATGAGTTCAAAAGTACACTTTCTTCATTCCCATCTCAACTATTTTCTAGAAAATTTAGGAGATGTGAGTGAAGAGCAAGGTGAACGATTTCACCAAGATATTAAGGAGATGGAAAAAAGATACCAGGGAAGATGGAGCGTCTCAATGATGGCAGACAACTGTTGGACGCTTAAAAGAGACCTTCCAGATGCTTCCCACAAGCGAAAATGTACCAAAAGGAGTCTCACTGGGAAAAAGAAATGTGTTTAGTGCTCACTAATTAATGTATTTTAGATAAGAAAATAAGTTTTGATACGCAATTATGAATTACTTTATTTAAAAAAAAATTATGTCTTATTTTAAGATAATAACTTGTTTAGCATAGATACCTACATTGTCAGAAAACGTGACGTGCTAGGACAAAATGAAAGTCATTTTCGAATTCGTCACACCCAGAAACATAAGAATTACACAAAAAAACCAAAACAGCTCTCAATTGTTTTTGCAGACTTGTGTAATTTCTTGTTGTATAAAAAAGGCGATATAAATTCTTCTAATGGTGTTAGAGCTACTTCAGGTACTAAAGTTCAACACGGGTAATTTTGGTTTGCAAACTAGTTTTATGTATTAGTGTAAGGCGAATATTTCCAAAGAGTTTCATCAAGTAGCCCCGTTTTACCATACTGTTCATTTCCTACAACTGTAAACAATATGAACATAATTGAATACAAAGACTGAATGAGTACTGTTGGAAAAATCAGGTTTATTTTTTAAAGCTTTTGATTTCAGATAACTCCATAGATAAGATCCGATGATCTGGGCGGTCAATCAACTGGTTCTCTACATTCACTTGTTAGGAAAATAATCATCCAAGCTTTGTGTGGAAGTATTTCATCTTGTTGAGCCAAATTCCTTCCTTAGGTACGTCTGGGTCTATATCATTCGGAATCAAGGTAGTAAAGGTGGAATTGAATCTTCTTCTAGAAGAATTAGTTATCTTTCCCCAGTGGGATTAAAATCAACGAATTTTGGACCTAAAACACGTTGTATAATAAAATCATAAAGAACTCAAAAATATTCCTAACAACCAATTTTTTAAAATACTAATATTAACCCATCAAATGAGATTAGAAAATTATGGTATTAGTAGAAGTTTGTTAAAAGTGGAGTAATTTCGAATCGAATAATAAGATTCATCAAAAACTAGATGCTCTTCAAATGCGTTCTCTCTCTCTCTGTCTCATCTTCTGAGCAAAATTTTCATGACCAGTCTTGAAAATAAACTCTTCTCTTCATGTAATATTCTAATTGAAAATGTTACTGGATAAAGATATATTATAGATATATCCATGATATATTTTGTATTTAGACAGGTACTGATAGACTATTAAATCTTTTGCAGAATTGTTAAATTCATTTCACTCTACGAACCTTTTCACCATGGAAATTGGAAACATACATAAGACACTCAATTTCTTACTCAGCAACTTCATGAACATGTTATCGATCTAAATAATCGACTGATGCCACTTACGAAAGCGGAATTTTTGAAACTGGCTTTCCTATTCGCAGAGCAACTAAAAATTCCTCATAGATTCAACAAGGAAAAAAATGGCCGGAAAAGATTTGTACTACAGCTTTTCGAAATGATTCCTATATATTGCTCTCAGAACTCCAGAATCAACCAGTATCGCGAGAGCCGTTGGGTTCAATAAACCTCAAGTAGATCTTTTTTATGATCAGCTGTTCCAGCTTCAGGAAAATATAGTTTTCCAGCTTCGAAAATTTTCAATGCTGATGAAACAGGAGTCTCGACGGTGCACAAAATGAGAAAGTTATTTCTACTAAGGGAAAAAAGTAATTAGGCAAGTTGACATCTGGTGAGAGGGGACGACACATCACCTTGATGTTCGCTATGAGCGTGACTGGTCACTTTGTACCTCCTCTTTTCATCTTCCCGAGAAAACTGATGGATACTTATGGTCGATTGATGATTGGAGTTCCACCGGAAAACATAGCTATTCCACATGAAAGTGGATCGATGAATGGTGAGATATTCCTGAAGTGGCTCCAGCACTTCAAACAGCATGTACAGCCTTCAAGAGAACACCTTGTTCTTCTGATTCTCGATGGACATGGGAGCCATAAAGAATTGGCAGTGATATAGTTTGCTCGTGCTAATCACATCCATATGCTCAGGACACCACCACACACAACTCACAAAGTGCAACCGTTAGACCGGGCATTTTTGAAGCCGTTCAAGTCTGCATTCAGTTCAGCTAGTGCAATGTGGATGAGACAAAATCCAGGAGTGAGAATTTCAGACTATGACATCGATTCCCTTGTCAATTCGGCTTCAACTAAAGCAGCTAGACTAGAAATAGCACAAAATGGATTCAAATGCACCGGAATTTATCCATTCATTAGGAAGATTTTTACTGATTTGAATTTTTTGCCATCATCAATGAACAATATCGAACAGGAACCAGTTTTGCATGAGACTTCTGAACAGCCATCAACCAGCATAAGATCAAAATCATCCACAAGTTTCAATCCGCAGCCATCCACTAGCGGCATTCATTACCTATCAACTATTTCTACCTAACCACCATCCACCAGTTGCGCCCAACAGTCGATCACTACTCAGGCATCACAATCATCAACAAGTGGCAGCACGCAGCCACATACTGCGAAAAACAGTGCAGAGCCAGTTCCATCTCCTAGTTTGAATGCATTGCTTCGAAAAGTGTCCCCTCTCCCTAACGCCTCAAGGAAGCGTCTTGCAGCCCTTTCTCGAAAAACCCAAAAAAGTGAGAATCTGATATCCTCTCCATTTAAAAATGCACTGGTAGCAAACAAGGCTGTAGTCAATAAATCCAAGGCTGCAATTGATAGAACAAAAGTATCATTTGAGGGGAAACCTTCGATGAAGACTGGATTCAGTGTCACAAGTGCAAAAAATGGGCTCATGAAGCATGTGTGGATATTGATCCATCGTCATCTTTCTGCTATTGTAATGTTTGCAAATCGACATAGTCATATTTTTTATGTGAAATGATTGTGACAAATATTTGACAGTGCCTTCTAAACTTCATTACCTTATTTCATTAGTATTGAGAGGAATATGTTTTGTTCATTATATAGATTGAAAATAGACCTTTTTTTCTTATAGTTTTTTTGTAATTCTGAGTTTTACTTATGTGGCCGTGGCTACCCGACTCTCCTCTAGTATTTTTTGTTGATATTAGTATTTTTATTTATGTTTGGATTTTCTGCCTTCTAAAAAGATTTTGGGTGGCAACACTGCACAAACAACAGAAATAATAAAGGGGAATTCCCCACAAGCGAATAGAAGTTGAAGCTCCTGTATTCCAACAGATGAAAGCTCTCCGATAGTCAGAGAAACATTTATTAAAAATAAGACGCTACCACACATTGCTGATGAGTTTTGTAACCTTCTAAAAACCTGCCTATCTCAAAATTATTTTCAATTCCAATCAAAATTTCACCAATAAACTTCAGGACTTGCCATAGGATCTCCTATTAGCCTCTTTCTAGCCGATATATTCATAAATAACTTAGAAAGAACAGTAATGTTGAATAGCTACTTAACAAAAAAACTTATAGTGTTCTAGTACCGATATGTAGTGGATATTTTGGTAGGGGGTCAATAGGGCAAATTGATAAATTTCTGCAATATCTGAATCAACTTCATACCAGCATTAAGTTCACAGCAGAAGTAAAAATTAATAACTGAATTAATTTCTTAGACCTGACGAAAACAAAATAGACTCGCAATTCAACATCAACAGAAAAAATCCTTCACAGATTCAACTATTTCCATGGACTCATTCAATCACTTGAATCACAAACTAGCAGCTTACAATTCATGGTGATCCATAGGGCCACTGTCGCCGACAGACTTCAAAATTGAAATGAAACCTGTCTGAAAATTGCCATAAATAACAAAATTCTAGCTACTATAGACAAAATTATCCAATGGAAAGAAAAACATTAACACAATCATTATATTCCATAAAACATACTTGCTTGAAAAAATATGCTAGTTTCAACTCTCCCCAATAACTTGACCTACTATTTTTGTAAATTTAAAATAATCATCTATTTCCTAAGTGGTCTGATTTGAGCAAACTATTATTTAATGCTAAACAAAAAACAGACCAATTAAAAAAATCAGGAGTCTACAACATTGCTTGCAATTAGTATACGTTAGCTTATGTTGAGCAGACAGGTGGGAATTTCGAAATCAGATTCACTTATCCTCGGGCAATAATTCTCCAATATGTGAACATATAAAAAACCACAAAACATTCAATATCATTTGATAATATCAAAATTCTTCATAATTGCGACAAAGGAAAGAAAATTATTCTGCTGGAATGTTTGGAAATCGATAAACGTTGTAATATCCCAAGTGAAATCGCCCTCAATAGCCTGCTAGACATAATACCTTACCGTTACTTAATATCAAATTAGGTTAGTATCTATACAAATAAGTTCATTTCCTGTAGTTGACCACTTAAAAATGACCTGACGGTCCAAACCGGTCGTATTCGTCAAAATGAAAATCTTCTTAGAAAATTAATTTCCATTAAATAAATAAGTCATCAATATTACTCATTAGAACAGTTTGTCGGTCTGAACTGATGGGTAAGTATTATATATTTTGCTTTATCTTCGTACTAAATCAGGCCATCTATTAAAACAGAATAAAACCAACACAATATGTTCGAATAAGATAAATAACTCTTGGTCAATATCAAAAATCCACTTAATACAGGTGAAAATAGCGGTGTATATAAATTCTATTGTAATGATTATCCTGCTTTATATATATATATATATATATATATATATATATATATATATATATATATATATATATATATATATATATCTGACTGGTCGTTTCATCAATATCAATTATGCCTACTCACATATTAAGTTTCTCCAGGTATTGAGTATGAGTTTTATATTCCCATAAGGATTCTTTTAGTCAGATATAATCACGAAACTAAGCTACCAAATTATTCATCTATAAAAATATTCCACATATCGATAGAAATGATGAAAAAATTCCTTCATATATTTTCTTTGTCATAGATATGACATGAAATATCATGCCATTTGAAAAAAACTTGATGGTTATTCCGAGTTTCTTCATTACCCAAGAAACTCAAAATTACATAAAACATAACCTATCATAACTGATTATGAATAAAATCGATTCCTCTTCTGATATCAAAAAAAATATTATAAAGCGTTTGATGAACTTTTTCCACTTAAAGTATACATTTTGTATGAATTTGAGTAGTGATTAAGCCTTTTGGTATGATTGAAAAGGATGTTCAATTTTTCCTGAATCAGAGCATTCTCTGGGAAACTTTTCTTTTCATGACGGCCTAGTTTGAACTACTACGTAAATTTGGAAATGAAAAATAGCCGAATCGGCCGAGCTGTTCGGACGAAAAGCGTCATCAAATATCGCCATACCAAGTCTCTGGACTGTTCTACCTCCTTTCCCAAACTGATCTCCAACAAACATGGAAACTGTAGCTATTTATCAGCCTCGCCTGTTTATTTTCAACAAATGATTCGTGACAAAACGTTTAGTGACAAAGAACGAGTTGTATTGCTTTTCAATCTTCTTCTATTATTCTAAAATATTATGCAACCGTATGTGGATCACTGGATGGTACAATCATGTGGTAAATGGTTCATTTTATCTCCATATGTGAAACACTTTGCTTCCTCTCGATATATATCGAAGTTGAGCATTTTTTAGACGATTATACAGCTATGAAAGAATTGAATGCACGAGAATTGCTCAAGTAAGTAAAGAAAAGAAATATTTCATAATTACCTGTGAGAAAAATATGTGAATATGCAATTTTCTTTGGAGTTTGCAAACGCGATGTTTCGTATTCTTATTTATATCTTTTTCACGGTATATTAACTAAATTAATCATTTATTTTGTCTCCCGTCTCGAGTAAACTCCCTAATTCATTTTCAGGAAAATCCAAGCGTTTAATTCGATAAAAAATGTCGCAAGGGGCTCGTCCGTTTCGTTGGAGCAAATTAGAGGTAATTCTTTTCACGGAACATTCATCACATGTCCCATTCCGAAGAACAATAACGAGAGAGATGCGAGTTATTCAGGGACGAAAATAAGAAATGAAGACAAGTTGGCTTATTTCAAGCATGACACTGGACACATGAATTTCGCCTTCGTTGATTATGACGGGTAAGTATGAACTGTGTTTTCTGTGTTCCAAAGAAAATAACATTTTTCCATTTTCTTAATTCTGAAAAAAATTGAATGTACAAAACCCTAATCGAATGTGAAATTTGTGGTATATATATTTATTTCTTTTACTATATTTAACAGAAAACATCATGCGAGTTGCAATAAAAAAAATGTATTTCTTTTATAAAGCAGCATAGGCAACCATAAATACCTCTCCTGATATGATGCAATGATTTCTGATTTAATTAAGTATTATAGTTGAGGAAATTTGAATGCAATGTATTTAATTTCATAATTAGATTATAAAATTTTCAGAATTTCCATAATAGATTATTTTAAAAAATCAAGAAATGATTGTCAATATACTATACGGATAAATACAGGTATAATTTCTATCATTATGCATCGGCCCATTAGCTCAGTTGGTTAGAGCGTCGTGCTAATAACGCGAAGGTCGCGGGTTCGATCCCCTCATGGGCCATCAAATTTTTGTATTTTTTGAGTAGTGACTTAGTTTCGATAATTCTTGTTACTTTTCTTATACACTCTAAAGCTCATTAGCTGAGTTGGGTTAGTGCTAATAAAGGAAAAAATCGCAAGTTAGATTGCTCAGGGGACAGAAATGTTCGATTTTCATTACCTCGATTTGTATTAGCCCATTAATAATATAGTTTATTCATTGAAAATACAAAAAATCAGTTTGAATAAATAAATAATCTCAGAGACTAATGTCTGTACGCGATATTAATTACCAAAAGAATCTTAATTCTTCATGACCTTAAATTTCAAATATAACTGAATACAATTTTTTTATTATTATATTAGATCAAATTCTCAGTTTCCATTATTAACGTAGATATCACTCAAAACAATAATTGAAATAATCTAATAGTTGTGCGTTTTTAAAAATGTCTATAATACATCACTATCGGAAGCATGTCTTTTATATAATTATTTCATTGATATTAATATGTAAATTTTAAAATACATAAAACAGTGCATGTCTAACAAATGCTAATGAAATTATTGCTACATTACAAATTTAAGCCAGGCGAGAGTTGTTTCGTGAAGAATCCGACAGATGTAGCTACATTCAAGAACAATCAATATTAACCAGTTCATTGTCGCCGAAAATTTATACATAAATTATACATTTATGAATATCATGAACTGATTTTTCAAATGCCATCGAATATTTGGCAATATATATTTCTTATCCATGCTTTTAGTATCTACAATTCTAAATACCTACAGAAGTCTGAAAGATACAAGCTTATAATAAGAACTACGTTGATATTCTTCTCCTATCATGAGTACGCCTCTGATTCCTTCTATTCGGAAACCTATACACGTGATCATTGCTTGTCCAATGGACGAACAAAGCAGTACAGCGTAGTCAAAGAAACGTCAGACGTCAGGCCGAAATCAGCCTAAAAATTGAATAGTTTTGTGTTTTGAATAAAATATTTGTGGTGTTGAAATATTCGAATTTTGAAAGGTAAGTACACTGCAATTTCATATAGCACTGATTATTTCAGATATTGAGAATAAAAGTATGAAAAATCTGGGGTGTAGTCAGGTAAAACGAAAGAATATCCTAGAAATCAATATTTTGTTCAGCTCCAGATTCTACTGGGGTTTCGGTTGGATTTTTCATAGAATCTATTGAAATTTATCTTCGTGTTTTATGTATCAGGTCAATTTGATGAATATTTTCATTAGTACTGGATATTATTCGTTGAATTATCCTATTGAAATAATGTCGAAAAAGATCATTTCCTGTGAAATACATTTCATACATTTATTCCATCTTTTCAAGGGGTATTTGAAACAAAGCTTTGCATGTATTGAATTTTTATGTTGATTATGTTTCAGCTTTTGTAGATTTCGTTGCATGAACTTATCTGGTTCTGCAATAATCCATTAAATTGCGGTTTCCGCTCGTGGAAGATCTTTGATTAGTTTCTTCAGTTAACTACAATGTGAGTGTCTCAAGCATTTCAAAATTGTAATTCGAGAAGCAAAGGAGGGAAATTTCTTTCACGTTGAGCCTATTAGTCTTATATTCCTGGGTGTTAGTTCTTAAGTTCCATGGATTATAGATTAGTTTGAGCTTTCGTAATGATCAACTTCTTCTGGAAACCTACGGTGATTGGTTCGTTTGGTTTGTTGGAAAATCACTTTGTTTACACAATAAGATTGTGTTAAATACTTCTGTTCAATAAACAGATACTATGAATATGAAACGATTGTTTTTACTATCTTGGCGAGATGCTTAAGGAAACTTTTTATTTCTCATGAAATACTTGTGGAAAAGTTATTGCCCAGAAAATTGCTGACAATTAACTCTTGATGATCTCTTTGTAATACAAGTATTCATCGTAACAGTACTCTGTCTAGATATTACAAGGAGTTTTTCGTTTAGTGATATCCCAGCAAGAAGGCATTCAATAACTGCCTTCGAAAAATCGAAATTTCGTGGATATTTCCAAATTAATCATTTTTAATTTCTTCCCATTCAACTTTTTTCCCGATCTGGTGCCCTGCAATTGTGCAATTTCAAATTCGATGTAGGTTACCTCATAGGGAAATAAATATTCATATGTTTTATTTGTGGTCGTTGATTCATTACTAATTGAAGTTCTATTGTTTTGATCCTCTTTAAATTATTATGTAGGTCATTGTTGGATATATTGCAATACCAACATTATATGGGGGACTTCGAACAATTGTTGCAGCCTTAGTCACGAGACTTCCGTTATATCCGGTCCAAAATATTAATTATAAATTCAAAGATAGCCTGTACCAACGAGGAATGAATAATTCTTCTATTATCCTTTTTATCCAAGCTAAGTACAGTGTATTTTACAAACATCTGGCATTTCTGCTCGTAGTGCCATCTGTGAAACAAGGGATTTTATATCTATCAACAGCCGACACACATTGTCTGTGATTCTTCTTATCACTACAGAAAATTCAATACTACTTCTTTAATACATTCTTCGTAGCTAGTAAATTTGACTATTCCTAAGTCATTCTTCAAAGGTACATGTAGCGCTTTGTGCGAAACAACTTCTGTTTTCTATGTTCTATATAGTTAGGTACACCAAGATCCAGGAAATCTCAGAAATGTAGGTACTTTTTCTTTGGTTTTAAAGTTCATTAGGGCCGATTAACTTAAATGTGTGCCAACTTAAATACAATTTCATTTAAATCCCAATGTCAATCTAATCATACATACCGGAATATTGAAATTTACATCTTTGCTTCTGAATCAATCGAAAAATCGATTCAACATTTTAAAGAGACTGGTTTTAACGAGAAAATTTTCAGACACACTCGACATTTTCCACGGCGAACCGGAAAATCCCGACAAACCACTAAATTCGGCCCTTATTGCAGAACCGGACTGTCTCGATATTTTGAACGTCGCGGCTACTATATGTGCCGCATGTACCGATGATAATCACTGGGTTCGAAACGTCGGTCACATGATGCCTAGTAGTTCCGGCGGTTCTTACCGTTCGTTGGCGGGTGCCAATGAAATTTACAGGCCTACCACGGTGGCAGGGACGCAGTCGTCGTCGGGATTTTTCGACGGCGTGAAAAGAGCTTTTCAGTTCGTTGCTGGTGCGAACGCATCGGCGGCCGTAAGGAGAGACGAGAGGCTCATTGATGCATCGTCGCCGAGTTCGAGACCGGCTGTTATATCGAGGTATAGTATTTATTTTTCGGTTTTTTCGTACGTTTTTTAGAGGGAATGTTGATTTCGTGGTGGTGGTAGGTATTATTGATGGTGAGTGGTAGTTGTAGTGCTTTATTTGGCTGTTTACCGCTTAGGAATTTATGCACTCATGTGATTAACATTATTCAAGCTTCGAGAAGCTTTGCATTTCATTGAAGGTTGTGAACATATGATTGGGGTGTTTGGTAAGTTTAGGTGAAGATTGATTTCCTGTAGGTAATTTTCAATTCAAAATCGATATCGCCGCTATGTTGACAAAAAAGTAAAACCTTTTCATCGTTTTCACGGGGACATTCACGGCACTGTCAATTTAGGTATGGATTTTCATTGGCCTAGAGTATAAACTAAAAATAGCTATATTCCCAAACTATCTATAGTCCAGACTAGCTAGAGGCATTGTCAAAAGTCCTAATCGATTTCGTTTTAGTGTTGTTTTTATGCGGAGTTGAAGGTCCAAATTTTCGTTATTTGCTTCTATCTAACAATGAAACGCACTGAAACAGTAATCGGGAGGTTTGCAGATCGTGAAATTATCTACAAAAAAAAATTAATATTTTTTTCCTTCGACGTTACCATACGCATACATTTCCTTGACATCTAAGAGGTACCGAGTAGAATACCGTTTTTCCTAATGTAGTTACCCCACTAGGAATACTTGACGATATACATTCCGTTAAAAAAGTACCGGGGATTTGGTCAATGAAACACAAAAGTTGTCTCAAAACCTACATATGGTAGGGTGTACGCAACTATTAAATTTCAAGTTCAAAGGTCACACAAATCGTTTTTTTTTGCCATTTTTTTGTGGATATCTCACATCCTATGCTATATATGTATTATCAATATTGTAGAGTACAAAATTCTGTACAAATTTTGTTTGAAAAAATTTTTTTTACGGTGAACCGTTTTTGATATAGGAGGCGGAGAGCGCGCGGTCACAGCATCACTTCAGGTCAACCGGTGGCTCCGGTCAAAAACGCGCCATATATAGTTGATGAACTATCGATAAATCAATGATTCTAAATATTTGTCAATTGACTTTGACGTAATTTCTTTGGTTTCGGTTCAGTTGGAAGGACCATTCTTGTTGACTGGTCTGCATGTCAAACTCATAAACTCATGTCTCATCATCAGTTAAAATGCGTTTTATGAATGTGGGATCGGAATTGATTCGGTCTAGCATTCCTTCAGCGACCTCAACGCGATTCAATTTTTGAAGAAAATTTAGGTCCTGCGGCAATGCGTTTCATGCCCAAACAATCGTTCAAAATGGTTCGAATCGATTCGTCAGTTCTCTCTCAAACTCAAATGGCGATTTTCAATTACCATTTTCTTCACTTTATGGATCTTACTTCAAGTTGAAGATATTGATGGCCGACGTAAGCGAGGCAAATCTTTTACCACATCTCGGCCGCTGTTGAATGCACCGTATCACTCATATGCATGTATTTTGATAAATCACCTTCTGTAATATTTTCATCGATTCGGCACAAGAAATTCCATTTGCAATACAAAATTTGGGACAAATTTTTTCGATATTTTTTTGTAAAAATCGCAAAACACTTGTGAGAACTGATAAAATCAAGCACTGTAAACAAACTAAATGACAGATCGTGTTCAAACCCCGCTTCAGTATAGAAAACAGTAGTGCCAAATTAGCAATAACAAACATTTTCACAATCGTATTAATTTTTTTAAATAATATACGATAGAGAAAATTTATGAGACATTATTTAAAATATGAAAATTGTAGCTGCAAGACTTTTACATCATTCATTATCAAATTCTACATGATAATTTATTGATAAGTATTTCTTTCACTGAATTGGTGTTGACTGTTCTGAAGAAAGAAATATATCAGTTAGATCCTCATCGATTTTCCGAGAATCGTCATATGTTGTAGTTGATTCAGCATTAGTAACATTGAAAGTAAGTACGAATTGGTGAACAAAACATTTCATCTTTTCTGCACCCATAATTGTTCGTGTTAACTTTCTTGCAGTACAAAGATTGTACATAGTTAGAAGATGCCGGTAAAGTCTATGTTGGCTATTATTCATCAATTTCCGTCCGCAGTCTTCAGGATTCATGGCTTAGTTATACCTGCACTCGGTGGAAAACCAATGCTGATAAGCAAAAGCAGATGTTGCAGGAGAACAAGACGACCCTTAATTATTTCTTCTTGTATTTTTACGAAGTTCAAAATCTTCACTTGCCTATCGATTCAGATTTTTTGGAGCTTATTATAAAGTACGGAGAAGGGGGATCTCGTAAATACTTCTGTCTTCAATCAAATTGTTACGTTTTCTAAATTTGGGTACTGCATGCAGTTTTCGCCTTGAATTGCTGAGGTTCTATCGCAACCAGTTGTCGCATGTAAGAGTAAAATATAAGCTCGTGATTTTGGAGATGCAGATAAACTTTTTGAAGATTTTCTTTGAATTTCAGACTTTCCTGCTTTAAAGTAAAACGAAATAAGACACTTTTGTCACTTTTGTCACTTTTCCACAATTCAATAATCACGACCGGTTTCGACCTTACGGTCATTTTCAAGTGAATAACAATATAACAAATGAGTAGATAGGTACAAGTATATAGGGAAAGATATCCTAGATATTGAGTAGTGAGGATGCATTAAGCTCTAGTTGGCTGTTGAGGGTAGTAAATTGTGGGTTTTTACATAGTTGGTTGATCTCCAAACTTTCCAACAAATTCATATCTCTTCCCTTGTTACATTTATGAAGGATTTCAAGATTGTTTGATGATATTGATTAGTTGGTTGATTTAAGGTGTTCAAATATTGGTGAATTTTTATCTGAGGAAATATGTTCTTTGAATCTAGCTTCAAAACTTCTCCCTGTTTGTCCGACATAGGCTACCTGACATTCATTGCATTTGATTTGATAAATTCCTGATTGCTTGAATTTATCGTTTTTTTGTTTGGCATTGAATAATAATCTGCTTAAGTTGGGGCCGCTTGATAATGAAGTAGTTATGTTGAATTCGGAAAAGTAATTACTGATTTCGTTAGAGAGTTCGTCGGTGTATCTGAGACTAGTGTTTCTAGTTCCCGGGTTTCTACGATGCTATATAGTAATTGAGAGGGAATACGTTGTTTTTTGCGTTTAATAATTGTATTTAGAAAATGTTGTGGTATATTGTTGTTTGAGGCAATTTTTCTGATGATGTTAAGTTCAGTTTGCAAAAAATTTTCTGTCGAAAGAGGAACAGAGTAAGCTCTCTGAATCATGGAGTTATATGCAGCTGGTTTGTCGCCCAAATGACTGAACGAGTCCATTGGGATCGATGCGTCTGTGAATGTTTCCTTTCTGTAAATTTTACAAGTGAGATGGTTATTTGAATTTGTGATGGTTAGGTCTGATATCTGATTTTTTTGTTTGAACCACGAAAACCAACTAAATTGTCATCTACATATCTGTACCTGAAAAAATGTATCGAAATTTGTGTTTAATATTGAGTTTTTCTCTAAAAAAATGAACACGAAATAAAAGAATACGAAGAAGAACCTTTCATACTGCAGAGCGAAATTACGTCAGCTATCCATAAACTTAAAAATAACAAATCTCCAGGCAACGATAAAATAACATCCGAAATACTAAAAGGAATAGGAGAAGAGGGCACCCGAAGCCTACACCACTTGTGTAATAAAATATGGAAAACAACACAATGGCCAAGAGATTGGACACAAGGCACAATTATCACAATTCACAAAAAAGGAGTAACAGAAAATGCGAAAACTACAGAACGATAACACTTATTTCACATACGAGCAAAATAATGCTGACAATAATCAACGAAAGACTGAAGAACTTTTTACAACACCAAATCCCGGAAGAGCAAGCAGGATTTGTTAAAGGAAGAGGACTAGAGAGCATTTGATAAATTTAAGGCAAATAATAGAAAAAGCCAGAGAGTTCAATATACCCCTATACATATGTTTCATTGATTATAAAAAGCTTTCAATAGAGTGAAATGGAATAAGTTGTGGATCGTTCTAGGAATATGGCTGTACCGGATCACTTGTGTGCCTTAATCATCAACCTATATAATGAAACCAGGGATACTGTGAAAATCAATGAAATACTGTCATCAGAATTCAAACCAAAGAGGGAGTGAGGCAAGGTGTATTCTTTCTCCTCAGTTATTCAACATATACACTGAATACATAATGAGAAAGGCATTAGACAGATGGAAGGGCGGCATACCAATTAACGGAAGATGTGTAAATAATCTGAGATTCGCGGATGATACGGTCCTCCTGGCAACAAGTGAGAAAGAACTGACTGAGCTTCTTAGCAGAGTGGAGAGAGAGAGAGTACGGAACTTGGCTTGGAACTGAATGTTTCTAAAACAAAAATCATGATCGTGGACAGGATGAACAACAATCAACTAGAAAAAAAGCAAATTGATAGGTTTGATGTAGTGCAAGAATATCTTTATCTGGGATCCTTGATAACAAACGTAGGAACGAGGTTAAACGTAGATGCGAACTAACCAAGGTAGCTACGAAAAAAATGAATAAAATTTGGGCCGATCGAAATATCGCTATTTCCACTAAAACCAGGCTTATGAAGTGCCTCATCTTTCCAATTCTCACATACGGCTGCGAATCTTGGTCCCTTCGAATGAGCGAAAGAAGAAAAATCGACGCGACAGAAATGATGTGTTGGAGAAAGATGCTTAACATCCCATGGACACAACGCCGAACGAATACATCGATTCTAAAGCAACTCCGCATAAAACAAAGACTTTCGAGTGCAATTCAACTCAAAATATTGAGATACTTCGGACACATCATGAGAGAGGACCAGAGAATTTGGAAAAATCATTATTCAGGGAAAGTAGATGGAAAGAGAGGAAGAGGAAGGTCCCCAACACGATGGATGGATCAAATTACAGAAACAATAGGCCGACCCATGCATTCTCTAGTTGTAATGGCACAGGATAGAAAGGAATGGAAAACTTTCATTGATGGCATTTCATTGGTCGCTACATCCTCAGGAGAGGATAAAGAATGAAGAGAGAGATTGAGTTTTTCTCTAAATTATCCATGAAAATGTCAGCATGTGCGGGGCTAAGAGGTGATCTCATCGGAATCCCTGAATTTTGTTCAAAGAATTTAGATTTCAATCGAAAGTAACTTTAAGATAGGCATATTTGAAGGAGATTGCTAAGTTCATTAGTGATATATGGCGGTTTGTTAGACTCTGATAAGATATCTGTAACAAGGGGAAGACACTCATTCGTTGGAATGTTCGGGTACATATTTTTGATATCGAAAGAGACTTACTTAATATCTTGGGAGATGGTGAGATTTGAAAATTTATGTATGAGATCTACAGAATTGGAGATAGTGTATTGTGCGTGAAAATTCGTGAGGTCTAGAAATGATTCAAGAATTTCGCTAGTTTACCTGATGTTGTGTTTATATATGGCACTACACGTTTCACAGATTTTTCTTCGTTATGTAGTTTAATCAATCCGTACATTTTTGGAGCTTCAACATTCATTGGAATCAGTTTCCTCTTCTACCATTCTGTGTGTGCTAGGTGTTCTGACAGAGTTTACTTTTGTGAAAAGTTTGGTTGAATCTTTTGGCATTTCGGTGATATCCATTGTTTTCAGTACATCCTGCATATTTTCTTCGTATAGATCTTCATTCAAATATGCCTATCTCAAAGTTACTTTCAATTTCAATCTTCCTTAAACCAAATTTAGGTCTTTGAATGTGATCACCTTTTAGCCCCCCTCTAGCTGACATTTTCATGGGTAATTTAGAGAAAAACTCAATATTCAACACAGATTTCGCTAAAAACACATTTTCTGGTACAGAAAAATTCAGCAATTTTTAAATTTCCTGAATAAAATACAATGCCGCATCAGCTCCACTGCTGAAATAGAAAGTAATAACTTAATTGATTTCCTAGACCTAACCATCACAAATTCAAATAACCATCTCACTCATAAAATTTACAGAAAGGAAACATTCACAGACGAATCGATCCCAACACATACTAGCTGCAAATAACTCCATGATTCATAGAGCCTACTCTGTTCCCCTTTCGACAGAAAATTTCCAAACTGAACTTAAAATCATCAGAAAATCGCCTCAAATAACAACTTACCACAACATTATATAATCATTAAACGCAAAGAACAACGTATTACCTACTAATTACTATATAGCATCGTAGAAATCCCAGAAAAAAGATACACTAGTCTCAGATATACGAACGTTCTAACAATATCAGTAACTACTTTTCTAAATTGAACATAACTACTTCATTCTCAAGCGGTCTCTACTTAAGCAGATTATTATTGAATGCCAAACAAAAAAACGATAAATTCAAGCAATCAGGAATTTTTCAAATCAAATGCAATGAATGTCAGGTAGCCTATGTGGGACAAACAGGGAGAAGTTTTGAAGCTGAATTCAAGGAACATATTTCCTGAGATAAAAATTCGCCAATATTTGAACACATAAAATCAACCAACCACTCGATATCATTAAACAATCTTAAAATCCTTCTTAAATGTAACAAGGGAAGAGAGATGAATTTGTTGGAAAGTTTGGAGATTAACAAACTATGTAAAAACCCACAATTTACTACCCTCAACAGCCAAATAGAACTCAATGCATCCCCACTACTCAATATCTAGGATAAATTTCACTCTGCACTTGTATTTACCTACTCATCTGTTATATTGTTATTCACTTGAAAATGATCGTAAGGTCGAAACCGGTCGTGATTATTGAATAAATTGTGGAAAAGTGACAAAAGTGTCTTATTTTGTTTTACTTTGAAAAGATGAAATTCTATAAAATAAATAGATCATCAATACTATCAATCTTTCCTGCTTTCAAAAATTGCATGATGTAATATTTTCTAGCTCGTGCAGTCAGTATTATTAATAAATCAACATTCCTCCAACAATTTATCTGGTATTGGTGCTATAGCGATTGCAATAATGAGGACATCAGCAACTTTAACTCTCTCAGATTCGTATATTTTATATGTGTTTAGACTAAAAAAAAAAACAATACGACGTCATTTTTTCTACAAATTGATAACCCAAAATGCATCTTGGGACATATGAGTGCATATTCATATTTTATGGGTTTCAAATCGCGATAGCTCAAGAACGGTGTTTTTTGGAGAAAAAGTATTGGCAATTTTTCTAGTAGCTTTCACCGTTACAGAGATGACATAAAGAAACGAAAATTTGTGATCTTTGACTCCTGATTTTGCCTGGTCTATTACAAGTTATAGTAGGTATACTATTACGGTCGAAATTCCGTAATTTTGTAAATGCGACACTTACCGATATCATAATTTTGAGGTAATTCCAGTAATCACAAATTTCGAACACTGAATAAATCCGAACAGGGGGCTTAAGATTAGATACGTATTTAGAAAAATAATATTCAGTAGATAGTTCAATCAATAAGTAATGGCTCAATGTATAACTTTCCAAAATTTTAACAAAAAAATAAATTTGGTGGATAAAAATGAAGAAAAATTCTAAGAAAGATAATACTTTTTTCCTGGCGGTCTCCAATGTCGTTGATGAACCAAAAAAATCTTAAAATAGGAAAAACGGCGTTGAAAAGATCTAGCTATTCATTCTTCATTTTATATTCATTGATGCATTACTTCTTGAGATAAAGAGGAAAAATCGTCGAAAATCGACTTCCTTGTGTTTGGTCTCTTTCTCGCAAATTCTCAAATGGATCTAAATATAGCCCATGCTAAGACAAAAAGTTAATTTTTTTCAATTTAAGGAACTCGAAATTTTTTTTGACAAATATCATTTTCTCGAAGAAGAAAATCAGCTGTCACATGTCAACAGGTCCAGGATTGAATTTGGACAACGATTCTCGTAGAAAATAGTACTGTCACGCCTTCAAATTAAATGAAATTAAAAGAATTTTGAAGAATTATTAATGATGAAAGGAGTTGTACTTCACATTTTTCTTTTAATGTGGCTGAATAATTGAAAATGAAGTATAAAAGTAATGTTTGATTAGGTTTATTGAATAAAACCCTCATAAAACTTCAACATCTCACATTTCACTTTGTTATGGTTGGCTATACTGATATGCATTCAAAATTTTGTAATGATGTTCAACAGTGAATAGTGGAAGATTTATAAACAATTATATTGTTTACTTCTGAACAGGGTATTTAAAAAAGACACGGTAATATTCAAGGAGGTGATTGCTAAAGTCATTTCATGAAAAAAGTTCATATAAATATAGGTGCGCATATACTTCGTTACCGATATACAGGGTGTTAAAGTTTAATCGAAAGATGCAGTTGAATATGAATTTTTCGTAAACCGCTTGAGATAGTGAGGAAATATTTTGGGGGTGTCAAAACTTTCGAAGGTTTTGTGAAATCGAAGGACCAGTATAGTTTTTTAATTGTTTATGAACAGTACTATACAAAATAGTAATACTCCAAGAGTATTTGTGCCCGCTGCTTGGTATGACACAATACTTAGGTTATAATTATTGATCTGTATGATCAATATTGAAAGATAGCTCTTGATGGTTCAAGAAACAAAATGTTATTATTCGTGTTTGTGAATAACTGAATATTTATATTATAATTACTCCAAGATTATTTGTGCCCACTGCTTGGTATGATACAATACTTAGGTTAAAATTATTGATCTGTATGATCAATATTGAAAGATAGCTCTTGATGGTTCAAGAGACAAAATGTTACTCGTGTTTGTGAATAACTGAATGTTTATACTATAATTACTCCAAGAGTATTCATGCCCACTGCTTGGTATAACACAATACTTAGGTTATAATTATTGATCTGTATGATCAATATGATCAATATTGAAAGATAGCTCTTGATGGTTCAATAGACGAAATGTTACTCGTTAAAAATGCTATACAACTGGTCAGTTGAAGCTACTTTTGTTTGATTGTTATTTCTTTAACGTGCTCTATTTCTACCATTCCGCCAATGACGCGCCGGGGAATTCTGTCACCTCACTAACCCGGGAATTTTGCCGAATCCCTCTCGTGTCGAGGGAAGGTATCTTTAATGTCCAACACATTTCTGTTAGACAGGACCGACGGCTTTACATCTCCGAATGATGGATACTCAAGCGATTCCCAGAATCCGAAAAATCGCACCGACTTTGTGGGTATTGAACCCAGGTAACTCTGCGCAGGAGACGAGCACCTACGCCACCGAGCCGGTTGAAGTTACTTTTATGCCTTGGGTTGACCTCGTCAAGACAACTACCCAAACTGGTCATGGCGCAGATATAAAAACCCTCAATTTAATATCTCTTAAGAAGGGTCCGAACATAGTACAAAAACGTTACAAATACATCAATAAAGGGAAAAAATTGAATTTGTAAGAAGTTTATAACCCGCTAGTTTAATGGTTATAGTTATAACCCGAAGAACACTATTATTGTTTTACGCAGGATAGTACCTTTCTAGTAACAGACTATATCTCTATAATAACTATTTACAATGGAATATGAGCTGATTGAAAGCAATAGAAAAATCCTATGATTCACAAGCGGCGAAGCGTTGCTATACAGGGTTGAACTTAGAACTAAATAGACACTAGCATATACATATAAATAACATACTCTAATTTATATATTTTTACAATAAACAATGTTGTACAATTCTCAACAATTGGCGCGCGTATGGGTACAACGCAAATTATTCTAAGAAAAAACTAGGACGCTACTGATTTTTTCAAATATAAAAAATATTTTTTAATTTTCCAATAGTATTTCAAGAAGAAAATCTCCCTTTTTATCATTGAATAACCTATGTTTGAAAATCAAAAGTTTAGTTCAAGGGCAAAAGGAAGGCTTTTGAGTATCATCAATAATTCTTTAAAAATCACAAAAGGTGTTCAAAGAGCTCCAGTTCTGAACAAGACTCCAAACTTCTCCTCATTGATTGGCGAACTCTTTCAAAAACACCACGATCTATTCTTATCGTGTTGCACCCAGCGATGATTCTATTTCTTAAGTCTTCAACATTTGTCACGGATGTAGTGTAAACCAAAGACTTCAAATGAGTCCATAGGAAGAAATCGAGGGGATTTGAGTCTGGTCAAATCAAATCAAATCAAAATTTTTATTGGTGTTTTACAATATTTGTGTACACAGGTCAAAATCAAATACATACAAGTAAATATAAAGAAAGCTTACAAGGAATTTACTTGACGTACATATCAAAATTTATTTCCAAATACGAATTGACATCGTAAAGAACATTTGTTTTAAAATTTTCTTGAATTCTTTCAAACTCATGGTTTGAATACAAATCATAGTACATTATACAGTTTGATATATAGGAAACTTCCATTATGTGAAAGCTGTAGAAAGGTGCATGTATAATATTCTTTCCTCTAGTATCATATGAAAACCACTGTTTAATTGAAAATTATTTAGATTTACATGAGCATGCAACCAACATTCAATGATAAATAAGCTGGGTAAAGTAAGAATTTCCTTGCTGAAAATGATGTAATCCCCAACTATTCTTGTTGCTCGTCTCTGCAATCTGAAAATACGATCGATCTCGCTGGATGAACCCCATGCAAGTAGCCCATATCTAATGTGAGACTCACGAAGAGCATAGTAAGCAGACTTCAGAACATTGGGAGACAGCAAGCAATTGCCTCAGAACAAAGTTGTTTCTGCTCAATTTTTTAGCAAGATAATCCACATGGACAGACCATACAAGACGCGAATCGAGGTGAACACTCAGGAATCTCACACTGGACGGATTCACATGTCTCATTCATCCACAACCCATTTCCTGAAAACCACCTCAAACCAGTCGACTGCGCCCTCCCGGACAGTTCCTCCGCCTCCGACAAACTCCCGCTGGAAACAGTTATGGTGGAATCGTCAGCGTACATAACACTCTGGACAGTAGTCAGATAGTCTGGAAAGTCATTGATATATATTAAGAAAAGTGAAGGACACATAATGGAACCTTGAGGAACCCCGATTGAGATAGTTGCCCTGTTGGACGACGTATTATTCACAAACACTTGACTGACATCGGTTGGATAAGACCCCACCAAAACCATACCAACCCATCTTATCAAGAAGAGCTGCATGGGGCACAGTCGAAAGCCTTGGATAGGTCTAAAAATAGAGAAATCGAGTATAAACCCGACTGAAAGCATCTAACCGTGTCAAACACAAAAGCATTTATAGCATCTTGAGTACTGCGCTTCCTACGGAAACTGGCATTCAGAAAACAGGCAATTTTCTTCAAAATACGAAACTATTTGATTGTAAATCAGCTTTTCAAATACCTGAAAGAAGACAGGCACGAGTGATATTGGCCTATAGTTATTAACGTCCGTGGGATCACCTTTCTTGAGTATAGTCACAGTTTTAGCTAATTTTAAACAGTACGGATAGCTTCCGTCATTTATACATCTGTTAATATGAAATGTTAGTTCGATAATACTGCTGATGTTTCTTTTCAGAATTTTGGTTGTGAGTTCATAAGCATCCTTAGATTTGCTGTTTCTGAGTGAGAGAATAGCATTTCTAACCACAAATCACAGATTTGAGAGTGAAATTTTAATTTGGAGGAATAGTTTTTACAAATAATTCAGTGAAATTTTCTTGTTGTATTGGGATATTATTTGCTATATTGATTGGAATTGATTTGAAATATTTACTGAAGACTTCTGAACTGATAGCAGAGTGATTAGGCGTCTATTTGGATTTCTTTTCGAATTTATAATATCCCACAAAGTTTTTTCTGATTGGAAGAGTTCAGTATAGTTTTGTCATATGCTTTTCTTTTAGCCCTATCCATCTCCAACTTATAACGCAGTGTGGTCTGATTGTGCAAAAGCTTGAGATCCTCTGTTTTATAGCGATCATACAGCTCAATGATTAAATCAAGATGGTTCTTGATGTCCCTAAGCTCCTCAGTGTACCAATCAACCTTGGGGTAAAAGCTCAAATTCCCTACATCTCTTTCCGGGAATGCAATAAGAGTCATGAGTCAACAAAGTTCTGATGGAACGTGTTGAAAGCATCGTTAACCTGAATATTAGGATCTCTGATAAATACCCAACTCAGTCCACCCACTATAGAATGCAATATGTTGAGACCCTTCTCATTCACCGGTCTGCACAACCTTGAAGTATATTCAACCGTTCTACGTGGCCACTCCATGCTTAGCATTTGTGGCTTATGATCTAAAAAATCCCAACTCAAAGTTTGTGCATGCTCATTCAAGGGAAAGAAATTAATGAAAATATTGTCAATGCAGTTTGTCCCTCTAGTGGGCTCAGTAATAGTCTAACGAAAAACAATAGAATTTATTGAGTCACACAATGCCCCAGACATTAAATAAAACATTAAAATCACCACATATCACAGTTTTACAAGACAAATTCAACAATGGTAAAATCTTTGCTATAACCTCAATAAAATGGTCAAAATCGCCAGAGGGCGAGCGATAAAAGGATAAAATCACTAAATCTAAGGTATTCAGATGTATAGCAGTCACCTCGCAATGAAGTACGATGCTGAAATTCCTAATATTGTCAAGAACTGTGAAATCACTTTCCTTGCAGTGGATGGAAACTCCACCTTGTCTTAAATTGCTGCGACCGAAAAAGGTAGCTGTATGCTACCCATCAAGTAAAAACTCATCGCAGAATGAATCCCTCAGAGAGGGCTAGGTGAAGCATACAATATCTTGTGAGTTGTTATCATTCAGGAATATTTCAAGAGCTTTTGTTTTAGATCCCAGGCCCTGAAAGTTCAGATGAAAAACTGAGAAATTCGTTATCTTCTTGTCAATGGATTGGATAATATGTTCATCACTGTCAACTAATCCGGATTCTGCTTCTTCGAGGACTTGTGAAAAAATTTCTTGATTAGGGCACCCTTTTGGGAGACATTAACATTTTTGCCTTATCAAAGCTGTCTTCGTTGCAGGAAAAATGTACATCCTCCAAAAATTCGGGAAGCGTGTGTGGCGGAACACCTCCCCGTAAGTCTCCCTAGTAGAAATACTGGTCCAATTAGGCAATCACTCACAATGCCAAACGTTCAACGGGAACAGTGTTGAAATCGATCTTCATAAACACCTCAAAAAAGTCTAGGGAACACTTCTGAATATCGATATATCGTATCCAGAACGATCAATAGGGATGATTTTTTTAAAGAAATGAACACCTGCATCAATTTCTCACCAAATTATGTAGAGTGCCGCAACAGATTTCAGTTTTTTATAAAACTGAAAAACAGATGCGACGCTGCTTTATGATCATTTCATGTATTCAGTGTTTGAAATCTGTTAGTTGGCACTTTGTTTCTGTTGTAAGCACAAATAGAAGATTCAAGTTTTGTGATTCGACCATGGAAAGACGACATTTGACTAGAGAAGAGATGTTACGAGCCGTTGGCATGCTCCAAGCTGGGAGCTCACAACGGGAAGTATACAGGGTTCTGGGAAGTAGCCCAAGTGTCATAAATCGTTTATGGTCGCGTTTCAATGAAACAGGTAGCGTAGAAGAACGCCATGCAGGTCGTTTCAGGATTACTACAGTCGCCCAAGACCGATTTTTGGTTTTACAAGCCAGAAGTGATCGTATTACCACAGCATCTCAATTAGCTCAAGAGCTGTCGCGAGTTCATAATTTACAAATTTCCGACCAAACTGTGAGAAATCGACTGCACGAAGGTCAACTCCACTCCAGACGTCCTTTAAGAATTCCACAACTGACCCATGGAAATCGCGCTGCTCGTTTAGCTTGGTGCCAAGAACACGTAAACTGGGATCCAGAGAGGTGGGCCACAGTTCTCTTCAGTGATGAATCTAGATTCAGTTATTATCCCGATTCGGGAAGAATTTGAATATGGAGGAAACCTGGAAAGCAAAACCGTCTCCAGCATGCTCGAGAAGTTGTTAGACAGGGAGGCGGATCAGTGATGTTTTGAGGAGGTATACGACTTGGTGGCAGACCTCGTTTTCATACAGAACAACCTCACGGGAAATTCTTACGCAAATGAGATAGTTTTACCTGTAGTGGTACCGTATCTCCAAACAATGGGTCAAAATCCACTCTTCCAACAAGATAATGCCCCTCCTCATCGTGCAAGAATTGTCTTGAACGTTCTTGAAGAGAATGATATCGATCCTGCTCCCCAAATATGAATCCCATCGAGAATGTGTGGGACACCCTAAAAAGAAATATCCTGCGTCAAAACGTCTTCCATCATGAACAAGAGTTTCGATTAGCAGTTCAGGGGGCTTGGAATGACTTAGGCCAAAATGTAATAGACAATTTAATATTGAGCATGCCGCGACGATGCCAAAGTTTCATTAATAACAGAGGTGGACTTTCTGGATACTGAAAAATATAAGTGCTTCTATATCGTTCCGAAAATATTAGTTCAGGATTTTTTTTTGTGTTTTACCAAATTTCGTCATTTTCAAATTTCAAATTTTTTTTTATAATAGGTGCTTTGGAGAAGTCAATTATCATTTTGTTTTCTTGAAAATACATTATATACAATACATCCTAACAAAAACCGAAAGATTTCTATAAATTCGAATCATCAAATTCATATTTTAAAGATATTGATTAGTGTTCCCTAGACTTTTTTGAGGTGTTTATGTTTTATGTGGATTTTCTTCACACCACATATGATTATTATGAAAATTCCTTAAGCAGTTTTATTTGAAAATTTGCTTCATTAGTGAACAGGATCAGCATAAGAAATTGAGGAATTTGAATCAACTTACGCGAAAGCCATTGAAAATACACAATACGGACAGGAGAATTGGTAAGAATAAGTGCTTGTACGCGTTGTTGGTGGAATAAAAACAAATTTCATGAAGAATTCGCCAAACAGTTCCATTGCTGACAAATAAAGCGTCAGCAATTGTTCGAGTGGAGCTACCAGGATTGTCTTGAATTATTTCAAGGACCTCATTTTCCAGCTCTATCTTGCTTACCTCCCTGGCCTTCCTGCTTCTTCATATCGTCTTAATGTGCCTTTTTCACATAGGCGTCGATGGATGCTTTCAAAAGTTTTTCTATTGGGAGCAATACGGTTTGGAAATCTTTCAATGAACAACCGCCGAGCTTCTAATGGATTTCTGTCAGCACGTTTATACATGAAGTGAATCTCAGTCATCTCAGCATTCGTTTAACGATTCGTGATAGCCGATTTGAAATTCAAATTCAATAGATTCGAAATTATTGAGAAACAGAAACACTCAAACGACACTGACGATAATCATTTTTGAACATATCTATGACTGATCACAGTATTATGATATTGTTATTATCAATGGAATTGGAAGGATTTCTAGAAAACTTTTCAACATTTTTTTACTCAAAAACTGGGCGTCTTACATAAAAATGTAAGGAGAGCGTTTTTCTCGAAAAATAATTGGAAAATTCAAAACTATTTTTATTTTTGAGAAACCGGTAATGTATAGTTTTTTTCGAGAATAACCTTTGTTGTGTCCATATGCGCGTCACTGGTGAGTCGAAAATATTGTTTTATATTGAAAATTATGCGTCTCTGAAAGTTTTCGATATCCTCAAAATTTCACCCCAATATCTCAAGCGGTTCACGAAAAATTCAAATTTAACTGCATCTTTCGATTAAACAGTCTGGAAATCGCTAATGAAGTATTTGCGGACCTACACTCGGAGGCAAAATTAGCGGAACACTCGAAAATTTAACCAAATTCGAAGTTCGATATTTTTCCTAATTCTCAACCGATTTAGATGATTTGTTCGGCAAGTTATAGATCAACTCTTCTGCTTTGTAGAAATTATAAGAGAAAACAAAAAAAATTTGAAAAAATTTCATACGGGGGCAAAACTAAAAGTGTTTTTTTTTTAACAAAAATTCGTAACACCCTGTGGAATTTCTTGGTCCGAGTTGAAACGTGCAATATCATGGTCTGTCAAGACACATCTTCCTACAGTAACGCTCTTCTTGTTTCATGCGTTTATCTCTATTTTTGCAAAATATATTTAATTTCAAGTGGAAAATCACCATTTTGGAGAAATTCCATTGAATCAAGAAATTGTCATTAAAATTCGTCTATCAATTTGGAATTTTCTTATTATCACTCAGGCTTGTCGAAATTGTCGTTTGCGATTTTATGTTCGAATTGCATTAGTTATTGATGACAATTTGGTTAATTTGGTGAAAATTAGGAATTCATAGGAGATAACAGTCGGTAGGTATTAAAATACACAACCAAATTCTGGGACCATTGATAAAACTTTTCATTCACATGTGCACACCTTTTTTATCAAATATGAAATACAACACACGTTTTTTGTATATGACCACATTTGCACTTGTTTAAAGAATGAGAGTTTTCCATTCTTTGATTTGATACAAATTCGATCGGTTGCGGTGTTTTGTGATTCTTTTACTGTTTACGATTCGAAACGGTATTTTTCATACAGAATGAGAGATTTACCACCAACCTCAGTAGCAAGGGCAGTTACATTGATCGAGGAAGGGCGCACCTACCGCTCAGTCGGTACCATGTAGGGTGTCTCGACGTCGGTTATCCATCGAATCTACCGACGTTACAGGGAAACTGGATTGTACGTGAGGAGGCGAGGACAAGGAAGAAATCGGGCAACCCGCGCTATACATGACCGTTTCATCGTCAATCAAACCATAAGAAATCCTCGTCTTACTGGCTACTAAAATCAAATGTTTTTTTTTGTGGGTCATCATGAACATTTTTCTCAACATGTTCATTTCATTTCACGAGTGTATCGCCAGAATACACACCTGCTCTCAATTTTGGACAGGAATGGATAATTCTTATAGAGTGTCACACAAAAAAATTCAAAAATAAATGTGCAAAATCAATGATTTTTCCAGTGTACTTCGAGTTCTCCCGGAGCGTGAAATTGACAGTGAATTTCAAAAATTTTCATTTCGTTAGATTTCCGCTTCTCTAATTTTGATTTTATTTTTTGACTAACCTCCGATGTTATGCACCTACGCAAGATTAAAAATAAATTCTTGAAATTTGTGACTTTTCGCTTCAGATTGGATATCTCTTGTAAAAATAGAGATAAATGCATAAAACAAGAAGGGCGTTACTGTAGGAAGATGTGTCTTGACAGACCATGATATTGTACGTTTCAACTCGGACCACGAAATTCCACAGGGTGTTACGAATTTTTGACAAAAAAACACTTTTAGTTTTGCCCCCGTATAAAATTTTTTTCAAAATATTTTTGTTTTCTCTTATTATTTCTACAAAGCAGAAGAGTTGATCTATAACTTGCCGAAAAAATCATCTAAATCGGTTGAGAATTAGGAAAAATATCGGAATTCGAATTTGGTTAAATTTTCGAGTGTTCCGCTAATTTTGCCTCCGAGTGTATGTTTATATGAACTTTTTTCATGAAATGACATCTGCAATCACCTCCTCGAATATTGCCGTATCTTTTTTAAACACCCTGTATATGCATTTCAGTGGATATTATTATTTCAATGGTGAAACATGTTATTGATGATTTGTTAGATGGTCATTTACACATTCGCAGGTGACATAAGCTATTTGCAAAAATAATTTGTATATATTTGGATAAAAAGTTATCGGAATTAGTTGAAGCTATATTTGGTAGATGGCGTAGTAGAAAAACAGTACATTTTAGACATCAATATCAAAGGATAATTTCACCATAGTGATCAAACTGGTTTTATTTACGTTATGTGTGGGCATAAACTAAGCTATGAGCAGGGTAGCTTTAACAAGTAACAATTTATTTATGTCACCACGTTTTAAAGTGATTCCCAGATAGATACCAAAGTAGACAGTTTCGGTACGCACTAGTGTTTTACGGTTAGTCTATTCGACTATATATTATTCTCTCCTTAAACTTACTCACTTCTGATTTTTAGGAAATAGAGAGGGGTCAAAGAGTCGATTTCGACCGTTTTTCTGATAATCGGATGTTCCGTGGAAAACAGTCCACGCTATAACTCCTACTATTGTCGATCAGATTCAATGAAACAAGCACCGAATTGCATCATAAATGATAGTCTAACAGTCCGAAACATATTCATTGGTATGCCACTTCTGGAAATACCGGAAGTTGACTTTCATTCGGACTTTTCAAATGGTAACCCCATATTTTCATCTTTTTTCAATTACTTCTTCAATGTTGATTACCTTCTGTGAAAAAGTATCACTATCACACTTGAAACGGTGTGTTCTCTGAGAACAAAGACAATATCGGAAAATTTCTGAGGAAAACGCATATTTCCAATTCTTCTATGTAATTTGTAGAATGGGCAACTGAGTTTGTGATAAAATTTTCTGTCGTAGAAAGTGGTTTGTTCATAATTTCAGTTTAGACATCTCAAATTAAAATGCTCGAGCATTTCGACTCTATCGGAAACGATTTCCAGATGATGATCAGAGCGCCGCAAGTTTTCCAGACTCGAAAACTTACGCAAATATGGTTCTACAAAACAAAACTCTCGAATGGAAGATTAATGAAGAAATAGAATCCAATGTGTTTTGAGTGCAGAAGCGAACCCAGAAACTTCTGCAGAAATCGGAATGTCAGCGACAACTGTCAATCTGTTTTACGAAAATATAAATACAAGCCTTATGTTTTTCAAAAATTTAAAGCTCCTGAAGAACATGAAAGTGTTAGAGTTGGCATGGATTTTGCGAATTTTTTACTAATAGAATGCATTTAGATTATTCTTTTTTCAGAACCATTAGTTTGTCTGATGGGTGTACTTTTCACAACAATTTTCATTTCAATAGAAATAATTCTAGACAATGAAGAGAAAAGATTCAGTATATCATAATGAACAATGATTTCAGCGTAGATTCGGTGTGAACGTCTGGTGTGCCAGTTTTCTCTGAAGGAAACTTGAATCAGAACAGTTATAATGAAATTATCATTTGAAGTTTACATGATTTCCTTGATTATCTTATTGCGGAAAAACGAAAAAAATCTACTCAGTATATTATGCTGCTCAACACAGCGTACCTTTGAATGTGAACAGGTGAACAATAATTTTGGTGTTGTTGGATGGCCAGCCCGTTCTTCAAATTTCATCACTCGTGATTTTTGGCTCTGGAGTTATCTACAGATCGAATTCACCGCACTTCACCAGAATATTTGGTCAGAATAAAATCCACCTGTCTAGAAATTCCTCCAGATGTTCTGAATACAACGTATTCAAGAGATGCTAAAATTCTTCGATAAAGTTTCATAAATATATGTCTTCACTTTCTTAATTTTTTTCGAGTATGGTAAACTTGCAACCCTCTTGTTCATCACGATCTAGAAATCGTTCCCGATAGAGTCGACATGCAAGAACACTATTTCTGTATTTTGAAATACCCTTGCATCATATCTGAATTCACTTGATTTTCGTCTTCCATACTTATTGATTCTCCGTTAAAAATACTCGAAACGAAATAATAAGGATTAATGGGTAGGTACCTGCTCTTTGATTTTCAATGGTATTTCGCCACAGAACTTATTTTATAAATCATTAGAATCTTCTGTTGCGTTTTGAGTCTTTGATTCCCCAAAATACTCAAAATGTCTCGCATTTTATCAGATTTATATCGATGAATTGAAAATTGGAGTTTTCTTCCGAAATTTTCCGATAATTTGTTTTCTCTTGGAAAATACAGCATTTTGAGTGATTTTTTTTTAGCAGAAGGTACACAAAATGAGTAATCGAGAACAATTAAATGAAAATATTTCACATTATTAATTCAAGATGCAATATGATTTTTACTTCATTCAAATCGATCAACAATTATAGGAGCTATAGCTTGCTGTGTATTTCACGGAACACCCTATATATCAAATCATCGATCGTTATGAAATGAAAAATGAATTGATTGACCTCTTCGACAGCTACAACCGTATAATTTAATATTTTTTCTCTACGTGATTTGGTTTCCTTTCAATTACGAAAAATCGTTTTTTTTTAATTTTACGAATTGAGGTTATAAAGCGATTCACGGATCGATATAAATAGAAAAATGAATCGGTAGATTTTTTTAATACCGTTTCTTTCAATTTTACAAATATTTTATGTTATGAACAACATCACAGACACCATGGAACAAAACGCTGTCTCTCTTAAAATTTTTCTTCTATGCAAGCATACGTTTGTTTTCTGTTAAGAATTTTGGGATGCTCTTCCACCAATAGACTGAGAGCCAACATTCCGCAGAACTCGAAAAGCTCAAAATTAACTCCCAAAACACGATCGCAGCTTTCCTGCCGTTTTGTTATCGTAAAATATATAAGTTTTACATGGGAAAATTTTGAAGGCAGACACTTTCTCCACTTCCTACTATATTTTATAGAATTTCAAAGCTTCGAAAATTGTACACAAATTTGCGTTATTTCAGCAAAGCTAAAGTTGTATATTATTATCGTGGACTTATGCACTATCTCAGCTAGTAGCTGTATATAATTTACCTTTCCCAGATTTAGCAATCAAAGGGAATAGGCTCGATTACAATATACTTGACATAAATTTCCTAACTATCCTACATGTATTAAGAATTACAGATTTTTGCATTTCTATATAGATATTCTTATGCCATTCTAATTTCTTAAGACTATCATGCAAAGTTTTGGGTATTAAACCAGTCGAGGATACGATGACAGGAACAATATCTATTTTATCGAGGTGCCACATCTGCTTGATCTCAATAGCAAGGTCTGTGTATTTGGACTTTTTCTCCTGGAACTTGTTCAGCACGTTGTTATTATTCGGTATGGCGACATCCACCAGCATTGCTGTTCTGGCTCTCTTATCATACACCACTATGTCCGGCCTATTATTCGTCACCATTCTGTCAGTGATAACAGGCCTATCGTAGTATAATCTGATAGAGTCATTTTCCAATACGGGCGCCGGCTGATACTTGTAATATGGCTGGAAGGTATTCAGGAGTCCGTACTTGTGTGCAAGTTTCTGGTGGATAATGTTGCACACTTGATTATGCCTGTGAAGATACTCCGTATTGGTCAGTTGTTCGCATCCGGTCGTAATATGCTGTATAGTCTCCGATCTTATATGGCATTTTCTGCACTTATCTGTTTTATCTGTTTGTAATGTTCCGTCCTTCATTATAAATTTTTTGTAATTGTTTGTAGCGATCACTTGGTCTTGGATGGCCATAAGGAATCCCTCTGTTTCTGCGAATAATTCTCCTTTCATCAACCATTTGTTGGAGGCTTCCTTGTCGATGTGTGGTTGATTAATCTCATGGTGATGTCGTCCATGCAATTCCTTTCTTGACCATTGCTCTTGTTTTTCAGTATCTGATAGGAACGGTAGATTCAGCAGGTCATCTCTGGTAGCAAGATTTAGTGGTGTATATCCCCTATCAGCCAACGATACCACTCTATGGAGGTCAGAAGTGAAAGCTTTTGCAGAGAAGAATTCTCTGAGATTTTTATCTGTTCGGTGTGTAAATTGACAACATCTATTAATCCGCGTCCTCCTTCTTTCCGCTTCAAAGTTGTTCGTATCACAGACGATTTTGGATGATGATTGTTGTACTTTGTCAGCATCGTTCGGGTCTGCCTTTGAATATCATCCAGTTCTGTCTTAGTCCATCTGATTATTCCAAATGAATAAAGCAACACTGGAATTGCGTAGGTGTTAATTGCCTTGACTAGATTCCCCGAGTTCAACATCGATTTCAGCACAGACTTCAGACGCTGACTGTATTCTGAACGAATCTTCTCCTTTGATTGTTTGTGGTCTAGCAATCTGGCTTGTTGGTATCCCAGATATTTGTATGTTTCGCCATCTTTCATGCACTGTATAATATCACCGTTTGGAAGTTGTGTTTCACCATCTATGACTTTCCCTCTTTGAATGTTCAGGGTCTTACATTTTTCAATCCCGAATTTCATATGAACATCTGCCGAGAACTCACTGACAGTTTTCAGCAGATCATCCAATTGCTTCTTGTTCGAAGCATATAATTTGATGTCATCCATATACAGCATGTGGGAGATTGTATGATAATTCCTTTCTGCTTTTATCCTAAATCCGTATCCTGTTCTATTGAGCATTGAGGACAATGGGTTCATTGCTAAACAGAACCATAGTGGACTCAAAGAGTCTCCTTGAAAAATTCCACGACGTATGGGTATCTCGTCGGTTTTAATTGATTTATTGTTCATGTTGACCTGCAGAGACGTGCGCCAGTGTGTCATTGTTGTCTTCAAGAACTCTACCAGGGCTGGGTGAATTTTGTATATCTGCAATACTTCAACAAGCCAAGAATGGGCGGTACTATCGAATACAAACAGACACAGGTCCGTTCTGATATGCGGGCAGACCACATAATAGTTTCTCATTCGTGCTAATGAAGGCGTACGATTTTGATTCTCTCACTCTTCATCTTGCGGGGAACTAGAGTTTAAGTATAGCTGCCATTTATATATGTTACTCATATCTTTATTACACATATATATCTGAAAAATCAGACAGATAAGTCGGTTCTAAAATGTAGGCAGATCACATAATAGTTTCTCAGTCGTGGTAATGAAAGTGTACGATTTTGACTTTCTCACTCTTTTGGCAATGAGAGCCAATCATTATTATTATAGCTGAATAGTTTTCTTCAATTTATCACTCTGATTTCAGGTCATGAAGATATCATTTTTCCTAGAGAATCAACAATTTTTTTTCAATTACAATAACAGCGATTTTGCTATTTATTTTGTCCTAACAAATGTACTACTTAGAATGGAAATACAGAGGTAAAATATCAAACATTGGCTAAAAACATCAAAATGATTCATTGCTCTTTGTCAGAACTGCAGACTTCCGTTGATTCAATGCAACACTCCAAGTCTTCCAAGTTTTGAAGATTTTCATTGCCCTCGTCATCGGAGATACTATATTCTTCAAAACATTATACATCAGACTTCAATACTAAATTGTTCGTCGATATGAGCACCCTTATATGTATCCATGAACAGCTGAACGTTATATTGTCTGCCCGGAACCTATCTGTCTGATTCTTGAAATATATATGTACAATAATAACATAAGCAATAAGTATAAATTTCAGATTTGTTGATAGAAGTCAAATTATTTTTTTTCCTAGGAAGGGTAAACTATTGGAGTGAAGGTCAGGTGAATTTCCTATTGAATTGGAGAGAAAGACATTTATTTCATTCGCAGAAGTTTCAAAATGAATGTATGTTTAATAAACCTTCTCCAACGTTTTTACAAACGTGCTTGAATAATAATTTCCTGCAAGGTCAAGAGTGAGAGAGCCAAAACCGTGCATCTTTATCGTCACGTCTGAGAAACTATTATGTGATCTGCCTGCATTTTAGAACCAACCTATTTGTCTGCATCCCTATGTCACCTACGGCAGGTGAAATAATATACCTACCATTAATATGGAGTTTGCTAGTATACTGTAAATCGGTTGAACGCTCGCTCTCAGTCAGATATGGTCGGACCAAACGCATTTCTGAATATTCACTCCTCTAGATTATATCAATGTTTGTATTCTCCATAAAGCACTTGCTATTTTAATACTTCATCATGATTAAACAGAATTATTATTGGCTTCCTAAGAACTGTACGTAATTTTTCCGATTACAGTTCGTTCAGCTAAATGGTGATCATAAATTAAGGGAACGTAATGAATGTAATAACTGTAACTAACTTCGGCGAAGTGAACGGGGGCTGGAAAATCCCTTGTAATGGCCCCGTACCGGTCAAGTAGGGCAACTATCGATTTATTTTTTGCCGTCTTTCTCTTTTCAGCAAATTTTACCTCGCTATAGGGGTGCTGAGAAATTTATTATATAGGAATTGTGAGAGTCTATCGAATCTAACTATCTATCGTGTTAATTCACATGGATAGAGGTTCGATTTCTATTAGAATTGAATAGTAATGTAATATACAGTTTGTAAAAATATGGAGTGTCCCGTCAATTACGTAGTTTTTAGTTTTATGAAAAATGCTGGAACAGATCAAATTTTTCAATTTTCCACCTTCTCATAGAATTGAGTTGTTCTGTTTGACTGTCCAAAATGTGACAAAATAATAGTATCTGATCATTGGAAAGCTTCTGTTTCACTTGATTCGCTCTCAGATTTTAGTGGGACTGAGTCGTACCGTTTCAAACTGGCGACTTTTCCTTCAAATATTTCAGCCAATATGGATATAATTGAAATTGACCTTTGAATACTGGCTTTGTTCATATCGTCTTGTTGGAAATCGGGTATAATTCTACTCCTTTTGAATGTTGTTGTAAATATACCATTTGCAAGAGAAGAATTGAAAATATTACACAATGGAAACACTATTGCATTTGCAGTGAATTTTTTAATTTTACTATTTAGGCTATATACATCAGTAGAAGCTGAGTTAGGTAGTTTTTTATTCATAATTTCACCTCCTCTATTTCTGTGCGATTAAGAAAATGCGATGTATGACAAACTTCAGTATCAAAATGCCTCATGATGGCCTCAAAACTTCTATCCCCAGAGGAGTGTACCCCCTGCGACAGTTTTTCACTCACTGTAGTGAAATATTTGTTAAAGTTTTCTGCTGTCAAACCAGTAACAATGATATTATTTCCTGTTCTAATTGATAGTATTGATGATTTATTTATTTTATGGAAATTCATTTTTAAAGTAAAACGAAATGAGACACTTTTGTCACTTTTCCACAAATTATTCAATAATCACGACCGGTTTCGACCATACGGTCATTTTCAAGTGAATAACAATATAATACATGAGTAGGTAAGTACAAGTACAGAATAAAATTTATCCTAAATATTGAGTAGTAGGGATCCATTATGCTCTAGTTAGCTATTGAGGGTAGTAAATTGTGGGTTTTTACATAGTTTGTTAGTCTCCAAACTTTCCAACAAATTCATCTCTCTCCCTTTGTTACATTTATGAAGGATTTTAAGATTGTTCAATGATATCGAGTGGTTAGTTGACTTTATGTGTTATGTGTCTGAGGAAATATGTTCCTTGAATTTAGCTTCAAAACTTCTCCCTGTTTGTCCGACATAGGCTACCTGACATTCATTGCATTTTATTTGATAAATTCCTGATTGCTTGAATTTATCGTTCTTTTGTTTGGCATTGAATAATAATCTGCTTAAGTGGGGTCCGCTTGAGAATGAAGTAGTTATGTTCAATTTAGAAAAGTAGTTACTGATTTTGTTAGAGTTCGCCGGTGTATCTGAGACTAGTGTATTTAGTTTAATTATTGTATTCAGAAAATGTTGTGGCATGTTGTTATTTGAGGCAATTTTTCTGATGAAATTGAGTTCAGTTTGAAAATTTTCTTTCGAAAGGGAAACAGAGTAAGCTCTATGAATCATGGACTTATATGCAGCTAGTTTGTGACTTAACTGACTGAGCGAGTCCATTGGAATCGATGTGTCTGTGAATGGTTCCTTTCTGTAAATTTTATAAGTGCAAGGCCTGTAGTGTCATATATAAACACACCATCAGGTAAACTAGTAAAATTCTTGAATCAAAAATTTCTAGACCTCTCGAATTTTCAAGCACAATACACTATCTCTAATTCTTTAGATCTCATACATAAACTTTCGAATCTCACAATCTCCCAAGATATTAAGTTAGTCTCTCTCGATGTCAAAAATATGTACCCGAACATTCCAACGAATGAGTGTCTTCCCCTTGTTACAGATATCTTATCCGAGTCTAACACACCGCCATATATCACTAATGAATTTAGCAATCTTCTTCAAATATGCCTATCTCAAAGTTACTTTTCAATTTCAATCTAAATTGTTCAAACAAAATTCAGGTCTTCCAATGGGTTCACTTCTTAGCCCCGTACTAGCTGACATTTTCATGGATAATTTAGAGAAAAAAATCAATATTAAACACAAATTACGCTACATTATTTTCTGGTAGAGATATGTAGATGACATTTTAGTTGGTTTTCGTGGTTCAGACAGACAAATTCAGCAATTTTCAAATTTCCTGAATAAAATACATTGCCGCACCAACTTCACTTCTTAATTAGAAAATAATAACTCAATTAATTTCCTCGACTTTACCATTAAAAATTCAAATAACCAACTCACTTAAAAAATTTACAGAAAGGAAACATTCACTGACGCATCGATTCCAATGGACTCGTTCAGTCATTTAAGTCACAAACTAGCTGCATATAACTCCATGATTCATAGAGCTTACTCTGTTCCTCTTTCGAAAGAAAATTTTCAAACTGAACTTAATATCTTCAGAAAAATTGCCTCAAATAACAACATATCACAACATTATATAATCATTAAACGCAAAGAACAACGTATTACCTACCAATTACTATATAGCATCGTAGAAATCCCAGAAAAAAGATACACTAGTCTCAGATATACGAACTTTCTAACAATATCAGTAACTACTTTTCTAAATTGAACATAACTACTTCATTCTCAAGCGGCCCCAACTTAAGCAGATTATTATTCAATGCCAAACAAAAGAACGATAAATTCAAGCAATCAGGAATTTATCAAATCAAATGCAATGAATGTCAGGTAGCCTATGTCGGACATACAGGGAGAAGTTTTGAAGCTAGATTCAAGGAACATATTTCCTCAGATAAAAATTCGCCAATATTTGAACACATAAAATCAACTAACCTCTCGATATCATTGAACAATCTTAAAATCCTTCATAAATGTAATAAAGGGAGAGATATGAATTTCTTGGAAAGTCTGGAGATTAACAAACTATGTAAAAACCCACAATTGACTACCCTCAACAGGCCAACTAGAGCATAATGGATCCCCACTACCCAATATTTAGAATAAATTTCATTCTGTACTTTTACTTGTCTACTCCTGTATTATATTGTTATTCACTTGAAAATGACCGTAGGGTCGAAACCGGTCGTGATTATTGAATAAATTGTGGAAAATGACTAACGTGTGTCGTTTCGTTTTAGATTATTTCCTGAATCATTATAAAAAGGCAATAACCAACGTAAAGCATGTTTGAAAAATTCGGGATACATACCATCAGACCAAACAGCTTTACATACCCTTATTGATTTCAAAACATGTATTAGCTGTACCAATAGGAGTGGTCTAGATAAGTTAACGAAAGGAGACCAATTTCTCGTTGTTTATGAAGAATTCGTTTAGTACGCTATCATTCATCAATAAATAGACGTATTTGAAAAGTTTGTTGAACTCAAACATCTTTTAGTGTTTTAAATGTAAAAAAAAGTTTTGATGAATCAGGTAACATACGGAACATCGACGGTTGAAGAAATTCCAGAAATTTCAAGATTTCCAGATAACTCGAAATTTAAAGGAGATAGAGAAAGGTCTGTCGTAACACAAAATTTGACCACCTGTACATAAAAGTCCTTGAAAAGACGTTTGTGGTAGTTTTTGACAAAATATACTAACTTGGGTGTTACTTTAAAAAAAATGAGAAAGGATGTTGTTGTTTTGCAGATCTAAGCAAATTTTTGCAAAACTTCCACCTTTTTGTTTATTTTAACTGCACTAGTTTCTATGTTTCATGTTGGTGTACGACACCGATAAGGATATAAAGAAAGTTCAGAACATGAATAGTATATTTATTTTTTTTGTCAACTATATAATGCAGGTAAGTTGCATGTTGCATGGCCATGCGGAAAAACAATTTCATTAATACACTAACCATTGCGCTTTTTAGTTTGTTTTCCTCTTTCTGTAAATTAAATATCGATCGTCATATTCCGCATCACGATAATTTCCTTGATATCCATGCCCATCCCGTAAATATTTAATAATCCACTCAGATATATCATCTTTCAATACCGCTTTCATCGATTATTCATTTCGCAAATTATAATTCGATGGTATTATCAAATCATTATAGTTAACGACTCACGTTGTAAGTTAACAGTTAAATTGAAAAGTAGGCGTTGAAGATCATACTATAATTTCTCAGACCTGTGTTTTCGTAAAGGGGTTTCCTTAATTCCATTTATTGGAATGGAAGAAAGAATTACATGTAAGAGAAACTATATTGCTCAATATCAAATTTTGATGTGAGTCAAAAACTTGGCATACAAACAGTATGTAGAATAGATAATCGTTCAAAATACGTTGAGCCTCCCACGAGCACGACAATGAAGAGCAACGAGTGAACCATGCGTAATTTCTTTATAACATTCCAGAAAACACGTAGGAAAACCATGTCTCACCCGTCGCTGAAACGTCAGTAACAGCTAGTTTATAAGTGTGTTCTGACAAATAGTGGAAATACAATGATGGTGTCAACGTTTCATTCTACATTTTACCCAGAACTTCGAATGGTGTAAGTGGGATGATGGGGTTGCAGCAGTCTGAAAAATAAAAAGAAAAGCAACAGAAAAATGTGGTATCAGTAATACTGAGGATGACATAGGATGGAATAAATTCAGTAAAACTTCAGGCAATATTTTTCATGAAATTTGACAAGACAAGTAGCTTTTTGTTTTTGGTCTGTTATTGTCTGCATTTTTTTTGGGCAATGAAGGGGGTGTAAATAAATTCAACTTTTTAAATAAATGTGAAAATACCTCGTTGGAAAGTTCCCTTCAAGATAAATACAGGGTGCTTCAGCGAAAACTAAACAGAGGCTATATCTACCAAGATATTCATTTCTGATCAAAACGCAAAAACAGGTCAATTTTTGTTTCAAGGGGGACATCTTTTGGGGTACAAAACTTGTCTGAAATATCAACCCCCTAAGCGGGGGTTGCAATCCTTGAACATTTTGAATAGGGAAGATGGGTCGAGTGATGCCTCAAAAGAAAGGTGGTATCTTTGTCTACATCGCCTTGAACGAATTTCCATTTTTGATTGAAAACTGTAAAAGATACTGGGTGAGCAACTGAAAGATAGGGAAGACTATTTCCCTGAGACTATTGAAGTTTCAGTGAAGTAAAATGGAACAGATCCATGCTGATCAATGGCAGTCATCATCAAGTACCATCCTCATCTCGAATTTCAACCCCTATAGCAGGGGTGACCACCCTTGAAAATTTGGAAGAGGGTAGATCGGTCGAGTGATACCTCGAAAGAAAGGTATTATCTTTGTCTACATCGCCTTGAACGAATTTCCATTTTTAATTGAAAACTGTAGAAGATACAGAGTGAGCTACTGAAAAAAAGAAGATACTATATATCGCCCTGAGCTATTCAAGTATTAGTGCAAAAAAATGGAACAGTTGAAATTCGAGATGTGAATGGTGTTTCGGAAGATGACAGCCTTTGACCTGGAATGAATCTGTTGCATTTTTTTGCACTAATACTTGAATAGCTCAGGGCGATAGATAGAATCCTCTATTTTTCACTCTGTATCTTCTACAGTTTTCAATCAAAAATGAAAATTCGTTCACGGGGATGCAGACAAAGATAATACCTTTCTTTCGAGGTATCACTCGACCCATCTACCCTCTTCCAAATTTTCAAAGCTGGTCACCCCTGCTCTATGGGTTGAAATTCGAGATGAGGATGTTACTTGATGATGACTGCCATTGATCAGCATGGATATGTACCATTTTCCTTCAGTGAAACTTGAATAGTCTCAGGGAAATAGTCTTCCCTATCTTTCAGTTGCTCACCCTGTATCTTTTACAGTTTTCAATTAAAAATGAAAATTAGTTCAAGGCGATGTAGACAAAGATGCCACCTTTCTTTTGAGTCATCACTCGACCCATCTTCCCTATTCAAAATATTCAAGGATTGCAACATCCGCTTAGGGGGTTGATATTTCAGACAAGTTTTGTACCCCAAAAGATGTCCCCCTTGAAACAAAAATTGATCTGTTTTTGCGTTTTGATCAGAAATGAATATCTTGGTAGATATAGCCTCTGTTTAGTTTTCGTTGAAGCACCCTGTATAACAAACTATTCATTCTTAACAATATTAAATAACTTCATCTTATAAATTCCAATTCTTAGTTCACAGCGCCTGAACGTTTTCCTCTCATTCCTAGCGCTTATCTTCATCACCTGGACCTCGAATTCTTGTGGGGTATTGTATGTTGAGAACTTCTTTTTTGATCGATTTCAGGGATGTATGTATTTGTAGAGCGGTAAGTCGAGTTTGAAGGTGGGGACTAATCAATTGATAGGCAAGCTTCATGATCTCCGATCCAAGCAGTCAACTCCACCTTTGGTCTTGTTATAGAACATTATGATCTCAGGTTTGTTGGTCACTTCATTTATTTCTGCATCATGGTGCATTGTGGAGATCACAACGACGGCTCTATTTGGCTCAGGAACGTATGATGCCATCGTTATGCCGTTGTTGAACCCAAAAAGAGTACTGGATACTGGCCTTGATCTTTTTGTTAAAAATTCTGGGGGAATATCTATCTTCCTCTTCCTTATAGTGCCGGCTAACGTCAGTCGTCTTTTGTCTAGTTCCCGGGTGGCATCGACTGAACAAAAGTAATTGTCTGCAGTTATACTCAATACTTCAAATCGTTTCCTAGACATTGAAGCTTGAAAGATTTTTCGATCTGACGATCCTGAAGAAAATAACTATCCAACATCTTCGGTTGAGCCCTTGAGGATCGATGTGAAAAGAATGATTCCAACTAAAGTATTTATTTCTTCAATACTCGTATCCCTGTATCGATTCAACACATTTCTATTCATCGTATCAATTTTGCTCCGAACAGTAGCCAGTGTATTATTTGTCCATTTGACAACTTCATCTCTCATATCCTCGTCCACAAGAATAATCCAAAGTTGAATAGGTTCAGGTTGGTCCCCTAGAGCCTTTGCTGTTTTTGACAAGTCTGGTAAGCCATGAATGTTATTTGCAGCCGCAACTCTAACCCCAGTGTTTGGGGCTTCCGAATGCCACCCCTATCATTTTTTTCCCAGATATGTCAGAGGGATCTCGCTTGGAATATCTGGATTGAAGACGGGGTGAAGTTGAGAATGACGCCTACGAGCTCTGTCAGCCAAAAATGCGTCATCTGATGAATCATCATCACTTGTGTCATCATAACTACTGTCATCAGGGCAAATGTAGTTGGGATCATCGTCAGAGTCGTCAATTACAACTTCCCCTGGATCATTCTCGGCAGCACCAATTTCAGGTGTGGCAGAACGAAGCCTCTCATGAGAAAACTGTGTGTCTAACTCATCCTCCAAAAGTTGACGAACTCTTTCGCCAAAATCTTCGTCGTCTACTCGAAAAATGCGTTCTGACATCGTCAAAAATACAAAAATCGCGAGTAGGGAGACACGTCCCTGGAACGAACAGTACATTCAAGGGAAACACGGTCCGTGGGACACCAGAAGATCGAGGAAGTTAGAGTCTGTGTAGGCGAGAGGGGAGGGAGAAAACAAATGGGGGTACTCACACAACGTTTTTCTTCGAGAGCTAGGTGGGTACTAATTCTGGTAGGGGGGTGTGGATAATGAGAGCTCCTCGCCCTCCTCCAGGGGCCACCAAAGAGGGCGTTGCAGTCCATGGGACGCGTCTCCGGACTGAAGTTAAGCTTACTCAATGTCACTAATTCAGAGTTACACTACCTAGACCAAGAACTCTTGGAGGTCGTGCAGTAACTGATTTGAGTTACATATTATCATAGTCAAAAGATTATCCTCCTACGTTCTTATTTTTATATTGGACCGAGAACGTCTGAATTGTATAGTATTGTTGTTGCTGTAGATTGTAATCTTACACGTCTGAATTTGACATCACAACAGCTTCAGTTTGATACTTCAATAAATCTACGAAACAAATTTGGATGCAGTAGAAATTGCACGGAATGAAACAGAAAGAATTACAAAAGATTATATATGTAGATGAGATCGCTTCTGGATGGTTAATATTTGGAGAATTCTCGTCTGGAACAAATTGCTTGACAATTGCGGTTTGAGATCAGGTATTCAAATTAATACAATTAAAACGCACAGTGCTGAATAAGAATTTTATTTCTACATCGAACGATAAACTCATCACTGATTCCCAGATATGGTGAAATATCAGGTTGTGTCAGAAGAAGTAAGATGAATAAAATCAACTTCAAATCTTTTTCAAGAATATAACAACTAGTACCTACTTAACTCAACTCTTAAAACAATCATACTAGAGTCCTCGAATAAACACGGTATTCTACAGAGATCAATGTCCATCAAAAATAAAATCCTAAAAATTATGTATTCACCTACTTTGGACACTGTGGGGTGACTCCGCAAATAAAATTTCTTCATTTTTCTGAAATTAAAAGTTTCTTTGAATAAACGACATTGTTAGAGTCGTCATTCTACAAGGATGCTTCTCTTCAAGGTAAGCGTAATTTTATCGGCATTGCCGACAGGCAGATTCGTCCGATCTGTACGATGTGGATAAGTGGACTCAGTTACATTAGTTTCTACACAGAGTATACAATAATCCGTTGCATGCGATTTGTCCGATTAGGATCAATATATCTTCAATATTTCTTTTTATTCTTGAATATTGGGAGGAGGCGATCGAATAGATGTTCGATGGAAGTGACTTCCACAGCACACTAGCCCAGTAAACGAAAGAATTTTGATAGATAGTTGGACCGTCCGCTGATGGGAGTTTTGCGCGAGCCTGGAATTTCTTTGAAACGGGATTTTTTCCGTAACCAAGCCTTTCGGATCTTTAGAGCACTTATAATGGAAGTTACTTGTAGAAAACAGAAATATCCGCGACCTGCCGCGTTTGAGCGAGAGGCTCTCTTCTGGACACTTTCCAGAATGTCTAGGTGTTGAGACTCACATATAGAAATAGTATTCCAGAGCATATCGCATCTGGGCTCTGTATAAAATCATAAGCTGTGATGGCGTCAAATAATGATTAGCCCTGAAAAGAAAACTGAGTTTAGCAGAAGCAGATTTAGCAATGGCTAAAACATGGCCATGCCAGTAAACTCCGTTGTTGAACGTAATGCCGAGTAGATCCATGTTTCGGTCATCAACAAACACAAACACTCAGGTAGACTCATCAATGAACAAGTCGATTTAAGCCCTTCACCTCTATCGAATCTCTTCAGGTTGCAAACTATTCCTTAATTTTATTGGATATACCTGTCATCAATAACCACTCAAGAAGGAGCAACCCAATAAGCTTTTAATAATTAAGAACATTTGTATTTATATTCTCATTCTTATTTTCTGTACATTCATTCGTCTGAAGAAGCTACGGTGTAGTGAAACGCGTTACGAATCACAATTATTAAATAAAATTCCTAAAAATACATTACTTGTTTTTTATTATTGATTATGGAATTTTACTAAGTAAAAGCCTCCCAAATTCAAATCTTATTGTAGCAATCAAAAAACACTTAATCCAAATCTACATCTGGAGAATTTGTTATAGAGTGCAATACTTCGACCATGAGAAGTATGAACTGAATCGACTGAAAACGATGAAAATGTTGATGTGGTTGCGAATGACGAGATCGAGCTGGAGCTAGCATTAGTCCAATTATATCATACAGAAATGAGGGCGAACAGAGGACTATTGTTCAAAAAATAATGACAATAATGAAAAGTTAATCTCGTCGGATTTGATGATTTCTTCACCTATATTGTTGAAGAAAGAATAGATAGAAAAAAACCTCAAGCAAAGACCCCCCCTTTTTTTTGGATAAGGCAGGTTATGGGATGCGTTAACTACAATCAACTTGAAAGATGGTTGAAAATCGGCTACAACGACAAGCCGCTGTCTCTTGTGTAAGATGATGATGATAAATTATATCAATTAATACAAAATGAATACTGCTCGTGGATTAATCTACCTCTATATCAAACAGAAGCACCATCCTCAAAACAGTCGATATTGATCTGATGAAAACCCCTCACTGTATTAAGGAAACTTATACTCAATATCCAGAAAAAATTTTTATTTCGGCAGTTGTAATTGGTGAGCGTGTTATATGTCCTAAATTCTTCAATGATAATCTCACTGAAGGCTACTCAATTTTTCTAAGAGATCATTTAATTTCATCTTTAGCCACTTACTCGACGGATGATAGTTTGAAGATGAAGCGTCTCCACAATATATCTTGAATGTACTCCGATGCCTGTCTAATAATTTTCCCAACAAGTGGATTGGAAGAAGTCCTATAGAGTGGCCTCCCAGATTACTGGATCCTACTCCATTAGATACTTTTTATGAGGATATCTGAAACTAAGGATTTTCAAAATTATTTCTGATTCTATCGAGGTTCTTAAGGATCCTGTGACATAGAAATTAGGCAGGTTTCATCTAAAGTATTACAAGATGCGAGACATAGTTTTTATCATCGATTAGGGCACTGCCACAAAATAAATGAAGTCCATTTTGAACCTTTTGTATATTAATTTTCAATCAGTTCATCAGTTCAAATATCTATTTGAATTTACAAGATAAAGTAAAGAGATAATGTTGAAAATAGTTCATTGCATTCATCTTGAAGAGACTTTTCCAACGAGGTGTACCATGATATATCATACTATTTGTTCTCTTCTCTTTTATGAACCAACAACGGAATTAATTGCAAAACATAACTGATTAACAACAAAATTGACTTCATGGATTAACAAGAGTGGAGAATCCTAAATGAGAATTTGATTCTGGTTATTGTGTGTGTGAAATTCATTCCAAAAATGTTAGCATATTTATCGAATCTTGAGTAGTTATGTTTGACAAAGGACAAGGTCCCACAACGACGTCAGCCTCCGTACAGTCCTGATTTAACTCGCTGTGGCTTATAACTGTTTTCAAGACAGAAAGCGCCGCTTAAAAGAATTATTTGATGACAAACGATTGAAACAAATGCGATGATCGTTCTGAAGGCGATGACAAAAAGCGTGACTACAAAATTGGCAGTAAGCCACGATCTGAGGGATCTAAATGATTCTTAAGTAAAGATCATTTTATTTTTGTCGTCGTAGTGGCGATTTTTTGATCAATCATGGTCTTCTCGAAACACCATCCGAGGTCTCTTGTATTTTATTGGTTCGTCTTCTTTTTAGTCTCCTAGGACGAATAGACGAATGAGGTTTACCATGCTCGGGATGTGCCGGTCTCGATGCAACTAGGAGTTACGGTCATACTATAGGGCATCCAAAGCAATCCTCAGTTATTTATTTTGCACGACTTGGTATTTTTGGATATGCGTTGGAGTATCATAACCAGATATGAAAAAAGCGTAAGTCATCATTGGTCTAATGATTGTCTTGTAGACTTTCTGTTCGCTGCGTTCAACTTTCTCCGTTTATTCATCAGGAGATTCAAGAAGGTTTGGGCTGCTCGTGCAGCCTTCTTATGCTGACGAAATGTCAGTCTTCCGTCTAACGTGACTTCCAGGTTTTCGTCCTTGCCGAACCATAAGATCGGTAGGTCATGATGTTTCGAACAATTTTCAGTTATGCCGTTTGATTCAGCAACCAAAATTAGGAAGTCTACAGTAAGAAACCTCGAGTCGTAGGACAAAAATGTATGAAATCATTTTTATCCAAAAATTTTTCTGCTCTGATTTTTGTATAAGACACAAAGTTTCTGAGATAAAAGAAAACATTGAGAAATGGTACTTCAATCTGGCTTCAATTTAACGATAACGAAATGCAAAACGTTGTTGGGAAAAGAATGTATTCTCAGAATATAACATGCAGTAAAAAAACTACCTCTTCAGTCTAGCCGACGTTTCGGAATTTTTTTTTCCATCTTCAGGGCACTATAACAACAATTGATTTCATTGTAAAAAATCATTCATATATAATTTCTCATTGTACTTTATGCTTCATTAGCTTACCCTCTTTACTAGTTACAACATTTTTTTTTGTTTTAGGACAGATAGCGCTAACACAAACCCAAACAAGAAAATGCCTTCTTCCGGTACTATTGCAGAAGAAGCCGCTCTTCTGGGGTAAGACGAGCTAAGGGTTTCTGATTTGTTTATTTATTTTTTGTATTTGCACCCGTTACCATTCCTAACACATGATACATTTTAGATCAAAAGTAGATTTAGTGTATATTCTGTTAGATATGTAACAGAGAATTTCATATTATTAAAATAGTAGATAGTGAACTTTTATGTTTTCGTTGCTAGAAATATTTGCATTTTTTCTTAGGCACCTTGAACGGTTGATTGGATCAACAGAAACAGGCAAAAACTACACTATTGTAAGTCGGAAATTGGAGTCACAGTGGTAACTTTGAATCACACAGAATATATTCTAAACAGAAATACGAACTCCTCGCTATGGTTGAATCGATATGGTAGTACAGGAAAAAATTTCTAAGGGAGATATTTTTTTCGAGTGGATCTTTGATGTTCCTCATGTTCTAAGAAATTCGTAAAATTGAAATATGGTTTTTCGTAAATAAAAGAACTGAAGACAGTAGAGAAAATGTTAAATTATATGAGGTTGTAGGTGTTGAGTATGTCTATCAATTTCGTTTAATTTTATATGGATCTTTGTATCACTTTTCGAGATATATAGGGAAAACCGTCAAAATTCGCAACTATTTTTCGTATTTCTCGCAAATAATCGTTTTGTAAGATGCCTCTTGCTGTAAATCTAGTCCGATCAAACCAAGAGTAGTATGTTTTTTTTAAATTGAAATAATTCTTGAATATTTTGAAATATATCAACTTTTCGAAAAATCCGAATTTTCCGAAAATCTCATGTCCTATCTTGACATATGGTCCTGCAGAAACAAATTTGGGCCCATTTTCTTCTCAAAGAGTTGTACTATCACGCTAAGGAAAAATTTCATAAATATTATGTGTCCAATAATGAGTTTCGAATAAGAATTTTTCGGTCACTTTTCCTGACTGTTTCATCCATTTTCCTTTCTTTATAATAGCTTAGGAAATCTCTGCTGACATTGTTACATTATTTGGGGGTGTAAACAACAATTGAGTGGTCGAAAAATTCTAATTTTTGTTTGTCAAGAAAGTCATAACCCCGACATAGCATGGCTCAAACTAAAAGAAAACATATACAAGGGTGCCACAGAGGCCTTGGGAACCCGCACGGTATCACAGAACGGCAAACCTAATAATAAACCCTGGTTCACCACTGAAGTCAAAAACATTACAAAGGAAAAAAAAACAAATATATCTAGAATATAAGAACCATCCGACACCAGAGAACCGAAATAGATACATAGAAATAAGAAATAGGGTGAATAACAGAGTTCGGGAAATTAAAGAAGAATACTGGCAGAGATTTAGTGCTGAAATGGAAGCGGATATATACGGAGCGCAAAAACGAATTTGGAAATTATTAAGGGGTATGAAAAAGGACATCAATGAAACTATAGAACTGAAAACAATCACAAACGAAACATGGGAAAAATACTTCAAAAATCTTTACACCGAATCAGAATATGAAGAAGAACCCCAGAAGAAGACTTAGAAAACGACATTATAAATGAACCGGTAACAATCACGAAAGAGCAAGTAGCTATGGCAATAAGTAAACTTAAAAATAGGAAAGCTCCAAATGAAGATAAGATAACAAATGAGATGATCAAATATGGCGGAAAAGCCATGAGAGAAGAGTACACAAAACTGTTTAACATCATAATTCAACACGGAAAAATACCAGAAGAATGGAAAAGAAGTGTAACAGTGCCTATCTTTAAAAAAGGAGACAAAACAAATCCTGCCAACTATCGCTGAATAACCTTATTAAGCACCTCTTTGAAACTGCTTACAAAGATTCTTGCCGATGACATAACGTCAACAATGCCAATCAGCGAAGAGCAACAAGGCTTTCGAAAAAACCGGTCCACGGTCGATGCACTATTTATAACAAGGCAATTAGTAGAAAAGTCTCTTGAATATAACACTCCAGCATATCTTTGTTTCATAGACTTAACGAAGGCCTTCGACAGAGTCCAACTGAAGGATGTAATCAAGATACTGGAAAACAAAGAGGTAACCAAAAAATATATAAGACTCATAAAAGATCTGAACACTAATACAACAACGCAAATACGAACAAACCACACCCTAACGCAGCATTTCGAACAACGTCGGGCATCCGCCAAGGTGATAGTCTTAGCCCTCTACTATTTAATACTGTTATGGACCAACTTGTAGAGACCGTTAAAAACTTGGGACTAGGATACCGCATGGGAACCTACAAAATTAACATCTTATGCTATGCCGATGACGCCGTACTCATTGCAGAATCAGAAGACGACCTACAAAGAATGTTATACGCCTTTAGCAAACGCGCAAAAATTTCAATATGGAAATCTCAACAAGTAAGACAAAATGCATGACCATAGCTAAGGAACCTCTGCGCTGCAAGTTAACAATAGACAACGCCACTATAGACCAAGTCATGTCATTCGAATACTTAGGGTGCAAAATAACAAGCACAGGATACCTTGAAGATGAAGTGAGGAGACAAGTGAACAAAGCAGCTGCAGTATCGGGACATCTTAAACAACCAGTTTGGAGAAATAAACACCTCAGTAAACCATGCAAATCCAGAATCTACAAAACATGTGTGCGACCAATTATGACATACGGGGCAGAAACAAGAGCGGAAACGTCGGTAACAAAGAGGATACTAAGAACAACAGAAATGAAAATGCTAAGAACTATAACCGGTTACACATTGAATGACAGACAAAGAAATACCGACATAAGGGAAAAATGTGAAACTGACGATATTGTAAGATGGGTAAGAAAAAGAAGAAGAGAATGGAACCAGCATGTAAACAGAATGACCACAGATAGAATAGCCAAAATCGTATATAACAACATACCACACGGAAGAAGACCCGTTGGACGACCACCAAAACGATGGCGAGACAGTTGGCAATCAACTTCACAAGAACTGCTGCAGGGAAACCGGAACTGAACAGGCGCTACGCCTTCTACACGAAGAAGAAGAAATTGCCTTTGTCAGCGTGCAGCAGGTATACAGCTTTTGTAAAGTGCCATTCTTCAGTATTCAAAGCTGAAAATGCATTTTACCGAAAATAATATTAAATCAAAATTATTAACCACGATTACTCAAACACTAGTCAGCCGATCTGGCTACAACATTCAGGGTTTCTTCTTGATAATCTTAGATTGTCTTTAAATCTAAATGTTTTGGAGTTTTATTCTCCAAAATTAAATTATTAATGGAAAAGTGATTTTCTCGAAAAGTTTCTGCCAAACGTAGAACTTTTTTCTTTCATTTTTTGAGATTTATTGACAAATTTCTTTTATTCTTCATTGGACCTTGTCTGGTAAATGACACTGATCTCATCTACCGCCAATCGAATATTTGCATCCGATTGGTTTATCAGAATCAAGAAGATAACCTATAGTACGCCATGAGCAGCAGATAGTAACGTCGATCGTATGTGGAGAAACATTCGTGGGAGGGTGGCGTCCTGATCTCGGCTTGTCTCATCTCAATACTTAAATAAAACCTTGGATGAAGCTCCACTTGATTAGAATCCTACGTCTTGAGAATTCGGCTGCGGTCCTTTGAAATGTTGATTATGGTCATCATCATTCCTTTTCTGATATGCTAATTGGTTCGATCCACCAGTCAAAGAAACTATGTATTATTCAACTTACTGGAAAAAAAATGCCATGAGTTCTTCAATATGTAGAAATAACTATAAATGTGAGGCTACGAACACCTCAAGTCCGCAATTTTTCCGGCACTATCATTACTAAAGACTACTCCAGACTGCCGAGGTATTATCGGAATCATTTGATTCCTTTTTATCTCAACTTCCTCATTCGTTGACTACCATTTCTTGTACTCGTTGTTAATTTGGTATTTACGACGTTCTGTTTAGTCCTGATATTGTCGAAGAAACCTTCTAAAAATTTCTAGTCGCCATTTCCTGATGGCATATTTCCAACTATTCTAGAAAACTGCTCGTCAACTTTATCTGAGCCTTTATGGCTGCTGTTTTCTGAATCTTTTCGTCCCCACTCTATCCCCGTTTCTTGGTTTGTTGTGTCTGTCACGTCTATATTCGAAAAAGTCAACACCTGATAATTATCGACTCATCAGTCTCCCATTTATAGTATCCAAGGTTTGTGAGCGAATAGTTGTGGGCGAGATGTATAATTTCTAAGAAACTCATAACCTTGGATGCATAAATCAACACAGGCTTATACCGGGCCCATATGTCATCACTAACTCCCTAAATAACTCGACCTAGGCAATGGGCCTTGGTATTCCGGTCAATATAATATATTTCAATTTCCCTCGCGCACTCGACCATGTTTCCCTTCGATGTCTGTTTCTCAAGTTGGAGCGTTTAGGCGTGTTGTCATGCCAAGACGTTTTCTTTCTGATATAAGTTATTCTATCCGAGTGAAACCATCCAATTCATATTCCTGACCTGTCACTACTGGTGACCCGCAGGGTTCGGTGGTAAGCCCCTGCTATTATTTCATACACAGCAAATCTTCCATCTCATATGGCATCTAGTTGTTCACAATTTGCTAATGATACCAAACACAATTTATAACTATCCTTCTAGCAATCCTGAAGTCATCCAGAATGATCTTGATTTTATCGCTAGGTGGTGTTACGAATGCCTGCTGACTTCCAATCTGATCAAATGCTGCGTCTTACATCTCGGTAGGAACATCCCTAGAGTGTGAGACTTTCTTGAAGCAAAGGTTATTGTTATTGTTAGTAGTATTGTTTCTAGGGTTGTACGGCCGACACATGTAACATTTTTGAGGAGACATATGTACGACTCCTCATGGATCCTGCTGGTCCAGTCTGGTCACCCATACTCCTAAAGCATATGGAATCTTTGGAGACTCCCAATAGAAGAATTATAAGTAGAAGAGTTCAGCCCAGACGGTCTATTGGTCACTCCATAAATTATCCAACACGGATCTGTCCCTTCTGTTTCCGTTAAATCTCAATCGCCCCATATGTGCACATCGTTTTAAGTTATCCAAAGATTACTTCAAGACAACCCTGTTCTAGATTTTCTTGAAATTGTTACCCATTAGCGTGTTATTAGCTTGGAACGATGCTTCCATGGAAGTGATCAACGATGAATCTATAAGCGCCTTTAAGAACCATTATGTCAATTTTGTTCAATCGAGCAGCCTAGTTTCTGATATTCATCGCTCTGTTTTCGTTATATTGTCTTGAATCTATTTTCGTGTTGTTTTTTCTGTTTTTTACTTTTCTCCATACGAAGCATTCTTGTTGATTCAACTGTATTCTGTTTAAGTTATTTCATTTCGTGCTACTTACTACTACTTCCTACTACAGACTATATTTTACTATACTACTATTTCTCATACCAATATTCTGTTCACTTTTTTTTATATTGTGTTCAGTGCATAATTTTTAATTGAGTCGCATAGGCCTCAACTATTGGTTTTTAATAATAGTGAAAAAGGAAAATTCGAGGAGATAATTGGATTATATGGTCTAGGAGAAAGAAACGAGAGAGGTGGTCGACTGTTACAATTTTGCCAAGAAGAAAACATGAAAATAACGAACACATGGTTTGAACTTCACCCCCGCCGCCTATACACATGGAAATCCCCAGCGGACCGAACAGACAATGTAGTTCGGAACCAAATAGATTTCATCCTCATTAACCAAAGATTCAGTTCAACCATCAAGAGAGCTTGTACATATCCTGGAGTGGATGTTCCCTCTGATCACGTATTATTAGTGGCCGTCATGAAAATTGCTTTGTCAAGTCAGAAAAAGTCAACCATACAACGACAGATAGCGTTAGAAAAAATGAAGAACCCAATAATAAAATCTGAGTTGAGCAATGAGATAAACTCACAAATCCAAATAATAACTTCGAATATTGGAAACACGCCAACGAAAACTTGGACAAGGATCATGGACACTGTAACAAACTCAATGCAAAACATACTAGGGTATAAAACAAAGAACGAAAAGCAGAAATGGATGACAGATGAGATCTTGTTTCTAATGGACAAACGACGAGAGCACAAAAACAAAAAAGATAGTAAGTACAAAGACATTCAAAGACTTATAAGGTCAAAGATTAGAATAGCAAAAAGCGAATGGCTTAAACGTGAATGCCAAGAAATCGAACAACTACAAAACCAATATGATGACTTTAACATGCACAAAAAACTGAAGGAAACTGCTGGTATATATAGAAAAATGAGAACAACTGTAACAGTCAATAATATCAACCAGATAGTCCTCGACAGCAAAGAGAAAAACAATGTTTGGGAAAAGTATATAAAAGAACTATTTGTCGATGACAGACCTCCAGCTGATGTCAATATTTAACTAACCAGTCCACCCATAACTAAAGACGAAATTGAAAAAGTTATACGCGACGCAAAAAATAATAAAACAGTTGGCCCAGACGAAATTCCTTCAGAAATACTTAAACTCCTAGATTAAAAAGGCATCACAGCTCTTCATAAAGTGTTTAACACTATATATGAGACAGGACACTATCCCAAGCAATGGTTGTGCTCAACTTTTATCCCCCTGCCTAAGAAGACCAATGCAAGAAAATGTGAAGACCACAGACTCATTAGCCTGATGAGCCATACCTTAAAAATATTTCTTAAAATCATACACCAGAGAATTTACAAAAAATGTGAAAGAGACATAAGTGACTCGCAGTTTGGGTTTAGACAAGGGTTAGGTACAAGAGAAGCAATAGTCGCTTGTCCAGAATTGCTATGATCAGAGAAAGGATGTCTGTCTATGTTTCATAGACTACGAGAAGGCATTCGATCGTGTACAGCACCACAAATTAATGCAGCTTCTAAAAAGGCTTGATATAGACCAAAAAGACATACGATGCATTGAGAATTTATACTGGAACCAAACAGCACAAATAAAAGTAGACAATAATATGTCTTATGACATCCAAATTAGAAGAGGAGTACGACAGGGATGTGTGCTTTCTCCACTCCTATTCAATTTGTATTCAGAGACGATTTTCCAAGAGGCACTAGAAGACATGGAAATGGGAATCAAAGTCAATGGAGTGTGGATAAACAATATCCGATATGCTAACGATACGGTCTTAATAGCTGACAACATGACCGACCTGCAACAACTGGTCAATAGGGTAGGTGAACAAAGCCAATCAATGGGCCTAAATATAAATGTAAAAAAAACAAAATTTATGATTATCTCCAGAAACCAGCAAATGTTCGAAAACTCTACGCTAATATTTAACGCAAGGCTTATAGGAAGAGTAAAAAAGTTTAAATACTTGGGAATCTGGCTGTTTCAAGACTGGTCATCAGAAAAAGAGATAAAATATCGCATAGAGCAAGCACGACAGGCATTCCTAAAGTTTCGAAAAGTGTTCACCTGCTCCGACTTTGACCTTAACCTAAGGCTAAGATTCACTAAGTGCTACATTTGGTCGGTGCTTCTTTATGGTATGGAAGGTTGGACATTAAAAGCGAATGAAATAAACAAATTAGAGGCTTTCGAGATGTGGCTATACCGCAGAATCCTTAAAGTACCCTGGACGGCTAGAGTGACAAATGAGGAAATTCTTAGACGAGTTAACAAACAACGTGAACTGTTTGCAGTGATCAAAAGAGGAAAACAACATATCTGGGTCATATAATGCGAAACACGAAATATCAATTCCTACATTTGTTAATCGAAGGCAAGGTCGAAGGCTGGAGAGGATCGGACGGAAGAAAATGTCTTGGCTGCGAAATATCAGGCAGTGGACAGGACTACACGATATACAGTCATTCATACACACCGCAAGAGATGGAGACGCAATGGAAAATGTTATCGCAAACATCCATTAATGGATATGCATTAGAAGAAGAAGAAGAAGAATAGTAACAATCAACTTCATGTATTTTCAACATAAAATTTTCTCTAGGCTGTTGAAGGTGAAAATTACGTTGTCCACAGTGGTTGCCGTTTTTTAGGTTTATTTTGCACCAGCTTGTAATTGACATTCTGTTTTGAATAAAGAACAAAAATAAATTTGCCCATATTATCCTTTCTGGTAAAAAACTGTTTTCTTAAGTGTTATTTTAGTCCGTCTAATTAGTGAATATATAACAAAAATATATTTCTACCACCGTTTGAAGCTGAAGAAAGATGTATTTATTTTCTTCAATTTCCTGTGAAAATTATAGTAATTTGTTTCCTAAACGCCATTATAAAGAGAGGAAGAATTGAAGTAAAATTATTATACCTGTTTCAGCTGTAAACGGAAATAATTCAAATGGTAATAAACGATCAAGTGTCGAAACGGATTAACTTTTCTCTTTCGTTTACAATATACAAGCTGACTTCTGGGTTTTGTTGTAATTTTAAGGCGTGAAGTATTTCAAATTATTGTTTCGATTTCGGTCAAATTTCTTATTTCATGGGTGCACATCAATAAAGTTCTCTTGTGAAGAAAAGAAGAACAGGGCTGTATTAGAAAAAAGTGAGATTTTTTATTCTTAATTTGACCTTGTAAATGCATTTTGAACTTTTTTTACGGGAAACCTGTATTGTCTAGTTTTCAGAATGTGGACTTTTCACCCCATTGATCCGTGAAAGTTATTTTCCATTTTCCAAATTTGATTATTCAATAAGGAGAACATTGCAATGATAGGTGTTATTTCATACTTGAAAAATGTCAGAAAAATGATTTTTAAAGTTCATGCAGGATCGAACTGCAGAAATTGAATTGTCCCATTATAAATCATAACTGTTTGAATTTCGGAACAAAATACTGTTTTCCAAATGGATAGTAAAATATACTGTAAAAAATGTAAGAAATTGGAAGAGTTGCAAGAAACACAAAATTTTTACTGAAAAAATGTTATTACTATTCTTATTATTAAGAAATAGTATGTACAGAAGCACATGTAATCCTGAGGTGTTCTCAAAACCACCCCTAATCTCTATGCCTTTGCTGATCGGCGAACAATATAACTAGTAAATTTTCTGATCACTTCTGGAATCACTTCAAATGTAATCAGCTAATTCAGTTATTATTTCCATAAGCTGTTTTCTTGAATTATTTTCCTCGTTAACTGGATTCAAATCTGGTAATCTAGCAGGCCAGTTGATTGGTCCATCTCGGCCTAGTCAGCGATTGGGTTTATGTTAGTTTATCTGTTGATAATATTCTTTGAAAAATGTGTAGACTTCTATTATCGAATAAATGTGGTATTACGAGATTATCGTTTTACAGGAAGGACAGATTTCGAAGATTTTTTCTGCAGCTGTGAGCAATATTGTGAATAGTGGAAAATGACACCCCCTTCCCCGTGTTCGTTTTGCGTGATTAATTCATTGCCGCAAACATTATATAATCTGTCTGAATTGTCATTGCAAGAATTAATTTTCGAACTGAATGAGAGCACATAATATACTTAAGCTATTTTAATCATTACATGTAAATTCTGTAAATGGACATAGTTCCTAGATAATATCAGGAAAAAGTTATACAATTTTTGGTTTTCATGAAACCTGTCCTGGATGGAAAAATTGAGTGCACATGTGATATATTAAAAAAACTATTTAACGAAATTAAAATTGCTTATGGTTCATATTTAAAAAATCGCAAGTTTGCAGTATAACTCAAAAAGTGTTGACCAAAAAAGAATTTTCTGCACGTAGATCGATTTTACGTTAAAAAGTGCCTGTAGAATGTCAAAACCATATTTAAATAATTTCAAGAACAACCTAGATATTGGCATTTCACCGATTCCGAAAATTTCAGAAATTTGTGAATTACTTAAAAAAGCTGACCACGGTCTGTTTACGCCAATGCATTCCTCACTAAAAAACCACCGGTTAGGAGGTTTATTTTCCTCTATTCACAATATTTGACTTAGCTGCAGTACTTTCACGTCGAAATCTGTCCAACCTATTGATACTGCGCTATAGACTCACAGAAAAATTCTTTTTCAAATGTTTCTGTATAAATTCGTCGAGATACCCTGTCCCTAAACTTGAAAATTTCTGGAATCATCTATTCAATCCCATGAGATCTGCGATTTATCAGAAAATTTAATGCCGCAGGCAGTTCTTCTATAGTTTATTATTCATACAAGCATAGTTTAATGAATTTTATGACGTTATGTAAAGAGATATATTTTGTGTTACATTTTTGAAAAGCTTTCGTTGAATGGAAAAACATGAAAAAGAATGAAACAGAGTGTTCCATTTAAAAATATTGATGACAGGTATATCCAATAAAATTAAGGAATAGATTGCTCCCTGAAGAGATTCAATAGAGGTAAAGGGCTTAAATCGACTTGTTCATTAATGAGTCTACCTGAGTGTTTATGTTTGTTGATTTCTAAAGTTTCCCAAATGCAAAATTTTGCAAACAAATGATAAATATTGGAAAGTAGATCTTTGGGAAACTTTAGAAATCAACAATTATCAAATAATTTGTTATTTAGTTATTTACCGAGCGATTTTTTTGAAAATTGGTATTCCTACATTGTGAAGCATAAAGAATTCAGTGTTCATATTTTGTGCTCAATAGTGTTTCCGGTGTAGCCGGAAATGACCACAACATGAGAGTTTCAGATATAACACAAGAGGAAGAGGTTCGAGAGGTCCTCTTATCCCTTGACATATCGAAGGGTTCAGGTCCAGACAGCATTCCACCAATTTTTCTCGAAAATTGCGCTCACAAATTAAGTAAACCACTGCATATTTTGTTCAATCAGTCTCTGATTAATGGTGTATTTCCAAAAAAGTGGAAGGAGTCCGCCGTTGTCCCAATTTTCAAAAGTGGAGATAAAAATGATATTTCTAATTATAGACCTATTAACAAGCTTTTGATCATTGCATAAGTATTTGAACGTATAATTTATAAGTATCTTTTCTCTCATGTGAAAAATTTCATTATCCCACAACAGCACGGATTTTTTAAGGGTAGAACTCTGGAAACTAATTTGATCGTTTATAGTGAGTACCTGCAGAGTGCAATGGATTCTCAAATTCAGACTGATGCTACTTACACAGATTTTTCTAAAGCCTTCGACAAAATAAGTTTCGATATTCTCATTTTTAGACTCGCCGAAGCAGGTGTAAGTGGTTGGTTGCTTGAGTGGATCCAATCGTATCTACTGAATAGGTCACATTTCGTTAGTTTAAATGGTTTTAAATCTGAATCTTTCATTAGTACTTCTGGGGTACCGCAGGGAACTCATCTCGGTCCTCTCCTTTTCTTAATTTATATAAATGACATAGATAAATGTAGATCTATCACATGCTTAAGGGACTGCCTTGATCTTCAACTAGATTTGAATAACGTGGTTGAGTACTGTAGAGAAAACCAATTATTTTTTAATTTAAATAAATGTTTCACGATAACTTTTACTAGAAAGCATTCCCCTATCACTTTTCAGTACTCAATTGGAAATTCATTGCTGCGACGTGTGTCCACGGCTTTTGATCTGGGTGTCACTTTCGATTCGAAGTTGCTCTTCGATGCACACATAGATCGCATAGCAAATAGTTCAAGTCGAATGATGGGTTATATTTTCAGGAAAAGTAAGGAATTTAAATATGTAAAATCACTTATCACTTTATATTATGCTTACATCTACAGTAAATTAAATTTTGCCTCATGTATTTGGAACCCTCGTTATGATTGTTATTCCAACCGATTTGAACGCATTCAGAATAGATTCATACGGTTCATATGCTTCAAAACTAACTTTGTTATCCTGAACCACGACTACGCTCCTGCCCGTAAATATTTCAATTTATTGTCACTTGAAAATCATAGAACTATATCTGATATTTTGGTTTTGTTTAAAATATTGAACTGCGTATTTCAGGTACCTGAGATCTTGCACATGGTTACTTTTAATGTTCCTATGAAATCATTGAGGCACCACGACCTCTTCCCTATAACTTTTAGAAAAACTAATAGTGCACAGAACTCCCCTATCGATAGGATGCTACGTGTCTGTAACACGCATAGGAGTATCAATTTGTTTGGGGTCACATTGGCCTCTTTGAAGAGAACATAACGCTTGCTCTTTACTGACTGATATAAAATTCATTCAATCGTTCGTTTTTGTAATATTCATTTTGTATTTCTTTTTTCATTCTTTCTGTGAATACAACTCACTATTAATGTCTTATATAATACTTTTTTTAGAATACTAGATTCTATGTAACTAATATTCATCTAGTGAATGTTATTTTGGCTTTGGCTGTGGACATTCCTTATATTGTACTTAAATGAATAAATAAATAAATAAGAACACCTATGTTTATTCATTTTAGATTTAGAGGAAAAAATTCTTAGAAACAATCAAGAAAATGCTTTTCTTCGTGTTCATAAAAATCAAAATGGCAATAATTATTATCACCTTAATCAAATTACTCTTAAATTCATAATCAACGTGACAGGTTGACAATTATTATCAAGTATTTGTTGAAGTGCAAAATCTAAACTTCAACAAATACTTGACATTATTTGTCAACCTGTTCCGTTGATTATTAATGCAAAAGTAATTTGACTTAGGTGATATAATTTTCATTATTTTAATTTGTTATGAACTCGACAAGGAAATGTTTTTGTTGATTGTTTCTAAAAAGTTTTTCTCTGAATCTAAAAATAAATAAACATATAGGGTGTTATATTTGAAAGTCACATTTTTTGGTCATTTCCGGCTACACCGTAAATACTAGCGAGCACTGATTTCTGTATGTTTAGCAATGTAGGAATACCAATTTTCAGAAAAATCGCCCGGTAAATAACTGAGCTAATGAAAGAGGATACAAGTCGTAAACGAAAGGAAGTAATTCCTTTTACTGCTGCAACCCTCCTGTATTTTTGTTAAACTTCGTGTAAAAATGCCAGCTATTGACTTCAGTAACAGCCATTGTCAAGAAAAGAAAATTGGAAAAAATATTAAATATTCAAGGAAAACGAGACGGAATGAAATTCCATTATTCGAAAGTAATTCTCGGGCACTTGAAATGAATAATATTGGCACAGTTTTATTTCACTTCGATTATACAAGTCTTTATGAAAATATTGAGGCGAAATTTGTTTCTTCAGGATGGTATCTCCTAATGAAACAGCTGATTTTCGAAAACATGTTCAGATAAACTATTATATCTCATGAAATATTTGAACTCTTTCAATTTTATAAAACTCATATTTTTGGCTTGTTCTGGACAACATTAACAGTAAGTAGCAAACTGCGAAAGTTAATTTCAAGAAATTCGGCGAAAACAAAAATTATTTCGATGGTTTTTCTGATATATCCCGTAATGTAATATACCGACCGATATAAAATATAAAAGAATCGGTTAATCATTTCAATATCTATAACTTTATGTTGAAGATTTTTCTCTACGGCTCTAGTTTTTCTTTCATTTGCGGAAAATTTTAATTTTCAACTTCATAATTCTTTTACGTTGTGAGGAAGAAGACGATCTTGGAAAATAACGAAAAAATATAAGAAATTCGAATTTCGCTCCGGAGTTTTCACGGAGGTTTTACTCGGAAGTTTCCGAGATTTTTAGATAAACAGAAAAAATGGATCTCTTTCACCACCCAATTGTATTTATCCCCTTATATTGAACAGCGATTATTAAGAGAAAAGAAATTTAAAAGAGTTATTTTGAGAAAACGTGACCGAAAAGTTTTGATGATTTCAATCCCATTTTCAAAGACATAAAATTAATAGAATTGATAGCATTTTTCCTTAGCTTGATAGTACAGTTCTTTAAAAAAAAATGGGTCCAAATTTGTCCCTCCAGAACAATGCTCGAGATGTGATGCCAGATAAGCATCTAGGTTTAAAAAAATTGATATATTTCATAAGATGTTAGAATCATTTCAATTTTGAAAATAGGTACCTTTTTGGGTTTGCTATAGATTACATTCGACGGAACGTTAATTTTCGTAAAATACATTGTAACGGTCCCATTTCTCTATATGAATGAATTTAATTTGATTCGGATAAATTTATTAGTTTCAAGATAAAACAATACATAAATCAAAACTATGCATGGAAAGTTGCAGCATTCTTGCGTTGATTTTCCTGTAATACGATAATTCTGCTCTTATATTTCGAATGTAAACGCTGGCTGAAATATTTCAACGTAGTCCACTTCTTCCCAGTTTCTGAAATGATGAAATGAAAGAGAATACAAACTGTAGGGGAGGTGTTGATAACGATTTTCGTTTCTTATTCTGTATGCTGTATAGAGTACATCTCATCTTTGAAATACAGAGTTTTTTGAAGAAATTCGACTGAGAAATTAGTTGAAACTTTTGTTTAGTTTCCATTTACTGAATTTAAAGTGTATATTTCCTTTTGACCATCGAAGGGAAATTATTATACCGGGTGTAACTGGAAACAGGCTCGCTCCTATAACTTTTTTCCTGTCCAATATTTTTCAATGAAATTTTCTGAACTTAATTAAAAATTTATTTCAACTTGAATGGCACTGACAGTTTATCTGAAACGTTTCCGGTTTCAAAGGAAATCAGCCAAAGTTTCGATTTTCAAATGGCTCACCCTGTATATTTTTTGAGAAATCGAATCAAACTCTCTTTGTCTATACATTCAGCATATTTTAAGACGAATTTGCCGAATTTTTAATTTTTGATAAATTTCAAGTCAAGGTGGCTATGACGACAAAAAAACTGCGTGATTTATCGACCGAAATCGAGTACATTTGGATTTATCACTGAAACTTTAGAATTCCTTCTGCTATTGGCTTCGTAACAGTCCAAACATTGTTTCTTGAAAAAAAATCTTATTTCCGCAAGGTATAATAAAGGCTCATTAGCACTATAATACGCAGAATATTTTTACGAATATTTTGATACCAAATTGATAATTTTTCGTTGGAAATTTCCATTCGTAATCCTGGACATAGTATAATACTCGTTTTTCAACTCATTATCTGAAGTGCTTTGGAAATGCATTGAAATCCTATCACAGATAGATCACAGATCATAGAATTCTTCGTATTTAATTTTAAATGTCATAAGATTGTGTTGCATCTGAATCGGTGAGTTGGTATAAATTGTTCAGAGTTTTTGAATTTTCACGTCAGAAGAACAGACGAAATACTGTACACACAGAATAATAAAGTAGAGATGCTACTCATTCATGGCGAATGCCGAAAAAACTCTACAGCATCAGCAATTTTATACGCTGAACGCTATCCAGAACGGCAACATCCTTCAAGGCACTATTTTCCAAAACTGGAAGTGAAGTTTCTTCAGCAACCGGTTGTTGCAGATAATCAAAATTTCATAGTAAGCGAAAATTCTGAAATTGATGTATTAACGTACATTAATTTGAATTGTACGGCATCTACCAGAGAAATCGCACAAGAAATAGGGATAAGTCATCAGAGTGTTTGGAGAATTCTTAAGAAGCATAAATTTCGCTCGTTCAAATACAATCTTCATCAACACCTTTATGAAAATGATAATGGCCGAAGATTAGAATATTGCAACCAGTTTCTTCAAAAGATAGAAATGGATCCAAGGTATCTTTATAAAATTTTATATTCAGATGAATCCCGATTTACTGACAACGGAATGTTCAATAGAAACAATACGCGCTATTGGGCCCACGAAAACGAGCATTTAGTACGTGAGGGTAATTTCCAGGAGCGATTTGGGTTTAATGTATGGATGGCAATGGTAGGGCGACATCTCATAGGTCCAATAATTTTTGATGGACCATTAACAGGGGAAAGATATTTAGGATTTTTACAAAACGAAATAAGCGATCTGATAGATGGTTTACCACTGGCTGTTGCTTATAACTTAATTTTCCAACAAGATGGAGCACCAGCGCACAACTGCAGGGAAGTTGTTCAATACCTAAATAATAATTTAAATGAAAGGTGGATAGGCACCAACGGCCCGAAAAGATGGCCAGCTCGATCGCCCGACTTGTCCCCATTAGATTTTTTTTGTGGGCCCATGTGAAAAATCGTGTTTATAGAACTGCTTCAGAAAATCGAGAGGATTTAGAGAATAGAGTTCGGGGAGCAATAAATGAAATTTGTCCAAATCAAATGGATAATGTAGTACGGGCTACCATTCGCCGCAATAGGCTGTGTCAGGCACAGAATGGGGGTCTCTTTGAAAACCTGTTGTGAAGTTATGCTCAATTGATTTGATGACATTCCATCTATGGTCCATTTGTGTATTTTGCATTATTTATGTGTTTTGTTAAATTTTTATTCATCTGGAATGTACGATGATGAGTATGTGTGCCATGCCAAAATAAAGCTAAGGTTTTGCTTTTATGCTTTGTGTGCATTACAATTTTAAAACAAGCTGAGTCGTCATAGCCACCTAGACTTGAGAACAAATTTATCAAGAATGATTTAAAATATTCGGCGAATACATCTTTAAATATACTGAATGTATAGACAAAGAGAGTTTCATTCGATTTTCCAAAAAATATACAGGGTGAGCCATTTAAAAATTGAAACTTTGGCTCATTTCCGGTGAAACCGGAGGCGTTTCAGATAAACTGTCAGTGCCATTCAACTTGAAGTAAATTTTTAATCAATTTCAAAAAATTTCATTGAAAATATTGGATAGGAAAAAAGTTTTAGGGGCGAGCCTCTTTCCAGTTACACCCGGTAGAGTAAATAACCCTTAAAAAGTTAAGGGGTTTTTTGGTTAGGAAAAATCCTAAAATTCATTTGTGGAAAGAAATCTGGGAGATTTCATCAGAAAAATCCTCATCTTCTATATTTTGGTTCATGCGAGCTATCTGCAGATCACTCACAAAGTCGGTGATGTTACCTTGTTTTACTTACCTCATCGCCATTGTAGTTTGTAGCCTCTGACGCCCTATAGGACGAACTCGTCCCTGTGTAGCGGCCATCCATACTTCTGTGAAGGACGGTATTTATAAAATTGTCGAACTGTCAAACTTTGTGATCTTTTCAAGTGTGATATTCCACCTAATTTTTATTCTCGTTTATTGAAAATTTCCATATTGAATATTTAACTGATTTGAACGAAAAATTTGACACATCCCTCTAATACATATATTTTGAATTTTATAAAATTGATTGTAAGTCGCAAGGTGATCACCAACGGCCTTTCTCAGAATCTTACTGAGATTTGTAGAATATTTTGCAAACTTACCTTGTTAACTTTTTTCAACGTTTTTTCTTTCACCCTATACTATATTCATCATCTCATAAAAAATAAAAACATTGTGGTGCTCAACCTTTTAAGAAAGTTTCTGCATTTTTATTGACACTGAAATCTCAAAATACCCTAGCCCAATTTGCCACCGACGAAGAGCTACCGAGCTAGTGTAACATATTTCACAGGTAGGAAAAATATTGTTACAACATAAAATGAATAAAAATATAAAATCGATTAATATTTTCAACGCCTACAACCCTATACTTATATTTTTCTCTACGTGCTTGTCTTTCTTTTATTAGCGAAAAGCTGCATTTCAATTTTACGAATTTCTCAAGTTATGGACATTTCCACTGGAAAAATTCTATCATGAAAATTTTTTCTTTTATACGACTGAATTTTTGTTATCTACTGAGAATTTTGGGGAGCTCTTTCATTTATTGATTTGATAAGATCGGCATACACAAATTGATTTTTCAATCTTTATCAACTTTGTTCAACGGCTGAAAAATTCAGATTAGAAAAAAACTGAGTAAAAAGTAGATCAACTTATTTTTGAACTCGTTTTCGTATAAAATAAATATTTTCAAATACTTGTTGAAAGCTATAAAAATCGGTCGTAATATTATACAGCTTTTCTAATGAGTAAATCGTGAAATAATATGTATTATGTATACAAATAAATGTCATCTCGATAAACTTGTATCAGTAACAGTCGAAATAGAACATATACGATGTACGTTTCGAAGTTCAGGCGGATTTCACCTTTTTTCGGTAATAAGTCAGCTAAAAGCTTGTCTTCTTCCAGCACCATGCCATCCGATAGTATGGATGACATAGAATTGAAGAATATACAGCTTCAGTTTCCCTGTTCTCGGTCGCTGTCCCGAGGAGACTCTACCATGCAGGAGGAAGTCGTGGAGACTGACCGTGGTACTTTGGTGGTAGCCGTGCAGGGTGCAAGAAATAAACCTGCCATCCTGACGTATCACGACTTAGGACTCAACTGTAAGTATAAGGAAAAGAAATACAAGGTAGTGTAGGAAAAATTGCTAATCCAGAAAGAGTTGGTCGCACAACTCTGATATTTCGAATTTCATTTTTGGTAGGCAACTAATCATTAACAGATGTCATGTCCGGACAGATGCTAACAAAATTCGATGTTTTTCTAGCACACATTTTCCTTTCATCAGAATTTTTTGATCCTTTAACGTGCTCTATCTCTGCCTTTCGGCTGATGACCCGCCGGAATTCTGTCACCTTACCCGGATATATATATATATATATATATATATATATATATATATATATATATATATAGATATCACAACGTTACAAACTTCAAGTAATCCAAGTATATGCCCTACTTCGACCGCAGAGGATGAGGAAATAGAGAGTTTTATGAAGATATCTCAATGGCTCAGAAGGATGAAAAAGCCCACTTCACTCTAATAATAGGTGACTTTAATGCAAAAGTAGGCGATGCTAAAATAGATAACCTACCGAATAGAGGAAAACATGGATTGGGCACGATCAACGAACGAGGAGAAAGATTATTAGACTACAATCAAAGTCAAAACCTATACTGTATGAACACTTTCTTCCAGAAACAAAGACAGCGGCGATGGACATGGCAGAGCCCGGACGGGAATACTAGGAATGAGATCGATTATATACTAACGAATAAAAAACATATTGTAAAAGACGTAGCAGTTATCAATAAATTTAAAGTCGACAGTGACCATAGGTTATTGAGAGCAAAAATAGAAATCGTGACCAAAAAAGCTGATACGTCCAAAACGCTTGCCAACAAATGAAGACCTAAAGCAAAATATTGTTCAATATCAATCAGAACTAAGCAAAAAACTAACACCTGAAGAAAACTTAACTCGACTAGACATTAACAGTCTTGAAAGAAAGATAACGGAAGACATACAAGTGGCAACAAAGACCATATGCTACAGGGCAAGAACAAAACCTAAAAAATTAAGCCAAGGCACGCTAAGGTTAATGGAAGAAAGGAAAGTAATGGATAGATTTAATCCAGAATACAGGGAACTGAACAAGGCTATAAGACGAAAGACTAGAGAAGACATACGAAATTACAACACAGACTATATACAACAAGTCATAGAAAACAACAGTAACATGAAAGTCTTAAAGAGAATTACTAACACCGGTAGACCCAGAATACATCAATTGAAAAACAATCAAGGTGAAATAAAATATGAAAAAACGGAGATAATACAGATTGTTGAAGGCTTCTATACTGACCTGTATTTGTCTAAGAAACCCAAACCTGAAACAACGAATCTTAGTAACATAACAAATGTCGGTTCCGAGGACATGCCTGAGATTAAGATTGATGAAATACAACTAGCCCTCAACCAGATGAAAAACGGCCGGGCACCAGGCGAAGATAACATTACAAGCGAAATGCTAAAATTGGGAGGACAGGTCACTTTGGAAGCAATAAAAATATTACTAAATAAATGCCTAACAGAAGGTAGTGTTCCGGAAGGATGGAACAATGCACACGTTGTGTTGTTGTACAAAAAAGGTGACAAATTTAAGATAGATAATTACCGACCTATTAGCCTTTTACCACACCCTTATAAATTGTTATCAAAAATTATCACAAACAGATTGACAAACAAATTTGACAGCTATCAACCGGCAGAACAAGCAGGGTTTCGCAGAGGATATAGCACAACAGAACACCTACAAACTCTTCGTACACTTATTGAAAAATGTCACGAATACAAAGTGCCAATACACCTAGCCTTTGTAGACTATAACAAAGCCTTCGATTCTATAGAACTGTGGGCAGTATTTCAGGCCCTCGATAATGCTAGAATAGATTCGAGATATAGAAACATCCTACAGAATATATATGAACGAGCGACTATTCAGGTGAGACTAGACGATGACATGCAAACCAAAAAATCCTGATAAATAGGGGCGTGAGACAAGACGATGTGAATGATAGAAAAGGTATAAATGTGGATGGAAAATTCTGAACCATCTCCGGTTTGCAGATGATATAGTTCTAATAAGCGATAACCTAGAACAACTCCACGAAATGATGCTAGAACTCAAAAGAACATCGGAAGAAGTAGGATTGGAAATGAATCTGACAAAACTAAAATAATGACAACGGAGGACGCAATATTGGAAGTCGACGGCAATGTTATAGAGAAAGTGAATGAATATCTATACCTTGGACACACTATAAAGATAGGTAAAGACAATCAAACTGCAGAATTGTCAAGAAGAATAAGAATGACTTGGGCTGCTGTTGAAAACTAGGATTTGTCTTGAAAAACAAACAAATCCCCATTAACCTCAAAAGAAAAGTTTTTAATATGAGCGTTCTCCCAGTGTTAACGTATGGCATGGAAACCATGACTCTCACAATAAGATCTGCTAACAAACTTAGAACCACACAACGCGCAATTGAAAGAACTATGCTTGGAGTGAGCCTGCGGGATCACATACGTAATGAAGAAATAAGAAGGAGAACAGGCGTAGAGGACGTAATCACGAGAATAGCTGCATTGAAGTGGAGATGGGTTGGACATGTAGCAAGACAACAGGATGTAAAATGGACTAAGTGAATAACTCAATGGAGACCACGCTTATACAAAAGGGGAGTGGCGCGCCCCAGAGAAGGTGGCTGGATGACATAAAGGAAAAAGTAGGAAGAGGATGGTATAATATAGCACAGGACAGAGAGAGATGGAAGCTAGAAGGGGAGGCCTATGTTCAGGAGTGGACAGAGAAGGGCTGAAAAAGAAGAAGAAGACTAACCCGGAAATTTTGCCGAACCCCTCTTGTGTCGAGGGAAGGGATCTTTAATGTCCAACACATCTGTTATACAGGACCGAAGGCTTTACATCTCCAAAAGATGGACACTCAAGCGATCCCCAGAATCCGAAAAATCGCACCGACTTTGTTGGGATTAAACCCAGATAACTCTGCGCAGGGAACGAGCATCATATCCTCTACGCCAACGAGCCGACTGTGTAGAAATCAGAAATGTTTGTGACAAATGTTTGTTCTTGAAAATTTTAATTTTCGGTAATAATGCAAGGTAATCACAAACGAAAGCGATTCATTTCATTTCAACCACGGACGTGGTTGAAATTCCCAAAAACCCTGGTAGACATATTCTATGAAGTTCAGCCGATCCACTCCTGACATTTATCTTCTGGAAACTGCTGGCTGGACAACCTGTATTATTGCATGAAAAAGGGGTGCGACACTCCGAAAAATATAAATGAACATATAAATTGTACTTAATGTTGTACTTTCAGTCCTATAAGGCCGATATTTTGAATATCACCTCAAGGATTTTGGAAATTTCGAAGGATTGTTAGAATTGATCCTTTTTGAGATATTTCGATTGGAAAAAGAAATAAATTAAGGTTTTTTTAAGAAAGAAACAAATAAAAGAAAATAAGAGGCTCTTTCCGCATGTAGTGAAAAAATTGAAAATTGTTTTCTCACGGAGTAGGTTTTTCTTTTGACCCCAGTAGCTTGTATTACCTCCTCTTGCCATGATACAAGCCTGAATTCGTCTAAGCATGCTTTGGATAAGGTTTTCGACCTTCGGTGATATTCTGCCACTCTTCTGTGGCGGCTTGGATGAGCTGTTGTGGGGTTCTTGGATTATCCTGGCGCGATCTAATTTTCTTTTTGAGATTATTCCATAAATGTTTAATAGGATTTAGATCTGGAGAACAAGCTGGCCAGTCCAAAATAGCGATTCCGCCTGTTTCAAGATAATGTCGCGCGAGGTTGCTAGTGGAGCACGGTGAGATTCTCACCGTGGGCACCTCGCCAGAGTCTCACTATGGGCTCCAGCACTAGGTCCACGTAATTTCTAGCCGTTACACTCGCAGGAAACGAAATCAAATCTGTTTTGCCTCCCAGCATAATGCCACCCCAAAACATCACACTGCCCTCTTTGTATTTCGGCATTTGTCTTGCTGCTCGGAGGCTAGCTTGTCTTCCACGACCCCTTAAAACCCGAATCCTGAGGTCATCTGATCGAACACTTATTCTGTTCTCATCCGAAAAAGAAGAATTTTTGCCAATTCTCAATATTCCAATTTTTGTGCTCGATACACCAATTAAGTCTGTTAATTTGTTGTTGTCTGGTTAGCTTTGGAATTCTTATGGGCCTTCTGCTGTATAAACCCCTTGAACGAAGTCTTTGACGTATCGTTTCTACTGATACACTGATGCCTGTTGCATCCAGAAATTGTCTTTGGAGTATGGGGTGCGACGCACTAGGGTCTCTTCTTGCAATTTGGCACAAAAAGCGGTCTTGTTCTTCAGAAGTGATCTTCCTACGACTTCTTCTAGGCCTATTTTGCAGAGATTGTATCTCCACGTATCTGGCGTAGGTTATTGAAATCACCCCCTGTGATAACCCCATTGTGACCGCTATATCCCTCTGTGTCACCCCTTCTTCAACGAGAGCAATTATTCGACCCCTCTGCACATCGGACATTCCAACGTGAGGCATTTTCAATTATGATTATAGGCTTTTTTAAATTTTGAAATTCACAGTTTCAAATGTCAGTGACGACTAAGTACAATATCCCGAACATGTGGTGATAATTCAACATTTATTGTCACACTATCCAGTTTTTTTACATCAAAAAACTTCATTCTTCACATGTAGTCAAAGATCCATGGTTAAAAACAATCAATAATGCGAAATACCGAGTGATTCCATATAAATTTGGTTGAGTGTAGATTTTAGGTAGAGTGTTGGCGTCGCCACTGCGATCCAGTGGTCATGAATATTATTCTTCAAGTGAGCCAGAATCGTTGTACACAGATGGTTTAAAATAGCAGCTTGAGGCTAAATCAGACTAGTGCAGGTCGTCACTCAAAACAGGAGGTGTCCTTGTCATGGACACAAGGGTTTTGTGTGCTGTTGCACCGTCTTGTTGTACTCATACATCTTCCTGCTGGAAAAACTTTTAAGTCTAAATCTGAATATAACCGTAAATGACGGTGTGCGCTTTTGAAGACGAAATTTCATTTCTGTATGAAAGATTGGTCGCCTAGGACTTGAAGACAACCTGCATGTTTCCTGACGGAAAGCTCTATATTTTATGATGCCTTGCTGTTCGTTGATCAACGAATATCCCTCCACAGGGACATGGTTTATCATCATCCATATGTGTCACCTCTACATTTTTTATCACTTGGAATTGTTGTAGATTTGGTAGCACGGTATGCCTTCTTGACATATACTCCGAATACTCCACCAAACATCAAATGACCTTGTCGAATTGTTCTTGACAATTCAAATACGTCACTGCCAATCTTTCTATGCGATTTATTAACAGTATATTTATTTTCAGATCTCTCGAGCTTTCAAGCTTTCTTCAACTATATTGACATGCGGGCCTTGCTTGAAAATTTTTGCGTTTATCACGTCAACGCTCCAGGACAAGAAGAGGGGGCCCCAACACTTCCTGAAGAGTAAGTCAGATACCACATTTTCCAGTTATTAGGAACCTTTTCCTCAGTTCTTACTGGTATGGCTCGGTTTGATACGGATTTACTTCGGAGTAAATGGTATCTTCGAGTGACTACAATCGAAACATGAAATGGTGAATTGACGCATGCGCGGAAGTATCAAATTATTTTCCGTAAGGAGCTTTTTCTTTGGTCACTCATGGCGCTCAGCGCCAGAGAGCAGCAATGGCTACTTCGGTTCCAGTTATTTCGGAATTTCTTCGATTGTCGATATCTCGATTATTATTGAAGTTACATGAAAAATATTTTGATATTATAGAGACACTTTTTCGAGTAGAATGAAGTGGCATACAGAAAATTTTTTTCGTTCGGCGATTTTAGAGTTGTATTGCAAAGCTGCATTTTTTCAAATATAAACTATGAATTTGATCTCATTAAACTAAGGATTGAATACATCAACAAAAAATTTCGAAAAACAAGAAATATTTGGAATATATCTAGTAGGCTGCCAGGTAGTTCATTTATAGTTTTAATTCTATGCTCAGAAAAATATGTTTGTTTCCAATTTTCAAAGTGAAATTCTCTCTCCACTTTTGAATTTGGAAGGCTTTTACTTGGTAAAATTCCATTATCAATAATAAAAAACAAGTACTGTGTTTTAAGGAATTTTACTTAATAATTGCGATTCGTAACGCGTTTCACTACACCGTAGCTTCTTCAGACGAATGAATGTACAGAAAATATAAATATAAATGTTCTTGAGTAATTAAAAGCTTATTGGGTTGCTTCTTCTTAAGTGGTTATTTAAGACAGGTATGTCCAATAAAATTAAGGAATAGATTGCTCCCCGAAGAGATTCAATAGAGGTGAAGGGCTTAAATCGACTTGTTCATTGATGAGTCTACCTGAGTGTTTGTATTTATTGATTTCCAAAGTTTCCCAAAGATCTATCTTCCAATATTTATTATCTGTATGCAAAATTTCAAACTGTGGGTCGAAAGAGTGATTATTTTTTAAGAGATGATTCGCGTAATTTGAATCTGATTTTTTATTTGAAAAACTGCGTTTATGTTCCGATATTCTAATATTAAAATTTCTATGAGTTCTACCAATGTAGAAATTATCACAGTCATTGCAATTCAATCTATAAACACCTGATTTGAGCATTTTTTCTAATTTTATCTAAGAACCATCGGCAGAAATTCAGTCTTGAATCCTCCAGACTAGAACATGTGAAATATTCAACTGATTTCCAATTTTTCTTGTACTCACATGAGGATTCAAATCAATACAATTCAAAACTGGTTCCTCAATATCTGAAGTTCTCATAGTTTGAGTTGCACCTTTTAAATGATTATTTTGCAGTAAAAGTACCAGTTTCCCTCAACGTTCTGTGGATATTTGAAAATGTTCGCCTGTCTGGTGTTACTCGATTTGGAAAGCGCACCTGATATAATCGCCTAGCTTCTGTTGTGTTTCCGTCAGCCACACTGTACTTGTAATGAATGTCAGCCAATTCGGCGTTAGTGAAATTAGCCATTTTTTCTCACAGCAATAACTTCAAAAGCAGACACAGGTTCAACTATCAACTGTCAAAATAAATAAATAAATGAAAAAAATCAAAGCCTACTAGTGATTTTTTTAATCAGAAGTGCTTTCAATTCAGCGAATGCATACAATCGGAGAAACGAAAAAATTACAAGTGTCAAAAAAGTTTCTAAATTGAACTAAGATGAAGAGAATTGATTGTACGCTGATCAGTGGCGTACTGCAAAAATTTTTGAAAGGGCAAAAGAAGAATGGCTCCGGAAAAGAAAACACCTTGTAGATTCTAATTAAAATTTAAGACGTGTAATGATGGAGGCTGTAAAAATAGCTTGCATTCCAAATTTGGGCTGAATGTGCAGGAGTTTTGAAGAAACAACCAATTTTTTTTCGGAAATTTCAACACCTTGTAGCTCCGTAACGAAGCTTTTTCGGACCTATGTTTATATGAACTTTTTTCCTAAAATTGCACGTAGATATACCCCCTCAAGTTGTGACATACTATTATGTAACACCCTGTACATGTAAGTATAATACATCATACCGAATTATCGGAAATAAATGAAAACTATCAACAAAGGTGTACGTTTTATGTGGTATCAGTGAATTTAAACCATATAGAGAGACAGTTTATTCTCACACTAAAGATTCACAGATATTGAGATGATCATAGATGCACCTGCGATTTTCCGCTAGGTTTGTGTGTGGACGAATAGATGCCTCGAATTTAGTCGGCGTTTTTATTATCTGTGCGATCCATCAACCGTGATGATCTCTAGAATTCATCGTGAAGGAATTGCGTTCGCAATAAAACTCCGTCCCGTAATGCGAGATGTCGTTTCGTTGGTACGTATTACTGTCAACGTCTATTCTAATTTGACTCGACCGAATCTAGGCCGGTTTAACGACTATCTCGTGTTACACGGGATCGCAGGAGTGTGAAATTATATTCGACCAAGCTGCATACTATTCAGTGACGATGTTTTTTTCGTTTTGAAGAAAATGTAGTCGATAGCTGTTATAAATCAAAATTGTTCCTAGAAGTTGTTGAAATCCTATCTTGAGTTATAAACTATGATTCCGAAATCGGTAATGTTAAAGATCGACAGAAATGTCACGAATTTTTCTGCTCTTCCCGTACTGGATGATTTATTGTGTCGTTATTAATTTGAATCCTCCAGAACGTCTGGAATGTCTTCAAATCAACAATTAATTATTGCGGTATTAGATCAGAAAAGTGAACGAAAACGGTTATTTGATTTTAGTTCAATTATGACAAAACTATTAGTTTAAAAGACATAAATCTTGTGTCATTATTCAGTATATATAATTTTGCTGATACGACCTGGTTTTCATGGATTTAGGGAAAGGACCAATGTGGTAATTCACTGAAACCGGCGCATAGTTGTCCAAAATATCAGTAAGCACTTAAAATATCACAACACTTTCGTTACTGAGGTCAGGGTCGTAGAATGATTGCTTGACTTTGGATCGATGTTTCATCACAACTCCACTTCTACGACCAAGTCAGATTTGGGTTTGATAGTTGAAGACCAGAAGCTCACGAGATGAACAAACTGGAAGCTTTGATATCCATGATATTTTGGAGTGGAATGCGAAGTTCGTTCACAGAAATCCAAAGTTGGGGTAATTTTTTGCGTCCAAAATCGGTAATACTGGGGATCAACATTGCATTGTTTTGGATTAAGGCTCTGCGAATCTTTCCGTACTGGCTCTATATTTATACTGAACCTAGCATTTCCTCTTTGGTGAATAACGTTCTATAACCATCACTATGTTCATTCTCATTCAAAATGTTATCTAACAAATCGTCAATGGTATCAACAATTCCTTTAGAGCTTTCAAATTCAGAAAATCTTTTTATGGTTGGTCACCAGCAGGAATACTTTTTGGCCACGACATCAGGAATGGTGGTGTCCAAAAGAACACTTATCGAGCAATAACTCATTTTTCTTCAGAAATATTTGTTGGCGCCTTGCGGATTCAGCCCTCTCCTTTTAATACTTTGAATACTGGATACGGGTATCGGTTAGGACAGTCCTATCAGGGGAAGTGAATCTATCCCTTCCTCTTCCGTAGATTCCAGAAGTTTTCTGACCAGGAAAGCTACTATCTGTAAGGGTCTCTTCTTAGGGTTACGAGTGAAGCCCACAACGGTAGGAGTCTTCTGGCGGAGGTGGAACCTAGGTCTTTAGGGGTAAAATAAAGACAGGGGCAGATGGGGCTTTGAAGTTGTAGTGAAAGCAACCTATCTAGAGGAGCAAACCTCGACAACAAACCCTGGCCCTCCAGGTTGAGGGTTGAGTCAACAGGCTAGCAACCTGCTATTCATAAAAAGGTGCATTATGCTAAAAATTTCGACAAATCGCCTAGGAATCAGGATGGATCAAATTTACTTCAACCGCTAAGGAAACGGACTTTGAGACTGGGTAGATGGAATATACAGGGGATCAGAAACAAAAAAAAGGAAGTGTTCGATGAATTGAAATCGAGGAAAATGGGCAAACAGGGTGCTTCAACGAAAACTAAACAGAGGCTATATCTACCAAGATATTCATTTCTGATCAAAACGCAAAAACAGGTCAATTTTTGTTTCAAGGGGGACATCTTTTTGGGTACAAAACTTGCCTGAAATATCAACCCCCTAAGCGGGGGTAGTGAAAGCAACCTATCTAGAGGAACAAACCTCGACAACGAACCCTGGCCATCCAGGTTGGGGGTTGAGTCAACAGGCTAGCAACCTGATATTCATAAAAAGGTGCATTATGTTAAAAATTTCGACAAATCGCCTAGGAATCAGGATGGAATATTTTGAATAGGGAAGATGGGTCGAGTGATGACTCAAAACAAAGGTGGTATCTTTGTCTACATCGCCTTGAACGAATTTTCATTTTTAATTGAAAACTGTAAAAGATACAGGGTGAGCAACTGAAAGATAGGGAAGGCTATTTCCCTGAGACTATTCAAGTTTCAGTGGCTCATTCTGTATCTTCTATAGTTTTCAATCAAAAATGAAAATTCTATCACGTTCTTTGAATGCAGACAAAGATAATTTATCGGTTTTATTTCTTTCAATAGTTATCACTGGCCCATCTAAATTTTTCGGGCTTTTCTCTCTTGGATTCAAATGTTGAAGTGTTGTAGCTAAACCATTATTTTGTGAATATATCTTATTATTGAACTGAAAATAATTTTGGGACAAGCATAAATCAAACAGAGAAATTAACTCATCTTTACAGACTACGTTGAAATTTCTTGCCTCTAGAAGACACATTCTGTTGAAGGTATATTCGAAAACATATTATCTACATCTAATGATATTAAATTTGCGGTTGGTGGCATGAGGAAATTATTTATTTTATTCGATAATTCTAATGAATTTTTTATACTATCTTTGAATCGATGGAAATTTTCAAGGCATCTAGGGTAGAAAGGGTTAAGCTCCTTAACGACAAGGTAGACTTAATTACTTACCAATCACCATTATTCGAGTTACTGTGACCTCACCCCTGCTCCAGGGGTTGAAATTCGAGATGAGGATGGTACTTGATGATGACTGTCATTGATTAGCATGGATCTGTTCCATTTTACCTCACTGAAACTTGAATAGTCTCAGGGAAATAGTCTTCCCTATCTTTCAGGTGCTCACCCTGTATCTTTTACAGTTTTCAATTAAAAATGGAAATTCGTTCAAGGCGATGTAGACAAACCACCTTTCTTTTGAGTCATCACTCGACCCATCTTCCGTATTCAAAATTTTCAAGGATTGCAACCCCCGCATAGGGGGTTGATATTTCAGGCAAGTATTGTATCCCAAAAGATGTCTCCCTTGAAACAAAAGTTGACCTGTTTTTGCGATTTGATCAGAAATGAATATCTTGGTAGATATAGCCTCTGTTTAGTTTCCGTTGAAGCACCATGTATGCCTACTAACGGAAACGAAAATGAAAGGAAGACGGAATGAGGAGATTGGAGATTACATTCATTTTTATAGTGGAATCAGAAAGGATCTGAGAGCGAAGAGAGGGGTATAGCTGTACACAAAGATTCAAAAAAGAGTATCAAAAGGTGGGAAGAGATCTTGAGGTTTTTTGAAAGAAGAGGGAAGGATCAAAAATAATACACTTTTGTAATGAAGATCGAATTAGAGAGCAAATCATAATGTTGGAAATCAACAAGAATGGCCATGGATATATTGAGGATGTTTATACAACATCAAAGACTACAAAATCATATATATATGTTTATACAACATTAAAGCCTACAAAAATCATATACAATAGTGGTTCATTTAATCAGAACGATGAAGGAGTGGTTTATGTTAGGCCAAACTTGTATCATGATAATAGCATAATAAACATTGGCAAAATAGGAGATCTTATTGTAGATATCAATTACGGAAACAATACTTAAGTTAAAGTAGTTGCTTTATATCGCTCACCTAGTATGTCTATTGCGAAATTCAATTATGATCTGTGATCTTGCCAGGGAGAGAGGAAATATAGTGTTCGTGGGAGATATTACCATAGACATACTCGGAAATACAAATGATTCGGATATGTACCTCAATATTCTTGGAGAGAATAGTTTTGTGTCTATGATAATCATTCCAAAATGAATATTATCATTATTTTTATACGAATAAGGAAAAACTATGTTCACTTGTTGTCAATCAAAGATCGACTTGATGCATAAAAGCGATGTATATAAATTTTTTGTAATGATTATCCTGCTTTGTATCAATACGTGTGTAGATTTCACAAAACCCAAATTTTTATTCAGGTAGAATTAGATTTCTTAGAATTTGTAGAAATTTCATCAGCTCAATTATCTACCAATACCTAACGACCAGCTTAGGTATAAATCATATAGTAATAGTTTAATTTCATCTTTTCTTTGGAAATGGCATAAAACCCGAAACATATGTGAAACATTTTTATTCATGATATTTTGTAAACTTATGCCTAGTATTTTTTTTCTTGAATTTTTTAATTATTTAGTAATAATGTTTCACCGAGTGATTATCGAAACTTCTTTATATATTTCTATTTTTAGGCATATTCTTCATTCATAAACATTTCCTTGTTTTAACATTGGTGATTTTTTTTAGCTACATATATCCGACGATGGACGAATTATCCAATCAGCTCAGCTTCGTTCTGACCCATTTCGGTCTGAAACAGTTCATCGGGTTCGGTGTTGGCGCAGGCGCCAACATATTGGCACGTTTCGCTCTCAATCATCCAGATAGAGTTTCCGCCCTCTGTCTGATCAATTGCGTGAGTACGCAGGCAGGATGGATCGAATGGGGCTATCAAAAGTTGAATTCTAGACACTTGAGGTCGAAAGGTATGACACAGGGTGTATTGGATTACTTGATGTGGCATCATTTCGGTAGGGTGAGTAGAAAAACCGTTATTTTTTCTTGTAGCAAGTTTAAACAGTTTTCATTTCTATTGGGCTCGAGTTATGTTATTAAGTAACACACATCACGCAGTAAATTCATTGTGAGATAACTGTTACGGAACGGATTGGTTATCGCCACGTTGGGTTATACTTATAAAGAAGAACGCTTTGTACTATATACATTACCATAATATTGGTTGGTTGAGATGTTATTGTGCTGAGTTTTGAAGAGATAGTGCCAGTTTTCTCGATCATTCTGTCCGAGCTAGAGTTTTATGACCTGTTCACATCTGGTCAGGGTGTAGTAACCCAGCTCCGATATGAACCGGGGTGAAAACCCTAGTTTTGTGGTAAATATATTTCCTTCAATGATAATACAGAGATTTCAACGTTTCTATAATACTTCTTCGCTTTTTTTCTGAAAGACTCATTTCCTGCCTCAATAGGTTTCAGTTCTTAAGATCTCTCGATAGGCACTGATAGGCAGATCCGGAAAATAAGATGGACGAGGAAGCAATTCGAAATATCATTGCAACCGTTTATTAACAATTTCTTTCTTTAAATATGACAATGAAGTCTTATCTACGATTCTTTCTTCCTCGAGATAAGCGATGAGTACAGTACTATCGGCATTCTTAAATTTGTCACCAGCAGACTTTTGAAAATTATTATGTATACAGCTGTCGGAGGAATGAACCCTTGAGTCAAGCCTATTCTTATCCATTGTAATAAATAAAAAATTCTCTTTTTTCTCATAAATCAGTTTCATGAATTATCGACCTGTAGTTTTTGATCGACTGTTTCTGATGGACAAATTCCGACGAGTTAATGAATATGAATGACACTGCGAAATTTTTAAGGTAAATGTTCAATTTGCAATCAGCCAAAGTAACTTTGTAAGCTTTTTTCATGTTCCGTCCAGCAATGCTGAATTTGATCGACTAGGTGGTTTACCTACATTCGTGTTTGAATGGCGGGTTTCAAAATTGGCTTACCATTAGTCTAGATGGAGTTTGAAGATTATTGATTTTTTATAGTGGCGCCATCTTGGAACTAATGGTGGGATGCCTATAAGAAAATAAGTTTTATCATTATCATGTTGATGGAAATTCAATTTTGTTTTCTTTGTAGAACACCGAGGAACGTAATCATGACCTAGTCCAAGTGTACAAAAGTTACTTCGAGAGGAACGTGAACCCAACGAATCTGGCTCTGTTCATCGATAGCTACGTTAGGCGTACTGATCTCAACATCCACCGCGAGGTGGATCCTTCCAAGAAGAAGGAAACGACACTCAAGATGCCAGTAATGAATATTACAGGGTCTCTGAGTCCCCACGCTGACGATACCGTGACTTTCAACGGCAGGCTGGATCCGGCCAACTCTTCCTGGATGAAAGTAAGTCCTATAAATGTTTCTATTCTCTACTTTGATATTTTAAATTTGAGAAACTCTATTTGTATAGTTCTGTCTTTTAATATTTACCAAGTCACGACAGTAGTTGGCTGAATTATTAGGGACAGTACTCGAATTTATGTAATTTTCATTTCATTTCACTTGAATCCGTTGTCAATTATGTGATGTTTCTCCTCATTCGGTTATCATTAGTCGAGAAGTACGGCAAGTGGTATTGTTTTACTAAAATGACTCTTCATTTTCGATAGTTTTCATTGTTGAAGTAATCAAAAGGTAAAAGATGGTTCTTATGATCATACTTTTACTACGTTTCATCTGTGGATCAAACTTTTCAATAGTACGACGTGATAACATCAAAGTTGGTTCTTTTTTAATATTATTTTTGCCTTCACTTGTTCTTTCACTTCTGGCGACCACCATGATGTTTGTTTCTTTCTCTTGTCAATTAGGGCTACTCCACAGGCTCTTTGGGCACCAGTCGTTAAAATATTCTTGAGGGCTTGCCATGTCTCCTCGACATTCATTTTGTCGACTGTTTCCTTTATCAGCTCGATTTCAGTGTCTATTAAATTTTGAAATTCAGCTTTCATTTCTGGTTCATGAAATCTGTAGGTTTTAATCTTTTCGTACTATATCTTCTTTCTCGTGTTTGTATAATGTCTTTGTTTTCTAGTCTTTACGGTTCCTTTCAGATTTGCTAGCAGGACGAAATGGTCGCTTCCTATTTCTGGCCCTCTTCTTATCCGGACATCCTTAACTTCAGCCCTGTACTTTTTCTACTAGTATGTAGTCAATGATCGATTTCTCGTTCCGACTTCGTACTTCTTGTGTGTATTTATGTACATCTCTGTACTGGTAGAATTTATTCGTTACAATCAGGTCATTTTCGATGCAATACATTATAAGCCTATTACCATTTTCGTTTTTTTATTTCCTCTTCATATTTACCCACTGTTTTTTGTGATAATGCATCCATTTTGCCCACTCTCGCGTTGAAATCAACTGCCAAGTATATTTTCTACCTCTACTATTTTCTACCTCTTTATTCAATTGATTCCAAAATTGGTCTTTATTATCGGCTTTCTCGTACTCATTCAGGCCATAGGCTACTATTACCGTTTTTCGATTATCTCCCTGTTTGAACTTTATAGTGAGTATTCTTTCATTCCCATAATGTTTCTCGGCAAGTTCTTTCCTCTATTCTCCACTAAGAATACAACCCACACCCGCCCTTGCCCTCTCATCCTGCTGTATCCCACTATATAATAATAAATTTCCACCTTCTAGTTCCATTTCACCTTGACTTTTCTTTTTTTCACTATCGCCAGAACATCCAGTCCAGTCGCTAGGAATTCCTAGTTTAGCTATTCCTCTTTCCTGTTTGAGCTTTTTATGTTCCAGGTTCCCTTCCTCCATGTGTAGAATCCCTCTTTTTCCGTTCCATGTCAATTACTTAGCTTGGTCGTTCCTGTGTTCGTCTGTCCATGTTTCATTAGCATTTTTTGACGTCGACTGTTTTACCACTAAACACCCCACGACCTTTGGTTTCAAAATATTTTCCTTTTGATCCCATGTCAGTGTTTCTCCATGCACAATCAGTTTCTGATAACCTATATGTACTTTTTTCTCTCTTTCCTTCTCGTCCTTGGCTCTGTCTCTTATCATTTCTGGATTTCCCTCTCCTTTTGAGTTAATCGCTTTCGATGAAAATTTTATTCGTCCTAAAATGTGACACTTTTGATTTATTCTGAAGCATTTCCAATTTGCTCTCGAAGTTTTTCACTTCTACGATGCACATATAATCATTTAATTTTATGAAGGATTTAATCACTTCCTTTGATTTACAGTGCTTTCCGAGCAAATCTTTTAACATATTCTCCATTTCATTTGTCCGATATTAGCCATCCCTGTTATCACGATATTGTTGCGTCTTTTATCTTTCTCAATTCTTTCCATCCGCTCCCCCACCATTTCCGTTCAGAAATTTCAATTCGGTTTTGATTTCTTGGTTTTTCCTCTTCACTTCTACTAACTCTTCCTTGTACTCTCTATTTTCCCTTCTAATCTCTTTCAATTCCTCCAAAATGTTTTTCATCATTACCGTTATTACCTCCATTTTCTCCACCTTATGAGGTTCTCTCTTTTTCGGTGTTCTCGCAGTTCTTTTTCATCTATTTTGTTGGTCCTCTTTTTCCTCCTTTTTCCAGTTTCATCCTTCGAGTAATCCGAACCTCCCTCTTCTTCTATATCTGTGTTTTGCGTCTCTGATGCAATATATATGTGGCACTGATCTTTCCCAGTAATTTCGTGCAATGGTTTGTAACTTGCTATGTGAGTTCTTGTATTGATGGTTGCAGCTAGCGCCAGGCGAGACCCGCTTCGAATGGGCGACTACCAGCTGAGCGACACCCATAAGTCGATCCTTCGGATGGGTTTCTCGCCTGCCTACCAACTGATTTTGACAGATTCAATCAATTCTAACCTGGTTATTTACAAGCACTTTTCAAACGTGAAGATAAACTCTTACCATTTAGAAATAAGCCTTTCAAACACTACCTAATTTTCACGAAATCTTTATTTTCAATAATCCAATAAATTTCAAAAATTTTCGACTCGAAATTTTCTGTTTGCGTAAGTTAAATCTCGTAGCCAAATTTTCATCGAATCTTGGACTTTTCGGTGTGTTAATTGACAACGCTTCACAGACGATTTTGGATGATGATTGTTGTTCTTTGTCAGCGCATGATACGCTGACTGTATTGTATGTATAATATCACCGTTTATTTTCAACTCTAGTTCACCACTTGTTGTCAGCTGAAGATGATCGTGGTCAAGGTGTTGGTATATTCGAGACCGAAATTGCAATCCTGATCTTCAATAAATCTCTTGTGATAATATAATACATAGTTTAATTTCTTATTATCTTCGTGATTAACTATCACATAGTAACGCCTGAATCAATTAACTACTTATTTTGACAATTAAGTTTTATTGAGCCGACCAGCAATTTTGAAGCACTCTTTATATAAAATTGCATCAGAAAATACGTTGCCTTCAGAAATAACATTTTTCTCTTCAAACTAAAAAATATAATCTTACTCAACTACAACTACAACAGTTAATTTTTGGCAAAGAATATGACACTACAATTCTGAAAATTTTGATAAGAAGAATCACAGCTCAATAGTGTTAATTTCAGATAGCCTTAACGAATGATATTCGAAAAAAAATTCCTTAAAAAATAAAAAGTAGAACATTTGAAAAAGAAAAGTTGAAGTTGATGTGCGGTATAACCGAAAGTGGTACCGCTCTGAAGGGAATTGATTAACCTGTTCTTCAGATACTTCTACTGGGCACTGTAATGCTAAGACAAATAAAAATACATATAAATATTAACAATCAATCATTTGTTCAAAAGATCAAGTTAATCTTCAAAATGCAGAAATCTAGGAATTGTCCCTAATAACATGTCCACCTATTGTATTCCGAAAGATAGATTATAATGCAAAATGTTGTTTCAGATCTCAGACTGCGGAATGGTCTTAGAAGAACAGCCAGCGAAGGTTAGCGAAGCCTTCAGATTATTCCTGCAGGGTGAAGGCTACGGTAAGTGAAAGAGTCAACGGCATAGATGCAGTTTAGTGTGTCGGTACGTGACAGAAGTGACTTCGTCATTTCTCGATAGCTTTTCAAGACTTTATTGGCTTACGAGCGTACAATAATCTAGTTGTAACTATACGATTTTAAGATGAAAAATTACCTGTTCGGAGATTTAAGGTAGTTTTGTAAAGAGATGTTGTTGGTTTTTGTTTCGCGTTGCAAGCTTACAACACACAACCTACTACACGCTTTCGGAGTTTTCCCGAGTAGTAATCGTCGAAACAAGAAGTGTTTCCCAACAGATGAGATATTATTTCTGGAAATCATTGATCTATTTCTATTCTATGTGTTTCAATGATCTCTAGAGTTTTGCTTTTGAACAAGTTTTATCTTGTTGGGTCTAACCAAGTTGGAATCTTTTATCCTATTCTAATAAGTTCTTGTGTTGAAAATGTATGTATTTATGAATAATTTGATCGTTAGATCCGAAGCGAAGGACCAAACGACGAGCGAATTGAGGTACCGCCTTGGTAAGATGTAATTTTCTGGGAAACACGTTTTTTGTTCTCAGAACTATGTATTGTGAGTCATAAGTGTGTGCTTTTTGTGTTATTTTGAGGGGGGTTTAAGAGACTGCCTACTGCAGAGAGTAGTTATTGAATATTATTGTTATACTCCTATATGAGAATATTATTTTATCCTTTGTATGGATGTATTCACGTCGCTCTCTCTCTTACTTCACTTCCATAGAACCGGAATATCTCTTTCCTTATACCTCATATCTTTCTTTTCTTTTATGTAACGAAAGGTGCCTAAAAGTGACAAGATCCCCATTTGAGGTAAAATTACTGAGGTAGTTTGCTTCGATACTGTTGACTACGACATATCTGTTTCACCTTCCATCAATGGTTACTCATTGAAACCGATAGTTTCGATTGATACTAACGTTCTTTTCCTTTGTTTTCTTTTCATCAATTTTACTTACATATGACTTGTTGAATAGGATATATAATAACATTTTCAACACAAAAAATGAATAGTAGTTGATTAATTCAGTTGATTGACTCATTAACTTATAAATAACTAGTTAATTAATATCACCTAATTGTGGAATCAATTGGTATATTAGTTCGATTTAAATGAAACTGAAACTGTTGGAGAATTGTGATGAGACTTCCAATTTGGTTATGACCCCCTGTTTTTTGAATTTTAGTACATGTTTAAGAGAGAGTTGATTGTCGAAATGTGTATCTGTTCAAAGACACTTTCAAGGTATTCGTACTACAGGCTGTCTACGTCTTTTCGTTTCAATGAGATGCGAACGAATTAAGTTAGTTGCAAAATATTATTAGTGACTAGTTTCCTCCACAATAGTCTCCCTTTATCGCTAAACAACGCTTTCAATAATACTTCCACGGATGGGGCAACTCTGGTAACCTTCCATAGTTCAACACTGCGCTTACAGCTTCCTGAAACTCCTCTACACTGCTTAGATTTCCCTCGAGCTGCGAATCACACATAGTCGCATGAGGTGATAGCGGTACTGAAGGTGGGACCAGATAGCGTTGAAATACAATTTTCGGTGAAAATGCTTGGACCATAGATGAGGAATGATCCGGCGCGTTGTCGTGGTGCAAGATCTTTTCTCGGCAAGTGTAGTCAGCACACAGAATGAATAGTGCCCGCATTCGCTTCAGGAAACCAACATAGAACGTTCCTGTCACAGTCTGGTCGGCAGAAATGTATTAACGATGGGTGTTATCCTGTATTGTCACGCCTACCTCGCATTCACTGCCCGCTTCCCACTTTTATGCACCCACTGCTGCTGATTTTGTTCGTGGGTCTCGGTAACAATAATCCAGACCCCACCTTGACTAACTAACTACCCGTCTCATCCAGTTTATACCATCGCGGAACAACACATTATCGAAGGTGTTCGCTTCTGCTCTTGAGTAAGGAGTTTTGGGAAATTCAATCGATTTTTTGTTGATGTTGAGTTTGCAGACAAACGTTAGGAACTGATCCGAAGTGACCAGCGCACGCAGACGGTTGAGGTTCGGTTGGAACGAGAAGTAACAGGATCTCCAGCACCCGCAACGCCATGTAACGATTTACACTCCTTAAACCCATTAAAACACAAGATGAGGGTTTTTAGCCAGGTTTCATTGATATATTGCTTCTTATGTGAGGCATTCGTTTTCACAACTTCACTTAAAGAGGTATTTTCGGAAAACAATCACGAAACACCAACCAAAGATGCTGTCAATTTCAACTGGATCTAAAGCAAGATCGCTTCTTCCAAATAATGTCTACCAACCACGTAGTGTTTGCATAGTCTGTATTTTTAACTAAATCTCTATAACATAATTGACACAATATACGGGGACGTAGGAATCTATGAATATAATGTAATACTGGCAAATTGATTTTGTAAAGTAGATTCGTTTTGTTATCACTTTCAATTCATGATGTAAGCAACTCCTTTTTGAGTTTTGTTTTGTTCGTAGACAACTTGTAGTATAATATCGAATATCTTGACGTAAAGAGATTGAAAAAAATTGATGAGAATTACTTTTAAAAGCTGCAACCATGATTTTAGTTATTCTGTAACAACAGAAATATCAGTATATTATTCACTGATACCTATACAGGGTGTTCCAAAATCAGCGAATATTTCAGCGTCGAATTTTTTCCAACATAAAAAAATCATTGCTAAGTTTAGTTCTTGATTATGTGGATCCATATATCAATGAAAATGATACTAAAATGTTTGACTTTCACATAGAAAATTGCAAAGTTATCAACAAATAGAGATATTTAATTTTTTGCATAAAGGTAGTAACCGTCCTAAATAAAACCGAAATTCTTTTGAAGCAATCTAAATTTAACAATGGAGATGATGTCGTATCAAATGCAACTGGAGCAAAAATTTAAAAAATACCAGAGAGCAGTTGCGGATGTTAAAAGACTTGAAATGTCTCATGAAAGCTTACACATTCTCGCGGATACAAAATATCTGCCACAAGCGTCTTCAAAGCTAATACCAATTACCACGATACACCCTTCAAGAAGTTTCGTACATTCAAAAGATAACCAAAGAGTCACAACTTTGTAAAGTGTTGTGGGCCAAGGATATTATGGATACAGCCTCGTGTTTCAACTGGCAAGTTCAACCCAAAAGGGAACTTCTTCTATAACACATTCAGAAACAAGAGAAATTTCTTCTATTTCTGTCTAAGATACTGTTTCACTCAACTTGTACCCAATAAGGAAGTTCACTCTCTATTCATGAATATCATTTAACCTAATGTTTAACGTCAAATTAATATCATGAATAAGATAAATTTACAAATTTTTATGTTAGCTTAGATTTCGAATCATTTTTGTGGTAATCAAAAAAATAATGGTAAGTCTTGAAAATCCAAGAAAGTTTGATCGAAACCATGTAAAATCTCCCTTATATATGCCTTGCTGCTGAAATGTTGAAGCTTGAGATTTTGGAACCCCCTGTCGTTTATCACGAAGAGACCTTCAAAAATAATCATGCTTTCAAAATACGTTGTATTTTTCGCAACCAACCGAAATTTTTTCAAATTTCAAAAGATACACATTGTCGGGTGCCCTCTTACCGATCTCATTAGTCTAAAACCTTAATCACTTACGTACACTGAGTTAATTTTATTTTACAACGTTTGCATTTATTGGACATTGTGCGAATGGTATGTATTATTTGAAATTAATCTGTGTCTTTGACTTTATTCATCAATGTCTTTCGCATCACATTTTTTGAAATGCCGTCGATTTCAATGCTCAGCAAGTAGTGTGAAACTATGTCCTAAGATAGAGCCGGTCCTGGAGAAATACTGAGCGGTGCTTCTAGAAGAGATAAATTTATATTCGCGTTGCCAAAATGTATAGGGGAGAAATTGAGCCTTAGTATCAGATGCTGCCCGAATTGTTCCTTTTTCGAATCGTTTTGATGTTTTTGAATTGAAACAATCTTGTCAGAGAGAGATCCTATGCATGACGCCAGGGCCGTACTTGCGTTTTTTTCCCGCGGAATTTGAGCGCTGAAACTGAAAAACATTAGTAGTGGTTCATCCCTATGTGAAAGATGAAACAGGAACAAAACACCGAGGTTTTGTGAGATAAATAATAAAATTAAAATAGCCCCAGAAATAGTAACGATAGTAGTGAAATTTTTGAACCCAACTAAATATATCAACCCGAGGCATTCTGAAATGAAAACATAAGATCTTTGTTTTGTAATTCAAGTTTGAATGACTAGCTGTTCGAATTGTGTAGCCGAACTGGATATTCAAGACGTTCTTTGAACTATGAACTAAACTCGTTGATGCAGAATTTTCGTTTTGCTGTGCGAAACAGTGTGCTTAGAATCTAACCATTATATCGCACGTTCAATAATAAAGAGAAATAATTCGAAAATGCTGTTTTATGAAAACAGAGGTTTGAAGTTTTGCAGTTGAACTTCGTTTATAATATGAATGTTCATGTATGGATATTAACGGTTGTCACATTGTTTCGATGTGAAATTTAATATATCAGTGTTAATGTGACATCAATAGATAGTGCCATTAGTTGATATTCAATTACGAAATATTGATTAAAAAAAAAGTTCCTAAATATTTCAGTTTATGATTAGCATTCAGGTTTATGATCCAAATATTTCATGCACTATACCAAAATGAGCCTATTCAATTCCAGAATATCAGTTTTCTGTGGAAGATATTGAGATTTGTTTCACTAATCCGTTAAAAAAGTTATCAATCGAGTTTTTCTGTAAATAATAAAGACGTTGGTTTTCCACTGAATATTTCGGAAAACTGATAATTTCAAAAATGAAAAGCTGAATAAGAAAAAGTTAATTTATTATTGAGATCAAACTTTATGATTTGAGAACAAAATAACAGTTTGAAAGAAGAAATGAATTCTAATCTTTGAATCTTCATGAGAAGTGTTCGTACAATTGAACATTTAATTGAAAAATATTTCGTGGGGATATTGATACAAACAGTTTTTATGAAACAAACAAAATCTAGTTGATTGATTATAGAATTATGATAACTCGCCTAAAAGTTGAAATCAATCCTTTATCAATCAGTTCCTTCAGATCATTTTTTTAGGTATGCTTATTTCCTGTCTTTCTGTATAAGCATTCTTTAACGTTAGTTTTGAAATACACTCCATCTTTTTCTTTTATTTCTCACGTCTATTTCTTGAAAATTGATGTCCTTATATGAATTTTTGTAGAAAATACTGAAGGGTTTTCCTTTTCCATCATTATTACTTTCATGTCATTCCAGTTGACTGTTTGTCCTTTAATATTTGTATTTTAATTATACCCCATTCTGTCTGTAGATGTTTAATATCAAAAAAAGAATCATAGGTAAGTTCATGAACATTTATAGCAGGTTTACCTTTTTTAGCATTTTCAATCAATGCAATATAGTGGTCGGGGCTGTGTATTGGACCGACTTCCAGATTTTTTTTTCACCTCCTTCTCTATTAATCTGTGCACACTTTCGGCTACATTTTGAGTATGTCTGCTGATTAAGAATTTATGCGTTATTCTCTTTATGTTCAAATGTTGCATAGCAAATAAATATAACGTCGCAATATATTCATTTTTATTTTGTCCCAGCAGTTGTCAAAATAAAATATTACAGTTTTGTCGTCCGGGCTTTCTTCACATATTCCTTCAAGATACTGCCAAACTCAACTGCCTATCTCTATTCGTCCACGCTTAGCTTCAGATTTTGTCCAAAAGTAACAATGTACTTTTTCATATGCTGATTTTGATATTCAGCCTCTGTTAATTCTGTTATCGTTAGATTATAATTATTCAGTTTCGATTTATAATAAAATGCTGAGGTATCACCTATAAGACATTGCTTCTAAATCATAAATTGAGACTTAATCATCTTTGGTAATTTCTGTTTGATTTTGTTGTTTCTCGACTCTACTCAGTGTTTTTTCTGCTAAATGTTTTTCATACTTTTCTTCCAGTTCTTTTTTATTCTCATCCGTACTATTATTATAAGAAAAACATAAATCGCACTGGCCTTTTTCGGTTGGAACAAGCTTAGATTAAATTCAGTTGTGAATATCTTATAATATGCAATATAATTTTCAGTTTCTTTTCCGTTCTGTTCTTGTTGTTTAACGAAATCATTGTGCAAATATTTTATCGTTTTTCCGCCATTAATATACTCTCTAGTGGAGGAAATAATGAGATTCTATTGTTGGGATGGTCAGAATATGCTTTCTTATCTCATTGATTAATTCCGCATCTCATTTTTGAGTTATTTCTCTTTTTGAATAAGCGTGCGATATGATGATTTAATTTACAAATACTGTAACTGAGGAAACGAAAGAAACAAAATTGAATGCAATCTTGATCAAACTCGAATCTCGGCTTTTGAAGCACGTAACCTAAACTAACCTGACATTTGAGTTTCGTTTCCCGCACTTCCCTTTGGACCACGCAATCATTGATTCAAAAGGTAGGATTAATAAATGGGCAACTCTTTCCAAAGAAGGGATATGAACAAGAATTAAAAATATCTGCTAATTTTATTCGCTATAGAAAAAAGAGGTATCTGACCCGAGTAGATATATTCGTCGAGCTTTAGATTACTCCCTTAGAAAAATAGACTACTATCTATTTCTCGACCTCAATTAACGTGGTATCGCTAGAGTAATTTTCGCGCTGAATTGGAGTATGGAATTAGGCCAAAAATATGGGCATAAGGGCCATATATAATGCAGGATTGCAGAAGATCATAATTATGAGTTTAACAAATAGATCTAGTATTATTTCTCAGCTTAAATCCATGCGGTTTCTAACCCGCATGAAAAAGATAAAGTTTTAGTGATTTTTCTATGAGCTACTGATATTTTGCTATATTTATAATTGTATCGAACGTGAAGCTAGACGAGATCGCATACGAAGTGAATGGCAAGCTTAAAGAACTGCAAGAGTGGTTGGCAGCTCGCTTGTTTTCACGCACAAATCGAGCGTGGAAAGACGCAAGTGTGACCTTGGCGAAGGTAGAAACCGTCATTGGTTTGATCCTTATAATGACTCATCACAACCAGATAATTTAATGTATAGAGTCGCCCTGATTCGATGACCGTGTAGTACAGTTCGTTGAGCTCCACAAAAAATAGTTTTCCGAGGAATCTTCAATCATTTTCGAATCATTCAGAAAGTTAGAGTTTCGTCGATTTTCCGAAACTGTTATAATTTGAAATAAAAATTTCTCTTAACACATTCAGAATTGAGCAATAATGTATTATGAAGGAATTTATTTAGGCCTATCGAATTCTATTAACTATTGTATTGTCATTCCATCATATACATTTGCAAAACTTCAAATCGGTCAGGGGTTAGACGTGGGTTAAAATCAAGTGGTATTATTTGATTACATGCAAATTTCGTAACATTAGAACTTCGTTTCTCACCTTTATCTTCTGCAAGTGGTACTGATGAGTCCTACTAAGGATGAAACCTCTGCATTGCCACTATTTGAGCATACTAACCATTGTGCGAGGTCTATGGTGGAATGTATCCTGGCCCCTACCTCTTTAAATGTCGAATTTTCCATTAAAAATTTATGAATCATATGGCCTATGTCATGTTTGCGAACGCAAAACGTTTCGGAAATCAGTGGGCGCTCTGAATTTCTCTCGTGCAAGACCAGAACAATAAAACTGAATAAAATTTTACGACATAGTTTCATGGTTTTTTTTAGATCCATTCCATGAATGCCCTTTTATTTCGAGCACCTTTTGATATCGTCATCCTGATTTATCAAATTTTTATTTTCAGCAATTCATTTCAAGCGCCCCACGCCTTGCTAATCTATAAATTCGATATGGGTTTTTTCCGTGCAGGAACGAGAATATCATTGTTTTTAACTGATTAGTTTTAAGTGGTTTTAGTCAATATAGTGTATATTTTTCATAGTGAAAATAAAATATCCTAGGAACCTTTCGTTCAATCATTCATCGTTTGAAGCTTTTTAGGTCAGAAATCTAATAATAGCTGCTGGGAGTCTGGTCCGGAGACTGGAAACTCGAATTGTAACTAACACTCTATTACCTTGGGAGAGACCAGTTTTTTGAGACAGTTTTCTTTCAATTTCTATCTTTAATATATATAGATAGGCGGTGATGAAGATGATCTATTTGAGGATCTTCAAAAGATAAATGAGCCTTTTGCATAATGAAAATTATTTTATATTGAAACGCATTTTATGGTTTCTTCTTTGAACATGCAGTTTTTCCTGTTGCTGTCGTTCGGGTATCCAACCAGTTGCTTAAAACCTATTCAACTTGGTGCGAAAAAAGCTTTCCTTTGAGTGCTCACTTTAGAGGCTCAAACATATGGAGTTTCCATGATCAGAGGTGTAGGAAGGGTGGCAATATTTGAGTGTTTGCTTTTCGGATTATGCCATTGTCATGCAGGAGCAGAACTTTTCGAATAGGCAGACGACGTCTTTTTGAAGAATAAGCAGTTCGCACTTGATCAAGAATCACAGTATAAACGTAAGCGTCCTTAGATTCGCATCATACGCATCGAACGAATCCGTTTGTTGACAGTATGTCCGGATATTCGTAATGTTGGAAATGCCGACTCAGTTGACCATCTATCATCACATTTCGTAACAAGCGGAAGAGCGAATCATCGTTTCACATCTGACAAGTTACCTCTACGCGTTATTCCATCGATATTGCCAAGAAACCGATCCGTACGAAGCGGATAATTGGACGCAGTTATATTAGTACCTATACATAGCATTTAGAAATCCGTTTCGTACGATGCTCCCGATGCGGATTTATGGACGCTTACCTTAGGGCAATGTTTATTGAATGACGATCGTAAATAGAATTAATGAGTAAGACTCTCTGAAACCCAAAAAAAGTGATGACGTCACATTCTTGGCTAATAACTGAATATTGGCTTCTAAGGGTCCTCGCTACCTCGATTTCCTCTATTCCATACTGGTTCCTTTTGTTTACGAGTATAGTTGTGAACCAGAACATAATCGCAATCCACAATGTGCTGCAAAAGTCCTGTCTTTATTTTGGAAGCGGTTTTCTGAGGAACTTCTGCATTTCTGTTATCATGGGTGAGCAGATGTAGGAACCGCCTTGCCGAGATTTTTCGAAATACAGGTGGTCTCGGATGATGAAAGGCATGATTGTAATGTTTTCTAATCAGCTCGTAAACAGTTTCATTATTGACAGATGTGAGGATAAAGCTGGTGCGTCTCGATGACGCACATTTTCCAGTTTTTACGTTCTTTCAACTCGCCACACCAGGGTTTTACTCGGGAACGTCAAAGTGCATTCGTATCAACGTCTTTTTCGTTGATGGGAGGATGACATTATTTTTTGCTCTTTAGAAAAGCCACTAACTAAACTATCCGGGCGTTTGGCTTAGCCTATCAGGATGGGGCGCACTCACCCATTCCGATGAACCATCCACCCCTGACATGCTTCTTAAGTCAACATAAAAAGATGGCTCTTTTATTCTGGGTGGTTTTTTTAAGTGTTCCCTTGGAATATTTTTTTTTGAGTTCCAATTATAGGAAATATTTGAATTTCGGTATGCAGTCAAGAGTTTGGATGAAGAATTTAGAGAATATTTTGAAGAGTGATAAATAACTTTGTTATTTACAAAAGTATACATTTTATTGTGGAGAATCATCTACTTGAAATTTTACCCGAAGAATATATGTTTTTTCTCTGAAAGTTTCTGAATTTTGGTGTTTAAAGAAAAGTTATGTCTAAACTTGCGACGAAATAAGATTTTCTTCTATTTTGCAAAGGAAGCTTTCTTCATCAAAATCATTACTCAATATGAAGGACGAACACATAAAAATTCCATTTTTCTCTACTTGATTTTAGTTTCGAACTGTATTGTTTCCCTGTAGATGGAATAACTCGGGCCCATTTATTCACGGGTTTATCAAAAAATATCTAGTTATTTCGAAAGATTATGCAACATTTAAGTTGCCTGAGAGACTTATTGATAATTCATCATCATTAAGATTGCCGGCTCGGTGGCGTAGAGGGTATGATGCTTGTCTCCTGCGCAGAGTTACCTGGGTTCAATCCCCACAAAGTCGGTGCGATTTTTCGTATTCTGGGAATTGCTTGAGTATCCATCTTTCGGAGGAGATGTAAAGTCGTCGGTCCTGTCTAACAGGGATGTGTTGGAAATTAAAGATTCCTTTCCTCAACACGAGAGGGGTTCGGCAAAATTCCCGGGTTAGTGAGATGACAGAATTCCCCGGCGTGTCATTGGCCGAAAGGCGGAAATAGAGCACGTTAAAGGAATAACAAACAACATCATCATTTAAATCTCACATAAATCGAAAATGAATAAAAATTATTTCAATGAAGTGATAATTCCGATTCACAATTTTTAATAAGGTTAGGTCGGAAAAGGTGGGTGTGGATTGTATAACTAGCTAAATAACCCAGTGAAATAAACACTGTGAACCTTTTTGTTATAAGTTTGAAATCAGTATAATGAAGGGTTGTTAGTTCTCCACAAAAAAAATAATGACAAAACTCGACACTAATTGAGAAGCGTAAAATTTTATTGTATAATTAGTCCAGTCAGAAAGTTAATACTGGTAATCCAAATAAAATGTTTAGATAGTTGTACGTAAACATTTTACGCCCTTTTTGAATATATACTTAATGCGATCACATCATAAAAGTTTGAAATATATTAATAATTTGTTTATAATAATTTTTTAATAAACGAAAGAATTGAATTCTAATTTTAGGCAACTCAAAAAAATTATTATAAACATAGATTTTGCGTCAAATATTTTTCTTTTGTTTCACAATGAAAACGAGAATTCATGAAAATTGTGATAATTAATAATTGTAGTAGGAAATTCCAAACGTTCAACTTCTTAATGTGACCAGTTTTATTCCATATTAACGTGATTTGTTTGGGATATAATGCCTAAAATCTAATGTCTCATCTATTACAATATCCTCGCCTGGTTGGAAGAAAGCCTGAAATTTTCGTTTCATTATCTTGATCGATTGTTGAATTTTTCAAGGCGTTCACTTTGTTGAATAATTTCGTTATAGCTGAAGTAAAGAAGGCTTAACAGCAGCTGGTATCTATTTCGAGACATTGTGGAGCTGGGAATTTCTAGTCGGTAAATCCTCTTGGTCGCCAATAATCTGATTGGGCACTCAGTCGCACGAATCCCATCCACATGGTCAGTCCTAAGAAGTTTTTCATCTCTTATGGGCTTGTCGTTGAACATTTTTTGATTCGCGAATATTTTGTAGCAATTTTTGATGCCAATGTTTGCGCTGCAAACCTATCTGTTTTCTCGACTATGAGAGGCTATGAGAGACTTTCTCGTCGACCAGAAGAGAAAATGCTCTCAGGGGACTGATGTTAGGAGAAAGATCTTTCTGCAGCCCTCTGAGTCAGTAAAATCAAAGTTCTTATAGCGGGCAACATATTCACTCCAATTGATGTCTGAGTCAGGAATTTCATATTGTTCACGATTGTCATCGTTTTCTTCTTGTAGAGCTTCATCAAAAGTCAATTCATGTGGAATCTCTTGGATATCCTGGGTTTTTCATAATCTTCATCCTCCGATCACTTATAATCAGTCGGATCCTGCCATTGTAATCCAGGTGCTTTTCTCTTGATGAAAGAATCAGGATCCTTCATTGAGTCATCAGAATCGAAATCGCACTGATCATCGCCTTCCTCGTCGCACAAATCGTCAGCTAATCTTTCCAATTCTGCCTGAGTCAAACGTGTTTGTCGTTTAGACATTCTTGTTTCTTCGTAGCTCTGCTATTCAATCTTCAAATTTTAAGCTGAAACAAAAGGAAATGAACTGAAAATGCCGTCGCTGGCCACAGGCGAGAAAAATATTTTCTTTCCTTCAGGACCGCGTCGCTTACATATGAGAGACGCAAAATAAATTCAAAATGACTAAAAACAAAATAAAAACACTGAAGAGACAAAACACTTTTATTTCGGTATAAAATACATATGAGTGACACATAAAAAGGTAAGGCCCCTCAGGCTAGTTTCCTGATATAGGCTTGGCACGCAATGTAGATTTTTCAAATAATCAATTCCTAAATTTTTTCCAGAATGTATGTATAATTTATCAGATGAAGCCGCAGTGTGAAAAAACGCCTTATAACTTTGTCAATATAGTGAAAATTAACATCATTATTCTCCCATATACCAAGAAGGAAAAACTGGATAATTGAAAAATCGTGGAAAGTTGCAATGTGCGCATATAATACAATTAGAGGTGGAGAGATTCGATCCACCGTGGTAGAATTGATATTTCTGAAGAAAGACTTGAACAAAGATTAATCAAACAGCTAATGTTCTACTCATATTCTTATATGAGAATTTCGTTGCACCATAATGTAGTAGCGTGAACAAGACATTTGGATCGTTTCACAATTTTAGATTTTCATTGTGGGATTCTGACAGAAAGTGTAGGAGTACGAACCAAAAACCCTTTAAGATTTATGAAAGAACCAATCAAGCTATGAATTCTCTGGACACACTCGAAATCAAAAGGACCACAACTGAATCAGTACCGAAAAAATAAATGAATGTTTAAATCATGATGGTGATCATATTGAACATATTTGTGATTGTTCCATTTTCGCCTCGTTTAACTAAAGATAAAATCTTTCGAATATTTGTTCTATATTATAATTTGGAAACAGAATAAATTATTTTTTATGGGGGTAAGTTCAATTCACCATTTACCATGAAGTTCAAAGATGTCATCTATCGCTACTCAATTTCCTAGGCAACGTTGATGATGAATGATGTCTTTAGAAATTGAAGATTTTTATGAAATTGGAAACTAACGTTTTTAGTTGTAGGGGAATCTAATATATTTCGATACTCAATCTAAATGCGGTTTCGATGAAGTAGAAAAATATGTACATGTACATATGACCCTGTAATCTAACCTGTCTAATACGCCGCCCCTGTAATCCGACATTATTGTTTTCATTATGATTACAATAAGAGTAAGGTCTTTAAGACCTATAAAACTAAAAAAATCAATCATTACAATCAAGTAATTTGAACATAAAATCAAAATTTCATAAGGATAAACTAAACTAGCTTAATACAACTAACTCAACAAGTATCTATCCAGTCTATTCTTGAAGCAGTTTATCGAAGGGCATTCACTACATCCTCAGGGAGTGAGTCTATTACATATTCGATAATGGATCATTGCACAAGTTACAACTTGTACGCACCATCACTTTTGTGCTCGACTCGTAGGGTATTGTTTTGATGCTGATTACTTAGTTTGAATTTGACTACATGCGATGAGGATAGCGGTGCGGCTTAGTGTGTGTTCATTGTTTACTGTTTATTCATTGTGTATTACGTATACGTACATAGTGATGTCGTCAAAAGCTCAGAAGCGAAAGTACAAATGGTAATGACTCTTTCAGTTGTTTAGCAAGTGTATACGGCGTAGACCGATCTACAATTTATGACATTAAAAAAAACACGCGAAGATTAAACCGTTTGTGTCAACTACTGACTGTGGGCCAGGCAAGAGACAGGAGAAAGTTGAACATCCAGAAGTGGAAGAAGCTTTATACATGTGGTTTCTTCAGGAAAGAAATAGGCATGCGCCCATTTCGGGACCCATGTTGGCTATGAAAGCTAAATATTTTTATAAGGAAATAATAAAAAAAAAGATGATTTTGTAGCTAGCAAGGTATGGCTAGCGTTTCAGAAGTCGTCATGGTTTAATGATTATTACAGGAGAGAAAGTTTCTAATAATGCCACCTACATAGAGCCATTTAAATTAAAATTTTTGCAAAAAGTGAAAGATTTAAATCTTAACCCGTCATAGGTGTGAGGATAGCTTTATTGATGAATTGAATTAGATTATCCTCATTTTATACAGGAGTGACTCAAAAAATTATTGAATATTGTAATTTTACAAATATATCTTGATTTTTTCCTGCATTTTATTATTCATGTCAACGCATGAAATATTATGCCATAATTTTGAAGAAGTAACCTTATCTTTATTCTCTACCATTTTCGAAATGAAAAGAATAAACTGAAATAATAAAATCAGAGGTTGCGAAAGAAGAGTTTAGTAGTACATATCATTATACTTGATCAGAGAAATGGAGATATTTTAAGGTAGTCGTGTATGAAATACGTAATAGATTGGTTTTTGGTGAGATGATCTACAAAGTGTTGAACTATTTCAATATGTGTTCGAAATGTTGCCCGTTTCTTTGTAGACACAACTCAATCCTTCTGAGGAAAGACCGTTGAACTTTCGACAACATTTGCGGATTAACTGTCGTTGACTATTCTCTGTCTCATATTCAACTGTGTTGTAGGAGGAATCTGGTAATAGATGCACTTAATATAACCCCACAAGGAAAAATCTAGACTTGTAAGGTCCGGAGACCTAGCTGGCCATCTAACAGGACCACCACGTCCTATCCATTTGTTTGGATTCAAATACTCCCTAACCTGATGTGGGTAATGTGCCGGTGTTCCATCCTGTTGAAACCAAAAATCTTGTCTTATATGCTCTGGTACATCGGCAAGTAACATTGGTAGATGATTTTGCAGAAAATCTGAATACATTGCCCTATTGAGGTGCCCGTCGAAAAAGTGCGGCCCAATTAGATATCCATCTACTATAGCGGCCCATACATTCAAGGACCAACGATACTAGTGATCTATTTGTCCCATGAGGTGTGGATTTTCCGTGGCGTAATAATGAAAGTTGTGCCTATTCAAAAGCCCATTCTTGTGGAAAGTTGCCTCGTCCGAGAAAAGAACCCTGCTAAACATATTTGAATTTTTCGCTACTTGCCGAATTGCAAAAATTGATTCGATTTTGTCTTGATTGTTCAGTTCCTGGTGCAGCTGTACATGATATGCATGAAATTTATTCACTTTCAAGATTCTCTGGACGGAAGTTTGACTTATATCTGTTAACTGAGGAATCTCGCTTCGGTTTTTATATGGGTCCTCTGTCACTGTCAACAAAACTGATAACTGGTTGTCTTCAGCTATAGCAGTTTTTGGTTTTTCATGTTTTTTGTAACCGATATTACCCGTTTCGATAAATCTAATTAGAAGTTTTTCAAAGCATCTTGCATCAGCATGCCTCTCATCAGGAAACCTTTGTGCATAAACTCTACTTGCCAACAAAGAATTTCTATCAGACTCACCCAGATTAAAATTCATATCAACCATTTCTTCTTTGGAGAACTTCATGGCAGTCAATTGAGAAAATTGAGTTCAAACCTCACTTTAACAATGTTTCATAACGAAACAATGATAAATTCACCATGTGAAATGCAGAATATATGTCCGGACACCTGACAGAAGACAAAAATAAAAAAACTGTCAACACATACCTCGATTTACGTTTTTATCATCTTGATTTTATCATTCGTTAAAAGAATTATCTTGTTTAGCTTTCATTTTTACTACTTGAATCATCACTCACAGAAAAAACTTCTGTGCGAATAATGATGCATGTTGATGAGTTTGATACGATTTGTAGAATTTTCATCAAGAATTTTTACAAATAATCAAATATTTCGAAAATGATCGAAGATGAGGTTATTTCTGCAAAATATAGCACATTATTTTATGCGTTGACATGAATAATAAAATACAGGGTGTTCTATTTGAAAAAATCAAGATATGATATTTTTAATATTACAATATTCAATAATTTTTTTGAGCCACTCCTGTATAAAATGAGGATAACCTATTTCAATTCATCAATGAAGCTATCCTTGGGCAATAAGAAAACGAAAGGAAAAAAGTATTCATCCTCTCTGGCCGAAGGAGCATGCTATGATGTGAGAGCCTATTTTCATGAATTTTTACGGAAAAAAATATTGTGACGAAACTACTCACCATAAAAACTTATTACTTAAAGAAATTATAGCAGAGTTTAGGCCGCTCCTGAATCATGAACAAAAAAAGTGGTCTTCCAATCTGAAAAAACCACCCAAAATTTTTTTATAGAAAATTGGGATACCCTGTTAACTGCAAAATAATTTGCTGAAGTATATTCTTACTTTCTAAATACAATACCGTTCGAACAAAAATGAAATCTTCAAGTTTGTAAGAGCTACAGAGCACCGCGCCACTGGTGAATTAACCAGTATATGTATAGTATAAAGAATGTTATCATTGGTTCTGTAATTTATCGCCTTACAAGGTACTCTTTTATAAAAAATTTCGGACTATAGGTCATCTTAGACAGTACTCTATAATCCGACAAATTCAATAGTTCGACACTGCCCTGCAAAATGTTTGTCGGACTACCGGGGGTCCACTGTAGTTATATTCAGACCAGACATTCTTCGCATAGGGAAAAGAGTTGCAAATACTCTAGATACAAAAATGCCCCAAAAATCTTTGTATTTTGAAAGATTGAAACTTTCTCAGTTGAACAGAACAAAAAGTATAATTCTATACGTTTAGAATTAACTTTGTATGAGTCCCAGAAAGAACACCAAAGATATTTAAAAAAATGTGTTTTATGGTCATTTTAAGGTAGAGAAAATAGACTTGTTCCAAAAATGGTTCTGTACAACAAAAGTCGGAAATACACCATGCCATTTGAAATAAATTCTAATTCAAAATATTTCCTACAAATTCTTCATCCAAATTCATGAACTGCATGCCGAATTTCAAATCTCTACGATAATTGGATGGCAGAAATATTCTAATAACTAATTGAAAGTCATTGTTGGTTACAACTGTATATTTTTCACTGAATCAGTGTCTTTTGCACCCAAACTTTGATATACTCGTTCCGATCAGAAAAAACTCCCATCTTTCATTCCATTCACGTTTTCCTTTTTATTTTTCGCATTCAACATTTTATCGAAAAGAGCGAAAATCTTAAATTGTTACGGTTAGCAAATAGGTGGGGTACGATCAGTGAAAAAGGAAATTCATCAAAGGTAATGTTGTTTTAGCCATACAAGTGCGAAGGCGGGCCAGTAGCGTTGTCTCTACGGAAGGTAGTAAATTCTAAAGGCACTGGCCTCGCCGCTGTGCTCTCTTCCGAATCAAATTTTGCTTCCATGTAAGTTTTTCTTGAAATTGCAAAAAATCGAAACACCTAACATCACACACTAGGCCAGTAAACACAATTAACGTATGGACTATATACTAACATTTTATCGTATTCGATTGATATGGCTTATCTGTTATTTTTAGATGAAGAATTCTTTCAATATACAGGGTGATCTATTTTTCTGAGCATACTTCAAGAGTCCATAGAACACGCTATGTTAAGATAATCTTCCTCGTGATATTAGCGTTAAATTTGTAACGTAGGTCGCTCTTCTAGTTTTACACAATTCGGTATTCAACATCTACCGAATGGTATTTTTGTTTTGCTCATCCTCCTTGCGTAACTGAATGATTCGATTGTTGAATCTGTTTATAAAAATTTTGTCCTTGCACACAAATTCTACTCAATCTACGAAATACTACTGGAATTTCAACATAACCTATTTATATGGATGTTTAAGAAAACGAATAGAGTAGGATCCCAGAGCAATTAGACACAACTCATTTTCCCATAGACGAAACATTAGGTTTTCAGTAGCGTCTCATGTACTATGAATACCTGCGGGCTTGTGGAGCTCGCCCTGTGACACCTAGGCAGGTATCAGGTGATGAAGGTAACTAAAAATAAATGATATTTTACTCAATTTTAGATGGCTGACTTTTTATATATATATCATAGGATATTATTTTGAAATGGTATTATGAGTGTCAGACACTTTTCATGGATCAGACTTTGGTCAGACGCTTTAAAGCTCTATAAAGAGCAAATGAACTTTACTTATTTTTACATGTCTGACTTTTACTTATGTTATTAAAGTAACTATTTTAGAGTTATATTTCATCAGTCAGACAAATTATAGTGACCAAATATCCCCAGCACAAGAATTATTGATAACACTGATTAACAAAATTTTTGTCACACGAAAACTCATACCAAATTTTGAATGACCACCAAACAATAATATTCCAATCAATGGAAAAGAAAGGACAAATCAGGTTCCTTGTGACATTAAGACATATAAATTCATAAAAAGTACAAAAATCACTCATCACACTCGTAAAAAATATTTCTCCACTACAGTAATAATAATTCAAATAATGGAAAAAAAAGTACTCATCAGCTTTCCTGATGTCATTAAAACATAGCTTTATAAGAATTACAAATTACTATCTTGTATATGATTCAATAAACGAGTGAAAAACCTGAGGAGAAAACTCGTTTCCTTGTCGCTATTGCACTAGCAACAGCTTGTCTGTTTATGATGTGTTAGTGTCCTGTGTATATAAAGAGTACCAAAGATTTTTCTGCTTAGCCGCTTCATTCTCTCTTGCATTCCATGATTTCCAAAAACAAGGGTGAAAGGAAGGGGGTTTGGGACAGGAATCTGTAACAATGGAAAAAGAAAACCAGCAGAAAAATATTTCAACAATCAAACTTCTTATATGTCTAAACAAATCTAAGAAAAGATTTTACATAGCAAGCAAGGTCATGAAAGGGACTAAGAAGATAATAAAAAAATACATAACCTGCGATATTTCCTCAAATTCCATCTCTGTTTGACCCAGAGAGCCCCGATGGCCAGGTTCAGTCTTCCAAGTGATGCCGATTATGATCTATAGATGTTTTAGAATCATTATGGACCCGATAATCTGGGTTGACATCGCCCATATACTATTTCTTCGTGGAACTTGTTTAATATAAAGAAAAATTTGCGATAAAATTTTGACAGTCGTTCGAAAAATATGACAAATGCCATATATGTTTTAATATGACGTTACCCATTCGATTAACATGGTAGTCTCTTTTTATGCACATTAAAATTCATAGAAACAGAGGTTTGTTGTGTTAATGGACATTAAATAGCTATAACTTCAACACTAGATAATCACAAATAATCCCAATGTCTGTGGCGTTTACGCTATTTTATTGTTTGATTATATCACAAGTTATGCTAAACAGGTGGCGCCATCTAGAATCCAGTAGTTTTTTCGACACACAATAAGCAAACTGCCTTGATCCTCCTCGATGACGGTAGGGCTAAATGTTTGATAACATATTTCACCAATGAAATCAACTGAAAAGCATATGAATGGATAAGTTGGACAATAAAGAATATAATTGTTGATAAAGGTTTTACACCCTCCATTCTTAAAGTAACCCAACTGTTATAAAACAGTACTACTAGTGCCATCTGTTGTAATATTGTACCCGTCGGTATCTTGGTACTTCATTTACAAAACTTCATAACATTTGTATGTGAAATACTTGAGTTATTGCTTCATGTTTGTTAGTGCGTTTAAATTTCCTCTGCAGTGGCCAGAGAGTCCAGAAGAAAGTTTTCTTTTAGGCGCCATTCACATTCTTCCATGATCAGCAAAATGCATGTAAATTTGGTAACACACTACTCGGGCTCGGCACAAATAGACCAGAGGAAAAACAAAACAGCCGATAGAAGGCAAGAAAATAACGATCTAGCTGTATGAAATTCATTCTGAAAGATAAATAGAAGGGGGAGACCGGTTCTGTGTCCTGTAGGTCCCCCAGATCTAGCTCTTGAATTTTCTCGTTTTGGTATACATTAATGAGAATTTTTACTGAGTATTTGTTAGATATATCAATAAAATAGGTAAAGTTGAAATTTTAGTAGTATCTTCGCTAGTGTTTTCCATAGAAATTGAAAAATACCTAATTAATACGGTATTTAAATTCTGATAATTCTAAAAATAACAGATATAGTGTTTTTACTTACAAAATTTTGCAGCATATATACAGTACTAACCTTACCAGTGAACACTAACAAAGTTTGGATTGTTTGTTTCCATCTTACCTTTATAATATTTGTATTTTATAGTCTTTATAGGTTGGCAATGGCATGAACACGTCTCGAAAGTCTGTGAGTTGCGTGGCATCCTGCTTCATTAACAAATAATATACCTTTCAGTTGACAATATCACTGTAGATTGATGTTAAATTTGCATTTGTGTGAAATTTATTGTTATCTGAAAGTGATATTCGTTTTTGTGCTTGTTGATATTTATGTTGGTATGTGTGGCGCATAACGGCTTGTTTTGGAAATAATGATTTTTGGACTTATGCTCGTGTAACAAACGAAGAAAATTAATGCAATATTAGAGAATACTACGAAAGTTCAGTGCGTAACTATTTTGTATTTTTTTACAGTGGCTCGTCTTGTATATCAGTAATCCCATACATTTATTCATGAAGATTTTCTGTTATGTATTATTGAATTATTCCATCATTTTCTTATATTTTGCAATGTTGTTTTCATAATTATAGTTCTGGAAAGTTCTTACTCATCTTTGTATTTTGCCATCGGGATAGATGAAACCATACCTGTATTTTCTACTTCAGAAAATTCTTGTGTTTGTCGTTTTATGTTTGATGTATTGTGTAAAGTGCTGCTTGGGCAAGGTTATTGATTATGTATTTGAATGTCCCACTTCAAAGGGCTGGAAAGTCACTGAATATACGCCACTGAAAAGTCTAAGGAACGCATGGGATTTTGTTGGGTCGAAAAATTATTTTCTTTTTAATTAATCTCAGCTATGTAGGATGGGCAAATTTCGACGTTTTAGTACAGCAGCTATGTGCAATATTGTGATTAGTGGAAAATGGCCCCACCTCCATCTCCGTATTCTTTCTGCCTGAGGAATTAATTGCTGAAAACAGATTTAGGTGCCATTTTAGATTTGGAGTTATTAGCAAATTTTGAAAATTTTCTTAATCAATCAAGTGCAAATATCTTCGTTTCGATATTCTGTAGATACTTTTTTAGTTAGAATCGGACTACGAGTGGATTTCCTTTGTCCTTCTGAATTTTGATGCGGAGTTGCGTTTCGAATATATATCACATGTGCATAGAATTTTTTCATCTAGGACATTTTTCAAGGATAAACAAAAATTGAATAACTTTTTCCTAACTTTATCTAGTAACTCTATTTCCAGAATTTACACCGATTGATTGAAATAGCTTAGTATGTTCTGTGCAAATTTATTATTGCAATGACTATTCAGATGAATTATTTGATGTTTTTCATCAAGTTACAACTACAAATCATATTTGTGGGATATATATATATATATATATATATATATATATATATATATATATATATATATATATATATATATATATATATTTTCTATTAGAAATGGATAAGGAAATCGAGACTAAGATAGAACTTTAATAAGAACACCTCAAGATACAACGAATGGAATTACGAAAAGGGGAAGAATAATTATGAGCGATAATTGTATTTACAATCGGAGGAAGAAAACACAAAAAGTGCTTATATACGAACAGAAAGAAAGGAGGAACTAATAATTTTAGAAGCGTGGAACGAGCAGTGTCAGAAAAAGAGAACAAGATAAGATAAATATAATGATCTGCAATAAGAATTAGCAAATCAGGCCAAATGTACCAGGGTTTCGAGCATCGACAGGAACCATACTATCTTGTATATTATTCAATAAACGAGTCAACGCAAAAACCTGAGGAGAAATCTCGTTTCCTTGTCGCTATTGCACTAGCAACAGCTTGTCTGTTTATGTTGTGTTAGTGTCGTGTGTACAAAAAAGTACCAAAGCTTTTTCTGCATAGCGCAAGTCCTTCATTCTCTCTTGCATTCCATGATTTCCAAACGAAGAGAAGGGTGAAAGAAAGGAACATCTCGTTTGGGACACTGTGAATCTGTAACAATGGTAAAAAGAAAACCAGCAGAAAATATTTCAACAATCATACTTCTTATATGTCTAAACAAATCTGAAAAAAGATTTTACATAGCAATCAAGGTCATGAAAATGACTAGAGGCAAGGCATCGGAAGACGACGTAGACCGTTTTAACCTGATTTATATATATATATATATATATATATATATATATATATATATATATATATATATATATATATATATATATATATATATATATATATATATGTGTGTGTGTGTGTGTGTGTGTGTGTAAACTTGAGAAAGAAGAATTATTCAAACATCCGTAGATCAATGAATAATCCTCCTGACAAGAGCTAGTTCCCAAATCTGCCTGCCATGCACGCAGCCCCCAAGGGCCATAATAGTGCAACTAAGCAGGATGCCGAGAAACGAAGCGGCAGACTGCATTCTCGCCCTTATTAGGAGCTCATCAGTGTCGCATATCGCTTCTCAGCATCCTACCAAGCTACATCGGGGTGCCCTATCAATTCCAGAAAGGACGCACCACGTAAATACGTATGAGAGTCGCCCTCTATGGACCGACACGGCGAACCCGCCACCAGACTTCGATAAAGACACGAACAATAACAAACAGATGTGGAAACGTTGAAAATTCCAAACATTTGGGAGACATCTTTCACCGTTCCGTGAATCACATCAACGGTAGAAAACGAGCGAAATAATCCCGCTGGAATAGTGCTCTTTTCCTCAGTTTCCGAGATAAACCTCCCGTCGGTAAATATTTGGTGGGGCAAATATCTTTCGCGATAAACTTCGCGAGGAGTCTGAATATATAAACTTGAGACAAGAAGAATTATTCAAAAATCCGTAGATCAATGAATAATCCCTCCTGACAAGAGCTGGTTCCCAAATCTGCCTGCCATGCACGCAGCCCCCAAGCGCCATAATAGTGCAACTAAGCAGGATGCCGAGAAACGAAGCGGCAGACTGCAGTTTCGCCATTATTAGGAGCTCATCAGTGTCGCATATCGCTTCTCAGCATCCTACCAAGCTACATCGGGGTACCCTATCAATTCCAGAAAGGACGCACCTCGTACATACGTATGAGAGTTGCCCTCTATGGACCGACACGGCGAACCCGCTACCGGACTTCGAGAAAGATACGAACAATAACAAACAGATGTGGAAACGTTAAAAATTCCAAACATTTGGGAGACATCTTTCGTCGTTCCGTGAATCACATCAACGGTAGAAAACGAGCGAAGTAATCCTGCTGGAATAGTGCTCCCAAATGGGACAAATTTCTTCTTGTCTCAAGTTTGAGACAAGAAGAATATTGTAGAATCCGTAATGTAGACTTATCGCGGAAGTTTATCGCGGATATATATATATATATATATATATATATATATATATATATATATATATATATATATATATATCATGTTACAACAATTATATGAATATAGTTTCGTTTGTAATAACGAAGCGTTTGAATATGTCGTACGAAAATTTTGCAAAGTTTGCAACAGTAACTGTCATAATGAGAGTACAGAACTCACTTAATCTACTTCAATCAATCCATGTAAATTCTGTGAATGGACATTGAGTTACTAGATAAAACTAAGAAAAGTTATGGAATGCAATTTTCGGTTCTTCATGATTTTTGCTGGATGGAAAAGTTGATTGCACTCCATAAAATATATTCTCAGAAATGGAAAAGGCTCTATTCAACGAAAACGCAAGTTTGCATTATAATTCAAGAACTATGGAACCAAGACGAAATTTCCGTACGTAATTCAATTCTACGTTAAAAAGTACCTGTAGAATGTCAAGACCATTTCTACATAACAACCGAGATATTGGCTTGTTAGTGATTCGGAAATTTTTCAAATTTTGCAAAAACTCTGAAACGAAACAAACTAGCATGAATCTGTTTGCGGCAATGAATTCCACACTCAAAAATGGGGGGGATTTTCCTCTATTCGCAATATTTCATATAGCTGCAGTACTAAAACTTCGAAATTTGTCCAACCTGTACCAGGTGGGCAAATTTTGATATTTTAGTACGGCAGCTAGATGAAAATTACAAATTGTTTTGATGCTGTCCAATATCATGATTATTTCTATGGATTGGTTAAATTTAGTAATCATCTGTGGTATTAGAATTTGACAATCACTTACGATTTTAGTTTGAAAGTATATAATTTTTTCCAAATATCAAAAGCGAACAACATGTTTGTAGTATGTTCGAAGTTATTTTATTTAAAAGTTTTGGTCAATTGCGTATGTGGTTCTTTTGAATTGCAAAATGAAAATCATTAAATAGGAAATTATGAGGAATTCTACATGAAAGAATGTTATATTCAGAGTGGCTATGATTCAGCTGCAAAGATAGAAACATTCTTGGATCAGTTTCCTGAAAGGCACCAACCTGAATATTCTATTTACTTAAGGTTGAAAGAAGAACTTACCAATGGGAGAGAGATCATTCAAGGCACCAAGTAAAACGATATATGAAGTAAGATATAAAGAAGTACCAACAATTGAATTATGGTAGCTATAACAAATCAAGTTCGAGCATTACCAAATACGCGTATCACAATTTTTGTAGCCAGATATCCCATTCAATGAATCAATTTCCCCAATTGGTGATTGGGGAATCATACGGAATGGACCGATGAAGGCCGCATCACCAGTGATGGAGACCTTTTTTGGTCTCAGATCAACCCTCAGCACCATTATGATGTGCAGTGTGTGGTGTGCCTTAAAAAATGGCCATCTTTTAGTTTTTGAAATTTTTCATGAAAACTGAATGGTGTTAGTTATAAAGAAATTAATAATAATACACTCCCCATAAAAATTGTCGCATCACCCTACTTTTACGACAATAGTATATAAACTTTTAGGTTGGTCATTCAAGAGTCGCTTGGTAACTTTCAGAAGTGTAAAATAAGAAGTTATCATTCAAAAGGGATGAGTTTATGATGGAAAATATCAACAATTTTCGAGTTAATGAAAAATTAAAAAATTCTACCATCTTCAAACATTCGAATCGAATGGTTACTAATCATTTTCAAAATCGAGTGTTTCCTCCCTGGGCCCTAATTACTGCCAGTATACGTCTCTGAAGACCCTCAAACAAATTTTGGATGTACTCTTGAGTCACTGAGTTCCAAATTTCAGGAAGCAGATTTTCTAGTTGTAAGAGTGTTCTACAAGGCATCCTACGTTGCTGAATTTGCCACCCCATGTTGTCCCAAACATGTTCTATGGGATTCAAGTCGGGATCTCTGGCTGGCCATCTTAAAATATCAATTTCGGCATTTTGCAAAATTCTGTAACTACTCTAGCTGCATGAGTCCGAGCATTATCATGCATATAAATGAAGTTTTCGCCAATCAATGGGCCTAAGGGTACAACATGGGGTTCAAGGATATCTGCGATGTATCTGGCCGCTGTCTTTCTTCCATTATTCACAGGACTAACTCAGTTCGACCATGGAAAGAAATGGATCCCCACACTATTACTGAACCCCTCCAAAGTTTTCGGTTTGCCGGATATTGCATTTCTGATACCGTTCTCCAGGTCGTCTGTATATATACAGGCATGCGTCTATCATTTGATACTAGACAGAACCTGGACTCGTAGGAAAAGAGAACATTCGACCATTCTGGAATACCCCAATTTGCAAGTTCCCTCGCAAACTGAAGTCTTGCAACTCGATGCTCTCTGGTGAGACGCGGGCCGGTAGAAGCCACCCTTGGTCTGATATCGTCTTCTCTGAGCCTGTTCCTAACAGTTTGCAATGAAATATGCACATTTCTGGAAAGTGCAAGTTCATTTTGTAGCATTCTAGCCATACAGTGCCGAACTCTTAGTGCAGATAAACGAAACCAACGATCATCAACTGGTGTTGTTATCCGATTTCTTCCCTGTCCGGCCCTTCTTCCATATTCCCCTGTTTCGTGGTACCGATTAATTGCTCTTGAAATAGTGCTTTGGTTAACATTTAACAAGTTAGCCACGTAACGTTGGCTTCGCCCCTCCTCTAGAGTGTTACAATTCTTACCTCTTCATGATCATTCTAATAGCATCCAGGACGTTCAGCAGCCATTACAATAAATTCAAAGATTCGAAAATCAACAAGAAACACAGAAAACTTGTATTAATTTAGCATGAAAACTGAAGAGAAATTGAATGAATACTGATAGTCAAATAAACTCATTCTTGTTTCAGACATATTTGAGATCATATGGAAACAAATGTTACTACATAGATAAGATTTTTTCCCCTCATATGTCCAAAATGTATGTTGACATAAAACTGCGATCGAGCTGCTTAATCGATTGTGGAATGCAGAATACCAGGTGATGCGACAATTTTTGTGGTGTGTGTATTATTAATGGATTATTCGATGAATTGCGCCTAGCACATAGATTGAATATTTCAGGACAAGATGGTGTCCTTTCCCAACAATTAATGGCTATTACTGACCTGTTAAATTTGAATTTCGAGGATAATCGGATTAGGACTAAAAATTAGATGGCTCGTTCGAAGATTTTCTTTACAAGAGAACCAGTCACAATTTAGAATATTTGAAACAGCATTTCTGGGAATGCTCAGTTTCTGTTAGTCATATTTATGTTTTCATTACTTGCCGTAATATTTCTTGACGATGAAATGCATGCATTTTAAACAATGGCTACACTTTTGAATACTTTCCAAAAATTGTTTTCTCTCTTTTGAGACCGGTAGGACTTTATTTTGTTGAAGTTTACCGTATGGAGGCTTCTCGTTTTCATTTAAGAAAAGTTCAATGTAATTGATATCATTTATTTATTATAATATATAGGGTGCCAGAGAAAACCGGACGTTTTTTTCTGTTATAACTTTCGCAATTTTAGAGCTAGTTCATTCGTTCTTGCTTCATTGGAAAGCCAAAGGACTAGGTTTTTCAGAAATTGTATCGAAATTTCACTTCCGGTGAAATCCAATATGGCTGATTCATTCGAAAATGAGCAATATTTCAAGATCACTGGAACGTTTTTTTTTCACTGAAAAATTCGAGTGGGGCATTCAGTCGATAATTCAGTCTTTTCTCAACAATTTGACATATTGAAAATATTCGTATAATTTGTGAAAATGTAGAGTGAAGAATTCTTTTCATTCTGATTTTCAGCTGAAATCGAAATATTTTCTCACCTCATGGCGTTGGCCCCTCACGAAGTTTTTGTGTTTTTCATGGAAGTTCTTAGAAGACAAAGAACCATATTTCACTAAAACCGACCTAAAATTTGATTTCCGTACGAATTCAAAATGACCGACTTCCTCAAATATTAACAATTTTCCCCGCGCATTAAAAAATGTTTCGCGGTCGTAATGAATCAACTGCGTAATTCAATCACTAGATTGAACCTTTCCCATCATTTTTAGGGGTCGAACTCAAATATTGATTAAGAACTGTGCCAATTGTTATCAACACCATTGTAATGTAATGTTTCTCCTTTCCACCATCATATGCACCTCCCGTTGTGAAACCTCTGAACATAGACTGCATGCATTAACTCTATGATAAACAAAAAATAATGAAATGTCATCGAGTCTTAGACGACATCTGGTTTGAACTCGAATTTGATCTTGCTGATGCTTGTTTTTGACGTTTGAAATTGTTAACAATGGTTTTAACAAATGAGGATAAGCGTTTCAATGAATGTTTATTTGTGCGTGGCTCTACTGCTAGGCAAATATTACGCCAATTTCCAGCCGCTAATTACAAAAGAAGTACAATCTATGATCTTTAGGAAAAATTTCGGACAGCAGGATCATTAGGACGAAGGCCGGGTACTGGTGCAGCTAGAACTATTAGAACAGAGGTACTCGCCGTTTTCTTAATCTATTTCAAGCATCAACTCTACATTTTTTGTATAACAAACTCAATTGACAATTTCAGGATAACATTCAGCGAATTTCTGCATTAGCAGTCAGCCCTATCAGAAGTCCAGGAACCAGCTTGTCTGTTTCCCAAATGCCTCAGAGATGCCAAATTTCGAAAACCTCTGTGAAATGAACTGGCACAGTTCTGAATCAATATTTGAGTTCGACTCCTAAAATTGATGGGAAAGGTTCAATCTAGTGATTGAATTACGCAGTTGATTCATTACGACCGCGAAACATTTTTTAATGCGCGAGGAAAATTGTTAATATTTGAGGAAGTCGGTCATTTTGAATTCGTACGGAAATCAAATTTAGGTCGGTTTTAGTGAAATATGGTTCTTTGTCTTCTTAGAACATCCATGAAAAACACAACAACTTCAGGAGTGCCAACGCCATTAGGTGAAAAAAAAATTCGATTCCAGCTGATAATCAGAATGTGAAATTAATTCTTCACGCTACTTTTTTACCAATTATTGGAATTTTTCCACGATCAATATATTAAATTGTTTAGAAAAGCCTGAATTATCGACTGAATGCCCCAATCGAAATTTTTAGTGAAAAACAAAACGTTCCAGCGATTTCGAAAGAGTCAGCCATATTGGACTTCACCGCAAGTGAAATCTTGCTACGATCTCTCAAAAACCTAGTCCTTTGGCTTTCCAATGAAGGAAAAACGAATGATTTAGCTCTAAAATTGCGAAAGTTATAACGGAAAAAAATCGTTCGGTTTTCTCTGGCGCACCCTATACTTCCGTGAGATGCATATTTTTGGAATCATTCTGAATAGAATATTGCTAATGTCTCATCCATAGACTCATATTGATGTTATTCAGATAGTTAAAGATGGAAATTTCGGATCTCTGGAAAAGAAATTTTCTTTTGAAATAGCATTCCGAAGAAAAAAAGTGATTGTCAACCTTTAAGACCACATAATTACTATGCTCTGAATCAAAATTTGTCCATCTGTACATACTACAAAATTGTTAACATTTGAAACATGTTTTCCTCGAACACCACCAATATTTTCATATTTAATACAAAGTGTAGAGAATTTTCATGAATTAAATTGTCGGATATCTGATTTTTCTAAAAATCGAGCCAGTAGTATCAATGCAATCTGCGAAGAAGAAAAAGTGATCATTTTTCTATTTTTCTTCATTCTATTAAAATCAAAGGATATTCCTAAATAATAGTTCCTAAAAAGTAATGGGAAGGAAACTTAAAAACATTTCTCACGGTTTTGTGTCCACGTTCTGCTAGAACACAATTTCTTAGGGTGCTATACATGGTGTCTGGTCAGAAGTATCATTAGAAATATCTCAGTAATGGATCCAATGAGCTTTCCGGAAATATGTCTATAAGGATTTTCGAGAATGTTCTCGAGAACTAGGTTATTTTCAAGATTCTACCACTTCCGGTTTGGCCTGAAGTAGCCTCCATCTTTGTCATATCAATGGTAAACCCTCATTTTTTCCAGATTATTAATTTACCATTCAGTTCTATTGGATTCTTATGTAGAATACCATTTCAGGAATTTCAACAAGTATATAACGCTTATCGCATGGAAAAGCTTCGATCTCACATTTCCACGTGAGCAAACATTCTAAAAAATTCATTTCCGGGTCTTCCTATATATATATATATATATATATATATATATATATATATATATATATATATATATATATATATATATATATATATATATATATATATATATATATATATATATATATATATATATATGGTGTATGGTGAGACAAATATCTTCCGTGATAAACTTCGCGAGGAGTCTACATATGTAAACTTGGGACAAGAAGAATTATTCATTAACACTCATCCGAAAAACAAAATCCGTAGATCAATGAATAATCCCTCCTGACAAGAGCTAGTTCCCAAATCTGCCCGCCATGCACGCAGCCCCCAAGCGCCACAATAGTGCAACTAAGCAGGATGCCGAGAAACGAAGCGGCAGACTGCAGTTTCGCCCCTATTAGGAGCTCATCAGTGTCGCATATCGCTTTTCAGCATCCTACCAAGCTACATCGGGGTACCCTATCGATTCCAGAAAGGACGCACCTCGTACATACGCAAGAGAGTCGCCATCTATGGACCGACACAGCGAACCCGCTACCGGACTTCGAGAAAGATGCGAATAATAACAAACCATCGGGATTATTTCGCTCGTTTTCTACCGTTGATGTGATTCACGGAACGGCGAAAGATGTCTCCCAAATGTTTGAAATTTTTAACGTTTCCACATCTGTTCTGCTTTGCGAGATAGTCCAAGTCAGTTTCATTGTAGAAAATCACTCGAGAAGCAATTTATTGATTTTCGATATCAATAAAATATTATTTTTCTTTATAAAAGCGTATTTTTTATCTCGGGAACTGTGTATGTATTCGGCGCATTGCAAATGCCTCAAAATGTCTTGTGGCAACAGGAATGGTATAAATAACTGCCATTATGATCGTTCATGGGCCCTACAGAATCCAAAAGCGGTTGGACAAAACGTTCAGTATTAACGTTTGGGATGGGCTTTATAATAGAGAGTTTTCACAACTCAGACGATTTCGCTAATTTTACCGTGAACTTTAATTAAATTAACGATAATAACGCTCACTTCAAATAGAGTTTTTGGAACCTGACAAAATATTGTAGTCATTCAATTGTCAGTTTGTCACCATTAAAATTGTCACATGTCATTTTGTTTTTTGAATTTGGGAGGCTTTTACTTGATAAAATTCCATTATCAATAATAAAAACAAGTAATGTGTTTTTTACTTGTCATTTTCTACGGCCGATTTGTTTTTGTTAGGTAAAGTTTCACACGGTAAATGAGAGTAATTACCAGCTCTTATTCAGCCGTAATAACGGCAATTCTTTATCGTTATTAAAGTTTTCGGGTTTACTATCTTTGAAGAGCGCACGCGCAGAAAATAACGAAGTCTCTAAATAAGATGTGCAAGAACTTTCTAATAATAGCACATTGCCCATTCATATTTTAAATGACAGAAATTGTTTGGCCACCACGATCACCGAATATCAACCCGTTGGACTTTTATGTATGGGGATCGAAGAAACAGTGTAGAAATAACAAATATTCGAACAATTACAAGAACAGATAAACATTGCCGCCAAAATAATCAGAAATGAAAATGTCCATCATATTGTTTGACAGTCGTTCCTTCGTAGATATGATCATTCAAGTTGGAAAAGCAAGTAATATTTTTTGAGGAATATGACTGAATATTGTGATTCGTAACGCGTTTCATAACACCGTTGCTTCTTCAAACGAATAAATGTACAGAAATTATGACAACTACATACAGGGTGCTTCAACTAAAACTAAACAGAGGCTATATCTACTAAAATATTCATTTCTGATCAAAACGCAAAAACAGGTCAATTTTTGTTTCAAGGGGACATCTTTTGGGGTACAAAACTTGCCTGAAATATCAACCCCCTAAGCGGGGGTTGCAATCCTTGAACATTTTGAATAGGGAAGATGACTCAAAATAAAGGTGGTATCTTTGTCTACATCGCCTTGAACGAATTTCCATTGTCAATTGAAAACTGTAAAAGATACAGACTATTTTCCTGAGACGATTCAAGTTTCAGTGAAGTAAAATGGAGCAGTTCCATGCTGATCAATGTCAGTCATCATCAAGTACCATCCTCATCTCGAATTTCAACCCTTAGAGCAGGGGTGACCACCCTTGAAAATTTGGAAGAGGGTAGATGGGTCTAGTGATACCTCGAAAGAAAGGTATTATCTTTGTCTGCATCCCCGTGAACGAATTTTCATTTTTGATTGAAAACTGTAGAAGATACAGAGTGAGCTACTGAGAAATAGAGAATGCCACATCAATATAAAGATTTTATTCCATCTATGGCAACATTACAGAATCGCTGTTGTATGTTGCAAATTGTGGTTTCAGGCCAGGCGAGGATGAAATTTTTGCAGCTGAATACCTGCGAATTCGAAAAGTTTCGGACCATTCTGTTCCCATTGAGTTGTCTTAGAATGTCTTTTAGACGACCTCTCAAATTTTGTCATAAAGCTTGGGGATCCATTCCTGACCTATTTCTATTACTGGAAACTCCTGCGGGACTTGTATAAAATAAATGGTTCGGAAACAATGGGAAAATTTTCTTTGTATGATAGAATAGATCCACATGAATAAATGTTTTCCCTATTCATATAATTTATCTCTGTGAATTTTCTGTAATTTTAGCAAGAACTATACGTAAGAGATAATAACGGGTGAACTTTGGTGTCGGTTCCCTTAAACATTTCCATTATTGAAGACAGTTTGAGAATGTTCAGAATTCAAACTGAAAACTGATTTCGTCGGTATTTGAGGTCAGTGCAGCGTTCTTATCAACAAATTTGCTGTTTTTTGTAAAGCTTGCAATGTTGTGTTCAGTATTTCCTTCCCATTATTTTCTAGAGCGAGTTCTAGCCATGGTTTTTCTTAACCTTTTGTGGCTCATTGATAATTTGTTCTGTTTTCAGTTGCTCCATTGTCTCCGACGAAAATGGCTCTGTATCGAAAAATGTCGTTGGAGGAACTGCTCAAATCGAAAATGTACGCGGAAAAGCAGTGGCCGAATCATATCATACACATCACTGAAAATCCTATTTCAGCTGTCGTCTGTTAAAGTAGAACAATATCAAACTGTATTGAAATTTACAAGCTGACGCAATACCTTCAAGATTCATTTTTCTTGATTTTTACCAATTTCACGCTTTTTGGCATTTTATAAATAAGCGTAGTTTTATTCGACTAGTTGAAATATGGATTGGCAAAAAAGTACTAAGAATTTTACAGAGTGGCAAGAATTAACACAGTAATAAAAGAAATTGGAGTTCTAACCTTATCTATTAACATTTTTTCGATACTGTAGAATGTGGTTATTCTACAAAAAGAAATCGGACAACATTGTCTTGACAATGATCATTTGTTGCTTCCTTTTTTGTAGTCAATGAATGTCAAAATTATCATGAATTTGGGTGTAGACAATGACCTCAGATTAGAATAATTTCTGTTGACAGTACGGTGATATTCATTGTATTTTATTTCTACCGAGATTTCGAATTTCGAGTGTTTCAACATTCGGAGAATAATTTTTTCCACTCTGTATAAAAGCGCCTTTGCAGCATGTGATAATAAAAACGTTGAACTGATATTTAAAAGTCTTCGGAATTGCAGGCTAGTTTATTTTGATAATTAGCAAAATTTAGTTACCTAAAAGAAGATGCATATATTTTTGTGGTTGAATTATGTCATGAAAATTTGGGGAATATTGTGATACCTGGACTGGAAAGATAGAATTTGGATAAATTTCAATACAGATTATGGCCACTGCCTTAAAAAGCACACATATCCTTATTTCTTGTGATGAATTAATAATATTAAGACTTGCTGACTCCAGGATGGAAAACAGATCTAGATTAACTGTGGAAATGTGTGAAAATCTCTCGAGTAAGGAATGGAGGAACTAGGTATTCTTGAAATATTGTATATGACTTTTAAATTTATAACTTCAGTTCTTCTCTCGAATAGGTAGTTTAGAAATTTTCCTTTAATTATTTGAAATCGATTACTCTTTATCCTGGAGGAAGTAAGTAATAAAATGTCGATGATTTATGACCACCGCAACGAAATAAACCGATTTTTTTAGAGCTCCAGCTGAAGCAACGTTATATCGGCTTTGAAAGGGTAACCCCATATTATTTGTAGAGATTCATTATTGAAGTTAGATTATAGGATAATGCTTTGATCGTCATTATGTAAATCATTGAAATTTCATTACATAACATATGTATTCATGTTAATCACTTTGATTAGATAGATACGTTTAGTTCGAACGATATTTATTGACTTGTGATCAAACACATATTGTGCCTGCCTCACTCTGTTGAATATTTTGATTTCAGCACTCTGATTTCATGAAATAAATATATTTGTTTTCAATATACTTTTGTTTTATTTGTATGACATCGCCTAGGAGGGGAGCTAGATACAAGCATTTTAGCAAATAATGCTTGGAAATTCCTCATCATTGTTCCACTTTCTTGTATTACTTCAGAATGTATTTATGGTGGAGGTGCTTGATATTGGACTGTGGAGTCATTTGGTCTCTTGATAATTTCCAATTCTGTGATAGCCTTTTCGTTAATAAAAATAATAACAAACAAGAACACCAATATCATCCTAGCAAGCATAAACTCAGTGTTTGAAGAATACACTGACCAAAACACACTTTGATTTACGGTGGAGCGGTAGCGGTTCTTCGACTACACAAACAACAAGTCTTCACAACTCTGATTTGATCTGAGCCAAAAAGCGTCAGAAAACCACCATGGCAAAAACGGCTGGAGAAGGATATTGACAACATTAAAGCTGATATCGGTCGCCTCACAGAATTCCTGAGAAACAAAAAGCCCTCAAGGCGCTTGAAATCCCATATACGCAAAGTTCATAGAGAAAATGGTACGTACATAAAACACCCTGATCACAAATAACATATCGACGTGTATATGGACACTTTGAAGCAGAAACTCCTAGCAAAGGCAAAGAGGCTCTGAAGATACATCAGTCTACTGAAAGGAAACATCAAAATCAAAAGTTCATCCAAAGCGCGGCCAATTTTCATAAGGGAAATAACAAAACTGCGACCAACAATAACAGAGAAGTACCGGACGCACAGTGACCGATTATTGGTCATCACTATGGTCAATCCCCAGAGAACACAAAGATGCGAAATGGATCACGAATGAAAAGCAATGCCTTGATATCAAACATATGGACTTCGAAGGAATAACGGAGGAAGAAATCACAACAGGCCACATGTATAGATAATAGCCATAACTTCTGGTACAAGAAGTTTGATAAGCTCCATGGGGCCCTATCGAAACAGCTCACATATGTTCTTCAACATCCCAGGAAAACACCCACTTTCCTAACACAAGGCTTAACATACATGCTACCTAAGAGCGATAGAACACAAGATCCGTCTCATTATTGGTCGATCACTTGTCTGCCAACGTTCTATAAAATACTCATCTGATGCATATCCAATAGAATATACCAACACCTTGACGACAACAATATATTAGCTGAGGAGCAGAAAGGATGCAGAAAGAAACACTACGGGTGCAAGGAACAACTCATCATCGATTCTTTCCTAATGAAACAGGCACACAGTGGGCATCGGAATGTTCATTCGCTTTTCTCGATTATCTGAAGGCACTCGATAGTACCGCCCATTCTTGGCTTGTCGAAGTATTGCAGATATACAGAATTCATCCAGCCCTGGCAGAATTCTTGAAGACAACAATGACACACTGCAGGTCAACATGAACAATAAATCAATTAAAACCGACGAGATATCCATTACCCATTGTCCTCAATGCTCAATAGAACAGAATACAGATTTAGGATAAAAACAGATAGGCACTATTATACAATCTCCCACCTGCTGTATATGGATCACATCAAATTATATGCTTCGAACAAGAAACAATTGGATGATCTGCTGAAAACTGTCAGTAAGTTCTCGGCAGATGTTCATATGACATTTGGGATTGAAAAATATAAGACCTTGAACATTCAAAGAGGGAAAGTCATAGATGGTGAAACACAACTTCCAAACGGTGATATCATACAGTGCATGAGGGATGGCGAAATGTACAAATATCTAGGATACCAACAAGCCAGATTGCTAGACCAAAACCAGTCAAAGGAGAAGATTCGTTCAGAATACAGTCAGCGTCTGAATACTGTGCTGAAATCAATGTTGAACTCGGGAAATCTAGTCTAGACAATTAACACCTACGCCATTCCAGTGTTGCTTTACACATTTGGAATAATCAGATGGACTAAGACAGAACTGGATGATATTCAAAGGCAGACCCGAACGATGCTGACAAAGAACAACAATCATCATCCAAAATCGTCTGTGATAAGAACAACTTTGAAGCGGAAAGAAGGAGGACGCGGATTAATAGATGTTGTCAATTTACACACCGAACAGATAAAAAATCTCAGAGAATTCTTCTTTGCAAAAGCTCTCACTTCTGACCTCCATAGAGTGGTATCGTTGGGTGATAAGGGATATACACCTCTAAATCTTGCTACCAGAGATGACCTGCTGAATCTACCATTCCTATCAGATACTGAAAAACAAGAGCAATGGTCAAGAAAGGAATTGCATGGACGACATCACCATGAGATTAATCAACCACACATCGACGAAGAAGCCTCCAACAAATGGTTGATGAAAGGAGAATTATTCGCGGAAACAGAAGGATTCCTTATGGGCATTCAAGGCCAAGTGATCGCTACAAACGACTACAAAAAATTTATTATTAAGGACGGAACATTACAAACAAATAAGTGCAGAAAATGCCATATAATATCGGAGACTATTCAGCATATTACGTCCGGCTGCGAACTACTGGCCAATACGGACTATCTTCACAGGCATAATCAAGTGTGCAACATTATCCATTAGAAACTTGCACACAAGTACGGACTTCTGAATACCCTCTAGCCATATTACAAGTATCAACCGGCGCCCGTATTGGAAAATGACTCTATCAGATTATACGCCTGTTATTACTGATAGAATGGTGACGAATAATAGGTCGGACATAGTGGTGTATGATAAGATAGCCAGAACAGCAATGCTGGTGGATGTTGCCATACCGAATAATAACAACGTGTTGAACAAGTTCCAGAAGAAAAAGTCCAAATACACAGACCTTGCTATTGAGATCAAGCAGATGTGGCACCTCTATAAAATAGATATTGTTCCTGTCATCGTATCCTCGACTGGGTTCATACCCAAAACTTTGCATGATAGTCTTAAGAAATAAGAATTGCATAAGAATACCTATATAGAAATGCAAAATGCTGTAATTCTTAATACATGTAGGATAGTTAGGAAATTTATGTCAAGTATATTGTAATCGAGCCTATTCCCTTTGATTGCTGAATCTGGGAAAGGTAAATTATATCCAGCTAACAGCTGAGATAGTGCATAAGTCCACGATAATATTAATAATAATATTGTTTATTTTCCTATACAATTTTGTGTATACATGAGTTGTGAAAACCAGGTTGTTGACAATAAACTCAGAAAATAAACAGAAATCTGCAAAGTCATATGACTGTCTGCAGTGTACATCTAATTTTTTCCTTAAGTAAACCTAACCCATCGACACTGATCCGCTAAACAAAATAAAGAGTAAAAACAAAACTCAAACAGAAAAACTCAGATTCAACAAAAAATATATATTAATTTCTCAACTCTATGATGTCATGGATTTTATCCCTACTATAACAAAGGATAATCTTCTTCAGCTCAAATTTAAACTTCCTCATGTCAGTAACATTTCCTATTGACAATGCCAAAGCATTAAACAGTCTAGACCCCAAGAAAGAAAAATTCAACTGTCCAATGGATTTATATGCTCGAGGTGTCTCATAAAATTTATTTTCCCGTCTGGTATTATAGGTATGATGAAACTCCTCCAGTAAATATGCATTCCGATACAAATGTATTATACATGAGAATGCAAACATTTGACGAATATCCAAGATCCGAGCTTCATCATACAGACGTGAAGTAGGGTAAGTATTTTCCTTATTGAAGATGATTTTTAACAACCATTTTTGTAGAACCTCGATGCAAGCTATATGCCCAGCCCTTGCAGCTCCCCAGTTTAGAATACCATAGCATAATCTAGAGCATTTTTGAGGTATTTGAATTTGTACAGAACACCGCGAAGAGTAGCAACTATGGTACAAATATAATGGTCCCAATGTAGATGGCTATCAAAAACAATTCCCAAACACATGTAGGTGACAGCTTGGCCTACTTTCCTTTTTTCAGAAACAGAGTTATTTTGAAACTACTAAAAGCTCTTATCAAATCGAGCTTGGATTTGTTATCGGTAAACCATCTGACATGAAGTGGTTAGGTTTCTTGCACAGGAAATGTTGTATATGGAAAGTTTATTCAAGAAGTGTACAAAATATGCCGACTGATTTAAAGAATCAACAAAGTCCTGTATCTCGCTATTGTTTTGCAAATATGCAGATCAACTTATACCACCATTTGGTTTAAAGTAGAAAATATTTGAGCTTCATGGATGGAAAGTGGAACACCACAAACACGTCTAAGCAAAAGTGGTTAGTAGGATGCGGTTATATTCGCAGATTTGTTTTGTAACCTCTTTGTATCATATATGAAGAAGTTCGGGGAAAAATAGGTAGTTTTTTCAGGAGATAATCTTTCGAACCATTTCTTTTCAGAGCTCCTACAAACGGCGGAAAAAAAATTAAGCATTTACTTGCTTTTTGGTCAATTTCACATACATTTGCCAACCATTAGATGTAGCCGTTCATGGACCTCTAAAGAAAAAATGAGGTCATTCTCTTCAACAATGAAACAGTTTTAGTAGAGTTAAGTTGACTCTTCTTCACTATCTTTTATTTCATCCTCTTCTATTTATTTTTCAGTTCCCTCTGCTTTATATGGCGCCTTGTCTCCTAATCATCGTCATCAGATGAATGCAAGTAGAGAATATCATCCGACGAAACGTCATCATCAATTGAATCAACATCGCTCAGAACTATCACTCGTTGCTTATTTTCAGGCTTCTTTATTTTTTCACAGTATGTTTTCTGATAGAAGCTTTGGTATCCGGCCATTAGAATCTTTCATTGAGATAATCTTCCCTGGATCTACGGCAATCTTAATTCTGCGATTTTATGGCTTATTCACTTGGTTTTCTACACCGCATAATTTACAGCATTTTCATCACAATATTGCAGAACCTCAGGAGTTCTCTCGTAGGTGTCAGCTTCCTGACGCTCTAATCCAGGGAGGCGATGTTTTACTTTCTGCGAATTGATTGGAAATAAGCTGGCTTTCTTGAAACCAGGAACTAAATTTCTGAAATATTGTACGGAGCCGAATCATCAATAATTTCTGTACTTAAGAAGACTTAAGAAAACCTCCTTTTGCAGTGTGGAATTAATCGGAAAGCAAGTAAATGCTTTATTGTTTCTGCCGTTTGTATAACCCCTGGAGGGAAATGGCTCGCAAGATTGTGTCCTAAAAGGACCGACCTGGTTCTCTCGAACTTTTTCTTATATGAAACAAAGTGGTTAATAAACCAATCTGTGAATATAACACATCCACCAACCACCTTTGCTATGGCTATAACGGGTTTGCGGTGGTCATTCTTCCATCCATAAAGCCCAAACATTTTCGGTTTTATAAACCACAATCAAAACTGAAAATTGTTTGGAAAGTCAGTCTTGTAACGGATGAGTTGAGATTCCACTTATATCGTTCTGATAGATGTGTGAAGGTTCGGATAAAACGAGTATAGCGTTAGGTCCAGAATTTAATGAAGGCTCCTTTTGTGTTTGCGGTGGAATACCATTAGGTGTAAGCACAGATTTAGTTGTTCTGCAGAATTCACAAATGAATACTGTAGTATATGGTTATTGAAAAAATAATTGAGCTCTTTAGTAATGCTGTTGGTGACTACCTCATTTTAGACCGCGAGAATGTTCAACCGCATCGCGCAGCTCTTGTGAAGAATGTAATGAATTTGCACCCTGAGATTTCTTTTCGATTATGGGCGAATGTTCCCAAAAAATTTCATAAAAAATATAATAATAATAATAATAAAATGAAAGTTCGTTTGTCCAGTTGACATTATAAATATGTATAAATAAAAAGATGTGTACATCATTCTGATATATCGGTTCAATAAACATCAGGTGCGGTTTTATCCATCCCTTGACCTGTCTCCGATATGAACTTCAAGAGTTGAATAGCAAAGGTATAGTAAGTGAAACACTTGAGTCCTACAGTTTTCTTAACCCTAGGCAACCTAATAGCACTCTCTGTTCCTGAGGTGTAGGAGGAGAAATATTCTGGTAAAGAAGGATGTTTTCTTTTATAAAACAAGAGAAGTGCTCGTGCATATACATTGTACATACGTCAGCCAGATCCTAGAGTTCCTCCATAGGGTAAGTTCTGTCCTTTTTATAAATAATTTTCAGTATCCACTTTTGTGTGACCTCGATTCGCTTGTAGAAGCAGTGCGCCATGCTTCCCCATGCTATCACACCATAGGATAAGTGTGGCTTAACTAAACCATAGAAAATCTTTTTGAAATCTTTCTCCTCCAAAATTTCCCCTCAATGCCCTGAATCTTGACAAAAGCATCCTCACTTTCCTAACAACAGCATCAGATTGGACCTGCCATCTAAGGTGAGAGTCAATCATTATTCCCAGGTATTTAATAGAGGCTGCGCCTTTTATTGTGAACTCCTCACTATTAGTGCTGATCTGCAGTGTATTATAAGCTGGAAGATGTTTTTCACAGCTTGTAAACGGATTATATCGAACCATCGGGACGTAGGAATGTAGCTACCTCATCGCTAGGCAATTGCATCGAAGGTAAGGTATATTTTCGGAATTGTCTGCAATTAAAAAACAGCAATCCGAATTCATTACTTTTCTGGATTACTATGGTGAGAAGATCGACGATTTCGAGAAAAAGCTGAAAGTTGTTGAATCATTGGATAATAAGATGAACCTTCTCAATACCGAAATGGATTCATTGAAAAGGGATAATTTCAAGCTGAAAAATGAAGTGACGGATTTACATCAAAAGTTGAAATAGTTGGAATTCCCAAATCAAGGAATGAAAATATAATTGATATTGTTAAGAACGTAGCTTCCATACTCAATGTTGCCTCTGTTGAGAGCTGTTTGAATAATTGCTATTGTGTTCATTCTGTTTCCAAAGATTCTAATAGATCACGCCCTATCGTTGCAAGTTTCAAAACTACATTATATAAATCAGACTTTATGAAGGCCTACAAACGTATTAAGGATTTAAGGACGCATTGGGATTCACAGGTCCGGATTCGAGAGTTTATATCAATGACAGTCTGACCGCTCATAACAAAACTCTCTTTTATGAAACAAGGCAATTTTGTAGGGATAATGGCTTCAAATTTTGTTGTATACATGGTAGCAAAGTACTGGTGCGAAAGGATGAGCAGCAGAGTTCTAAAATTCGTCATGTAGCATCAGAAGCTGATCTGCCAAAACTATTGAAATGACTATTTTGTTTTCATATTAAATATCCCAGAATTAACAGTTTGTGTTGTGCCTACTAATGGAGCTCTCATTTAGCTTGTATTATCAAAATTGTCATGGTTTGAGAACCAAAACGAAAAACTTTTATATTTCCTCTTTGAACAATAGTTTTGACTTGATTTGTGTTACTGAATCCTGGCTTAACCATAATGTTGTCAGCTCTGAATTTATTTGCGATAATTATGACATCTTTCGTCGCGATTGGAGTGATTCTCATAGTGTTAAGGGTGAGGGTGGTGGTGTATTCGTAGGCGTCAACAGAAAAATTAAGGCTGATGGTGTATCACTAAGAAATATGTCATTAGTGGAGGATGTATGGGTGAAGGTGTCAATTACAGGAAATAGGAAACTATTCTTAGGTGTTTGTTACTTTCCGCCAGTCATAAAAAATGAAGATTTTATATCTTTTTGGACAGTATGACATCTCTTATAGAGTCGCACCCCAATGATATCTTCATGATAGTTGGGGATTTCAATCTCGGATCATTTTCATGATCTTCAGAAGGCAGTGAGTGCGGCTTCATCAGTGATGTTGTTCGCGGTGATGCGTATTCCTCGTTCAGGGATTTTTCGTCTTATAATTCCCTTAATCAGTTCAATGGCATCACCAATCATTTTAATAAAATCTTGGATTTGATTTTGTCGAATTTTACTGATGTGTCTTCTGTTCGATGTTGTACGCCTTTCGTTCCAGAGGACCGGCATCATCCCGCCTTAGAAGTATATGCAAAATTTTCTTTGGATAAAACTCCTAGCAAATCTAGATCGATGTACAGATTTTTCAACGCGGACTATGTAGCGATAAATTCGGCACTGTCAAGTTTGAATTGGAAAACTTTGTTATGTTCTACCGATGTGAATGAATGGGTTGATTCATTTTATTCTGCTTTGAATATAGTTATTGATAAGTGTGTACCTCGTAGATCCGTTAAGTGTGATAAATTCCCTTCGTGGTTTGGTAAAGATACTATTAAAAGCATTAAGGATAAAACTAACTTGCATCAAAGATTTAAAAACTTCAAAGGCCGTTTTCTGTATGAAAATGTTTGTATTTTGCGTGAACAATGTAAAATCTTAATTGAAAGAGATCATGAGAAACATATTGCTTCTGTAGAGGGCGGAATTGTGAAAAATCCTAAGCCCTTGTGGTCTTATGTGGGCGAGTTGAGAGATAGCTAGAGGATGCCTCAATCCATTTGTCATGGTGAAAAAATCTTAGAAAATAGTTCGGCTATATCTAATGCTTTTCTAGTGTTTATGAATATCCGCATAAACCTGTTCTTTACCAAAATAGATATAAATCTTCTTCATCGATTACATTTAACACGATAGATCTGAAGGATGTCAAAGCTAAAATCGAGGGACTGAATGTCACGAAGGGTCCAGGTCCGGACTCCATCCCACCAATTTTTATAAAATCGTGTTCCGCTAGTTTGACGACTACACCTCAAATTATTTTTAACAAATCTTTAGTACAAGGTGTCTTTTCACATAAGTGGAAGGCGGCAAAGATCGTACCTAGTTTCAAAAGTGGTAAGAAGAATGAAATGGGTTTTTCAAAGGTAGGTCGGTGTTAACTAATTTAACTCCTTACGTTTATTTCATGAGTAGTAGTTTCGATGATGGTATTCAAGCTGATGCCGTCTACACAGACATGGCGAAGGCCTTCGATAAGGTACATCATGCAACTTTGTTGTGGGTTCTAGAGGACTTTGGTGTGGTGGGGTCCTCACTGAAATGGATAGAATCGTATCTGTCGGATAGACTGCAGTATGTTGCACTCAATGGCATTCATTCCGGTTTCGTTCGTGTCACCTCTGGTGTTCCTCAAGGATCACATCTGGGTCCCCTTTTATTTTCCATTTGCATTGATGATATTTCGGAATGTTCTCTTCATACAAAACATGATTTATATGCCGACGATCTTAGAGTGTACAGTGCTATTCGGTCCTATGATGATATTTTGCGGTTTCAGAGTGATGTTGACAGACTTTTCACTTTTTGTCAAAGTAGGTAATTTCAATTAAATATTGATAAGTGTAAGCATATAAGGTTTACAAAGAATGTCAATGTCTTCCATGCTATTATTTCTGTTGATTGGGTGAACCAAATTAAGGATCTTGGTATATATCTCGATTCTGAGTTGTCCTTTGAGTATCACATTGATCATATAGTTTCTAAGGCTTTCAAAATGTTGGGTTTCGTTCTAAGAATTACTAAAAGTTTCAGTGATCCAAGGTCTTTAAAAATGCTATATTTCTCGTTGGTGAGGAGTAATTTGGAATATGCTGCACCTATTTGGTCCCCTCACTATTACAAGTTTATTGAGAGAATTGAACGAGTCCAGAGAAAGTTTGTCAAAAGTTTCAACTTTAGATTTTTCAGTCCTAACCATAATTATCAATTGAGTTTGCGTCATCACAAAATTTTAAGCCTGGAGCAGAGGAGAGTCCTTTTCGACACTGTATTTCTTCATCGAATTTTAAATCATTCTTTTAGTTTTCCGCTTGTTAATTATCTCACTTTCAATGTTCCCGTGTATCCTAGTCGTCGAAATGCACTCTTCTATGTTCCGAAGGCCCGTACTAGTTTATTTTTCATTTTATTCTGTATAATTGGCATATTGCCAGTATAGATATTTTTCATGAACCTCTTTCTTCTTTCAAAAAAAATGCATATCTCATTGGATCTGAATCATGCTCATTGTAGTAGTTTTAGTTTTCATGATATTTTACTTGATTCTTTAGTCTTACGTGAGTCTTTTTTTCTCTCCTGAATTTTTATGAAAGTTATAATTTTCATTTCGTATGACAGTTTCACTTCTGTTTATTTTTCTGTTCTCATTTTTGTGAACCCCGGTAATTGGGTCTATCCTGTAGGGGTTCCTATGTTTTGTAACAATGAATAAATAAATAAATAAATAAATTAACAGTCAGTCTTCTCTGATCGAAAAATTCCAATACATGTGTGAATTCTCGATTCACCTTTTTCTTCAATCCACTCCATGATTGGTCTCTAAAGAAGATACATGTGTCGTCGGCAAAACTAACCACCTCAGCTTGTGCATTAATAGTAAATAGATCGTTCACGTACAGCAGAAACAGTGTAGGGCGCAGGACAGACCCTTGAGGCATACCATGCGTCACAAATCTCAGCTCACTCACCTCATTTCCAATTTTAACACACTGTTGCCTTCCTTCAATATAGCTTTTCATCAGCTGATATGGCATTCCTTTCCATCTTAAACGTTCCAGTGTGCTCAGGATCATGATCCACCGTGTCAAAAGCCTTTGCCAGGTTCACAAAAATACATAGAGAAGGCAATTTTTCGTCAACAGCATCAGATATTAAGGAAACTAGTTCGGCAATTGCATCCTGTGTAGATCTAGCCTTCTGAAACCCATATTGTTTTCTCGATAGCAAATCAAACCTGTTGACAAAACTTTCAATCCGTTTGTGAAGTATCTTCTCAAAGACATTCGCCAAGGAAGAAATCAAAGAGATAGGCCTATAGTTTTTGATTTCTGTTTTGTCTTCTGCTTTGTTAATGGGTATGATCATAGCACGCTTCAAGATATAGAGAAATACTCCGTCATTCATACTTTGGTTAATGAGGTACGTTAGGGGACCCAATATTTGAGGAGCCATTGCTTTCAGTGCCTCTGATTTTAGTTCATCGATGCCAGGTGCCTTTTTATTCTTCAATTCACTTATTATTTCTCTTACTTCAGTTTCATCATAATCGAAAAACACTATCGAGTTAGGATTTCTATATAATGCCCTTGAATCATTACTACGCTTATCCAAATTAAATATCTCAGATAGCTCTTTTCCAACTATCACAAAATATTCCTTGAATTGGCTTGCAATGCGTTTTTTATCTTCCATGTCATCACCATTGTTACTCTTCATCTTCTCTTTCTCATATCTTACACTACTCTTGTTGATTAAACACCACAGACCCTTGGAATGTTTTTTGTATTTTACTATTTGTGGTTGATAATAATCTTTTTCAGCAATCTGTATAATGCGTTGAAGTTTATTTTTGTATTTTCTATACTCAGTTTGTGCTATCAAATTTTGAGGATTTTTCATTAGCTTTCTGTGAGACGATTTTTTTCATGGATTGATTTTAATAATCCGTTTGTTTGTCCATGGAGCTATTCTTCTGTCAGCTGGTTTCAATGAGACTCTTCTTGTGCACGCCACTATCGTATCTCTCAACTTTTCAACAAACATACTCCATGCACAATTGTTGTTTTCGGCATTACGCAGAAAATTCCAACTTTCTTCCATAAGAATTTGTGATATTCTTTTGTAATCTGTGTATTCCCTTCTAGAAGTCGAGTTTTTGTTGTCTGAAAGTGAGATTGAATGGCTACCAGCTCCACGAAAGTTGTGTAGTGGTCGGTTACATTTGTGCGAACAATAAAAGGATGGAACCCACTCACAGACAAACTTCTGACAAACACATGATCCAAACAAGATCTTGATCGGGGGGGTGACTCTAGTGTAGCCATTTATTGAAGATTTGAATCCATTTGCGCTCAATATATTGAAATATTCTTCAGAATCTTTATTTAATGTGAGAATATCTATATTGATGTTCCCTACAAAGAATACATCATAAACAATTGAATCCGTGGAAAGTCGTGACGAGTTTCGATACGCTCTGTGATGTTCCCCCTATATTTTAGGATTAATTCATCATTTATCTCTATCAATTAATTGTTAAGGACTAGTTTGAATCAATTTGGTAGATAGAAAAACAAAATGGAGCTGCCTTAATCCCATTTTCATTTTAAATGGTCTTGAAAGATGTTTCGCATTCACCAAGACCTTTTAAAATGAAAATGGGATGCTCAAATTTTAATCGTATATGACAATGCAAAAATTCAGTTGTTGAATAGAGCAATTCACATCAAACTCCATTTATGATGATTACTATGTCTATAAAAGATATGGATGAGTTAAGATTTTACTTATACCGTTCTCATGATGTGTATAAGTTTGAATAAATTAAACCGAAGCGTCAGGTGAAGCAATTATGGGAGCTGGGAAAGTTTAATTTGTGTTTGGGATGGAGAATAAGCTATTCTGCAGAATTCAAGAATGAATGATGTGTGATGTGGTCATTGAAGCAATAATTGTTCCTTTTCGTGTTCCAGTCGGTAACTATTCAATTTCAGAAAAGAAAAATGTCTTGTGAAGAATGCGTCACAATTTCATCAAATTCAAGGAATATTTGGGATGAGATATCAAGGCGATTCACCTTTTTTTTTCTCCCGAAGCGATTCAAAAGCTGGAAGCAAACCTTCTACAATTATGATCGGATATTCCCCCAAAAATTTTATAAACAATTCAATCCGTTGAATATTGCGACGACTTTTGCTACGCTCTTTTGCGGATCACATCTAGATTTAAACACTAGTTTATCTCAATCAGTTTATTGTTGAATAATAGTTTCAACTGATTTGGTGAGCATAGATATTATGGGAGTAACATAGATACTATGGGAGTCAGTGAGACACACTGTTCAGACTCTGAACAGATAGAAATTCTAGACCACACAGTTTATTTTTCTGGCAATAACAACTCTCAACGTAAAGATGGAGTCGGAATAATCGTAGCACCACACATAAAGGAAACGTTAAGGCTTGTGTCCAGCTTTCTGATAGAGTGATGCTTCTACAACTGCACGCATCCCGAGTGAACCTCAATATAATACAAGCATACGCACCTACGGCAGACAATGACGAAGCAACTATCGAGGAATTCTACGATCAGTTGAATTCCTTGATCAAAATGACTAAAAATCAGAAAGTAACGCTAGTTATGGGTGTTTTCAACGCCAAGGTGGGAAAAGGCGGGGTGCAGGATGTCGTTGGCGATTTTGGATTCGGGGACAGGAATGATCGATGAGATCGACTTGTTCGTTTTTGTCAAAAGCAGAATCTGGTCCTGTGTAATACATTTTTCAAACTGCCACCTCGAAGGCTACACACTTAGAGATCCTCTGCAGACTCTCCTGAGCACATTATTAGGAATCAGATTGACATTATTGCAGCTCCTATTAGATTCAGAAGCGCCATAAAATCGGCGAAAACTTATCCAGGAGCTGATATTTCATCGGACGACAACCCAGATGTGTGCAAACTGGAGGTTAAACTGAAAAGTCTCGAAAAACAGAACAAAATAAATAGAATCAACATCAAAAAGCTCTCTGATTCAGTATTAGAGAGCAGGTACAGAAAGTACTGAGAAAAGAAATAGAGTAAATCAGTGAAACAGATACTGGGGAAACGGAAAAATGGAAAAAAATAACTACAGCTATGCAAGAAACATGCTTAAGGTTCCTGAAGCAAGAAAAAGTTCAGAAGAAGGAGTGGATGACTCAAGACGTACTCGATCTGATGGAAGAAAGACAACTGCATAAGAACAAGGAGAAGTACCGACAAATACATAATTCAATCAGGAGGAAAATCAGAGAGGCGAAGGAGAAATGGTTGTCCGAAAAGTGAAGGGAAATTGAGGAATGTGAATGAAAATTTGACTCGTACAATCCATATAAAAGGATAGAAGAGCTGACAAAACAAAAGAAGACCAGATTGAGCATATGCATAATGGATCCAGGCGGAAACATAATAACAGATCCAATAAAAAAAGGAGAATTCGAATACTAGAATATGTGACCAACATCGGCTTGTCAGTATGATCAATCCGGTCCTTCACCGGAATCATCCATAACGGAATTTACTACAAATGCGAAGCGAACATCAGTGAGTCACAGTTTGGGTTCCGTAGCGTCCTAGGAACGAGAGAGGCTATTTTCAGTCTTCAAGTGCTTTTTCAACGCTGCAGGGATATGAATATGGATGTATACATATGTTTCATTGATTTTACCAAAGAATTCGATAAAGTTCTTCATGAGCAGCTACTTGAGATCCTCCAAAGAGCTGGAATAGATGACAAAAATATCCGCGTTGTTGCAAATTTGTATTGGGGTCAGTGCTCTTGGGTGAAGGTTGGTCACTCATACGCTGATGACATCGAGATCCGAAGAGGCGTTCGTCGTTTTAATTTATATTCTGAGGAAATTTTCAAGAAAGCATTAGAAGATACAACAGCGGGTGTATCAATAAATGGGGATATAGTAAACAACATAAGATACGCTGACGATACGGTAATACTTGCAAGCAGCATTGAAGAACTTCAGAATCTGATGAAACGATTACATGCAGTCACTCAGGAGTACGGTCTAGAATTCAATGCATCTAAAACTAAATGGATGGTGATAAGTAAGAACAGACAACCACCTACACAGCTCTCGCTCAACAACAAAAATATAGAGAAGGTTGAACCATATAATTACCTAGGAACAATCGTGGATGCTAGATGGGACCAGTCTGTCGAGATAATGGCAAGAATTGAAAAGGCTCGTGCTTCTTTCAATAAAATCAAAAAATTACTCGTCAGTAACGACTTATCGCTGACACTGCAGATAAGAACGATACGCTGCTTCGCATTTCCTGTTTTACTATATGGAGTGGAGGTCTGAACGGTGAGTGAGACGATGATGTGGAGACTCGAAGCATTTGAGATGTGGGTGTACAGTCGAATACTGCGGGTGTCTTGGACAGACCATGTTACCAATGTGGAAATTTTACGAAGAGTCGATAGAGAAAAAGAAGTCGCGAATACAATAAAAAAGCGGAAACTAGAATATCTTGATCACCTGATGAGGCACGACAAATATCGATTACTGCAACTGATTATAGAAGGTGAAGTGAACAGCAAAAGAGGCCCTGGGAGAAGAAGACACTCGTGCCTAAATAATCTGCGTCAATGGTTCGGGCTCAGTTCAGAAGTGCCGTCAGCAAAGTGATGATTGCCATCCTGATTTCCAATGTCTGCAACGGATAGGGCACATTGAAAAGAAGAATTTGGTGGATGCGAATATCTTCCAAAGCCATTCAAAATGGAAATGGGAATAAATCAGCTCCTTTTTCTATTGGAATAACAACTATTCAATATGAACAACGTTTAGAGAGAAATTGATGTCAGATAACAGAGAAATACCGGAAAATTATGCCAAATTTTTATCATGATAAAGGATAGGAAGATATAATATGCTGTTGTTCTGTTTTCATTTTACTTTTCGCATGCGCTCCCGATAATAACTGATAAAGTAATTACATATTTGGTTGCTTCTCTTCTGTTGGTCCTTTATGGTGCCGTAAAAGATTTTATATGGAAAGATACAGAGCGATTACAAAAGATGTCGGAAAGTTCGAACCAACTACGTCAAACATTACTTATATGTAATTGATTCCTTATTGTGTTCATTGGGGAAACATTTTCTTCGTTTAGTATAAATAATATAATACAATATAATATAATAATATATATTATAATAATATATACAATAATATAATTGTTGAGTAGATACCAAACTTGAAAGCTTCAGATTTGCGGCAGGTGAATATTCTGATACACCTTTCAGTGTACTAGTTTTTATCATATATGAAAATGCAAAAAATTTAGTTGTTTCGAATTGAAGAATGAACAAAACTTTAACCTTCTGATAATGGTGATTGTGGGTATGGTGTGGATTTTAACTGCCAAATGATGATTATTTTATCCATTAAAGATATATACAGATCAATTGAGATTTTGCTTGTCATTCTGATGGATTTGTGAAGGTGTGTACAAAACGAGGGTAGCATTGTGTGAAGCAATTCCGGAAGCCAGTGACGAATATTGTTATGGTGGAATATAATTAGGTCGCTGCACAGATATAGATGTTCTGCAGAATTTAAGAATGAATACTGTGTCGCACGGTCATTGAAGCAATCACCTACGGTGATGGTATTGGTGAATACTGTTGCATTTTAGATCAGGACAATTTTCAACCACATGACGATGCTCTTTAAAAGAATGCATTAAATTTGCACGCTGAGATTTAGCGATTTACCTTTTTCTCTCCTGAAACCAATCCAAGTGCAATCTGCAATTATGGGTGAATGTTCCCCAAATAATTTCTAAGCAATTCAATCAGTAGAATGTCGAGACAAGTTCTTATATGTCCTCTCTCAATTAACTATAGAAGACAGGTTAGACAAGACCAAATTTATTTGGTGGATGCGCAATATTTTCCAAAGCGATTCAAAATGATAAAGGAAATGAATCAGTAGCTTCTTCTATTGGAATAATAGCAGTTTACGGTGAGGACGCGAATATATATATATATATATATATATATATATATATATATATATATATATATATATATATATATATATATATATGCAGGCAATGATTATAACGCGTTAAATGTTTAAAGAGAATATATACATACTATAGAAGGCTTTCTCCCGGAAAAATCCAGTGTACGGACCTTAGTCAAGTAACACTGAATGTTACTCATTAATTAAATGTGTCAGATAACTATCGAGAGAAACCGGAAAATTCCAACAAGCTGCAAAAATCATGCAGTTTGTATGCAATTAATGCAGTTTGTATGCAATTACGATCATGACGAAGGATAGGAAGATATAATATGCTGGTCGTACTCTGTTCATTAAAATATGGTGACATTTTTGTATACCCTTCCGATTATAATTGATATATGAGTTATATATTTGGTTGCTATTCTTTTCTTTTGCCCGTAAAATATAAATATATATAATAAAATCTTACGGAAAGATACAGAGTGATTACGAAAGATGCCGCCAAATTCGAACAAATAAATCATTATTTATTGCGTTCGTTGTGGAAACACGTTGAAAACATATGGAAAATTGGAAATGTTGGAAAATTCGGTTAAACTGAAAAAAATCATAATAATAACATGATAGGTACGACATAACTTTCTTCGTTTAGTATGCTAAGTTTTTCAGGTTTGGTAATGAAAATAACTATTGAGTTGATATCAAACTTTAAAACTTTAGACTAAGGGCAGATCAATATTCTGTGAAATACACCTCTCGGTGTAAAGATTTTTATCATACATGAGAATGCAAAAAATTATATTCTTTGCATTGAACAATAAACATCAAAACATTCTGAAAATGGTGGTGCCACTGGTTAGGTTTTTATCCGCGATGGCGATTATTGTGTCTGTAGAAGATAACATTGTTGAATTTTGCTTCGTACAACTAAATAAAGTTATCTAGAAAAGGCTCGACGCCTCCGTGTAAATCGTAAATTTACGCAAAAATTTATTCTTCGCCATAAATCCACAGGTTTTAAATTCTGAACAAGGCTGAAACATGAAATTATGTTATATTTCTTCGATATTTCAGGTACCATTTATTTCGGAAGGTGTAATTTTTCAGCTGATTGTATTGAATCATTTGGAAACGCAGCGAAAAAATTCCATATCGAAAATTTGATTATCCTCGTCGTCTAATACTGGTTAAACGTAATCTGTACATACATGTTCTAGCTTTTTCCATGAATGTTTTAATTTTTTTTCTGAAAATCAAACCTCAAAATGTATATTTACATTAATTGTGAATTTTTCTTTATTTTATTACTTTAGTAATAAAGTCGAACTACATAGTAAGGAAATTAATAAATATAACTAATGTAAGCTTTGATATTTTCCGATAGAATTCGATAACTCAAAGATTTCTGAAAATCCATATGGTTGAGTTGCAATCTATTCAACTCATGCTTATGTGCTAACAACAGTGTCGTGCTTGTTCGATAATTTCAATACGTAATTTATCACATACCTATCGATTAATTTTTGAACACTATGCAATGATTTTTTCTATTATGTCACTACAAATGAACCATTCTTGGATTTTCTTTAGATTTTTGCTTTGGGGCATTGCTTCATATTGAATTTCATGATTTTCTGTCAACATGAATGATGAAATAATTTTAGCTTATTTCGTGTTCTTGAAATCATGCGAATTGGTTAACTCTCGCAAAATTTCTTGTGATGTAACTGCAGGTCTACAGTTTTTGTATTCTTCCTTTTACATGGGATATTTTTTATATTTCTTCACAGATCCAATAAATTGCAGATCAGAGTTTGCGACAATAATTTCAATTCGATACTTTTAGCCGTTCCGTAGTCAAGGCGTTCATCGTAGTGAAAAAACTTTTTTCATGATGCAACTAAATACAGTTCTCGAATTTTTTACGGAATCCGTGCAGAGAAACATTGCTTCTAACTAAATTTTGTTTCACGGTTAATGGTAAATACCATATATGATTTCATTCGTGGGGACCTATCATCCTTTTTAACGATTGTAGATATAAAATAATTGTTTCCATAAAAGTTAGTACGAAAATGTTTTCTTTGAAAATGCCATATGAAAAAAGTATATTTCTGGGAGAGTATGTTTGGTAATATCCAACAATTTGGAGATTTCCAAAAGCAATATTTAAGTACAACAGAAAGATTTATATAAACCTACATTCGAAATTATCTTCGAGTTTCTCATTTGCTCGATATAATCTTGGACCATCGAGTTTGGGATACCTGGTACATATATGTTTGTTCCTGCCTTTTCCGAGAGCGTCTCCAATTATTTTTTGAAAATCAGTTCTCATAAATATATATATTAACATCAATTATGATGTTATGTTAACTTTATTACTCGGGTATTCAAAATTTTTACCACTTACATATTAAAAGAATCAAGTCAGGATGCATACTAAACAAATTACAAAAAGTGAAGTAAACCTTGAATTGTACTATTAGTTCCGACAACTCACAGATCTCTGATGTACACACAACCAAATTTATTTGGAATCACTTGGTATTTCATATTATTGATTGTTCTTAACCAAAGATCTTTGACTACTTGTGAAGAATCAAGTTTTTGTTGTAAAAAACTGAATAGTATGAGAAGAAATGAACATGTTCGGGATTTTGTATCAGTCGTCATTGAGATTTGAAACTGTGAATTTCTAAATAAAAAAAGCCTAACATCATAATTGAAAATGCCTTACGTTGAATTGTCCAGGGTGACACAGAGGAATATAGCGGCCACAATGGGGGTATCACGGGGGTGATTTCAAAACCTACGCCCGATACGTGGAGCTATAATCTCTGCAACATACGCCTGGAAGAAGTCGTAGGAAGATCACTTCGAAAGAACAAGACCGCTTTTCGTGCCAAATTGCAAGAAAAGCAACAGGCATCAGTGTATCAGTCGAAACGATACGTTCAAGGGTTTATACATCAAAAGGCCCTTAAGAGTTCAAGAGCTAACCAGACAACAAAAAATTAACATACTTAATTGGTGTATCGAACACCAAAATTGGAATATTGAGAATCAGATGACCGCCGGAACCGGGTTTTAAGGTCGTGAAAGACAAGCTAGACTCCGAGCAGCGAGACAAATTCCGAAATACCAAGGGTCAGTTTGGTGCTTTGGGGTAGCATTATGCTGGGGGCAAAACAGATTTGATTTCGTTTCCTGCGAGTGTAACGGCTAGAAATAACGCGGACCGTGTGCTTGAGCCCATAGTGAGACTCTGGCGAGTTGCCCACGGTGAAAATTTCACTTTTATGCAAGATAATGCTCCTCCGCATACCAGCAACCTCGCGCGACATTATCTTGAAAAAGAGGACAATTAGATCGCGCCAGGATAATCCAAGAAGCCCACAACAGCTCAACCAAACCTTCACAGAAGAGAGGCAGAATATCCCCCCAGAAGAGAACGAAAACTTAATCCAAAGCAAGCCTAGACGTATTCAGGCTTGTATCAGGGCAAGAGGAGGTAATACAAGCTATTGAGGTCGAGAAAAACCCTACTCCGTGAGAAAACAATTTTCAATTTTTTACTACATGCGGAAAGAGTCTCTCATTTTTTATTTGTTTCTTTCATAAAATAAACCTCAATTCATTTCTTTTCTCAATTGAAATATCTCAATTCTATCAATCCTTCGAAATTTATAAAAGTCCTGAGGTAATATTCAAAATATCGGGTGATTTCATACAAAATTGGCTGTGTGTATACCGTAAATCGGTATCGCTGAGTTTCACATCTGTCTGAATCATTCTTATGTGCTAACATCGGTATCGTGCTAGTTCGATTATTTCAATACGTAATTTATTACATTGCTTTCAATTATTTTGTGATTATAATGAATAGATTTTTTCGTTGTCTTAGCAACCTTCTTTGATTTTTTCCTCAATTCTTGCGTTGACTGAAAAGTTTGATTTTTTATAGCTTCCAGAGACTGCAAACGTTCATTCCAACATGATGATGAACTTGAAGGTTTTAAAGAAGGCAAAAGCCAGAGAAAAATCAAAATAGAGAAAAAATCGAGTAAAATACAAAAATGCATGAATGCTTTTTGGTTAGATTGTCTATACCAGGATGTCTTTCATGTTTTGCAGGCTGAGTCATAGAGGACATCATCACCTAGCTCTAAGTACTAAAAATGAACCTCTGATTAGTTAATATAAATCCGAATCATCAGTTCTATGCGTTATAAAATTTTCAAACAATTATCCCCACCAGAATATCTTCGTGAATTGATTTCTATTTTCGGCATTGAAGCACCATACCAGTCAACAGTTTCCTGTTGGTATTAAGAATTTAAACGTAAAAAGGTTAAGCTTAGCGACGATTCAAGGCAGGTTCACAAATAACAGTCGTCATTCAAGAAAATGTGAATGGTATGCATAAGATTATCCAGGGATATCGGCATGAAACATATCTACACATTTGGGGCATCTTTGCGGATTTCAAATACAATACAAAAAATTTATAACTAGGAATTGCATATCATGTTTTTCATTGGCCACCGCATCTGTTGAATGAAGAACAAAAAGCTGCAAGCGATCACGAGATTGTCAGTTGTGATGAATATTGGATTTATTCATACGAACGAGAAAATAAGCGCACCAATGTTCTGTTTTGTTGTTCCAAGGGTAACAAAACCGGCGAAAGTTATCGGTGCTCGAAGTGTCTCCAAAAGATGGTCACAACGTTTATTTCAAAACAGGTCATGTAGCGACAATTCCTTCAGAAGATCAAAGAATACTGTCGATTGGTACTCAACCATTTGCTTACCACATCTCAAGTGTGCTTCGAGAAACTAACCCCAATCATCCGAATCATCCTAACCAAGACAATGTAGGTTCGTGTCTGTCTCAATGATTCATTTTACTTTTCCCAAAAGCAGGAACGAACTGTGTGCTCAAAAGATTAATTTTCAGAAGAAGTTGTTGATGCCTTTCAAAGGTCACTGCTTCCAAAATTGGTTTGAACGAAAGCAGAAGTGTATTAGTCTTCGCGGGAATACTTCGCAAAGCAATAAAGATCTCCTCGTAGTCACCTAACTGATTCTTGTGATGCTAATATTCTTGGGGACATTTTTGAATCTCAGCTTGTGATTTTTAACGATTTAAGATCTAAAATAATTGTTTTGATGAAAGTTAGTCAGAAAAATATTTTCTTTGAAAATGCCAAGTGAAAAATTATGTTGCATGGAAAAGTATATTTGGTGATATTCAACAACTTGAAACTCCCAATTTGAATCCCTGCATTCAAAATTTTCTACGAGATTTTCGTTTACCCGATATAATCTTGGATCATCGACGTGATACCTTGTACATATTTATTCGTTCTAGTTTTCTACGAGAATGTTTTCAATTCATTTCTGAAAATCATTCCTTAAAATTTATATAAGCATTAATTGTGATGTGTTAATTTTATTATTCGGGTTTTCAAAGTTTTCACCACTTACACAATGAAATAATTAAGTCAGAAAATATACTAAAGAAATTAAAAATGTGAAGTAAGCCTTTAAATTATCCGATTAAATCCGACAACTCAAAAATCTCTAATGTATACCGCAGATCGATATCGCTGAGTTTCACATCTGTCTAAATCATTCTTATGTGGTAGTCGTCGTGCTAGTTCGATTATTTCAATACGTAATTTATCACATGGTTTTCGATTATTTTGTGATTACAATGCATTGATTTTTTCTGTTATCATTGCAAATGAATCTTTTGGATTTTTTCTTCATTCTTCCGTTAAGACATTGCTTCTTATTAGATTTCCTGAGACCATGAGAATTAGTTCATTCAAGCTTTTTTTTGTGGTCAAACTACAATCCTATTCTTCTTATATTTCTCCTTATTCTCCTTAGGTAATCTGCAAACACCCTATAGTATTCTATTCTATAGTATTTTGTAGTTTCGAAATGTGAAGCAAAGTGCGATATACACAGCCGTATTTTGTGATTGCGTTTGATTTTGTACAGCTTCCAGTGACTGCGGTTTCAACATGAGAATGATCTTGAAGGTTTTGAAAAAGGCAAAAGCCAAAAAAACAGCAAAGAAGTGAAAGAATCAGGTTGAATACAAAAAATGCGTGAATGCTTTGTTGGTTGCATATATGGGGATGTCTTTATGTTTTGTTTGCTAGGTCATAAGGGACACCATTGATCCATTGTAACTAATAAAATGAACTATAATTAGTTGATATAAATCCAAAAATTTAAGTTCTATGCATGCTGTGTTTTAGCGACAACTGTCGAAATTGACAAGTGGAAAAATGGAATTAAACTATGAGTATTTCCGCGCAATAATTTTCTACAATTTTCAAATACAATAATCTCAACAAGAATATATTGGCGAGTTGGTTTCTGTTCTCGGCATTGAAGCACTACACCAGTCAAAAGTTTCCTGCTGGTATGGAGAATATAATGGCAAAATGATTAGATTTAGCGACTATACAAGGGCAGAGGCACAAAAATAGTCGTCCCTCAAGAAAATGTGAACAGTGCGTAAAATTATCCAAAAGAGCGGTATGTAAAATATCGAGAGGAATTGTTGAAATTTCAAAGACCTCATACAAAAAATTTCGCAAGAAGAATTGCGTGTGAAAAATTAGTTTCCTGTTGGTTACCGCATCTGTTCACCGAAGAACAGAAAGGTGTAAGGGTAAATTAGTGTCAAAAGTTCTGGACCGCCAATCGAAATCACTGAATTCTACATCTGTCTAAATCAGGGTGCTCAAACTTGAACTGCTGAGTGCTGAGTTAGGTTAAGTTAGGTTCCTCTCTATAATATCAATGAAAACTCAGATATTCAAAATTGCGAGTTTATTGGTTGTTACAAAACAAAAGAGTTGGATATGGTGTTAAACTTAACTAAGGAGTGACTTTGGATGTTGAAACGTGGCACTGCATGTCCTCAGCATACTTTTCATAAGATGGTACGCAACCAATGAGTGCTAATCGCAAGCATGATGACATACGATCGTCAGTTAGTCGATTGCGATATTTTCACTCAATTATTATCATTTCAGAAAATGCAGACTCGCACAAGTAAGTTGACCCATACATTGCTTTCAGTTGAGTTCATATCGAACTTACTTGCTATATAAGTAGCTAATTCCTCAATCTTTTACATGAAAAAGGATAACTCATAAATGATCATATATTTGCCAGTTTAATGCAATTATAAAACGCAAAACGAATTCAGTCTCATATGTATCATAATTCAACTGAGGAATCCTTGCTTTCGAAGACGGAAAAACTTGAAACTTGATCTATCATAAGTTGAAATTTACTTTTGAATGCGTTTACAGCGCTAATCATCTCAATAATAGTTTTTCCTTTATCTTGAAGCTCCAACCTAATGGTGTGTAAGTGCATTGTGATGTCAGTCAAAGATGCAAAATCTGTGTGCGAAGAGTTAAATGAGGATTATTTGTAATAATTTCATAATTTTATATTAATCAGGTAGAACCATACTTTAGCCCCATCTGTTGTTCCATGAAAAATAAAAAAAGATAATCGAAAATATCTTTTCAATATAAATAACACAAGGTAGCGCTGGCTGTTCGGGAAATTTAAATAATAATTTATTGCGAGGATTCGGGAATGCTCCTTTCTGAAACGAGAAACAGTACTGGGTAGATTGATGAATTTTGAAATAACTATTTATATTGTTACATACTTGAAATTTGATTGGATTTAATAATTCAATTGAAAGGACTGTTAACCACTGGAGCGAGTAGATTGATATGTTATGATATGTACTGTAACAACATTGTAGGGCATTTATTATGTTTGATTGAATTTTCCAAATTACTTCAGAAAGTGGTTCAAGTTTTCTATATAATTATATCCATACATTGTTGGTTCAGTAGATTAAGAGATATCAAGTCTGACCAGCATAGAAATACTTCAATTATATCACCTTAATACTTACCTGGAAGGAAGCACCGGTATATTTATAAAAGTATACGTTTTTGAGAAAACTTGTTCCAGTGACGTAGCAAACAGTTTGTAAATGGTAGCACATACAGCGCAGGTATTTATCTAGACAATGTTCTATAAACGGGGCAAAGAGTATACAGAGTGATTGCTACAAATTTCTTCGTGAGCTTTAATGAATATTAAATAGAGACAGTTTAATGTAAAAAAGTTGATTCGAGTTTCAGATAAGATAGAATTAAGACATAAGGAGTTTATTGGGTTAGTTTTAGTAATAATAAATTATAATAGGCTAAGAATTAGATGATGATGAACTGAAAACAATTATCATTCAGTTGAACTGAAAAACAATTATCATTTTAGAAAGGAATATTTCTGAATAGCCAGCGATTAGCAAATTGTTGCAAGTATCATCACCTCTTTCGCCTAGAAAAACTGTTATTTCGGGCAATAATTTTGAAACTTTTCTAGGAATTTTCCGCGACTCAACTGACGTCCGTGTGAAGAACTAAATCATTGTGCTTAGCTGACTCCCTATCTTCCAACTGCAACTTAAAGAGCCGCCGTTGCAAGCTACGTGCACGGATGGAATTCACAATTTTTGTTGCAATGCCCATAATTTCCTCCGTGTTTAAAACTTTGAACACAAAACTTGTTGATGTATAATGCAATGGAATGAAAAAAATGAAGGGAAATCTTCATTAGCTCGACACAATGCCACAAAACCGTTTTTGTTTCCAGTCATTGCTGGTGCTCCATCGGTTGTAATGCACACTAATTTATATATTGGTAGCTTGTAGTTTATACAAGAAAATGTATGAAGAAAACGTCATATATATCTTCGCCACGGGTCTTCCCCTTCAGAGGAATGATTGTCAAAAATTCTTCCTTAGCCAACATGTCATTGAATACCATCCGAATAAAAATACACAGCTGGGCAGTGTCTGTCATATCGGTGGATTCGTCGAACTGTAAAGAAAATTATGTACATTTCATGATATCATGTTTTAGTTTATCTGCCATGTCCTGACTCATGACTTCAATACGCCTTGTGACAGTCGGACGAGATAACTGAAGTTCTCTAATAGCAGACATGATTTCTGTTTTATTTTTAAAATCTCCAAATAAAGTCTCACCCGCTTCGATAAATGCTTCCTTCACAACCGATCCATCTTCGAATGGTTTCTTGTGTTTCGCCAATATATGAGATATTTTAAATGACGCGATCGTAGCAGCTTTTGATTGTTTGGCTGGTCTTGTGAACATGGTTTGTTCTTTTTTCAAACAAGATATCAAATCGCGTACTTTGCTCTTTCAATTTTCAATTCACTCTGTGGCGGAAAATCTTTGTCATAGTTTTTATGAACCGTTTTATGATGCCTCTCTAAGTTACCACGCTCAGGTGTTGCAACCGACTCACGACAAATAAGACAAATGCACTTATCCTTCACCATACAAAAAGAAATTCTTCCTCCCAATCATTATTAAAATTATACGTTTTAGATTTCTTCGCTGCACTCATTTTGTATTATTTAATAATAAACTTTGTATCAACGTAGTATTGCAGTCAAGTTACAATTCAGAATGACTCCAATTACTGCAGGCGCAACATTGATTTTGGCGTGAACGAAAGTCTCGAATGTTCTCGTCAAACGCGCTGCCCGAAATTTCTAGAAAAGCGGCAAGAATAAAAACGTGGCTTTCTTTGACAAGTACCGCGCGTTCCTTTGGTAAAGCCGCCTTTTGCCGGGAGCAGAGTGATATTTTGTTACATAATAAATGTTTGTAGTTTAGTTACCTACTTATTAAAAATTCATTTCTTCTCGAGATCTACTCAAAAATACTCGCGATCGACTATTTGAACACACCTGGTCTAAATCATCCTTATGTACTAACAGGCGACATGTTTGTTCGATTGTTGCAATACGTTGTTTATCACACAGCATTTGTTTATTATATTCATAGTTTCTTACCTCACAAATTCACACATCGCCGCATAATTTGGAACATTATTACCCTCGCAAATGAGCATTTGCTCATTTTTTCTGTCGTGTGTCGAATTGATTATGGCTTTAAAACATTGTTTTTAGTTGAATTTCATTTTGTTCAATTATTTGTTGATCTAACTATAATTCTGAAGTTTTTGTATTTTTCTTTTCACTGGGATATAAGACAGCTTCTTGCTAAAATACCCCATCGCTTTCTGTTCATTTGTGAGTGTCGATATTTGAGGCAGAATGCGATATTTTCTGGTTTGTTTTCTGAATTTTTTGCGAGGAAGGTTTCACTTAAAACGCAATTTTTCGAGAAAGAAAAATTATTGAACAATTACTGAATTAAACTCAGATTTCATCGATGTACTGTTGAGTTCGTGATGAATTTTTTCTGACCTAGACATTTCGGGTAACTCATGTTATTTCGTATTTTGAATTGGAAAAAAATTAAATTGTAACAGAAGATTTAAATGAATCTTGAAGTAAACTATGTGGCGAAATACCATTGAGAATCACTGGTAATCTTCAAAGAATTATAATGGATGTCATTCGCAATCATCTACGAGAAATTCTGACAGATTAGGTTAGATTCTAGAAATCTAACTTACCCTCTACCCGCTAGTTATTTGTTTCGTTTCGAGTCTTCCTCACGGAGAATTGAAAGGAATGGAAGACTAAATTCTAGTGAATGCAGACTCGATACATGCCTATTTTAATCTAACAGAAATAGTACTCGAGCATTTTGACTATATTGGGATCGATTTCCAGATCGTGATGAACTAAAGCGCCGCAAGTTTTTCAGGCTCGGAAAAAACTTACACAAAATACGGTTCACCCAAAAATCGAAAACTACCGAAAGGAAGATTAACGATGAAATGAAATTGAATGTCTTTTTGGGTGTAAAGTGTACGATAAAGTTCAGTGAAACCGAGACGTCAGCGGGGGATGTTCGATCTGCTTTACGATGACTTAAACACAAGCCTTATGTTTTCAAAAAGTTCAAGATGTTGAAGAATTTTTTACTGATATAATGCATTCAAATTATTTTTGTTTCAGAACTATCATTTGGACTGATGAGTGTACTTTTACAACAATCGTCATTTCAATAGAAATAATTTTAGACATTGGAGCGTGCAGAATCCGTATATCATAATGAACAATAATATTCAGCGAAAATTCGACGTGAACTTCTGGTAAGTCCATTATTGAAAAAGTTAGATTGCCGCAGTTTTCATTGAAGAAAACAATCAGAACATGATGATTAAATTTTAATTGGAACATCACAAGATTTCCTCGATGATCTTCCGGAAGAATGAAGAAAAATTTACTTTCAACAAGATGGTGCTGTTTGTCCATAACGCAGGTTGGAATGTGAACTGAGTGAACAATATCTTTGAGGTTCAATGAATGGAGATAAGTGGTCCTATTAGGTGGCCAGCCTGCTCCGCAGATTTGACTTCTCCGGATATTTGACTCTTGAGTAACCTACGGGATCGAGTTTAATGCACTCCACCAGAAAATTTGGACGTGTTGGAAGAAAACAACAACCTCCTGTCAAGAAATTCCTTTAGATGTTGTTCTAAATGCAACACCTACCCATTGTGTATTTAATAACATGGAGGGCATTTTCAACAATTTCTATGAAATTTTTGATGGAAGTTGAGTTTTCTATTACAAAGTTTTCGGTTTATTGAAACATGTCTTCACTTTCTAAATTTTTTTGAGTATGGTAAACTTTCAGAGATCTCATCATAAATTGGAAATCGATCCTGATAGAGTCGAAACGCTGGAGCACTATTTCTGTAAGGTTGAAGATAAACTTGCATCATGTTTTCATTCGACCTAGAGGGGAGGTCCCTAACCTGTCATAATTTATCTTTAATGATTGCGAATGACATCCAATATAATTCTATGAAGAGTGCTCTGTGCTTTTCAATAATATTTCACCACAAACATTACTTCACGATTCATTAGAATCTCCTTTTGCGTTTTGAGTCTTAGTTTACGCAAAATACGTAAAAATGTGAGTTATCCGAACTGAAATAATGGCCAAAACACTTTTCAGGACAGAAAAATCTTATCATGAACTTAAGCAGTCTCCCATTATTTTAGAATTTTTTCGATGAATTTGAAATGTGAGATTTCTTTCGAAATTTTTCGATAATTTCAGTTGAGAATATTTCAATCTATTAGAATATCATTCAAAATGCAATTCGGTTCTTCATTGAAATCGATAAATATTCATAGAAGCTATAGCTTGAAGCGTCGAATTTTTCGATTGCGTGCACTCAGAGATTTGATTTTTCACAGTTCCAAAAGATTGTCGACTTGAATATTCGGTTTCAATTTTAACTCTGTACCTTCATCTGTTTCTGAGAAAAGAGTGTTAACAGACATGCGGTAAACGATGCTATTTTATAAGAGTTTCATTTTGTCTTTCGGGGAATGGAATACTAAAACATACGAAACTTCCACTTGGGAATTCGCAAAATCCTTCAATTGTTAAGAAAGGTACATGGAAGTGCAACTTTCTGAAAAAATTTTGTTGCTATTAGTGCTGCGTGAACGAAGAGTCATTTTGAAGTAGGATTGGCAGTTCAGGGTTGAGTGACATTTTTCGGCAGTGAAAATAAAGGAAGAAGAAGTTAATATTTACAAATTTTTCAGAATGCAAACGATCCACACCAATTTGATGAATGATAACATATGGCGTTCCAGTAAGTAATTGTTATTACCATTTCCACATACGTTGATATAATAAAATTCATAACACGCACGTCATAGTCCAGTAAATCGCAAACGTTGCACAACTGTCGGCAGCCGAATGGACAAAGAACCTCACACAATGAATTTTTTCGGAATGTTGAATACGACCTTTCTCTCCCACACCATTCTTCCCCATTCACGGAGTGTTTTTGGGGTTCTTCCAACAGGGACGAACTAAGGCATAAAATAAAATTAAATAAGAACACGAGAATGAAAGGAGGTACAGGTGGGCAAATTTTTCTGTTTCAGTTCAGCAGCAAGGTAATATATTATAGTTAGAGAAAAATGACCTCCACTCTCACGATCTCTTTTTCAGGGATCGATTTAATGGCGCAAACATTCTTTTCGTATTGAAATTGTTTGAAACTTCTCAAATTTTGGGAAAGTCGTCATTAGGGATAAATCAGTTATTACCAAAGTTTCATAAGAGGTTGACAATTCTAAATGCACTATTTTGAGTAAAATTCAGTGGGGTGGAAGAGAATTTCGGTACAACAGAAAGCTTTATTTATATCGTTTGAACCATTCATTTGAAATTTTCTCCGAGTTTTCAACATTTCTCGAATTTTGGGAAAATCTTTCAGAAATTACTCAGCTATTATCAAAGTTATGGGAACTCGTGGCGGGACGGGGTACTTAATTTGTAAGCGTTAAAATGAGACAATACAAATACTTCGACAGCTATAGGTTTATCTACTTTTCAACATAGAAACAAAAGCGGACTTCTCTGAATTAACAATAACTATGAAAAATTTAGTTTCAAAAGAGTAGAAATTTTCAATTCTGCCTAGGGGTAGAAGGGAAATGGACCCGGGACACGACGGGTACTAATTTTGACATAGATCATATATACAAATACTCTCATTGTCATCACTATTTAGACCCACTTTTTACAAATGCTACAAGAACAGCAACCCTCACTAGATTTGGAGTATAAATCATGGCAATACAAGCAGATCGCGTCTTCATCTTCTGAGTTTTCTTGAGATTCAGTGTCGTTCTTTTTGTTTGCTTGTTTAAGTTTTCTTTCTTCAGGCATGTCTTTTCTTCTCTTCTAAAACTGGTCGTTAATTAAATTTTTCTACGTATATTGGGTTAATTTAAATTTCCTCAGTTCTGTTTCTTTATTTTTCAACATCAATCGTTGGTTTAATTTTTCTACATTTGCTTTTTTTAATAGTACTTCGTAATTCGTTAATAGATTCTCCTAATTCGGTTTTATAGGAGAGGAGGTTAGGATCGCCACTTTTCTGCTCTTTCTCGTAACTCTTTACATGTCCGCTTTTACTTTTGGCGATATGAATGAAAATTGATCTTAGCAACAGTACGGATAGGAGGATCGGGCATCTAGGAACATCCAGGTTTAGAATCGAGATTATTGTTTACTGGTGATGCAAGATTCTCATGATTTGTGGGCACGCACGTATCATTTTCGACAAGGGTTTCATATGAAACAGATAATAGGTGAACGGAAGGCGCTTTTGTAGATGCCATAAGATCTACAGGTGACGGAGTATCTTGGGATATTTCAAAATTTGACAGTTCATTTGCGTCGGGAGGGCGCCAGACTGTTGTCTGGGGGGTCATGCTGCTGTTTATTTGAAATCAGTCAATAATTTCAAATGAGTATATACTACTTCTGTCTTTCTGAAGTACTGATGGTTTCGAGCAATACTATCATTTCAAAATTCGAAAAATGATATTTATACTTTATGTTTCTCTTATCAACATTAATTCATGAAAAAGTTCCGTTCAGAAAAAGAAAAGTTTCAGGGTCATTTGGGTTAATAATATACGAGGTATGCCAATTAAGTTCGCGGAAATGTGCCCGGACGGCCCGGAAAGTACATGCATACTTGAAAATACCTTATATTCCTTTGCAATAGTGTCCCTTGAGCTCGATGCACCTGCGCTACAGTTGAACCCACTGTTGAAAGCACACCCTGAACCCACTAGAAGAAAAGTCCCTCAGAACCGCCGTCGTGATGCTTTGGACTTCCGAAACTCAGTCATATCTGTTTCCTTTGAGGTACTACTTCAACTGTGGTGGTGGAAGTGTTGGAATGCCGTTTTTGGTTAAAAAATCACGAACTGCGAATGAGGAGTGGCCGGAGCATAGTCATGATGAAGCCCCTATCCGCGCTGCGCCAATTCGAGTCGTACACGAAACACACGGGCCTTCAGACGAAACTTCAATGTAGAATAATGCGTTGACTGTCTGACCTGCTGCAACGTATTCGTGGTGTACAACTCCATTAATATCGAAAAATGCGATGAGTGAAGATTTCACTTTCGATCTTGTCATTCTGGCTTTCGTGGGACGCTTATCCCCCTTCTCTACCTACTGCATGCTCTGCCCCTTGGTCTCAGGGTCGTCTTCGAACACCCACGACTCGTCAGGAGTGATAACATTCATCAATTCGAGAAATAATGTCTTGACAGATGGGCAATCCTAGCTCTTTCTGCTCAACTGTGAGCACTTTGGGAACCATTTTCTTACACAGCTTACGCATCCCTAAATCTTCGTGTAGCATCTGCCGGAACGTCTCCTTGTTGATGCCCAACTCGTCTTCCAACAATCTAAGGCTTACCCTACGGTCTCCGAGCACTCGCGATCGCAGCCGATCGAGGTATTGTGCGTTTCGAGAGGTGTAGGGAGCTCCCTCGCGCGGATCATCCTCCACTAACTTTCTGCCGCTTCTGAACCGCTTTGCCCAATCGTAGACAGCTGATTTTTTCAGACAATCTTCCTTATACACGTCGGTTAAGTGTTTCATAATTTCCACAGAAATCTCGTCGCGTTTCTCTAAAAATGTAATCATTATTCTTTGCTCAATTATTTTACCACTCATTTTCACGACCGTGGGTCAAAACAGGTCGGTGTTCAAAGAACAATAAAACACGAAGTATACAACAGATCAACACGAAACTTGCACAGACTAACGCAGAAATCAATTCTGTTTCGACTGAAAGCATTGCGAACGCTGCAGAGTTACCAGCCGCCTCAGCATTGCCAACTTCCGCGAACTTAATTCACATACCTCGTACTTTTTAGGGGCATTTAATTTTACGAACAAGGTGTTTAAACATTATTCCTCAATTTGGCAAATTTCAAACACGAAAAAGTAAACTTTTTGAATATAATATTATTGGCTTCTTTGATTAAAAGCATATTTCGAAAAGGTTTGGATCTGTATTGGGTTCTCCTATACCTAAAACAGCTCGATTTTGTCGAAATTCAATTTTAGCTGACGTATGTTATTTATAGTCCATTTGGTAAAGACGTAGAGTAATGAAAGCTCATTAAGTATCCAAATATGGTACTTGGGCAAATTAAAGAATAAATGTAATTTCTATGACTTTGTCTTGGAAGTCACCAATTTGTCGGATCTTTGATAGAGACCCTAGTAGAAATCTTCAACTGTCTGACTACGATCTTCTCGATCTTGCGAATATTGCTTTCCTCGTTTTATATAAAATGTTTACTTTATACGTCTGAAATTTGTAGTTGTAGTAGTAACGTAGACGAATGTGGTTAGGTGCTCTTCCAAAATAAAATTTCATGATTTATATAATATATATATATATATATATATATATATATATATATATATATATATATATATATATATATATATATATATATATATATCATCTATAATATGATCCAGTTCCCACATTTTATTTTCTTCTTTAATGGCTAGATTTATACAATTTTTCTAGCTTTGGGATGTAACACTTCATATTATATAAATGAAGTATGACGTCTTTTATCTTATAACTTGTGTTCTTTTTAGCCACTTCATCCTTTACCTGTGCCCATATTAGTTTAATCGGATTCAATTCGCAGTGGAGGACGACTGATTACTTCTCGATGTTTTCCCGTTTCGTCAATCTTATATTTTTGTACGATTTTTTATGTGAATTTCCAATTGATAATAATTCTTTTTATGCCATATTTTCTTCAGAAGAAATATTTTTATCCGTCAGCCATCTGATGATGTCTGCTTCACGCCATGAAGAATTTGACGATAATTCAATCTGTCGCGAATGGTAGCTTGCGTTATCCATTATTACAGGGTGCTCAAACGGTCGATCGCGAGTCCTTTTTGAGTAGATCTCGAGAAGAAAAAAATTTTCAATAATTAGGTAACTAAACTACTAAAATTCATTACGTTATAAAATAACACTCTGCTAGCGGCATCAGGTGGCTTTATCAAAGGAACGCGCGGTACTTATTAGTCAAAAACAAACGAAAACCGAAAATCATAAACATAAAAAAAGAAGAATTCCTCCATTTGTCTAGTCGACCAGTCAATCGCGAGTGCTTTTTGAGTAGATCTCGAGAAGAATTGAATTTTTAATTAGTAGGTAACTAAACTACAAAAATTTATTACGTAATGAAATAACACTCTGCTAGCGGCAAAAGGCGGCTTTATCAAAGGAACGCGCGGTACTTGTCAAAGAAATGCCGCGTTTTTTATACTTGTTGCTTTTCTAGGAATTTTGGGCGGCGCGTTTGACGGGAACATTCGGGACTTTCGTTCACGTCGACATAAATGTTGCGCCTGCAGGAATTGGAGTCATTCTGAATTGTAACTTGAAGGCAATACTACGTCCATACAAAGTTTATCATTAAATGGTACAAAATGAGTGCAGCGAAGAAATATAAAACGTATCATTTTAATAACGATTGGGAGGAAGAATTTTTCTTTCGTATGGTAAAGGTTAATACAATTGTCTTATTTGCCGTGCGTCAGTTGCTATTCCTAAGCTTGGTAACTTATAGAGGGATCATAAAACGGTTGACAAAAACTATGATAAGGATTTTCCGCCACAGAGGGAATTAAGAAAACGAAAAGTACGTGATTTGATATCTTGTTTGAAAAAACAACCATGATCAAAAGAACAGCCAAACAATCAAAAGCTGCTACGATCGCGTCATTTAAAATATCTCATATATTGGCGAAACCATTCGAAGATGGATCGATTGTGAAGGAAGCATTCATTGAAGCGGGTAATATTTTATTTGGAGATTTCTAAAATACAACAGGAATCATGTCTGCTATTAGAGAACTTCAGTTATCTCGTCCGACTGTCACAAGACGTATTGAAGTCATGAGTCAGGACATGGCAGATGAACAAAAACATGATATCGTGAAATATACATACTTTTCTTTACAGTTCGTCGAATCCGACATGACAGACACTGCCCAGCTGTGTATTTTTATTCGGATGGTATTCAATGACATGTTGGCTAAGGAAGAACTTCGACAATTATTCCTCTGAAGGGTAAGACCCGTGCTGAAGATATATATAACGATTTCCTCAATCTTGTAAAAAACTACAAGTTACCTATATATAAATAGGTGGGCATTACAACCGATGGAGCACCAGCAATGACTGGAAATAAAATCAGTTTTGTGGCATTGTGTCGAACTAATGAAGGTTATACATCAACAAGTTTTGTGTTCAAAAGTTTTGAACACGTTGGAAATTATGGGCATTGCATTGCAAAAATTGTGTACGTCGCTTGCAACGGCGGCTCTTTAAGTTTCAGTTGGAAGATAGGGAGTCACTGAACACACTGATTTGGTTCTTCACACAGACGTTAGCTGGTTGAGTCGCGGAAAATTTCTAGAAAGGTTTCAAGAATTATCGCCCGAAATAACAGCTTTTCTAGACGAAAGACGTGATGACACTCAGATGTTGAAAAACGAAAAAGGCTGACTCCGGTTGCTTTGAAAGTACAGAGCTTATGGGATTCTGTTTCAATCTTTGAAATATAGACATGTGGGTTGCCCCCTTTCACGAAAACAAACTGAATAATTTTCAGAAGTTGTATTCAAACATGTCGAATTTTGGAACTTTTCAAAATTTTAATTTTAAAGAAGAAGTTATCAGTTTTTATTCGTGAATCAGCAATATGAATTGAATAATAAATTAATTTTGACATTTATTATTATGAGCATGGAGAACACAGGAGATATCTACGATCTGCTTTCACTGATGAATTTTCCCCGAAAATCTATGACTGAGAGAGGGAGTTATTTTCCCTATTTGTATCATTTCACATAGCTACAGCATTGAAACATTGAAAATGAGAAGCTCAGCTAATTAACGAAACGAATGGACTTTTCTCTTCAGAAATAAAAGAATAAAGTCGATATAAAAATAATGGTATATCAAAAAGCAAGAAACCCACACTTTAATTTCGAACATCCTAGCTTTTTATTGTCAATTTTGAATGTGGTAAATATAAATTATATAAAAATTATTATTAACTATAAAATTGGAAAATTATCCTGCAATTCGAAATTTCAAGTTATTTTTATTATTGAGGTCTTCAGGCTTGAAACATGACGCAGTTACTTTCCTAGGATTGTAATGAGATGGTACTACTTCTTGCATTCATAAGTAGGTGGATCAATAGGTGTCGAAATTGGGTTCGCTGCTACAGTCTTCACAAGGGCTCCAAATATACCATACACTTCCAATATAAACTTCTTTTCCATTAAACAATTGGGACCTTATATAAATGGAGAAATGATTCATTTCAATGCAATTTAACATTCCAGAAGGAATTAATCAGAAACTCAACACATCATTCACCATCAGATGATCGAAGGCTCAATGAAGAAATGGCGTCGTAGCTAGATTATTTCCTGGTTTTTGTTTCTCGGACTCAAAAATTCGTGACATAAAACTACAATATTAATTACGTGAAATGATAATTGAAATCCAGCAGTCGTAAATTCCAATAAATGAATCGATCAAAAAATTACTTTACCTTTTTGAATTTCACTAGCATGCTTACCACTTTCAATGTAATATCTAAAAAAAAAAAGAAGAGGTCGCACCATTTCCTCAGCTTTTCATAACAAGAAAATGCAACCCAGTAATAAGCATTCATCCAGTTTTCAGTTGGTGTGCAATATAATCCTAGCCAAGCAGAACGTCCCATATCATTTCAACCATACAGGGTGTTACATAATAGTATGTCACAACTTGAGAGGGTAAATATACGTGCAATTTTAAGAAAAAAATTTATATATACATAGGTGCGCAAAAGCTTCGTTACGGATCTGCAGGGTGGTTTTTTCTTCATAATTCCTTCAGTTTTTGAGATATTCATCCCAAATTTGGAATGCAAGCTATTTTTTATAGCCTCCATCATTGCACGTCCTAAATTTTAACTAGAATCTACAAGGTGTTTTCTTTTTCGGAGCCATGTCTTCTTTTGCCCTTTCAAAAACTTTTTTGCAGTACGCCAATGATCAGCGTACAATCAATTTTCGTCATCTTCGTTCACTTTAGAAACTTTTTTGGCACTCGTAAGTTTTTCGTATCTCCAACCGTTCTCGAGCAAAAAATTATTAAACGATTGTGAGCATTCGCTGAATTGAAAGCACTTCTAATTAAAAGAATTACTAGTAGGCTTTGATTTTTTCATTTATTTATTTATTTTGACAGTTGCTAAAATTGAACCAGTGTCTGCTCGAATTGTTTATTAACTTAACGATTAGTTTTATGACTTTTGAATTATTGCTGTAAGAAAAAATGGCCAATTCGGCGTTTGTAAAATTTGGTACATTGGTACATTACATGTACGTTGTGGTTGAAGGGAACACAACAGAAGCTAGGCGATTATATCAGATGCGCTTTCCAAATCGAGTAACACCAGACAGGCGAATATTATCAAATATCCACAGAAGGTTGAGGGAAACTGGTACTTTCACTGCAAATAATCATTTAAAAGGTGCAACTCAAACTATGAGAACCCCAGATATTGAGGAAGCAGTTTTGAATTGTATTGATTTGAATCCTCATGTGAGTACAAGAAAAATTGGAAATTGGTTGAATATTTCACATGTTCCAGTTTGCAGGATTCTCCACGACTTTTATTGTACACGTTTCATATTCAACGCGTCCAAGCTCTACAAAAACTTCGTTACGGACCTACAAGGTGTTGAAATTTCCGGGTAAAATTGGTTTTTCCTCAAAACTCCTGCAGTTTTTGAAATATTCAGCCCAAATTTGGAATGCAAACTATTTTTTACAGCCTCCATAATTACACGTCCTAGATTTTATCTGAAATTCACAAGGTGCTTTCTTTTCGAGGCCATGTCTCCTTTTGCCCTTTCAAACTTCTTTGCAGTACGCCACTAATCAGCTTACAATCAAATCTCGTCATCTTAGTTCAATTTAGAAACTTTTTTGACACTCGTAATTTTTCGTATCTCCAACGATTTTCGAGTGAATAATTATTGAATTTGAATTATTTGAATTGTATGTTATTTGCTATATAAAAAAACAATAGAAATACTTGATAAGTATTGCCCAAAATTTGCTTTTATTTTGATAGCTCGTCTTTTGAGACTCAACTTATAATTATTCAATGTCAAACTAAAAAAAGGACAATAGAAAACTAAATAAATTGCTGGAAGTGTCCTCCACCTGCAAGGATACAGGCCTCTGTCCTTCGCATATTATCACGCACTCTTTGAAATATTCCTGGTTTATTTCTTATCGTGTCACAAGAGTTTATCATTATTTTTCTCAATTCTTCTTCAGTGTTCACTGAAGTGGTATAAACTAAACTTATGAGATATCCCAAGCGGCTAAATTTTTGTGAAAATTTATTAACTCGGTTTCAAGAAGATGAGACAATTCTGCAAAAAATTATATGGTCTGATGAAGCCTAGTTCAATGAAAGTGGAATAACCAACAGGAGAAATCAACATTTTTGGTCCACAGAACATCCACATTTCATTGAGGTTATTGATTTCCGAAATAAATTCAGCGTGAACGTTTTTGCAATTTTAATGAATGATTTGTTGGCTTATCACATTTATGAGGAAAATCTTAATCGACAAAGATACCTGGAAATTTTGAGAGGACCATTAGCAAATTTTTTAGATGGATTACCCCTTAACATTGTCAGGGATTGCTATTACCAAATGGATGGTGCACCAGCACATAAAACACGAGCTGTAGATCAGCAGCTAACAGAAATGTTCGAGGATAGATGGTGGGGTAATCAAGGACCAAATTTATGGCCTCCGCGTTCTCCGGACCTGACGCCCCTTGATTTTTATTTATGGGGCAAAATCAAGAGTGAAGTGTATCTTATTCCTGTAAGAAGTAAAGAAGAGATACTAGAGCGCATTCATAATGCTTTTCGTAATATTGATCCTGAGGAAACTAGGAGGGCAACTCATCATGTTCGTATACGAGCTGTCAAGTGTATCGAGCAAAATGGGGCCCATATTGAACATTTATTCAGATCGTAAATTAGTTTTCTCCTATGATGTTGGCTATCATTTATTCGTATTAATGTAATTATCTTCGATGATTGGTTTTCGCTTAGTTCCTACAATTTTTATTCATTCGAATTGTAGAAGATTGCTTCTAATGCTTCGAAATTTTATTTTACTCATAGACGGTAAATTTGAAAATTGGTTATTGAATTGCCTGCAATTTCTACACACTACTATTTGACATTCTAAAATGAATTAGAAAAAGATTAAATATATTTTCGTTTGAATAACCAGTGGTTTTATTCCAAATGTGTTTTGGATATTTTCAATCTGAAATAACGACAATTCTTGTTGAAATATCAAATTCGAATGAACAAAGTGACAAGTACATTAATTTTAGGCACCTGTCTGGTAAGCGTAGCCAGTTCAGCTACTTTATTCAAATATTTCAAAGCATTCTCTGTTAGTTCTTGCAAAATCATCAAAATTCAATATATTCCCAAATTATTTTGGAACTATAAGAGATGGGTATAGTACATGCTGATACAATTCCATCTGAAATTTGACGCTTCATCTGATGGCGATATAAAAATTGGCACTTGCAATTTGAAGAAGCAGAGTTATTGCTGTTTGAAAAAGACCAAATTGAAAAAATCATACAAAACAACGCAATAAATATTTGACATGTGTAGATTGCTTAAAAAATTCCTTGATCCTTCTTCTATCCACCCCAGCAAAAATTGTGTTTGTAGTGCAAAAGATCTACGAGCTACAATTTTTTTAAATGTTCCGCAAAAATCGAGTTTATAACAAAAATAAATAAATCTGTCAAAAGTTTTGACAGATAAGTGTCAACAACTTGGGTATTTTATGCCTTGCTCAAATGTCGGTTCTAGATGTATAATAAAAAAGGTAGATTGCCATTTGAAATAACAAAGTATAACCGGAAATGGTATCACTTCGAAAATATTTCACTTCAATTGGAAATCGCTAGTTATAGCCGCGTATAAAATTTCAGCTTGATATTGTAATTGGAACTTAAAAAGTTCTTAACGGACTGTCCCGGTAGATATACCTGTATTTATAAGCCCGTAGTGATTGGATAAATTTTCAGAAACCTCTTCACAACGGTTTATGAGAAAAGTAATTGTACCGAATCTTTTTCGAGGAAAATCCATTTTTGTCAAAGAATATTTTGGTTATTTGCAAGATTGGAAAAGGGAAAACAAATGAATTGTTGTTTTGAATGGAAACCTTTCGAGGATACTTAGCTTCTACGTGCATTAATCAGTAAGTTTACTTCCCTTGAGGTTTTAGGCGGTAATGACAGTAGGTTCTGTTGAAATGTATTTTGAAATTTCCTTTTAACAAACTACAACAATCTGAAATCATTTCATTATACTTTTTTGACGGAGTGTATATAAAATTTTCTTAGTAAATGGGGAAAGATTGCGATTTAAATTGAACAATAAAATCTTTTTTAGGTTGTTGTAGTTCGTAAAAAGGTCTCTCAAAAATCATTACAACAAAACCTACTTGCCTTCTCGATCAAAAACTTGAGACAAATGAAGTTACTGTTCAAAGTAGGCAGGCGCCAACTCCCCTCGAAAGGTTTCCTTCAAAAGAAATATTGATTTGTTTTCCCTTTTTCCAATAATTTTGAAAATAGCCAAATATTCAAGGTGGCTCATTTGAGAAAAAAATTATTTTTTGGGAAGAAGTTTCGTCAAAATTACATTTCTCCTATACCGTTGTAAACATGATTCAAACAGGTTTCAAGTGCTCTTTGTCTTATTGAAATCAAGGCCAAATTAAATTTGGGGTTGCTCTTTAAAGCCACAAATATACGTCGAAAGATGTTCTCCAAACAAAAAACATTCGACGTGTTTCGGTAACTTTTCTAATCACTACGAAATAAAAATATACATCCTGTATTTATTTTTGGAAAGATTTTTCTTGTTTGTCAAAATGAAAGTTTTTGCTGCATGTTTCTAATAGAAAAGTTTTATGTGAATTCATGAGAATTTTATGAGTTCCTAATCCAACCCTTATCTCGTAGGGTTCACTATTTGAATTCTAAAGAACCCACTGTACGGTCCACATGCGTCGAGTCGTCCGTCCATCGAGAAGATCTTTTCTCCTGTGATACCTGTTGGTTGTCAAAGACTCAAGTCTTCACAGAGCTTTGATTTACCTGCCCATCGCCGCCCGTATTCGTACTTCTTCGACATCTTTCGCTTCCCGCGACGTTCAATTCTCCATTCGCCATCGGGCTTCGCGGATCACTGTAAGACTTAAAGCTTCACGCTCGTGGGAGTTGGATTCACGCGCAACAGGTTGTTTTTGATACATTTTTGTGTTTTATATGATCGTCGCTATTTTTATAAGTATACAACGTGTTCGTACGAATTTCTGTGATCTTTATGAAAGTTCTCGTATAATGACTACTGTGTTTTGTTGTTATGCGTTGAGTGCGTTTTGAATTGTATGTGTTTTTGGATTGAGAACCATGGGTTATTCACTCTGTTTACTAGGAATACTTGGAACCATCGCTGCTTTGGTACCCCCTGGAGATGCTGTCATTGAGGAAAGAGGTGAGTCGTTTCTGTATTTATTTGATGTACCAAGATTCGCAAGTTTTGTTATTTAAAATTCAACTATTTGGATATTTGTTATTCAATGTTTGACATATTCAACAAATGTAAACATCTTTCTATGATATATTCCTGACAGAATACGAATGTTTTAAACAGAGAAAAATATGCTGGAAAATCTATCAAACTATATCCAATAAGAAAGGGAAATTGATCATCGATGCGTTGATTTGTTCCAGCATGATTTGAATGTGATGTTCTAATACTCCGTACGGAAAACGTATTGAGATCGTCGAAAAGATGAAAATTCAATTTTGCGTTTTTATAGCGTGTTTTATCAAGTGTTTGCCATATGTGCGTTGTCGTTTTCGTCATTATTGTTGTTATGTTAACACGAAAAATCGCGAAAATTAGTATTAAACTTCATACAATTTTCAAATTTTCATATGATATATGTATAATCAATATGTATAAAATAATTTTCCTATTGAATATCGAAACCCAATTTAATGATATGTAGCTCTCTCCTGGTAAGTGATATTGTAGTTATGGCACTACAATTCGTTATAAAAATATTCTTGGAATTGTATTCAGTCCTAATTCACACTGTAAATTCCTTGTTTATTGTTCTAACTACGTTTATGTTCAAGAATGTCGATGTTGGCATTTTTATATGTTACATTTATTCACATTCTGTTGCAACCACAACAATTAGCTCATTAATTCCGAATTCATCCTTAATTACGATTTTTGATGAGTATAGAAAGCCCATTCTCGGTTCTGAAAGCAATATTTGTTGATATTTCATTTAGAAATATATGGATTTCATAAATTTGAGTAAAATAAAACTTGCTATATTTTTGAGGTTAATTTTCTTTATTATAATGTAAACCTGTTTCCTAATTGCCCGAATCTCTTTCTGGTAGTGATTTCTGAACTGAAATGAATAGTTGGCATATAACTTTCATTTAAGCCCTTCGTTTCGAGATATACAGCTCAAAGTGGAAACATAAGATGTGGTTTTAAATTTTTTCTTCCCAAACGAATTACACAATCAGTTTGAAATTCAGCAGAAATCCTAGGATAATCAAGCGTTTCTGTATCAGTATTTTTTCATTTATCCACCTTTTCTGTAAATGGGTGAAATCTTCAACCTCTTCTCGGGTTTTTATTGATTTCGGAAATCATATTTTGATCATGTAGTAAATATTTTCTAAAGATCGATACAAAGGAAAACTTTTATGTCTCTTGTTCAGTTCTTGTAAAATTCATATTTTTGAAAAACAAGGAATTTACTGTGTAAATTTGGTTTAATTCTCATTCACTCAATTCAAATAGAATATTTTCAACAAACAATAGTACTAGAGATACTCTTCAAATGTAACTCCCAAACTTAAATTGGAGAACTACAAATTTGATTATAAATAAGATATTGATACTAAATTAGGCGAGTTAGTGTGGTAATATACTTAAACAATGACAGCAACAACGCATATGTGACAAACACACAGACACGTGAAACCGGTTTTTTTTCTATATTTTTTCTTGATAAACTTTTTCGAAAACACATAATTGGATCTTTTGGATGATCTCAACACATTTTCCTTGCGGAATAATAGAAAATAAATTATGGCCAATCACCTAATTTTCAAGAACTCTAAATCAGAAAAATTCCAGTAGCCAGTTGCCATTTAGTCATCATTCAAAGGTATTGTTCCTTTTTGTTTGGTGTCTTGAGTTGATTTTTGTTCAATTCAACGATTTAAATTTCTCTTTTTTATAAGATGAATGCACATTCTCATCATAAACTGACTGACATTAAACGAATGCTCGAATGCAGAAAAAGTGCTTTGCTACCGTTTATGCAAGACTATGTGTAACTGCTAGTTTCAAACAAGAGTATAAGTTAAAATTTAAAAGAATTTGAGTCCTGGATATTATTGATGAACATCCGGAATCAAATCTGTAAGGATTTGAAAGAACAACGGTTCCTTCTTGCCTATGATACTTATCTTCACAGATGAAACAAAATTTTCTAGTTATATACTGCGCCATGAAATTAAAGTACAAAACCAAAAATTCAAATTTATTCAGAAGAAGTTTCAATATGTTGAAAAATTATTTTTTCAGTAATCGTAAAGCACTAAGGAATGCTTGGGAACAATCGAAAATGGTTCTCGTACAAATTGAAATAATACTAATAATAATAATAATGAAAAATGTAGAACCTATATCCTTAAAAATCTGTTAATATTGGGTATTTTTACCTCTGTCGAGAATTATTGCAGGACATCTACGATTCATACTGAAACTCAATGATAGATCAGTCTATTCTGTACCTCATTCACGGTAGCTGTCAGGTGTTGTTGGCTTCTTAATCTTCCATCGAGAATGTCGCAGACATGTTCGATGGGATTGTGGTCTGGACTTCATGCAGCTCCTAACCAATGGATATGTTCTCAGACAAAATTCATTCGGGCAGCGTTTCAGTGATAATTGAAATAACGATCATCGATCGCTGTTGTTCCTTGAGGTCGGCCTTGCCAAGGTTTCATTTCATGGCTACCACATACCACTGATTGAGGACTGCCGGGGTTAAATTTCGTGATTCGCTTAACATTATTAAAATTGTCAAGAAGAACAAACGATACTCACAAAAATTGATCAACAACTTGTGTTATCTATATGTAGTTTCTGGCAAAATCTCAATTTATCTCTTTCATTTTAGTTCTCATTAGGGAAACATGCACTGAGAAAAAACATGGGATTTTATTAGCATCTGTTCAGACATAACCGAAGAAAACCATTAGATGCCTACAAAAAAAATATATTCGAAATATTGAAATTATGCATTAATTTCTTGGGGCAGTGTATTATGAATTTCTCCAATAGCTATTTGTAGATGTGAAAAAATCCACATGTCATCTAAAAAGGCAGAATAAATCAATCTTTAAGTATTAGTACAGAACCAAATGTTTGTCAAGAGCATTTACTGTAACATTTGAAAGACATATCGCTTTTGAAACGTTGTAATATGTGATATACGTACCCTTCGTGGATTACAGAGTGTCCCAAATTGTTTGAATTTGAATATATCGTTAATTTTTAGAGGAGAACAGAATGATTCGGGTAATTAGTGGGCTAATTTGCGAAAATTATGACAGATGCACTTTTCTATGATTGCGGCGTCATCGACTATACTCCTATTTTCTGTGTTGGGTATGATGAAGCTTTTAGGATTACGCATACACAAGACAACATGATTCATTGTCAACATCTGCCGAATCAATTGAGAATACATTCATTAACAATAAATGAAATTGTAATATTCAGAACAACGTACTTTAGCAATGGAAAGATTTCAAGAGCAATGATTAAGTTGATTGGAAATAATTAATTCCCGAGAAGCAAAACCAGAAAACACAATAATCAAAGGAAGAAAAATCCCAATAGAATTCACAGATATTATTTATAATTTAAACTAGTTCCAAACCATATTGTAGATATTAGGAATGGCCATAAAGTTGGTGTTATTTCATTTTATTGGCTCTCCGAGATAAATAAAGTTATTTATGGCACCATTGAGTTTATGAGCAATAAATTATCTCAAAGTGTGTTCTTGATAAATTTGAAACATTTATCTATGCTGAATGCATTCATGGTAAAGAGGTTAATTATCTGGTACATATTGATTACAATTTACGTGAAATTTTAGTATCGTAATTACTCAAATGTAACTTTTCTCTCTTAAGGTTAACGTTTAAGATGGAAGAGTGCTAAAAGATTGCTCCTACAGATCAGCACATAGTGTGAAGAAAAGTATGGACTTAACATAGTATATATGTAGTCTTAAAGTTTTTAAGTCTAATAAAATTTATTTGTGTTTTTTTCAAATGTTAATACACTGAATGCGGACTTTTGAAAGGAATAAAGGATTTTAAAACACACATCGATAATTATTTTCAGTCAGTATGTTACACCTGATTGAAAGGTCCTGTCAAAATAGTTCTGATTGACCACTTATTTTAAAGATTATCTTAATCTCATATTTCGAAAAAACCGAGAAAAAATTTTGTATGAATAAATAAAAAATTAAAGCAATAGTCGCTTGGAATTTCTTCTTGGCAGGGTACCATTCGAAAATAAACATTTTATCGGCAATGACAGGAAACTTGAATTTGAGGAAATTTTTTTTATTGGTTTATGAACATGTGGAAAATTTTTTGTTGCTAGTGAATATTTTCATCGAATCTCTGTGAATTTTCAAATGACTGCTTTTCCTGTGTGGATAAAATGTTGAATTTATTTTCTGAATAATGCATCTAACCGAATCGCATAAAATTAAAAGTTTGATGATGATTGGTTAGGTTAGGTTAGGTTAGATTTACAAAAAGTGCATCTAGATTTATCTACAATTAATCGAGGAACTTTAAGCAAAATTGAAACACAATTCCTGTAATTAGGGCGTGTAAGAAAGGTACCTTGAAGAAAACACTAAACTGAATATTCATTCAGGAAAATCCAATAACTCGTGTCCTGCAAATCGCTCGTGACAAAAATGTTTGCGATTAAACGATATCAAAGATCAGTGACGAATGAAACATGCATTCATACAAAATATTATCGGTACAGGAGTTACCTCGGGAGTTACGTAATGATGCTTCAGATCGATGAGTGGAATTTTGGGAATACATAATTAATATCATCGATCTGAACAACATAGGTTGGAAATGAATAGTTTTCTCGGATAAATCTACCTTTACGTTCAACTTTAAAATCAATTGTCAAAACTTTCGATATTGGTCTGAAGAAAACCGTCTAGATAGTCAAGATATGATCAGGCATAATTGGTGACCGTAATACAAGTCCAAAATTCTTCAATTAGAAGACTTCGTCTCAACAGGATGGAGCGCTTCCACACTATTCCTTAAATGTGCTGCGTTGCCAGGGTTATAATTTTCCTAGCAAATGGATCACTGGTTATGTAAAATATATATTTTATGTAAAATCTAGGGTTCTCGAGAATATATTTGATTTTATTCTTCTGGACGTAAACTGTTGAGACTTAGTCGGGAAACTTTTACAGACAAGTTGCTTCCACATCCATAATATTGGTATGGACATTCTACTGAAATGTTACGAAAATGGACAACATGTGGAATTGGCTGATCGGATTTGGTTGAGATTTGGAATGCAAATACACAGCACCAAGAAATTAATGCATAATTTCTTCGGATATGTCCAGCCGTATGCCTACAAAACTCGATGCTTTTTCTCGGCGCATATGTTCCTTTCATGAAAAATTGAATGAAGGAGATAAATTTAGATTTTGCAACAAACCACCACATATTGATAACCTAACTTAGGTTAGACTTATACAAGAATAGGCCAAAGGCTTATGGTGTTCCATCAACTGTTTCCACAATGCTCCGCAGGTACAGGGGGGGTCACAAGCAAAAAAGGAGATCTTGGCAAGGACGACCTCGAGCAGTCACGGCGATCCATGACTGTTTCTTCGTTGAGACAGCGGTTCACTACTGGTAGGCACCTTCAAATGCACCCTCGACAGAAGAGAGAAGTGCAAATTAGCACTAAAACGATACGACATTGTCTCAGGAAATCGAAATAAGAGATATGCCTAGTGCAACTTTTGACCTACCTATGATTTTGGTGGAAGTTCAATAATGGTGTGGAGAGGAATTACTTTGATTGCACGCATTGATCTGATTGTCGTAATTAATGGAACCCTAAATACTCGGAAATGAGTAAAACAGATACTGGGGAAACGGAAAAGTGGAAAAAATAACAACAGCTCTGCAAGAAACATGCTTTAAGTTCCTGAAGCGAGAACAAGTTCAAAAGAAGGAGTGGAGATGACTCAAGACATACTCGATCTGATGGAAGAAAGACGACTGCATAAGAACAAGGAGCTGTACCGACAAATACATAATTCAATAAGGAGGAAAATCAGAGAGGCGAAGGATTAATGGTCCGAAAAGTGCAGATAAATTGAGGAATGTGAAAGAAAATTTGACTCGTACAATCTATATAAAAGGATGAAAGAGCTGATAAAACAAAAGAAGAACAGATTGAGCATATGCATAATGAATCGAGGCGGAAACATCATAACAGATCCTATAAAAATAGGAGAAGTTTGGAAATCATATGTCGAAACACTATTTGATTCTCAGCGTCGAAAAGAATTTTCAGTAACAGAAAACGTGGTGACGGGACCTCCTGTCCTGAAATCCGAGGTAGAGAAAGCCATCAACTCCCTCAAGAACAATAAAGCACCCGGTCCGGATAACGTTCATGCCGAAATACTGAAGCTTATGAGTACGACTAGTGATCAATTCCTTCAAACTCTCACAGTTTTATTCAATAAAATATACAATAAAGGTGAAGTCCCCAACGCCTGTCTGCGTTCTACCTTCATAACAATACCAAAAAAGCCGAATATTAGAATATGTGACCAACATCGGTTTGTCAGTTTGATCAATCACATAACGAATTCCTTCACCAGAATCATCCATAATAGAATTTACAACAAATGCGAAGCGAACATCAGTGAGTCACAGTTTGGGTTCCGTAGCGCCCTAGGAACGAAAGAGGCTATTTTCAGTCTTCGAGTACTTACTCGACGCTACAGGGTTATGAATATGGATGCATACATATGTTTCATTGATTTTTACCATAGCATTCGATAAAGCTATTTGAGATCCTCCAAAGAGCTGGAAAAAATGACAGTGTCTTGGACAGACCATGTTATCAATGTGGAAATTTCACGAAAAGCCGATAAAGAAAAAAGAAGTCGTGAATACAATAAAAAAGCGGAAAGTAGAAAATCTTGGTCACCTGATGAGCCACGACAAATATCCATTACTGCAACTGATTATAGAAGGTAAAGTGAAAAGCAGAAGAGGTCCTAGGAGAAGAAGACACTCGTGGCTTCATAATCTGCGTCAATGGTTCTGGATCAGTTCAGTAGAGCTGTTCAGAAGTGCCGCCAGCAAAGTGAATATTGTCATGCTGATTGCCAATGTCCGCAACGGATAGGGCACATTAAGAAGAAGAAAAATACTCGGAGGTGCATTACAGACAATTCAGAAGAATCATTTGCGGCAAACATGGGTGAAAACTTATTATTCGTGCATGATAAGGCTTAACCTCACTAGGCTCATATCGTTAGGTGGAACCTTCAAGATCACCAAATCACTTCAATGGAGGTCTGCACAAAGTCCAGACCTTAATCTCATCGAACATGTCCGGGACATCCTCAATAGAAGATTGAGAAGTCAGCAAAACCAGCCAGCTATCGTGAAGGGGGTTTGAAACAGACTGATCGAAATTTGGAACGAAATGGATCAGAATGCTATCAGGTTATTGATTTGGAGTATGAATCGTAGATGTCTTAAAGTAATTTTCGCCAAGGGTGGAAACATCTGGTATCAACAGGTTTGAGGACTTTTTCCAAAAGTTTTACGTTTGTAATTATTACGTTCATTTCAGTTTCCATGAGTACCATTCTCATTTCGATTTTTCTTAAGCATTCCTTAGTTCTGGTGGATTACAGGAAAAATAATTTTTCAACATATCTGAGTAAATTTGAATTTTCAATTTGGTGCGTTAAATTTTGGCACAGTGTCGTTTATTACCAAGATTAAGGTGTATAATACTGTATATCCTGGAATAATGTTTCATAAAATGCTTCTGTACCAAATATCAAGTGGGTATTTCTGTAAATCGTTTTATGAAAATTCCTCAGAATTTAAAAGTTTTTCCGAGATAAAGTATTATGTGTTAATCAAGTTAATAAGTTACCTGTGTGTCAAATTTAATCCTAATCCTTTCAATCGTTTGTGGGATGAGTAACAAACACCCAAGCGCTCTTACATTTATAATATTATTAGTTATATTGAACTCTTCAGACGTTCGAACAGAAGCCAAACAAATTTGATTTCTCCAACATTCTTCAATCTTCATACTTGTGGGCAACCGCGCAAGTAAACCGCAAAGCAAGGCATATCATTCTTCATATACTTCACGGTGTTTGGTTACCAATGCCATGGCCCCCATTACTTTGACTGCTGTACCATTTCTGTTTGATCATTATTTCATTGTAAGATGTCTGAAGTTATGAGGTATATCGATCCGAAAATCACTACTGAATTCTCAAGTTCTCTCTTTTTCGTTGATTAATATTTCATATGCTAAAATGAGTAATTCTTGCATTTATACAAAGAGGTCCATTTTTGTAGTTGGACTTTAACAGTGGTTAGAGCATATTAAACGAGTTACAGGGTATACACGTTTCATCAAATTTTCGTTGTTCTTTAGTTTTGCCATTTCAGAGATATTTACTGCAAATTCGAGATACATGTGTTTTAATCCTACAGTTCTCGGTGTTCAACACAGTCGTGAAAATCAACAGGATTTATACTTTTTGGATCATTCATCATTTTCTCCCCCCTTTTATTTGTCATGTTTTTGTCGAAACTGAGATACCGATGAAAAATTATCTATTTTCAATGAAATAAAACTAAAGTATGTAGATTTTCACTATATTAACAAAACTATGACCGGTTTCACCACACTGTGGCTTCATCAGAGAGATACAAACTAATGAACAGAGTTATTCCTTATATATTAGTCTTATTTCCTACTTAATATTACAATAGGTGCAAGAGGTATGTTGGAAAACCCATCGGAGTTGCTTACTTTATGAATTGAAAAGATTGAGTAAAGGAGAAGGATTTAGATCTAATTGACTATTAAGTAACCTACCTGAATTCTTCTCTTTGTTGATCTCTAAAATTTCCAATAGATTGAGTTTTTGTCTGTTATTTTCATTGTGAAATTTTGAAATTATCATTAAAATGATGGTTTTCTTCGAGTAAGTGATCAGAATAATGGGAATCTGATTTATGATAATTAAAACTACGTTTGTGCTCGGATAATCTAACTTTGAAATTTCTGAAAGTTCTACCAATATAAATTTTATTACAATCCCCGCAAGACAGTTTATAAACACCGGATTTATTACTTTTATCAATTTTAGATTTGCAGTTTTTGATATGTCGGCCTAAAGAATTATCAGTTCGGAATGCTACATTGAAATTATAATGCGAGAGGAATGATTTTAATTTTAGACTAGGATTACCAATATAAGTTGAGCTGTTGTATTTTGTGTTAGAACTTTTTATACTTGGAAATACTTCCTGGATTGCTTTTTGAAATTTTTTGCGTGAAATCATGTTCTCAATCATAGTTGGACTGTAACCGTTATTGACTGCTATTTGTTTAATTATATTTAGCTCTTTTATGAAATTATTTTGTGACATTGGGATATTGATGAGTCTATGTACCATACTATTGTAAGCTGCTAATTTATGTGGATAAGGATGTGTAGATGAGCTGTGAATAGTAATATCTGTATGCGATGGCTTATGAAAAATAGAAAAATCATGTTTGCCGTTAATTTTACTAATGGTTAAATCCAAAAGTTAATGGAGTTTTCTGTTTCTATCTCTAACGTGAATTTAATATTATCGTGAATTTTGTTAATGAATGTTTTGAATGACTCTAATTGTCTGTTTGTGCCAGTGAAACATCTACATATCTAAACCAATAAATAAAGTGTTTGAATAACGGATGTTCTTGGATAGTTTTTCAATATTATCAATGAAAATTTCAGCGAGCAGAGGCTCAGAGGATTACCCATGATTAAACCTTTTTCACTATTATATAATACTCCATTGAAGTTAAAATAATTTTGTTCTAAACCAATTTCTAAAAGGTGTAAGATTTCTGATTGAATTATCGGATTGACTTTATTAATTTGAAGGGCGTTCTTGATGAGTTTCACTGTATCACTTGGTGGAACACTAGGGAAGAGATTTACTACATCCCATGACATAAGTTTAGCGTTCGGTGGTAGTATCGTGTGCTGAATTTTATTTATTAGGACTGAAGAGTTTTTCATTGAGAATTTAGGTTCAAAATTAGCGTACTGTCGAATGATGTCTATGAGAAAGCGTGAAAGTTTTGCAGCTGGAGCTTGAAAATATGAAACTACTGGTCTAATGGGATTTATGGAATTTGACGAGGGAGTAAAGTTTTGGTGATTGCGGGTTGTCAATGAAAAGTTTATATTTTTGGTTGGTAGGTATTATAGACTTGGCATACTCTAAAGCGTTTTTTACTATGGATTGAAATTTATTAGTTGGATCTTTATCAATTTCTTCATAACAACCTGATTCAATGAAATTTTGGGTTTTCAATAAATAATCTGCTTTATTTAAGGCTATGACTGTATCACCTTTGTCTGCTTTGGTGAATATAATATCTTCAGATGCGGACTTAGATTTAATGGACTTTAAAGTTGTATTTTCGAATTTCTTAAGTTGAAAACTATTGTACTCTTTTTGAAGTAGTAACGCTGAAGAGTGTTTTAGGTGTTTGGCTTGTGGTGAATAATTTAGGGCTATTTCGGTTTCAATTCCTAGCAGATCGAAATGGAGACGAGCGTTATTTGACTCTAAATTGTGTTCAAAGCCCTTTTCTAGAAGTGGACAAATTAGCATCTGAAAGATTACTGAACCTATCATAAAATCGGTGATCGGAAAATTTGGACTTGATTTTTGAAGTTCAAGGTCTATTACTCAATAATTTATTCAATTTTCGCAACTGAATTTTATACTTTTGTGAATTAATGAATGAACTTTGGATCTTGTTCCGGAATCTAAAATGTCAAATTCTACTGAATGCAATCTATGAAGCAACTCCGAATGGATTACCTTTGAAAAGATGTTGTAGTTGTCTCGTTGGCTGTATACAGCCAACATCTTTGAAGGTAATCCATTCGGAGCACTTCATAGATTGCATTCAGTTCAGTTCAATAACGGTTACAGTCCAACTATGATTGAGAACATGATTTCACGCAAAAATTTCAAAAAGCAATCCAGGAAGTATTTCCAAGTATAAAAGTTCTAACACAAAATACAACAGCTTAACTTATATTGGTAATCCTAGTCCAAAATTAAAATCATTCCTCTCGCATTATAATTTCAATATAGCATTCCGAACTGATAATTCTTTAGGCCGACATATCAAAAACTGCAAATCTAAAATTGATAAAAGTAATAAATCCGGTGTTTATAAACTGTCTTGCGGGGATTGTAATAAAATTTATATCGGTAGAACTCTCAGAAATTTAAAAGTTAGATTATCCGAGCACAAACGTAGTTTTAATTATCATAAATCAGATTCCCATTATTCTAATCACTTACTCGAAGAAAACCATCATTTTAATGATAATTTCAAAATTTTACACAATGAAAATAACACAAAAACTCAATCTATTGGAAATTTTAGAGATCAACAAAGAGAAGAATTCAAGTAGGTTACTTAATAGTCAATTAGATCTAAATCCTTCTCCTTTACTCAATCTTTTCAATTCATAAAGTAAGCAACTCCGATGGGTTTTCCAACATACCTCTTGTACCTATTGTAATATTAAGTAGGAAATAAGACTAATATATATATAAGGAATAACTCTGTTCATTAGTTTGTATCTATCTGATGAAGCCACAGTGTGGTGAAACCGGTCATAGCTTTGTTAATATAGTGAAAATCTAAATACTTTAGTTTTATTTTATTGAAAATATGTATATCGATTTTCATCAAGTAACGACCTCCTCAATCAAATTAAAAAAATTATCTGCTTAATCTACGAAATTACTACTAAAATTTCAACTTTACCTATTTATGTGGACATTTAACTGAGAAATAACAATAAATATAAACTTGAACAATCAACGAAAAAATTTTAAATGAATATTCAAAATGTGATTTATTTTGTTGTTTACATAAGTCGGAGCAGTATCAGCACCTATTAAATTTTTGCAAATCGTTACATGTATTTCGAATTCTACCTATTAGTTCTTCTCTTCCTTCTGAACTCTATGAACATTCTCTTCAATGTTCGTACAAATGAAAAAATCTAACGAGTTAGATTTGGAAAGCGTATAGTCCACGAAATCGATTGCTTGAGTCGTATCCATTACTTAGAAAAATTTTCATCCTGCCAATTCTGAAAACAGTTCACTATTCATTCGACGGAAGCTCAAGATTTGAAAACAAACTTCGAGGAAAAGGCAATGAAAGATTCTAATTAAAATTAAGGCACATTTATCAACTTTGCAGTTCTATAACCAACTTGGTTGATAATCATCATCTTGTATCTAATCTGATATTTCTCAATAGGCCATTGAACTAAATATTTTCTTGGCTCTACACTCATTTCCCAAAGATATTTTGAATAACCACCTTGTTCTTCATTGACAGTGTTGCCATGAAATTGAAATCTTCATTGGGTTTTTGGGTGTAGCCTAATACAAATCTTGTCGGTATATCACTGTTATTCAGATTCTGATAAAACCTTTGTAGTTGCCTATATAACAGCCAATGGTATACCTATTTGGTGCATGAATTCATCCAGTTTGCCTTGCTGTTTGGTCAGATGATGTTTGTACCATGTTTGGTCTAGACAAAAAAAAACTTCAGTTTTACCTGCTTTCGTAACTGGGTGGACATATATGAAAACAGGTTAATTAAGTTTTTACAGGTGAATCTGGGTAAACCCTATATAAAGATGCTGAAAACATAAAACTAAAGTTTGAAAATACGGCTCAAGAAAATAGAATATCTTTCAAATTAATAGGTATACTATTCAATGGAGGTAGGTAATATTGTCCTGAAAACAGTATTGTTTAATAGCTGCTGCACCACCGTCTAGCCGTTATTTCGTTGTTGTAGCTCACATTCGAATATATAAGAATATTTGTTTTTGATTGTTTAAGTATGTGTTAAAAAATCTTATCCTTCATTAGTGAAGGTGCGACTTCTGCTCGCTGCTCCCACGGACTGAGCGTGACAACGACTACTTCTTAGCGAACCAGGGATGATCTGCTACGATTACAAAGTTTGTTTAACAGATAAACAAAGTCTTGAACAGTTGCATCTCGTATTTGTTGATGGAAATCCATCATAGGCAATTGTGTTTCGATGATACGAGGTATGCGAATAAAGTAATGAGACTAATTTTCTCCCAATTTCTCATTCAAATAAAATAACAATGCAATATTGTGTCCTTCAAAATAGTTCGCTGGGGAAGCCATACAGTGCTGGAGGCGGTTTTTCTTATCATCATAGCTTTGCTGGAACTTGAATACTCGAATAACCTTCAGCTGGTCGCTTAAAGCTGTTTGGACGTATTCAAGTGTCCTAAAATGAGTTTCCTTGAGGTGATTTTCAATTCTCGGGAAGAGGAAAAATCACACGAACTCACATTTTCTGAGCAAGGAGGCTGAGAAGACACAGGAATGTTTTTATTGGCTAAAAACTCCATTATTGAGATTGCAGTGTGTTTGGTCGCATACGAATGACTCTTTTTTCGAAGTTTCGATCATTCTAACCTAACCCAACTCGCCTGATTTTTCCATGTGTGATTTTCGGTTGTTCTTTAACCTAAAAATACTTTTGCATGGTTGACGTTTCACGACGGAGAAAGATCGAGGAGGAAATTCATCAGTTTTTGAGAGCATTTCCTGGCTTCAAGTCTTTCAAAAGTGCATTTATGTGTGTGGGGATTACTTTGAACATAAATAACTCAATTTGCATCACACGCCTCGTGTATTTTTTCTATCACAAAATATAGCGTATTTCACGTATATTAATGAAAGTAAATTGAGTTGAAATTATAATAATTCCGTAGAAAAGTTTTCAATCGTTTTTTATTGAGAACGGTCACAGTTACGACGAAAATGCAGAAGATGTGAATGTTTCAAGAGGAATTCAGAAATAAAATAATATCGTTGGAGTCACTGAATGCAGAAAAAAACTCGACAGGAGAAACTAGAAGATTGACTGAGAAAAATACCATCTTGTAGATTTTTACAACAACATTGAAATCTTAATGGTGTAGGATTAATGGATTGATCTTCGGATTGACCTGTGTATATCTCGAAAATGTCAAAATTAATAGAAGAAAACCGAAATTTCTTCTTACTAAAACGTCGAAACATACGCCCCTGTATATTCGAAGGAAAGGAAGAAATAATTCATTAAGTTACAACCATAATATCCAATGAGCTATAACATCGATTCATCACCTGCACATATGTCCTTGGTTAAAGTATATTATTACCGAATATTTACAATTTCAAGAAGAGAAGACTACAGGTAAAAAATTCTACTTCATCTGCTCCAAGTTCCCACACATTTGCTACAACAAAAAAGATCCTCAGAGTAGACCATTCGCTATTAAATGTACACTCATCAAGGAGTAAATAGGTTGTCAGATTTATATACTTTAAAAATGTAGAAAACCGGATTCGAGATAATTGGAGTTGGTTGATCGATACCTATAACCATTTATACTTATATGATTTTAAATATCGGATATTAATAGACACATATTTCAAAGGGGTCGCCAAGATGAATATAATAATGCAATTAAAATGATTCCATGAGATACGAGGATAAGTCTGTAAGTTCCTAAAAAGGAACATGGTGTTTCAACTTCCGCCGTTACTTTTTCATCGAAAAATATGATAAAAATTTATTTGATCATGTATCCAGTATACGTTCGTTAAAAATATACGAGGATTGTTCCAAAAATATTCCACCTACCTCTATATTTCTTCCACGGTTTTACTCTATATCGTCTAGATCATGGTATTCTTTGAAGTGTTCACAACAGTGAGCTTTCAACACCATTTCCAGTTCTGGAAGAATTTTTAATACTCGTATTTAGCTATCGCTTTCAAATCATTCGTCGCATTTGTGGGAATATGGTTTGTATGTCATAAAATCCGCGCCCTTTAAGCGGCGCGTTTCGCCAACAGTTACAGGGGGCTCCTCAACGTTCTTTTTGCGTGAGGAATTCATTGCCTCAAACAGATTCAAGCTAGCTTTTTTCGTTTTTGAGTTATTTGGAAAATTTTGGGGATCAGTCAAGTATCAATATCTCGGTTGTTTTTGTCTAAATGGTTTTGGCATTCTATAGGCACTTTTTCACGTAGAATCGAATTTCGCATGAATTTTTTCGTCCAACGGTTTTTGAGTTATAATGCAAACCTTCGTTTTTTTAATATGAACCGAAGGTAACTTTGATTTCGTTGAATAAAGATTCTTTCCCTGTTCACTAATATATCAAATTAATGTCTTCATCCAGCACATGTTTTCATAAAAAATGAAAATTGTTAAACTTTTTCCGAATTTTATCTAGTTCCTAACTCTATGTCCATTCACAGAACTTATATAGTATGGTTGAAATAGTTTTAAGTATATTCTGTGCTCTCATTATGACAGTTCGTAAATTGATTCTTGCAATCCCAATTTAGATAAATAGAAGAATAACATAGACTCGTTATTTGAAAACAAGAAACGAGATATTCTATTTAATGGAATGGAATTTGATGGATAAAATCAATGTGAGTATTTAAGTATTTTGGCAACTCAAGAAATTTTGCTTCAACTCTTTAATATTTCGACTAGCTCTTCTATATAATAAATCCTTGATATATCCCTAAAGGAGAGGAGTCCACTAGTTTGGCAATTATTGCCAAAATTTAAGTCAAGTAAATCTGCAAAAGTCATAATTTAGCGTGGAGGACTTCATGATCTCATCGAGATCATAGATTCATTAGGATCTGTTAGAATTACTGATCCAGTTCAAATTTTCTTTGTCCGTTTCAATTATTTTGAAATCGTAGCTGTTTTTGAGTTCAAATTGATTTTCATGGAAATGCACGAATCTTCATGTAATATTGCTGACTAAGTTTAAAGCTGATATTCTGCCTTTAAATTACGAATGAGCAATTTCAATGTTTTGTTAGATATTATTTGCGTTCAAAAATGATTTTTGGTCGAGCTGTCATTTTTGTAAACCAATACCTATTGCTACATCAACATTTATAGAGGAAATTAGTATATTTAAAACTTCTGAAACCAAAACAACAAATAGATAAAAGTGAGTTGAGTTATTTCTGAACAGACTGCGTACATGATTTTTTTACGCATATATTCAATAAAACCGTTCGTGTCCGTGAAACAATGCATTCGAAAAAATATCATCTCAAGCAATGATCATCTAGACATTCTTGGGAGTATTTTAGAGCGTGTACTCAGTTTGGGTCATGGGGTCAGTATAGTTCAAAGATCAATTGGGTATGAAATGTGCAGCCATCTTATTTTTGAGCCTGCTTTGATAGCCTTCGAAATCGTTTCTATATTTATTTATTCTCTAATGATTCCATCTGATAGATTGATCTTGATTACAGAAGAAAAGTTTGTGAAGAATATGTTTGGACGAGAAGAATTTTCATGAGAATACGAGGTGCAACCGAGAATGAAGCAGCGAAATCTTACCTTCAGTTTACTACTTGTTCAATTCACCATAATATTTTCTGTACGTCCAAATTTTTACTTCAAATGAATACGTCAAATATGCCTTCGACCTAGAATCATGATAGTTTCAGAAAGATGGAGAAAAAAATATTGAAGTGAAATGAAGAATCTGTGGAATATCTGAGGTTCGTTTAGATCGAATTTCACTGAATTCGAAGTTAAATGCTTGTCCGAACTGATATACGGAGTGCTTTTCTAGTACTCGGATCTTCTTCTAGTGGTGATTTCTCGGCTAAAATCATAAATATTTGCTAAATAATTTTTTCTTAGGGCATTCCTTTTTTAAACGGGATGCTCAAAGTCGAGACATAAAATGTGAATTAGCTTCTGCGAACATCCTTGGTTTAACAAGGGTATTTACGTCAGTATTGTTTTCTCTGGAAATGGAAATGGAAAACCGAAACTTCTTGTTTTTTTATTAAAACTAGAACGAAATAAATATTTTCTCATGCCTCGTTTCAATAGAAAATTCTTTTCGTTTTTTGATTTTCTTAAGAGATACGTATCATTTGACAAAATAAATTGTAAACGCATAACACGAAAAATTCAGGGAACTCGAAATAGGAAAAATTCAATTAGGGTACTTTTGTTCATAACTATTTCAATATTATTTGATATTTTTCAATGAATGATTTATTTATTCTACTAAATTTTTTTCATAATTTCAGTTGAAAAAAAAAATAACTTTATGAAGAATGGTTCTGTTTCATTCAATTTCATATGAACAAATGATACATTAATATTAATTGAAGGCGTACGATAAACTATGGAGTTTAAATGACCCCAAATATAAAAAATCTGAGGGCTTAAGATTGGGTGGCCTGGCTGGTCATGGCTAGAGTCCTAGTCGTCCTATCCAAAAACGTGAAAACTCGTACTTCTGTTTGCTATCTGAGCATTAACAATTGGCAAAATAAATCTTTAAAAAGCTGATGACGTTGTTGGTTAGATTTCTCTTTGTATATGATATGGGTTTAACAGTTGCTCTTTCAAAAACTTCCAGACGATTTTATAGTTAACGTGTAGATATTCAGCTATTCTTCCTGTATTTGTTTCTGGATGTTCATCAATAATGTCCAGAATTGTTTTTTAAGATCTTTAATTCTAACTCATCTGTCCTTGAACTTTATTGAAATTGAATTTGAAACCACCCCGTAAAAAAATGAGCGATTAAATTTCTCGATACAATCTTGTATTTTCGTGATAGGAGATGTTGAGCTAAGCCATTTGTCACTGTTCATGGCCTTCTAGAACGAAAGATGAAAATAGCAAAAAAAAGATTGTATATTGTTTTTCTTTCAAAAATATCTCAAAAGGTAATACAAGGTGTCCTATTTGAAAATCGAAAGTTGGTATCGTTTCCGGCATAACCGGAAACAAAATGTCAACATATTGATGTTATCGAATTCAAAATGTTGTCTCCTATCAGATTCCGAAATTTCATCAAAATATTCCAAATAGAAAAAATGTTACAAGGGTGGCCATAGTCTCAGTTACACTCGGTATACAAGATTCATATAATAGTTGTCTTTTATTTTCTCCAAAATGTAAAAATTTTCACTTCCAAATGGGTTATTTGATATAAATATATTCAAAATGATGCATTAACAAATAAAATATGAACTGAATGATGGGAGCATTCTTTGCTCTACTTACTTTTGAAGTTAATGAGTAATTAATTGAATAAGCGCATCATCCATAATATTACGTGTGTAATTGATAATATACTTTACATATACCAGGTTTAATCAAAAATTACATGTAATCTCCAAATGTTATTCAACGATAAACGAAGATTCTTTCACACGAAGCGCTGCGTGTTATGCTCTACTAATTTTCTTATAAATATTAAGAACGGGGTCCATCCGTTCTTCTCCCTCAATGTTTGTCACCCACTCGATCATAGAACTTGTATTCGCGCATAGAAAAATGCACTTCCGGAATAAAAAACGTATACCCTATTAAAACAGCGTATTGAGTTCGGGTGTACATCATATTAGGGACGGGGAGATTGAGAAAGCATGTGTTACGTCTTTTGATGAATTTCACATCCTAGCCGGAGCTACCGGAAGTTGCCTGAGGAAGTGAAATGGTCGTGTTCAACTGCTTTTTCACTGGATGCATGCAGCTGAAAGAGCTTTTCTTTCGAATGCAATTGCTGTAGATTAAATGCGTTCACATGGAGTGAAGTTATGATCATTTCTTTTGATGATAGAATTATATCGAATGTGATCCAGTTATGAATTGTGGGACGGGTACGGTCATAACGGATTATCTTGAATTGAAATATATTACTAGTCGAACCAGCTATGAAAATACAGTGTGTTTACTAATGAAAATTTCAGATATAAAGCAAACTAATCTTATTCAAGTGTTAAAAGTTTAATAGCGATCACTTCATTGATAATTTTCAAAAGCACAAGGTCGGTTTAGCTTGAAGAGTATTCTATACCAACTAAAATATTTCCTTTCCTAGTAGTCCATTGAAATGTTACAATTCAGAGGCCAAGTATTGCATTCTTTAGAGGATGCAATTTCATTGTTGGTACATGGGGGGAGTCAATAGAAGCTTAACTCCAAGTTTGTGGGGTTGCAATCCTTGTCCCTCGGCCATCTTGAAAAAGGGGTCCAAATATATTTTTCGCGATATCTCGGAAACTATACATCTCGTCGAAAAAATATTACGACATAATTTGTAGCAAATCACTTTATCTACAAATAAGATTATATCACTTTTGTCGTAAATGAAAAGTTTCAAAAGTTATGAGTAAAAAAGTGAAAAAATTCTTATAAAAATTTATTTTTTGAACAATAAGTTTTTCATTTCATCGGAAAATTATCCCAGACCAATCTTGTAGATGGTCTTTTGAGGAACATTGTCACATATTGTTTTATTCAAAATCATTTATTTAACTTTTTTACCATCAATACCTGATTGTTTACATTAATTGATAATTGGCTACCTTCTCATGATTTTAAAATAGATTTAGTTGCTTCAGAAATCGTTAATAATAATAATTATAATAGCATTTTAATCATTAAAGCCTTAAACTTATTATGAGTGAGTGTTACTGTACATTGAGAGATACCAAAAGGTGATACATCATAGCTGATTATACTAATAACTTTTTTACCATCAATACCTACAGCTCAACTTTTTCATTTTACTCATAAATCTTTTCCTTTAATATACCCTCCTCTTAAATGCATCCAAACTCAAACCTAAAAGACTACTCGGTATTTTATTGATTTCATCTACAATAACATAAGAAAAGCAACGCTGAAACATGGAAGCGCGATAACGCGGTATGGAAAGTTTATGTCTGAACCTGACGTTGATGCTATGAACATCTGTTCTATATTTGATTCGTCGGTGCAGATAGGAGGGTTTCTTCTCATTCAAAACTTACAGAATTATTGTTTACATTAATTGATAATTGGCTACCTTCTCATGATTTTAAAATAGATCGAACTGAATTAATTTGTATAGCGAATGGAATAGTTGTTTCAGAAATCGTTAATCCAGTGTCATCGAACTTTTGAAATAGGAGAAGGTTTAATGACTAACTTCATTGGATCGAATTTTACAGGAGTATCATTTAATAGGAAATCGAAGGTTCTACCTTTTGGAAGTGCTATGACAAGCACTTATTTTCCAAGCTTGGAACAAGTTGAAAATAAAATCTCCTGCCGTCATAAATCCCTTACTTTTATTTCAACGCATGTGTATTTCATGGGAATCAGTTGTCGATATTAAACAATATCTGGCATACAAATAAGCACCTTTTCCATTATCATTATTCGCTGAGGATGGCATGAGAAGAGGTACCAATTTGTCTTTATTTAATGCTTTTACATCACTCTGAAAACATGCACAGAAGTTATTTTGTTGTCGATTGTGGTTTCCTATTACATAAAGTGGTTTGGGATAGAAATTCGTCACTAAACAACATTATTGAAAAGTATGTCAGGTATGTGCAAGAACATTGTGGACTATGTGCAACTATAATATTTGATAGTTACTCCGAAGATCCAGATATTCTTGAACGAAGTCTTGGGAACGTCTGCGTCGCACGAAGAATCATCAATCTGAATAAGTTAAGTTTGATAAGACTGCCTTACTAACAAATCTCAAGAGAAATTTCTTGGTAATGAAAAGAACAAATCAAACTTTATAGATTTACTTAAAATTGCTCTCACAGAAGTTGGTTTTCTCGTCGATCAAATTGAATCAGATGCAGACTCAATAATCGTCTCTGCTGCGCTTAGTACATCCCAATCTCATGATTATGTTATTATTGTGGCCGAGGACATCGACATTCTTGTATTGCTCACGGCATAAGGAATAAGACAATGAGTAATATGCCCCAGTCCGGACCATCAAAAAAAGTAGAATAGAGTAGGGCAGCCGATAACCGATCAAAAATATAATTTTGTGGTGGATTACAGCACGATCAAGGTTTTTGTGGAGTAGTCCTACTGGGGATACCACGTTAAAAAACGCGCCGAAAAACTCTACCTCATAGGTGGCGGTGAAAAGAGCTATAAATAAATGGGTTGAGTTGTAGGTTTTGATGTAAAAAAGAGTTATTAGTATATAGGGATTATAGAAAAATGATCAAACGAAGTGAGAATTGACTAACCCAGTCAACTTTGGAGCGCTGTAACAGCGTTAAAAATAAATGATTTTAAAGAAAAAAATATGTGAAAATATTCCTCAAAATAACATTCATAAGATTGGTCTGGGATAATTTTTCGATAAAATAAAAGAATAAATTTGTATACGAATTTTTCCACTCTTTTGCTTATAACTTTCGAAATTTTTCATTTACGGCAAAAAGTGATATGGACTTATTTGTAGATAAAGCGATTTGCTACAAATTAAGTCTTAAATTTTTTTTTGATGAGATGTATAGTTTCCGAGATATCGCGGAAAATATGTTGGCATCCCTTTTTCAAGATGGCGGCCAAGGGGACAAGAGCTGCAACCCCACAAACTTGTAGTTAAGCTTCTTTTGCTCCATTCATCAATTCTCGGTACTTTTTCCACAGAATGTAATTCTCAGAAAGGGTTTTCTCCGAAGTTTCCTCTATTATTAGATCCTTTAGGTAGGGGAAAGGAGGGTAATGGGAGTCATGCAAAACAATTGAAATGAATTCTTATGGTAGTTCAGTTATTACATAGTCAGTGTCAGATAATTTCATTGTCTTTGGAATCACTTATTAATTGGTATTAAACGTTTTGGCAAAATCATTTTAGAGCCCCATTGTCCTCATATGAGGGTAGTTATAGTCACTAAGAGGACAATAAGAGTCAGCCTAGCCTGACAATTTTCATATCAAAACTTCTTGGCTAATTCAATCCTCTGTAGTTTGCGTCTGCCCAAAAACAAGAAGTGCATCGTACCATAACTAATTGTTGCTACCAAATTCATCACATGCATTTCATTAATTCAACTCGTCATCACATATCTGTTTAAGACTAATATCTGATTTTGAAGAAGTGCTTTCATATTGTAGTACGCGCTTTTGGCCTCATTTGCAATATTTACTTAGGTTTCTGCTTCTTGCAAGGTTTTTGCACTTTTTCCTTTTGCTGCTTTCTTATTTTCTTTTTCAACAAGACTATCTTCGATGGGAGTTGTCAAAATTTTTACGTAAGAAGCAATCCTTCATCCTTTTGTAAGGTGCCTTTGAGGAATTATTTTGCTCGATAATGTAAGAAGATTTTCGATATTGGAATTCAATATTCTAGCAATTGAAGTTGGTAGCGTTGTTGTAGATGATGTTCATAATAATGGATAGATTGCTGTAGATTATATTGATGGCATATGATGTTTTTCTGCAGATGATGTAAATGGGATTAAATAGGTTGCAACAGATGGATGTATTGCTGTGGACGATGTAGTGGTATTTGATCTGTTGTAGATGGAAAGCTAATTGAGAAATTTTGAATTATTACATCTGATTGGGTCAAGACTTTAGCTGTGGTAAAATCTTCTTCAGAAAAAACATTTGGATTATAAGAAAAAATACCAGATGCTCAGAATCATAATTTGCCTTTATTTATAGATGCCACAGTTGAATAAGCTTTATTTAATATAGCCGCCACTTCATATAAATATAATATCATACAAATAAATCACACTCCCTTTAGTAAATGACTGTAAGCATTATTGCCAAGTATTATTAAAGCAGGCTCCTATGGCGATGGCTTGGTAAAATTGGCGGAGTGTTGCAGCCACTCAAAGATTACATATTCATCAATTCACCCATTATTCGAACATTTTTGTATAGCTCCCCTTGGACCGTCTTTCTCAAGCGGAGGAGTCATTATCTTCCTCGGAAAGATGAATATTGGCAGGACGAAACCACCAGTAGCATTCATGGCACATAGGAGCTCTCAACTTGTAATGGATCCAACTCTTTTCATGCCCTTGGGATCGAATATTTTACCAGGATCTTGCACTGTGCAAATAACTGTCTCGTCGCAGTTATAAATATTATTAGGAATAAATTGATATTCGTCGATTAGATCTATCAATAGTCTGCAGAACAGTTGGACATCTTTATTGAAGGCTGTTATTCTGTTGACACTTGTAGCTAGGGTAGATACTTAATCTGTCATAATTTTTCGTTAATATTTGCGCATGACATCTATTATGATTCTATGAAGATTGCTCAGTGATTTTCAACGGTAAACAGCTTACTTCACGATTCGTTAGAATATTCTGTTACATTTTGAGTCATTTTTACCCAAAATACAGTTATTCAAACTGAAATGATCAAAATATTCTGTAGGACAGGAAAATTTCATCATAAACTCAGCCGCCTATTCTACGAATTACATCGATGTATTCGAAACGTGAGTTTTCCAAAAGTTTTCGAGAATTTCCTTACTCTCAGAATACAGAGAATTTTAAGTGATGATTTTTTCATCAGAAGATACTCAAAATTGAATGAGTAAGCAAAAAAAAATTAAAATATGGGGTTATCATTAAAAAGTCAAGGTTAAAATCCGGCAATTCGGGGAATGGCTGACCAATAAAAATGTTAGAGGCTGTTAGAATATCATTCAAGATACTATTCGGTTTTTTGTTTCATTGAAATCGATTTATGCTTGTAGCTGTTGCTTGGGGCGTTTTTCATGGAATACTCGATATCTAAAAAGCCGATTTTTTTTTATTCTACGAATTTTAGATTTGAGGAAGGAAATTACAAATCTACCGGAAAACGGTATCGTTTTTAGTAGTTTTTCTTCTATATGACATCAATTTTTGTTTTACATCAAGAATTTTAGGCAATTCTAATTCCTAATGATTGGACTAAGAGAAAAATGCTTGAACAAGAATATTGTCAGATGATGTATCCAAGGTTTTAGATTGATTAAATAATGCACCCATAAGTTCATAATTATTTCTTCATCCTTCTTAAAACGCATAAAAATGTTTCTATTCCTCAAATTATCCTATCGTTTATTATATATTATCAAGGGTAGCTGTCAACTTTCTTTTCGAACTCTTTCTCCCACGACACAACCCCATTAATTTGAAATTCCCACAACTTTTTCATCAATCGTTAGTTTGCAGCCACATCTCAAGACTAAAACATTTGAGTCTTTAGAATAAGACAAAGTAGGCAAGGTCGACGCATCTTGCATATGTTTTACCATAGCCCACTTGTCGGATCGAAGAACAGATGTGTCCCGAAAAGGAGCGTGGGAACACAGAGAACCAGACGTATGAAACACAGAAGTCGCCGCTTCATTGTAGCACAATTAGGAATCATTGTTATCGGCTTTACGTGTCGTGTCATTGTGTGCTTTACACGTCTCACGTGATGTCTAATTCATCATGCCAAATGATAAATGAAAATAATTCAATCAATTCAGTTTTGATAGAATCAGATCGTAAGATTGAAGGAACGGAGTGACCCTTGAAATATTTTCCTATCGTTTAGAATTGTATGGAAATCTACGGGGGTAATTGATTTCAATACAAACCGTGAAAATTAATACAGGCGCAAAAATTACACAAATGATGAAGTGAGACGAAAATAAAAAGTATGTGAAAGCTCCTAAATATTTGAAGCTCAACTGCAAGTTGTTCTTCCTCTCCAACAAGCATAGATGCTTTTCTTGAGGTTGGATGACTTCAAACGTTAAACAAGCTCTGCTCTACATCTGATTGACTTGAAAACTATCTGAACTCAAGTACAAACTACAGCTCGAGATATGTTTTAAAATTGGTTAGAATCTAATGGTGCTATAATTCAAGTTTACTTCAAGATCTTTCGAAGGTTGTCTTTGAGAGTTGGATTTCACAAAGTAAAAGAATTGCCTTGAAAGAGCCAGTCTTCTCCAGAAGAAAAGGTTCAATCGGTGCCCCTAAAAACTAAAAGAAGTCAAGAGTTTCGCAACCTCCATTTCTCTTCATTGATTGATAATAATTATTTGAAAGTAGAGTTGACTAAATTACTCAATGAATTACAAAAAGGAATTGAAGAGAAACAATCAATTAAAAGATTCAATTCACTAAAGAATAAATACAGACGATGCTTTTGATTAAAGCACAAATTGAATTAAAAACAAATAAAATTAATAGATCACTGTTACCAAGATTTCAAACTTTCGTTCATCATCGGACAGTATGAAAAACAAATACAAAGTGACATGGAATATATATGAATACGTCGTTTTTTGGATTTGGATAAACCACATACTAGGTGTGGAGTTAACAACTATTGAACGAGACTGATTTGAACATTTTAACGGATACTAGGTAATTTAGTTTTCTACCATTTGGAGCAATGTGTAAAACTTTCAATTTATCGAATCTAGGAAAAGAGTGGCCATTTTGGATGCATTTGTTAACTGATGTTGAAACTGTTATTTTTTAAGTATAAAGTTTTATGTTCTTTATATCTAATTTTGAAGAAACGGCAAGTTTCATCTCTGTAGAAATTATTGCAGTCGGCTTAAGATAACTTGTTTATAGTTCCTCTTACAAGTTTGAAAAAGGATTAAATATGATAATCACAAGAGTGAAAACTTCACTCCTAAACATACAATTAAAAGTTTCATTTAATTAACCCAAAAATTACCAAAATATTCGTACCTCTTAAGCTTAGATGTTTACAAACATTCCGAGAAATTCAAGTATAAACTTAAAGTCTGATATTTTACAACAATCATATGTTAACCCTCCGAAATTACAATTCTTTGCATACAGCTTAATTATCTTCATTTTAATGAAAAGATATATGAACAACCTAGCAGTCTTGCGATATTTATGTGTAGCATAGAGAACAGAGAACTAAATGCTAACGTGTCTGTTAGAATTAGTTTCTGGTATATATACATCGATGACATACTTATCTGCTTAAACGGTACACCAAGACATTTTGATCGTTTTCCCAAATTTGTTAACAGTTTCCATTCGAAAATGAAATCTAAATCTTTATTTCTCTCATTTTATTACAATACATAAACATATCACAATCTTCTAATAAGTGATAATCTCTGGTGACAAGCAACTTGCTAAAACTTGTAGGTGAATGAATTTGTGTATGTACAAAAATGATTTTAAATATGAAATATGATTATATTTTTCATGAAATCAGTTTGATTGCATGAATAGATATATAGGCAACTCGTCAGGTGTAAACCCTTTATATATATATATATATATATATATATATATATATATATATATATATATATATATATATATATATATATATATATATATATATATATATATATATATATATATATATATATATATATATATATATATATATATATATATATATATGATTACAGATTATTTAGAAAGACATAATGCCGTCGCTAATATTATTCATTTTAATCTAGGAATTAAACATGACCTAGTTCCCAAAAGAAAAAATTTCACAAATGTGAACCTGAGATTATTTGTGAAAATGACAAATATAAACTTTATTTTGATAAACCAATTCTTTGCAACAGAGATGTAAAACACAATTGACCAGATATCATTCTTAATGATAAACAGAATCAAATAACATATATAATTGATATTGCTATACCCGACACACATAATATACAAAATAAAAACAATGAAAAATTTCTAAATATATGATGCTTGGCGACGAGATTAAAAAATGTGGAAAATGAAGAAAATATTTATTCTACCGATTATTATTTCCACAACAGGTGTTATTCCTAGAAATCTTCACAAAAGTATTGAGATTTTGGGTCTGAAGAAAAATTTGTTTGAACAGTTACAAAAGATAACAGTCATCAAATCTTATAATATTCTTCGTAGGTTTCTTTCCGAAAATAATAATGAGGTAGAGTCATAGAGTCATAGGTTTTCTCTTTAGTTTATACTGCTCAGAATCTCATTTCATATTTTATTTATTTGTTTATATAAATGTAATATAATTAACTGACAATTTTGTCATATTTATATTCAGAGCAGTATTCTATTCGATCGTTCACCACTTCACACAAAGGAAACTATTAATGAGTAACATTCAGTGTTACTTGACTAAGGTCCGTACACTGGATTTTTCCGGGGAGAAAGCCTCTGACACTACTCGTTGGTACATTGATATCATTGTCTGATGATGCTATAGTATGTATATATTCTGGTAGATTGATATACTCTCATAACATTTAACGTTATCCTAATATATAATTATTGCAGGATATGTTTTGACTATTATCATTGCCTGGCAATGGTATTAATTACCGGGTGGTGGATTTATATTTTTTCATGAAATCAGTTTGATTGCATGAACAGATATATGGGCAACTCGTCGGGGTAAAACCCTATATATATATATGGTGGTGACCTTGCACCACAATTAGTGTGAATGAATTTCTGACCAAAAACTCAACGAATACCATCGAACAACCAATTTATACACCTTATATGAGTCTAGCCGACTTTATCTTTTTCCAAAATTCAAATTTCCACTTCTAGTTAACGGCTGTGAATCGTAAGAAGAAATAAAAAAGAAGTCGTGGCCAGAACTGAAGTCTATTCCGAAAATAGCATTTGAAAAATGTTTTATGCTTGGATTTTCCGTTAGAGTGAATGTATTACTTCGGAAGGGACCTGCTTTGAAGGCGATACAATAAATTTGGATGAAAAATAAATATTTTTTGTTTCATTGACCAATTCTTTATTCTTTTTTGACAGAATGTATAATAATCTCAAGGTTCATTCCTTAAAAATGAACAAGATTCAAAATTAGCTAATCACTACGTCCAAAATGGCCACTTTTCTTCCAGCATTGATAAATTGAAAATCCTACACCTTACCCCAAAGGATAGAAAACACAATTACCTAGAATCAGTTGAAATTTTCACATCACTCTTCAATAATAGTTTTCTGATAATACAATATAAATGATAATTCCCCATAGTTAATAACTGAAAATGAGGACCTGTTCATATATATTTTGCCACCTCGTACTTGGTTTTCATACTATCTGATGATGAAGGAGAGTCCTAAATTACAGTAAGAGTGATCTATTAATTTAATTCATTTGTTGCTGGTAAAAACAGTAAAATAAAGAATCAATTTATGTTTTATGTGGTAACCATTTCAACTAACAAACAGTAATGCCTGAATCCATACACGATGTATTTTTATGGTTTACTGTGTATTCAATATAAAAATTTAAATGTCAAGATACACCGAATCAAAATTAAATTACGTAGTTGCATATATGTAAATTCCTGAAATTTTATATGAATGCAATGATTTAAACAATCATGTAAGTAACAGATACTCTGAGATCAATCAATGAGATGGTCAGAAAAAATTGGAATAAAAATGAAATTATGAATAAAATTAAACGCTAATGTCAGATTCCAATTTTTCCAAGGAATTGAAGATTTTGTTTTGGTATTAACAGTCATGCTCTTAATACGGATCTGAACGATAAAGAAATTCATATTATATAAAAATTCACGGCTGAATTCGGATGACCACACATACGGGTGGGTCAGTTAGATTCCATTGAGTTAATTAACCGTATATTATTTTTATTCAAACTCACCAAATCCCCATGTCGAACAATCTAAAGTGATATTTATCATTGTATTCCTAGACGATTCCCATTAGGAATTATTGAAAGAATAGTTACAGTAAGGTGAAATGAATGAACTATCAGCTGTGTATATATGTATTCATTATTTGTTTTGGTGATATTCGCTTTTATTAACCATCTTTTGGGGTATGAGAAACCATATGAACTTTGACGTCAAGCCGACAAGTCGTCCATTGTTAGTTGTGTGTGAAGTAAGACAAACCTTGGACAAAGAAATCATACAATTGTTTGAACAAAAAAATGTTTCTTTCATATTTCTGCTAAAAAGTAGTATACTTTGGATTCTTGAATAATGGAGTACTATTCTATTGTGCAAATCGGACGAAGAAAGTAGTACATCATCTTGAGCAAAGAGAATCTTGAATCTCATAATAATAAAAAGTTTGAATAAAAAGAAGAATCTACTGAATGTCTTGAACGAAAAATATTGTCCATTATCTTTGACGAAATATGTAGTCCTACCGAGTTCTTTTGCAGGAATGTATTGGAATTTAAGATTTTGGTGAATATAACATCCTACGGTAAGTCTTATAAATAGTTAATTCCAATGCTTTTATCTAGTTTACTAGATTTTTTGTCGTACAAAGTCTTGAACAAATGAAATAGAAAATTGTGAAGCACGAATGAAGAGATATACTTTACCAAGTTCTAGTCCTTGAAGAATTAAGTAATCTAATGCAAAATTCGGACGAAGAAAGTAGTCCATCATTTCGGAAAAAGAGAAGAATTCACTGAATGTCTTGGAAAAAACATTTTGCATTTCCAAGTTTTTTACAAGGGATGTGGTAGATTTTGAGATTTCTATGAATGACGTAGTCTATTGTGAGTATTAGAAGTAGACAATTCCAAGGCTTAAATGTTGTCTTCGAAGTTGTCTTCTTTAATTTGTCCAAGAATAGAATATTATTAGCAGAGGAAAGTTTTGGACAAAGAAAATAGACGATTTTAAAGCACGGACGAAGAAATAATCTTCACCAAGTGGTTGTAAAGCATAGACGAAGAAATAATCTTTTCCAAGTTCTAATTAGAAAAGCTATACACTTTGAGTCCTTGATAAACGAAGAAAAATCGATCGAAGAAAGTAGTCCATTATCTTGAACAAAGAAAATAATCCGGTGAATGTCTTGGACAAAGAGTATTGTCTATTTTCCTTGATGAAAGAAATAGTTTCCCAAGTTTTTTTAGAAGAAATGTATTTGATTTTGAGATTTTGATCAATATAGTAGTCTATTCTGAGTCGTCGACCAATAGACTAATCTTGACTGCGGAAATCTTGGACGGAAAAAATAGATGATTGAAAGGTACGAACTAAGAAATAATCTATTCCAAGTTCTAATTGAGACAGTAGTATCGTTTGTCTCCTTGAAGATTGAAGTATTCTGTAGTGAAAATTGGACGAAGAAAATTGTCAATCATCTTGAACAAAGATAAGAATCCGTTGTAAGTCTTATACAAAGAATATTGTCTTAGAAATAATTAATTCCATTGCTTTCATCTAGTCTACGTCAAGTCGTCGACGAAAAGAATAGTCTTGAAAGTGGAAAGTCTTGGACAAAGAAAATAGACGATTGTAAAGCACGAACGAAGAAATCTTCTATTCCCAATTCTAACCAAGAAGGAAGTATACTATGAGTCCATGAAGAATAAAGTTATCTGATGTGAAAATAGGTCCATGAAAGTAGTTCATCTGTATACTGGTCATTATATTTTACGAAAGAAATAACCCTTCCGAGTGTTTAGGAGGAAAGTGGTAGATTTTAAGATCTCGATGAATATAGTAGTCCGTTGTAAGTCTTAGAGGGGTTCATTCCGAGGCTCAAATGTTGTTTCGAGGTTGTCGAATAGAATAGAATAGTCTTGAAAGAGGAGATACTCAAGAAAAAAATGTAGTCCGTCTTTTTGAACAAAGAAAAGAATTCACTGAATGTCTTGGACAACGAATATTGTCAATTACCCGATTAAAGAAATAGTTTTTTCAAGCTTTCAAAAGGAATATAGCAGTTCTCAAAATGTTGATGAATTTAGTAGAACTCTGTAAGGCTTAGAAATAGTTCATTCCAATGCTTAAATGTAGTCGACTTTAAGTCGTCGGCGAAAAGAATCATACTTTTTAATTTGAGATATTTTTCAAATCACATTCAAATTTTGATGATTTAGTCAGTTTACAGTCGATAATATGTTTTATTGGTAATTTATATAAATAAGTTGTGAAATGACCTATTTGAAACTTCGATTTGAGTAACGTTCAAATAAATATTTTTATAAGAAAGGCTAGAACATTAACTTGGTAGCATATTTTCTTTAACATGAAGTCATACCATATACACTATTCCTATAAAGTTCTGATCTATTGAAGTCCACAGCTCTACCACATTACCTCGTAGGGTTGCAAGATCTGCTGTAGTTGGATTCTTGACTCGAATTTTCAAAGAATTGCATACGTGCTTTATTAGGTTCAATTGCTGCTTCATCAAGGTAATTTCTCGAATCCATGCGATCTCGCACTACATGTTCGCCTAAAATCTTGTTCACTTGTGACTTGTGATACAACCCAATTTGAACACTCTGAGTTTGTAAACTTGGTGGTGGTGAATCTTTCACTTAAAAGCTCTGAATCGGTGAATTATGCGAGAAATAATATAATGAGTAACGAGATGTCTTCTTCTGATTTACAATAAAAGGAGGATAGAAAGAAATCATCTGTTGTACACAACTCAGCTTCAAAAAAATCATAAAAACATCTGCTATCTTGACGAAAGTAGTGGAATTTATTGGACTAGTGTATAATTAGAGTTATAAACGAAGTTAACTCTCTAAGTTTTGTTAGGACGTAATAATAACTATCCAACGTCTAAGTGATGTAAACAGAAATTTTTATAGTCTTAAAGATGATTTTATTCCAACGCTTTAAAAAGCATTAAGATTCTTTAATATTAGGCTCAAGACGAATGGGATCTTATTGCAGAAATGATAGACGGTTCGCAGATATTGCGGTTTATTGACCTTACTCTCTGTTAATCGCAAAGTGCCTCTTCGCTTGCAGAAATACAAGGAATAGGTATTGTACAAAAAAGGACTAGAGCACTAGTAGTTGTTAATGGTTACCATGGTTGACCGGGAGTATCTTTAGATACTTGGAAGCTGTTAATGTCAGTAGAGGTAGAACGAACATCTGCTCGTCGTTTTTCTTCTTGAGGTTTGAGCATATACCGAAAAATTATTTGGGTGAAAGAAAATTGTTTCTATTCCTTTAAACAATGTTGTCATGTCGAAAATTTCTTATTTGAATACGAAGAATCAGTTACACATCTTTACTGATCATGTTTAATCAACGAATAATTATTTTTTACTTTAATAAATCTTCTCCTCCTGTTGTTCCTGAGTACGAGGGTTGTCTAAAATATTTCGGAACTTAAATTCGACTATCCAACAATTTCTATCGAGATTAATTCGTTTCAGGAAAATGCATTTCTATCATAATCTCGTCGACAATTTCAATAGGATATCACAATATTGGATCATTATAAACAACGTAACAGAAACAAATCATGTATCGCTCTAATATACAGGGCTCTAATATTTATGGCCCATAAATTCAGTGCTAATTTCCTGACCAAATTTATTTGAATATGTATCTTAGAGATTATGGCTTTCAGAATACAGTGTGTTTAAAAATGTCAAACAGCTTCAGACTGTATAGAAGCGAAAGTTGGTTATTTCCGAAAATTTTTCTGAATTTGCCATTAAAATGTAAATTTTTTTGTTTTAAACTTCAATGAAGTTCCTCATTACATAATACATTTAATACTATGCAAGGAGCAAATCTAATTTTATTTTACTCATTTTTTGTCGTGCAATGAAGTGTTTTTTCTACGCGAAAACGAAGTAACTAAAAGAACAAAAAGTACTAAGAAGTTGTAACTTTACTCGTTGAAATTGAAGTAAATGTCAGTTTTCTCAAGTGACACTTACACTGCGCCATGAAATTAACGCAGGTACGCAACTAATTTTTAACATATATTTCCTTTGGTTGTTTGGATAACAAAATTCAAAGTATTGTCGCTCATGTTCCTCCCATGAGGAATGAAATGAAAGAAATAAATTGAGAATTTGCAATAAACCACAACATATTGATAATAGCTAACAGTTGATCAATATTTGTGAGTAACGTTTGTTCCTCCTGTAACTTCAATTTTCAGTGATGATGCAAAGCGAATTAGGAAATTTGGCCTCGGCAGAATCTGCTGACTCAGCGGTGTTCGATAATTTAGGCTGAACTTATACAAGAATAGGCTGAAGGCTGGGGGTGTCATATTCAACTGTTTCCAGATCCGAAGGTACAGGACGACCTCGAGCAACAGTGGGTTCTTTACTGCTAGGTCCTTCAAAAACAGCTTCGACAGAACGGTAGAGTACAACTTGGCACTGAAACGATTCGACAACGTCTCAGGGAATCTGGTTTGAGTACTTGTGTTGCAGCTTGAGGCCCAGATCTAACCGCAGCACATCGGGGAGACCGATTGTAAACTGTTAATAAAAGCATTTTATAGAGAGAGGTCTGTGGCGTTGCTAGTTGGATTATCCGCTGATAAGAGTTTTCCATAAGCCTGATTTTTCTATGGAACTAGAATCTTTCTGGAACCAAGACTTTCAGTTCCGCAGAGCAAATACCGTGCAAGTATCTGTAAAAAGGGAAATATCAGCAACCTGCCTCCTTTGAATGAGAGGCTGTACATCAAGTGTGAATTCCGGGTGGTCGATGAGGCGTACTGCTCTCTTCTGGACACTATCCAATAGATGTAATGAATGTTTGGGTGCGGAGCCCACATATGACAACAGTACTCCAGACCTTGTCGCACCTGTGCCTCCTTCTATCAAAGCATTTGCTACGATGGCGTGAATTATTGCTCGGTACTGAAGAGGAAACTGAGTTCAGCAGAAGTAGATTTGGTGATGCCAGCAAACTGTGACGCCTAGTTGATGCATATTCATGAGGAAATTCAATGTTCTTGCATGATTAAAGGAGGTTCCCTGGCAGTGACTTTTTTAGAGAACGTTATTGGTTGCATGTTGTTCGCGTTAGAAATGACCAAGCAATCTGCCCCATTCTGATATTTCATACACGTCTGAACTCAGGGACATGCTCTGCTGGTATCTTTGTCGGTGTGACTCCTCGCTCCTTCTGATCTGGTTATCGTAAATAATGAATGTCTAAATGCTCAGAGGTACGTTACAGACATTTTGTACAATTTCAATAAGCATAGATGAAAACCTACATTCATGATATGACCAGACCTCACCAAGCTCATATTGTTACATCCAAGATCACTAAATCACTTCAGTGAGTAGCCTGCATGATTCCAGACCTCAATCCCATCGAACATGTCTTGGACATTCTCAACAGAAGATCATGAAGCCAGAAAAGTAAGCCAGCTATCGTGAATAAGATTCGGAACAGATTGATCGAAATGGATTAGAATGGTTATCAATTTTGATTATGAATCGTAGATATCATTCTGTAAATATCGGGTATTATCCAGTTCTTGGTGACTTTGATTTTTTCCAAAAGTTCAAGATTTTCCATTATTAGTTTTATTTCATTTTCTATGAGCATTTCCCTTTCGATTTTTCTTAAACATTCCTTAGTACTCGCGGATTATTGAAAAAGTTTTTCTTCAACGTATTTAAACTTCTTCTGAATAAATTTGAATTTTCGATTTTGGGGGTCAATTTCTTAGTGAACTTAGTGCTCTTGCAACGAGCATTTGTACCAATTTCCAACACAGTGGGCGAACACATATTTCCGAAATCAGTGAAAAAATAGTTTTTCTAACTATGTCTTCTTGTAGTCTGAAAACCGACTGTCTAAAACATATATTTAAATGAACTTTCCATTTTGAGTTTGGTGGTGATTTCTTAGTTAAAAAGAGGAAGATTTGTCGAATGCATTAGTTTTTTAGTTCCTTCCTTTTCGAGGTATAACTGCGCAAAGTGGAGACATAAATGTGATCGTAGTGGTTCTTTAATTTTATTGGCATCAAACTTGAAGCTTTCAGTTTCACATAGTCTCATATAAACGGTATCAAACGCTGCAGGTGCCATTATCGATATTTTCTTATAAGATTTTTCCGAAGTTATGCATTTTCGAGACTAAATTCAAATTCTTTATTGCCCATTATACATTTATAAGCTTATAGTTGTCAAAAATACACAGAAAAAATGAGCTAAATGGAAATTGAGGTATTGAGAAAGTAGCAACTAGGAAATTTCCATCTTGGATCTCATCTTTGTAAAATTCTAAAATTAATAAAAGATACACAGAACATCACGATAAGAAGTTAAAATTATTGAGGAACTCATCTCTGGTATAAAATATGTTTTCACTTAAAACATTCTTGAGTTTTAGTTTAACTGTTTTGAAAGGCAAGGTGCGAAAATGAAGAGGTAACTTATTGAAATATTTGATAGATGTATAAACTGGACCCTTCTGTGATCTGCCCAGCCTCAGAAAATCGAGCGTATGTCATTCTTATATTGAGTATTATACGTGTGGAGGTAACCATGCAATTTTCAAGAATCACATTTTTATATGCATATAATAAACATTCAAAAATATACAGGCCAGGAAGTATCATGATTTTTAACTTTCTGAAAGATGTCCTATGATCGGCTCTATAGTCAATGTTATCGATTATTCTTACTGCCCTTCTCTGTAATCTGAAGATTTTGTCGAAGTCAGAGCAATTACCCCATGCCAGCAATCCATATTTTAAATGGGACTCGCACAAGGCAAAGTAAGCAGTTCTCAGAACCATAGAAGAAACAGATGATGCGAGACTTCTGAGTACAAAAGTATTTCTAAACAGTCTAGACCAGAGGTGCCGAATATGCTCCACACAGTTGAGTTCGGTTTCTAAATGAATACCGAGAAATTTTACATTGGAATTCTCAACTTGATGTGTGCTAAAAAATATTCGTTCAGTTTTTTCACGATTTACATTCAATCCGTTATCGAAGAACCTTTCCACTGCCCTCGACTCCGTTCTCTCACTCGCCGCCTCCGCCTCTTCCAGAACATCACAAGCCACAGAGACAGCAGAGTCAGTCATCAGCGAACAAAACAGACAGTCAGATAGATACTCGGGTAGATCATTTATGAATAGTAAAAAGAGAATGGGCCCATAATCGAGGCCTGAGGCACACCAATTGTTATTTTGTCCTTATTCAACCACTGTCCGTTAGTAAAAACCACTTGGTATCGATCAGTTAAAAAAGACTTAATGAGAGCTCTTCTGTCACCGTCGAACCTATAACGTTCCAGTTTCAGCAGAATTGCCGAGTGAGAGACACAGTCGAAAGCCTTCGACGAGTCCAAAAAAAGAGAAAGCGAATAAAGTCCTAATTCAAAACAGTGTAGGGTGTTGTTTACAAATGCAATGATTGCATCTGTGGTACTTCTACTTTTTTTGAAACCGAATTGACCGCATGAAAAAGCAAACTAGTTTCGTCTACAATTTGCGAGTACAAAACTTTGGAGACAACTGGAACCAAGAATATTGGGCGGTAGTTGGAAATATCACTATGATCACCTGTAGAGGAGAATTAATTTAGAAACTTTTAAGCAATCGGGAAAGATGTTTTCTGGTATACATTTTTTTATTAATTTAGTTACTGGATATACTATGGTGTTTATATTTTTCTTAATAAGGACTGTTGATGAATCATAAAAATCTCTTGATTTGCTATTTTGCAAATTACGAACTATTTCTCTCATCTCGTTGTAGGAGACTTCAAAAGAAGAGAACTTAATATTTTTTTGAACATCTTTCAGAAAAAGTTCGTTGAAGGTCTCATTTTGTTTGGGAATCGAATTTGCAATATGAGGAATCGAGGTGAAGTATTTGCTTTCATTTTCAATGAAACGGTACTTGAGGAAATAACTAGTTAACGATTGAACTATACTTTCTAAGAAAATTACAATAAGAGAACGAAAATTGATTTCATACATTTCCAGAAAAGGAAAATGGATAGAGAAGACAGACTTGAAAGCCCTTGTTGAATTGAGTATTAAGTTAAATTTCAACTAAGGAATAGCCTGAAGTACGTTTGCGTACTAAGGAAACAGTCTGTATAAGTATACAAGTCCAAATGTAGAACAGTCTCCTTAAGGTGGCGATATTAATAACCAGAATTTGAGGGCATCGCATATACATTTTTCTTGTTAACATTCAATTCAACAGGTGACATTTTAAAAATGATGAAATCTTTATCAACTTCTTCTGCCCCAGTTTGGAATAAATCATACTAATCAAGTCATTAATTCGGTCCCCGACCGATTGAAAATCATACTTTTCGTCTTTAATTACATTTTTCAACAAGAACGTATTCCTTAATTGGGAGAATCAGCATAACATTGTCGTTCGTGGTCCTGTTGAACCAATTTCGTTAAAACAACGGCCATTTATAACGGAAATCGGTTCGTTTCACTGAATTCCGGAAACTGAGTTACGCCACCGGATACGGAAATGGTTGTTGGTATGCATTGAGAGATACGAGATTTTGAAAGTGTCCAAATATTTACCTATTATGCAGCCAGTCACTTAACTATAAATAAGTATGCGGTTTTATCTCGGCAGAAATAAAGAAATGAGTAAAAATAGATTATTACTAATTGAGACTGCAGCAGTGGTACGATATAATATCGCACCACTATTAAAATTATCGTTTGTAATAACGAAAGTGTCCATGCTGTACAAAAATGTTGAAACCATTTCAGCCTTGACGTTGAATATTGCAATGGCGATGTGAGTTCACATCCAATTACCAATGTTCATTTTGACGATTGAATATTCCATCACTACTGATGTGAATTCCTTTAGTCCAAATTATTTTACTGAAAAAGTGCGAATTTTCGTCAGACAATTGTAAAAATCGAGTCGACGTAAGAAATGTCCTGGTTGCAAAAAACGAGGCTACTTTGATTTTATAAATTAAAAACAATAGAGATATTGACGCACGACTGAGTTTGAAAATTTTCAAACAACTTGAAAACGGGAAAATCTCGTTTGAATCTGTTCGCAGCAAAAAATACGCGGAAGGGGGTCATTTTTTTCTATTCACAATATTTCACACAGCTGCAGTACTAAAACGTCGAAATCTGTCCACACTGTTTTTCTGCTGTCGAAGATTGCTTTATTTTAGTCTTGCGCATATTAATTCGCAATTAGAAGCAGTCAATTCAGTTCGTCTGCTCTTATCTCGAACCAAAGAAAGGCAGCTCGTAGAGCTTTCGTTCTTGAAATGTTACAAAAAATGTTCAAAATGGCCTCGGTTTTGCTCTATGCATAATTGTATTCTCCTTTTGCTCCTAACAGCATTTCAGGCATAACTGTCAGGAAAGCATCCTCAATTTTATTTTTCATATCTTCCAGTGTAGTTGGCGGCGTACGATGAACAAACTCTTTAACATGTCTCCACAGGAAGAAGTCGAGGGACGTTAAATCTGGCGATCTCGCTGGCCAATTCCAGGATGCTCCTCTTCCGATCCATTTTTCTGGAAAATTCTCATTCAAATGATCTCTCACTGCCTTACAAGGAGGAAAATTAGAAATAGGCTCGAATTGAGCAGTTGTCAACTGCTCCGAACACTGCATTTTTCAAAACTGAATTCCATAAAATATTAATTTTCATCGCCTTTACATCGGTCCATGCAGACCAATCATTTTCGACTTATTGACTTGAAACTGGTGTTTTGAGTAGAACATCGTACCAACTCCTGTTTTGTTTTCTGAAGTGACATGCACCCCTCTTCTAAAACGAAGGAAAATATTTCGAGATGAATATTGAGACACAAAGTATCGGAAAATTCGACAAATCTCGGAAACCGTTAAAGATAGGTATAGAGAACATCGGTATAAAAATAACCGATCATTACAGAGTATAAGATACAGGGTGTGTCATTTGAAAAAATTGAAAAAATGAGGCTTGAAGAAAGGCGAAATCGGAAATTTTGTACTGTGCACCCTGTATCAATTTAAGAGTTTCCCAACGATGGTTACTCAGAAATGGAGTATTAGTAACATAATTTTTGCAAATTCACAATCGTAAAGTCACAACGAGAGAAGAAAAAAAATTTTCGAAAAAGTCATCAAATTCCGAAAAATGTCAATTATTTCTGAAACCATTGAACTTAGGTATAGGGAATATAGAACAAAGTCACCTTCATTTGATCTCACAAAGCTGAAATCATTAAAATTATAGGGTGTTCTCTTTAAAAAACATAACTTCGTTTTGTTACTCAGAAACGGACCACCCTGTATATACGAAATTATTTTTAAATTGTGACCGTAACAGAAGTTCATCATACTACCATTTCCAGAAACTCGTGGGCCACCCTGTATATATATATATATATATATATATCAATGAAAAAATTCAAAGACTCTAGATTCGTGGTTAAATCACGAAAATTTAATTTTACCATAATGAACGTATTCCTCCTTTCTAGGAAAAGCGTAAAAACATCTAGTTGAAATTGAAATTAGATACTCAAGTCAGGAATTCCTTCGATTTGCGAAAAAAAAAAGCTTTTAAGTCAACGCAACCGTAAAATATGGCGTTCTGCTATATATTTCGACTCTAGCTAAGAAATCAAAAGCGCTTGTACCTAAGATCGTCAAATTTTCAAAGAACCAATCTCGTTTATCCAGAGGGATAGTAATATGATCCCGTGGGTGAATTAATTTGAAATAAATTAATTATTACTGTTGTTTTGAAATTATGAAATTCTGCTGGAAGAAATATTTCAAAGCATAACTTAAAATTATAAGTATTATATCCGATAGCTAAGCGACAAATTACGAGTTGAAACAATTAAACAAACACGGTTCCCACGAATTCCAGTAGATATTTCATTACAGATTTAAGGTGCTTTGATTTACACCTATAACACTTATCGATTCCTTTAGCATATTTGAAACTATTGATATACTTTCATGGTTCTACGGAATTCTCGTTGCGCCAGTCCAATTCGTTCTTCACGGATTCTTTTAGAGAAAACAGCGCTTTCTTTTTAATTTTTTCCTTATTGAAGGGATTTCAGAAATGAAACATTTTAATTTTTCGGCGTTTCGGCTCTATGTTTCGGCCATCTTCAGGAAAGTTACATTCGAAAGGCTTTCTCGAATGATTTAAAACACATATTTTTAGAAAATTGACAAAAAGAATACAGCCAAAACAAGTGTGAATAGTTATCTGAAAATACTTACTAAATTTTTGTCAGTTACATTATTGTCTACATATTGAAAATTGAAAGAAATCTAGATTATAATTTCATTTAGTTGACTACATGATGAACGCTGAGAGAAGAGAAGGAAAACTGTGTACGTCAAAATTACATTTTCTCAGCTCCAAAAAATTTTTATGGTTAAAAAATTAAACGGTTACAGTGGCTAAGGCCACGAACAAAACAAAAGAAGAAAAAGAACGCCAAAACGTCTCGTGTCGAAATTTTCAATATATCGACCTATCTTCTTCAAAAAAATAAATGGGAGATCTAAAGAAAACTTTGTATTGATATAATCGTAAATTCTAAAAGTATGAAACATGCCATCAAATCAATCGGTGATGGTTTAAATGCTAGTTCTAGTTGTTAAACCACACCTCGTCATTCAATATTCCTACCTTGGCATTCTTTGACGCGAAAACTTAATTCTACTGAACTTTTACAGAATACTCAATTTCAAGGAATATTTTATGATAAGTCGATTTGAATTCAAAGCGAAGCTTTAGTGGAAAAAGACAAAGAACCATTTGATAACCTGACACATATTATGCAGATATAGCTTGTCTAAATAATGATAAATGGTGGAATAGTATATTTGTTAAGAAAGAATACGAAATCCTAGCCTCGAAGAATTTCTACGCAGCGGCAATACTTGCCGTAGACGTTTCATGATTCAAAAAAAAATCGGGAGATCCTTCTGCCAAGTCTAATTGAAAGAGAATCGAAAACGTTCACAATTAAGAGAATGAATATACAGGTTTAGTGAAAATTCGTGGAAAAAGGTATTTCTTTTAAACGGCTTTGGAGATGCATTTTTTCGAATTTTTCCACCGAATGAAGGAAATCGTTTCTTCGTTCGTAAGGAATTTTGTTTGGATGGAATTTTCCTTTATTTTATTCCGCTTCCTAGATTTTCTTCTTTCGAAAAAAACATTATTTGCTCCCAATTCCATCTGAATTAGTTCACTTGATTTTTGTATCATTACTGTGGACTTAACAAATACAGTGGACTCCTGGAAGTTTCTTGTAGAAATATCCAGGGATGAATCGAATGAATTTTCATGAAAATTCGATATATCAACAATATTGGTCATATATGAAATTTCTCCATTCAATGTTCTGTCTTGTGATTGTTTTAGCCTCTGTCCAAATTTTGCCATGTTGTCCCAATTTCCACTATTACTCTATCTCATGTTTGTCGTGGTCTACCTCTTTTCATCTATCCGTTAGTCTTTGTCGTTTGACTTGCCATTCTCTGAAGATGTCCCCACCAGCTGAGCTGCCTTTTCTCTATAAATTTCAAAGTTGATTCAATTTCTAATTCCTTTCGTATGTCAATGTTCTTTAGCTTATCTCTCTTTGTGACTTCCCTTATCCTCCTAAGATATTTCATTTCGACAGCGTGATTTTACCTTTTTGGTTTTTATCTAGAACCCTTGACTCACATCCAAATGTCAGTATTGGCCTAAAGATAGATGTGAATACTTTCATTTTTGAGGCTCTTGACACTTCTTTCTTATTTATGAAATTGTTGCTGATAGCATAATATGCCTTCATGTCTTTTCAATCCTATCATTGATTTAAGCTTCTTGCTTTCCTGTTCTTCGAGTTCAACTTCTAAGTACTTATATTTTCCACTTGTTCAATTTTTGTCCCTCTATCTGTATATTTATGTCTTCCTTTTCTCCCAATTACCATACCACTCTTCTTTAATTTTCTGTTCCATATATTCAAGTTTTTCTGAAGATCTTTTTCATTGTTGGCCATTATCTTTATATCATCCGTGTATGCCCCTTCTGATACTTCTACTTGCTGTAAGTTTCTATATCAAATCTGGGTTTTCCTCACTTCTGTCGAGCAAATTTTCATTATCTCATCCATAAAGATTATAAACAACAGAGGACTAAGCCTGTGTAAGTCCGTTGTCTTGAAATAATCATCCAAATAATTGATTTCCTGTTTCCGCTTAAAATACAATTTCTATTACTTTCATATATATGTATTATCAGTCTTATAATTTTAGCTATGATTCCTCTTCTACGCAGTATTTCCCATAGTCTTCGTCTAGGCACCCTATCAAAAGCTTTTTCCAAGTCCATGAACGCTAGATATATTTTCTCCTTCATCCTGTTAGATTTTTCCATCAATATCTTTATGCTGAATATATGATCTTGAAGACTTGCCATTTGAAATTGCCCACCTAAAAGCTTCGATCTTACTTTGCTACATTAGAAAATGTAAAAAGTTCTGAATTCATTTCCAAATTATCATATTTGCTAATGTTTATTATTTAAATGATTGTTAAAATGGGTGGAATCGGTTATCAAAATGAAGATTCATTGAATTCTTCAAGGAAATCTGAATTTTATCATCTTAGTCATTTTGAGGAATCCACAAATAAGTAGATGAAAGTATATTCTCAAATTATTAGTTCTTTATAATGTAACAGATTTTCTCATGAAATCAAATTATTACATCAAATGCTCGAAGTTATTTCCATTTTGTTCAAGACATTGAAAATTCTTCTAATAACCCCGTCGTGGGTTGGTTCAGATATTTGTTTCGATGAATCATTGAAATCCATCTAGAACTCTGATTTCATTTATTTCATTGTTGTAATTGTATCGTATTCAATGATTTAGATATATCCCTCAGTAAAATACTTCATAGGTGTCAAGTCCGACGAACGAGAAGACCTAAGAAGGGGTCCCGCATTTGTATTTGCATCTGTCATTAAACAATCTTTCCAAAACAAGTTCGAATCTTCTCGAGAATTAATTAGCAACTCCGTGTTGTTGATACCAAACTAGAGTATAAATAAGATTAATTATTTTTGTCTGATTTCCACAACGTTTATTTTTAATACACACATCCGGTTTCGTCAGTTACGTGATTAATAAATGTCTAGAACTAAAATTCTCCATAAATGCAATGACAATAAATCTGTTGGAAAGTTTGGAAAAAAACAAACTTTGTCGAAACTCAAAATTCACCAGTCAAATAGAATCGAATCACGCCCCAGTACTCAACATTTAAAATACGTTTAGTTTAGAACTTACATTCTCATAACTGTTGGCACTTTTTTTTCGGTGGAGGGGAAATCTTTATGGACACCCAACGCTTTGACTCTATCACGTCGGGTAGTGTGGGACTCCCACCATCATCATCTGACGGAGTATACCCTAACTAAAAACCCTCCTGTTTTCCAAGTTATGCATGGGTACCGCTTTTGCATTACTTCCATGCCTACTTGCCATTACAGTCGTTTATTCCCTTTCCGTTCGTCTTGTTCCTTCCTTTTGATTACTTACACAGCATACTTATTGACAGCCAGCCAATTCTCCTGCGATGCCAACATACAGTTAACAATGGTGTCCTCGGTCACCACCCTTCCTATTTTCTTGTTCACTTCCCTTCTGTGTTCTTCCCATCTGACGCACTCGAAAGCACTATGCTTCGCCGTATCAATCTCTCTACAATAGCGGCAATGAGCGCTCGCAGCCTTACCTATTCTGTGCCTTCGTTTCTGACGACCATCTTTCCTGCCATTTTTCCACCGTGATTATTCTTTCCTTTAGCCTGTTTTCATTACCAATCCCATAAGTGCTGTTTCTCTCCTTTACTAACAGATTTAAAGGAATCGTTCCTGCTATTACCTCCAGCGCTGTTGTAAAGACATTCTTATATGCACGGGATATTCCTATGGCTACTTCCTTCTTAGGCGTTCAACCAATATTTCGTACTTCCCTACTTGAAGTGTCTTTCACCACACAGGAACAGCATATAGGAAAATTGAGTCCTCTACATTGCTCAGAATTTGACTCTTATTTTGGCCTCCTCCGCTAATTCTGGGCATCAGCGGCTACGGCCGTTTCACCAGTTCTGACTGCTCTCTGAATAATATGTTCTCCAAACTCAAAATCCTGTTCAACACCACTCCTAGGTATTGAAGGGTTTTTCCTGGAGTTATTATAGCTTCCTCCACCACCACCTCTATATGTCCGCATTTCTTTCTTCCGGATAGAAATATAGCTTCCGTCTTCTGGGCTGAGACTTTGAGGTCTCTTGTTTCCAGGTGAGCAAATATTTTCTTTAGGTTTCTGTTAGTTTTTTCCATCAGTTATGTCTCTGTATTTGCCGTTGTCAGTACAGCTAGATCATCAGCAGAAGCCAGTATTTTCACACCCTTGGGCAGGTTCAAGACCCCGTCGAACAGAATATTCCATAAGAGAGTCCCAAGAACCGAGCCCTGTGGTACACCACAAGTCATGTCATACTTCACACCTTCATAGCTGACACTTCTCTCTTTCAGGTAACTCATGGCAATCTTCAGTTAGTATGGCGACAATCTTCTTTTCTCCATTTCCTCGAGAATAATATACCACAGTGCTGCATTGAATGCATTTTCTAGCTAACTGTTAGCTCTAGACACTTGAAAATGACGTAACTGTCGAAACCGGTTGTGTGTATTGAAAATGAACATTGTGCAAATCAAATGAAAGTTTTGTATTCTTTTTATATTGAAATGAATTTCCATAAAATAAATCCATCAACAATATCTTTATTTAGAAATGCTACTCAAGCAAAACTGATAGTAACATATTATTGACACAGCAATGTGTCACTTTATCTATGGTTCATCAAAAAGTGCTTAAAATACAATATCCGAATGCAAGTTATCATCAGATGAAAAATATGGTTTTCTTTTCATAAAACTCATAGCACTAAAAATTAAGAAATCAATGGTTCCAAATGCTCAACCCCCAATATCAAACACAGAAAAGTCAAATATTCACTTCTACCTCAGATCCATTAACGTTTCTACAAATCAGTTTAACACAGATCCAATCACCTTGCAGAATGAAGAATCTAAATTCCCCCTTATGATAACGAAGTGAGACAATATATTCATATTAACTGGCCTTCAAGCTGAACTAAACATGCGAAACATGAAAACACCCTAAATAATCCAGTTCCTCACTAACACAAAATTAGTAAAATCATTGAAGAAGTGAACTTAATACTCCCTCAACAGAATTACACTGAATCAATAAAATCTATTTCAACCAAATTACAGAATGAAGATCTAATTCTTACGATAGCTGGAAAAATGCCTTGACAAAAATAAGTACTAAGAAAAAATGCAAGACATCATCGATACTTTGGGGTAACAGAAATCTCAATAGAACCTACTATACAATTCATTAAAGAAATCATTCAATAATTGGAATATTCGAATTATCTAGCATATTCAGATCGGGACAAGAAGAAACTTATTCCAATAAATCCTCAAGCTCCAATACATAAGGTTTAATCAGTCTACACAAAGAGGAAAACCTCGCCAGGCCAGCTGTATCATATATAAACACACCTGCACGTAAACTAGCAAACTTCTTTCATCCGCAATACACTATTTTAAATTCTGTAGATCTGATGGATAAACTTTTGATACTTAACAATTTCAATTTCAAAAATGTGTCTTTTATTTAAGAAGTATGTATCCAAACATTCCAACAGATGATTTGAAAATAAATTCAGAATTTTTTATAGTTGCTAAAATAGAAACGTAAGACCGAAACTTTTCGATGAGTTTAACATAGAAATAAGAGAGATGGGGGCTAATTACTAGAACTGGAAGTGATAAAATGTTGATGAAAAAACCTTCGTAGACAAATTTTCATAAAGTTCATTCAATTCATTCCTGAGTTATTTTTACTGGGACCTCCTGACAGAACTTCCTGTTCTTAAAAGTCAAGTCAACCATATAATAATGAAAAATCTGTTGTGAATGCAAGAAGAATTGGGACGCAATTTTTAGAACAGGAAATGTTTTCTTGGCAAATCTGCGTTTGACCTTTCTGAAGAGGCAGGATTCACGTTTTAAGGAAGCATACTAGAAAGAAAATTCAATCCGCAACGGAAAATTCCTTCCATATAAGAAATATACACTTTTCCTTGCGTTGAAAATTCGAATAAAATACATCTCGAAGCTGTTTAAAAGATAATTTTTTATTTTCTGTCCTAGTTTTGAGGTGGAAATCACAGAATTCGTCGAAAATGAAACAGGAGGATGGAAAATTTGGAAATCGTTTTCCGGAGTTGCGAACTGTAATTTCGAAACGTCAGTGTCAAAAAGTTCGAAGACATTGTTAGAAACGAAGCGTTGAGTCCAGAAATGGTGTTGTAGCTTGACCAATTTCGCGATTTCTTGCATATCGAAAACGTACTTCTAGATTTAATTTTCATTGTAATCCATCACACATCGAAATTGTAACCATTCCTGCAAAAATTTGTTTACAACGAGAAATTAGCGTTCGGAATGAATAGATCAGAGATCAGTTTTTCTTTATTAGTTTCATTTCAATTTCTAGAAGGACCATTTTCATTTCTATCGTTCTCAAGCTTAGTACCTACTAAAAGATTACTGGAAAAACAATTTTCACCATATCTAAACTTCTTTGAATAAATTTGAATTTTCGACAGCGTTAATTTCTTGGTGTAGTGTAGTTTGAAATTTTCTTCCAACTTGAAGGTGAAACTAAGCACTGAAAAATGAGTGAAAGAAATAAACTTTCGATATGGTTCAATAGTTTGTTTGACGTTTATCACAAAAAGAATGTTTTCCTAAATTCTCTTTCCTCTAATAACCCAGCAACTCGCGACATGTTCTCTCGTTCTGAATAGAATGATCTGGTTTAAGAAAAAAATTATTTAAGTAAAATCTGCGCTCTTATTTTCTCGATCAAGATTATATCGAATAATTTTATTCGTCATAATGAGACTTGCCAGATTCTAACTTAACGCGCAAGAATACGTTATATTTCGCTTAATGAGAACTTAGTAAAGAATTCATGTTTTTCAAGTCCAGTTGTATCATGCAAAATAAAAATCCTCCACCCCTTATATGGCAGGATATGTTCTCGATAATTTTCTATAAGGTAAATTTCAATCAAGCAGGTCGGACAACTCGATCTGGGAGATGTAGAATGACAGGGCTACGTTTTTATATACAGATGGTCGCAAAATAGCTAGAGGCAGATCTGTGGTCAGTTATTTTTGAAAGGCGCTGCACTTCTCCACATTTATTACATGTAGTACATTTACAAGATAATCTGAAGATATTCGAACATTTTCCAGAGCTACTTATGATCCTAGGATGAATTATTAACAATCAACAGATTTTTCGAGGAAATTGTTTTTTTTCTGATTGATGTAGATGTCTGTACCGTGTTAAAGAATTTTGTCGGATTCGCATCACGGAAAACGTGAAAATATGAACAGGTTTATACTTATTCCTGAGGAAAATTCAAAGCACTCTTTTCTTTGGGCTGTCATCGTTGAAATACATTACACAAACACTATAGATGATGTCGCAATACCTGAAAAGTATTAAAAATCAAATCAAGTTAATCAAATATCTGCTAACAAATATATCTCGCAGTCAATTACTGTATATGTTCGATCATCTGAGCTAAACAACGTCGTACGCGGGCACCATACTATTTAAACCATCCTCTGAGTCAGAAGATTCCTCTACGTTTTCAATATTCCTTCCTAAATCATCCTGTATAAGCTCTTCTTCAGTCAAATCGATAACAAACTCTTTGTCTCCCACAGCCCAGCCAGTAATGTTCTCAATGCTTAAGTCATTTTCTGGATCGATGACCCTTAATGAGTCGGCAATATTTTTCAAATCATTTTCACTGATGGGACGAAGCTTCTTCTGAAGCTCTGAGAGTGGAATATTTTCATCATCTGATCCTTCTACTTCTGTAGTGTCATGCCACAATGTTGTCCAACTTTTTCTAATATTTTTTGAAGTAATGGCTTTCTAAGATTTGGCAAGATTGTTCACGGCATCTTTCAAATTATACTGCTTCAAAATGGAAGTTATCTCTTCACCTTCATGCGAAATGATATGATAAAGAAGACATTTTCTATACGATACTTTAATGCCTCGAATTAAATTCTGATCCATACGTTGGAGAACGGCAGTACAGTTGGGTGGCAATAACATAACTCTGAAGTTTGGATGAGTATTAACCTCTTCCTCAGGTGGGTGCGAATGAGCATTGTCTACCAACAACAGAGCTTTAGAGGGCTTGTTAATCTTAGTTAACCATTCATTAAATGATGGTCTGGTCATCTACCCTTTGATAGATGCTTTGTAGACAACTAGTTGTGAACTATCGTTTTTGAATTTGCTGCTTTTCCCAAGACTCGTGAAGGTAATTGATGAGTTCCAGCCGCTTTGCAGCATGACATGAATGTTAAGCGGTCTTTTGACACTTTTCGACCTGATGCTGATATTTCCCCTTGATGAACCCAAGTTGTGTCTGGTAAACGTCTCGATTCATTAGCATTATACATACGAATTCCATGTCTATAACTATTTATTTTCAATGAAATAAAACTAGTGTTTTTAGATTTTCACTATATTAACACAACTATGACCGATTTCACCACACTGACGTCATCAGATAGATACAAACTAACGAACAGAGTTTTCCTTATATAATATTCTTTTTTCCTACTTATTATTACATAAGGTACAAGTACACAGGGTATGCTGAAAAACCCATCGGAGCTGCTGTATGAATTGAAAAGATTGAGTAATGGAGAAGGATTTAGATCTAATTGACTATTAAGTAACCTACTTGGATTCTTTTCTTTGTTAATCTCTGAAATTCCTCATAGTTTTAGATTCAGTGAAACTCATCCTCAACGTTCTTCAAATTAAAGTCAATCCGGTAATTCAATCAGAAATCTTACACCTTTTAGAAATTTGTTTAGAACAAATTTATTTTAACTTCAATGGAGTAATTTATAATAGTAAAAAGGTTTTATCATGGGTAATCTTCTGAGCCCTCTACTCACTGAAATTTTCATGCATAATATTGAAAAAACTATCCAAGAACATCCGTTATTCAAATACTTCATTTATTGGTTTAGATATGTCGACGATATCATTTATTGTTTCACTGGCGCAAATAGACAATAAGAGTCATTCTAAACATTCATTAACAAAATTCACGATAATATTAAATTCCCGTTAGAGATAGAAACTGAAAACTTCCTTAACTTTCTGGATTTAACTATTACTGAAATTAACGGCAAACATGATTTTTCTATTTTTCATAAGCCATCGCATACAGATATTACTATTCACAGCTCATCTACACATCCTTATCCACATAAATCAGCAGCTTACAATAGTATGGTACTTAGACTCATTAATATCCCAATGTCACAAAATAATTTCATAAAAGAGCAAAATATAATCGAACAAATAGCAGTCAATAACGGTTACAGTCCTAGCATAATTGAGAACATGATTTCAAGGAAACAATTTCAAAAAGTAATCCAGGAAGTATTCCCAAGTATAAAAAGTACTAACACAAAATACAACAGCTTAACATATATTGGTAATCCTAGTCTGAAATTAAAATCATTCCTTTCGCATTGTAATTTCAATATAGCATTCCTAACTGATAATTCTTTAGGCCGACATATCAAAAACTGCAAATCTAAAATTGATAAAGGTTATAAAACCGGTGTTTATAAACTGTCTTGCAGGGATTGTAATGAAATTTATATTGGTAGAACTTTCAGAAATTTCAAAGTTAGATTATCCGAGCACAAACGTAGTTTTAATTATCATAAATCAGATTCCCATTATTCTAATCACTTACTCGAAGAAAACCATAACTTTAATGATAATTTCAAAATTTTACACAATGAAAATAATAGACAAAAACTCAATATATGGGAAATTTTAGAGATTAACAAAGAAACGAATTCAGGTAGGTTACTCAATAGTCAATTAGATCTAAATCCTTCTCCATTACTCAATCTTTTCAATTCATAAAGTAAGCAACTCCGATGGGTTTTCCACCATACACTTTGTACTTGTACATAATGTAATACTAAGTAGGAAATAAGAATATTATATAAGGAATAACTCTGTGCATTAGTTGGTATCTATCTGATGAAGCCACGGTGTGGTGAAACCGGTCATACTTGTGTTAATATAGTAAAAATCTAAATACAATTAGTTTTAGTTCAAATATGTATATCGATTTTCATCAAGTAACGAACTCCTCAATCAAATCATTTAACTATTTGTTTCAATTTTTCCAATCGGATGAAAAACAGAAGTTATTGTGATCGGCGGGTTTTCTGGTTTCATCCAGTATATCAGACATGCTTGCGAAAAAAATATCCTATATCTCAGCAACTAGGAAGGCCATGACCATTTCGTTTCCGGAACATTCAGTTGAACAACAAAGTAGTAGAGTATTGTGAAACCTGTATTCTACTATCTCTATCAATAAATGGGACACTCTATGTATATTCGATCCTCTGAGTTAAGCAGCGTTGCAAGTGGAAGAGAACTTAGATGAGTGGTTGCTCGGGGTCAACTTACGCTATTTTGATTTTTACTGACTACATGCCACTCAAGGAACGAAAAAATTCAAATTGGATCTAACATATCATTTGAAAATTACCATTTCGTAAAAATCGTATTGAGTGTCATAATTTTTTTTTTCATTACTACTCGTACGTAGAATAGCTGTTAAATAAATAGACGCCACTTTTCTGGGTCGAAAATTGTAACTTGAGAGAAATTAAAGCGACCTTGCGACCTGCATTTGAAAGATCGTTTACCTTTACCACAACGACAACTTTGAACTGAAGATAAGTCTACTAATCGATCTCTAGATACTTGACATCAATTAGAGTACTGATACTGAACTTTAATTTATTGATTCTCATTGAACTGGAATGACGTTAGACCGGTCGCGATCCCTTGAAAAAATACCCAGAGCATCCTGTCGTAGATTCCGTTTAAATATCAAGCGCTGCATCCGGGAAAAATTTGTTCAGGAGAATACAATACATTTTAACGATAGATTTACTAGATTTGATGGAAATGTATCCAGAATTGTGGTTTACTCTAAGGAAATTTTTAATTTCCAATGAGAGCTTAACTTATATTTCAAAATCGAATCATAAATGGTGAATTTGCAGTTTGATACACAGCTCTACAAAAAAAATTTTTTTTATTGTTGCCCTGGATATCATCGCAAATTTTTATGTTTTCAAGTGCCCAGATTACGAATATATTCATGAAAGTTCTCAATGTGCTCGTATTTTCATGATTTTTGCATTTCTTATATTTTGAACAATTATAAGCTTGTTAGGAATAAAATTTAATTTTCCAGTCATGATTAGGCTTCTGCGCAACTTTTTCGCGCATACAAACATCACCTGATCCCCACTCTCAGACCCCTTGCTCCACAGAACAGCTGAGATCTCAGTTATTTGACAATATTGAAGTAGATATACACGTAAATCTGGATAAAGTGTCATGGATTAATATTTTGTTTCAATTACTGAATGTCCATTCTTATATATTTGTCTTCTAGTCTAAAATATGAGCTCGTCACGAAGAAAGTGTAAATATTGTAGTGATTTATTTTGTTATATTTGCGGTGTTTATATACCAAAAAACAAAAAGAAATATCACAGACTTTGTCAAGGAGACTTATGTTGAATATTTTGGTTTCAAAATGGACAAATTAGGTAAACCATGGGTTCCTAATAAAGTTTGTAAGTCCTGTGTTGAGTCTTTACGGTTGTGGAAAAAAGGTGAACGTTCTGGATTAGACTTTGGTATTCCTACGATCTGGATGGAGCCTACGAATCATTTAGATGATTGTTACTTTTGCGTAGTAGATGTTAAAGGTTTTAATCGAAATCAAACGTGGAGATACCCAGACTTACAGTCTACGAAATGTCCGGTTCTACACAGTGAAAATCTCCCTCGGCCCATATACATTTCAAAAGTAATTCGCATGCCCTCAGAAACAATGATGTTACCAAATTCACAGAAATCGGGACCATCTACTAGTGGAAGTGAATGGGAAGGTGAAACATCTACGCCAAAGTTATTTTCTCAAAATGAACTCAGTGATTAAATACGTGATCTCAATTTATCAAAACAAGGATCAGAACTGTTAGCCTCAAGATTGAAAGAAAAAATTTATTGGCACCAACAGTAGCAATTACAACATACAGAACGCGAGAAAACGAGTTATTACAATTTTTAGTGAAAATGAAGGATTAGTGTATTGTAATGATATCGTGAAGCTGCTTATAGACATGGGTTTAAAAGAGTACAAATCTACTGAATGGCGCCTTTTATTGATAGTTGCAAAGGAAGTTTAAAATGCGTCTTATTGCACAATGGAAATAAATTTGCATCAATTCCAATTGCCCATTCAACGAAACTCAAAGAAGAATATGAAAATGTAAAATTAGTTTTAGAGAAAATTAAATACTCTGAGCATCAATGGCCCATCTGTGTGGATTTAAAATGGTTAATTTTTACTTGGCCAACAAAGTGGATATACAAAATACTCTTGCTTTATTTGTATGTGGGATAGTAGAGCAAAGCAACTTCATTGGGAACAAGATGTTTGGCCTGTAAGAAATTCTTTAACTGTCGGTAAAGCCAACGTAATAAAGGAGCCGCTGGTGAGCAAAGACAAAATCATACTTCCACCATTACATATTAAGTTAGGTATGATTAAGAAATTTGTAAAAGCGTTGAACAAAGACGGAAATTGTTTCAATTACATTTGCAGAAAATTTTCGAAGCATAGTATGGAAAAATTGAAAGGTGGAATATTTGATGGTCCTCAAATACGGCAATTGATGAAAGACTCAGATTTTATCAAAGTTATGACTGTTCCGGAAAGTAAAGCTTGGAAAAGTTTTGTGTTGGTTGTCGAAAATTTCCTAGGTAACCATAAAGCAGCAAATTATGAAGAAATTGTGCAAAATATGCTGACAAACTTTCAGACTTTAGGAGCAAATATGAGTATTAAGTTACACTATCTTCGCAATCATCTAGATAAATTTCCGGATAATTTAGGAAATTATAGTGAGAACAGGGAGAGCGGTTTCATCAAGATCTAAAAGTGATGGAAGAAAGGTATCAAGGTCGATGGGATTGTCACATGATGGCAGATTACTGCTGGTCTTTGAAAAGAGATTGTCCCTGAAAAATTATAGAAGAAAAGTTCATAAAAGGCGTTTTATGGAAATATGAAATATATTTTCGACATTTTCCTCTTTATTTACTTCGATGTATCCGAATTTCTCAAAACATAACTAACATTATAAATATATCTGTTATTTTGTTTCTTGTTTTACGATTTTTGCTATGTAAAATGAAAATAAAGATTTAAAAAGAAATCAGAGCAAATCCTACAAAATCATTGATAGTTTCACGAATTGTGTGCATAAATAGACCCAAAATCATTTTCATATCTAGGGCAACAAAACCATTGTAGACCAGTGATAATGGTTTATTATTTCTGAAAACCTTCTTTAATATTCGAGTCAGGAGCGGATTTGGATTAGGGTTGTCGTCAGAATGTTTGTTTACAATGGAAAGTATATATTTGAAGACAAACAAAACTAAGCGTTTATCCAAATTTGAAAATTCATGAACACTCGATTCTTCATTCAATTAGTTCCAAACCAAAATCGACCTTCACCGAGCTGATAATTGAATCATATTTTATAATAAATTCAGTATATTGAAAAATATATTAGAAATGGGTTGACTAAAAAATTCTGCACAGATTATTCTCAATTATTTTTAAACAATTTTCTGTCAAATCTTGCAACATGAAGATAACAAGAAAGTTTGAATTTGGGAGGCTTTTACTTGGTAAAATTCCATTATCAATAATAAAAACAAGTACTGTGTTTTAAGGAATTTTACTTAATAATTGCGATTCGTAACGCTTTTCACTACACCGTAGCTTCTTCAGACGAATGAATATGCAGAGAAATATAAATGAGAATACAACTATAAATGTTCCTGAGTAATTAAAAGCTTATTGAGTTGCTTCTTCTTAAGTGGTTATTTATGACAGGTATATCCAATAAAATTAAGGAATAGATTGCTCCCCGAAAAGATTCAATAGAGGTGAAGGGCTTAAATCGACTTGTTCATTGATGAGTCTACCTGAGTGTTTGTATTTATTGATTTCTAAAGTTTCCCAAAGATCTACCTTCCAATATTTATTATCTGAATGCAAAAACTGAAATCATTCTTAAGTAGCAATAATTTCAACATAGCTTTCCAAACTAATATCATTATTTGCTTCACAGGAACAGATAGACAGTTGAAAATTTTCGAAAATCATATAAATTCATTACATCCAAAAATTGCATTCACAACCGAAATAGAAAGCAATAATTCGATAAATTTCTTAGACGTAACAATTTCGAATGAAAATGGAAAACATGTTTTCGCAATTTACCATAAGCCGTCACATACAGATATTATAATACATAACTCGTCGTGTCATCCATATCAACATAAAATGTCAGCATTCAATAGTTTTATTCATAGATTGATTAACATCCCGTTATCACCAGAAAATTTCAACAAAGAACTAAATTTGATTAAACAAATAGCCAAAAATAATGGTTACAATCCCAAACTAATAAATAATTTTTAAATAGAAAACAAAGTAGAATCGCATTGAATGAAGTTTACCCTGTCGATAAATTGAAACAAAAATTCAACACCTTAACCTACGTTGGCATTACAAGTGAGAAACTGAAATCATTCTTAAGTAGCAATAATTTCAACATAGCTTTCCAAACTAATAATAATTTAGGCAAATATATAAAAATAATAAAAACAAATCAGGTAAAAACAATAAATCAGGTGTTTATCGATTGAATTGCAATGACTGTGATAATTTCTACATTGGTAGAACACATAGAAATTTTAATATTAGAATATCGGAACATAAACGCAGTTTTTCAAATAAAAAATCAGATTCAAATTACGCGAATCATCTCTTAGAAAATAATCATTCTTTCGACCCACAGTTTGAAATTTTGCATTCAGATAATAAATATTGGAAGGTAGATCTTTGGGAAACTTTAGAAATCAATAAATACAAACACTCAGGTAGACTCATCAATGAACAAGTCGATTTAAGCCCTTCACCTCTATTGAATCTTTTCGGGGAGCAATCTATTCCTTAATTTTATTGGATATACCTGTCATAAATAACCACTCAAGAAGAAGCAACTCAATAAGCTTTTAATTACTCAGGAACATTTATAGTTATATTCTCATTTATATTTTTCTGCATATTCATTCGTCTGAAGAAGCTACGGTGTAGTGAAACGCGTTACGAATCGCAATTATTAAGTAAAATTCCTTAAAACACAGTACTTGTTTTTTATTATTAACAAGAAAGTCTTATCCAGACTTAAATTATAAAACATATTAAATGTGCAGCCGTTGGGTTGCTTATTATTTACCTGGACGAATTACTAGGTTGCTAGGTATAAACAGGTATGTCGATGGACTTGATTGGATAATAGAAAAATTTTATATCAACATAAGTTTTATCGCGAACATGTTGATACAAGGTTGTCTGCAAAAACTTCGGTCCTAGTATTGTTTTGCGAATTTTAAATTAAATACATTTTATTCTTAAGTAAGGATAAAATTTTCTTATTAAAAATCATTTTTCATAAAACAATTAAAAACTTTCCAGAATTTTTTCAGCCAACCTATTTTCAATATATTTTCTAATATAATAAATCTATTATAAAATATGTTTCATTCTACAGGGTGAGGCGTAATGGAAGGGCGTTTTTGAAATGAGAATAACTCCACTGTTTTTTAACGTAGAACATTCTTAATTACGTAAAATGAAAGCTTGAATGTTACCATTAAGTGTAGAAGAAGCGAGAAGAATCATGATATCAAGTAGATGACGTCCGTCTTCCGAAATTGCTGTAGTCGATTCTCAAAGTTCTGCATCACTAGCTTTAACAAATAGGTGTCGATTGCCCCAACTTCTCTCGTGGTGGCGTCTTTCAACTCTTTCAGATTTCGAGGTTTATCGACGAAGACCTTAGCCTTTAGGTTTCCGCACAAAAAATAATCATAAGCAAAGATCCAGGGAACGAGGGGACCACAGCACATCACCAAACCGAGAGATTACATAACCAGGAAAAATGCAATGCACAACTTCCATTGGGGTTCCGGCTGTATGTACCGTGGCATCATCCTGTGGGAACCAAACATTTCTTCTGTTCATTCTCCGTCGTCGTAATTCCGGGATAAAAAAGTTCTCCAGCATGAAAACATATCGCTCAGAGTTTACAGTAACGGTTGCCCTTCTCTCATCCCCAAGAGGGCTCATAGCGGACCAAACGGTGACTTTTTCTCTGTGAAGTGGGGATTGATGCCCAATATCGGCAGTTCTGTCTATTAACTAAACAGCTAAAATGAAAATGAGCCTCATCACTCATCATTATCACTGGTTCATTTTCATCAGCGATAATCATTTGCATTTTCTCGGCAAACTGCTGGCGTTGTGCAAAATTTCCTTCATTCAGGTGCTGGTCAACCATGAGCTTATAGGGGTGAAAGCGGAGGTCTTGGTATGAAATTCTGCGAACTGTTCGACTACTCATTTGGAGTGCAGCAGCTTGTTCCCGGACGGAGCGCCCTGGGCTTTGAATTACAGCTTGTCTCACTCTTTCCACGGAAGCTGGTGCCGCTACACTTCGGGGACGACGTTGAGGTTTTGGATTTATTTCTGATGCAGTCGTTCTGGAATTCTGTACCCATCGGATTGTCGTAACTAACCTAACCTCCTGAGTCGTCTGACCTCAGCCCCTCCCCTTTACTTACTCATCGTTACGTGTGCTACCCGTTCCAAAAACGCCCTTCCATTACGCCCCACCCTGTATTATCAGCTCGGTGAAGGTCGATTGAGGTTCGGATCTTAGATTATACAGAGTGTTACATAATAGTATGTCACAACTTGAGGGGTAAATCTACGTGCAATTTTAAGAACAAAAGGTTATATGAACATAAGTCCGCAAAATCTTCTTTACGAACCTGCATTTTGTTGAAATTTCCGGAAAGAATTATTTTTTTCTTCAAAACTCCTTCAGTTTCTGAGATATTCAGCCCAAATTTAGAATGCAAGCTATTTTTTACAGTCATCATCATTACCATGCCATGTCTCGTTTTGCCCTCTCAAACTTTTTTGCAGTACGCCACTGATCAGCGTACAATCAATTTTCGTTATCTTCGTTCAATTTTGAAACTTTTTTGACACTTGTAATTTTTTCGTATCTCCAACCGTTTTCGAGTGGAAAATTATTGAATTTGAATTATTTGAATTGTATATTATTCGCTGAATAAAGAAAATAATAGAAATGCTCGATAGGTATCCCCAAAATTTGCTTTTATTTTGATAGCTCGTCTCCTGAGACTCAACTTATACTCATTCAATATCAAACTAAAAAAAAGAACTATATAAATTGCTGGAAGTGTCCTCCACCTGCAAGAATACAGGCCTCTGTCGTTCTTCGCATATTATCACGCACTCTTTGAAATATTCCTGGGGTATTTCTTATCGAGTCACAAGAGGGGATTATTCGATTTCTCAATTCTTCTACAGTGTTCACGGGAGTGGTATAAACTAAACTCTTGAGATATCCCCATAAGAAAAAGTCTAAACTATTTAAGTCTGGGGACCTCGGAGGCCATGGTTCTGGCCCACCCCGACCTATCCATCGGTTGTTGAATGTATTATTCAACAATTCCCTAGCTTTTCCATTAAAATTTGCTGGTGTCCTGTCATGCATGAACCACATTATCTTTCTCACAAAAAATGGCACACCCTGGAGCATCCTCAAGAAACTGCCGATTAGCGGGACTGTTTAGTCAATCAAATAATTTCTAATTATTCCGACCCTGACATTTAGTGAGAATTGTTCTTGATGATGAGATTCTTCCATCAATTGAGGGTTTTCCTGAGCCCAATAATGATCATTGTGAAAATTTGTGATAGCAGCTCTCGAAAGGTTTGCTTCCTCTGTGAACATTATTTCACTATCAAAGTGAGCATTTTCTCTAATTTTATCTAAGAACCATCGGCAGAAATTCAGTCTTGGAGGAAAATCTCGAGGAAGTAAAGAGAGAATAAGTCGTGGAGAATCTTCCAAACTAGAACATGTGAAATATTCAACTGATTTCCAATTTTTCTTATACTCACATGAGGATTCAAATCAATTCAATTCAAAACTGCTTCCTCAATATCTGGAGTTCTTATAGTTTGAGTTGCAACTTTCAAATGATTATTTGCAGTAAAAGTACCAGTTTCCCTCAACCTTCTGTGGATATTTGAAAATGTTCGCCTGTCTGGTGTTACTCCATTCGGAAAGAGCACCTGATATAATCGCCTAGCTTCTGTTGTGTTTCCGTCAGCCAGACCGTACATGTAATGCATGTCAGCCAATTCGGCGTTAGAAAAATTAGCCATTTTTTCTCACAGCAATAACTTCAAAAGTCTCAAAACTAATCGTTACTTTAATGAACAATTCGAGCAGACACTGGTTCAACTGTCAAAATAATTAAATAAATGAAAAAAACTACTAGTCATTTCTTTAAATTAGAAATGCTTTCTATTCAGAATGCATACAATCGTTTAATATTTTTGCATAGAAACGAAATTACAGATGCCAAAAAGTTTCTAAATTGAACGAAGGTACCGAAAATTGATTGTACGCTGATCAATGACGTACTGCAAAAAAGTTTGAAAGGGCAAAAGATGACATGGCTCCGGAAAATAAAACACCTTGTAGATTCTAGTTAAAATTCAGGACGTGTAATGATGGAGGCTGTAAAAAATAGCTTGCATTCCAAATTTGGGCTGAATATCTCAAAAACTGCAGGAGTTTTGAAGAGAAAACCAATTTTTCCGGAAATTTTAACACCTTGTAGCTCCGTAACGAAGCTTTTGCGGACCTATTTCTATATGAACTTTTTTCTTGAAAACGTGCACGTATTTACCTCCTCAAATTGTGACATTCTATTATGTAACACCCTGTATAGCGCATTTGTTTATTATTATTATATATATCATTGGCAGATTTTTCTTCAACATCTACTTCGCTATTTGTACCATCATTTCTATCAATATTCTATTGAGAATTGAGAATAAGTTTATACAACGAAAGATTTTCCAGTTCTTCTCAAATTGCTGAAATGTTACCAGAGTAGATTTCACATCCCTTATATTCAGTTAGATTACAGCAATTCCTTTTTCTAATAGTGCGGTATGCAAATCAGTCATGTTTCCGTTTACGTACAATCTCGTAGTTACCGATTTCTTATTCATCAAACGGATCTCTGTTAGTTAGAACATTGCCCTCCTGGTTTGAACGTGAACAAATTACAACCATCTGCAAATAAGTGAAATAGTTAAAAACATGATTTAAAACAATATTTCAAAATTCCTTATCGTTCTGGTCCTCGGAAAAAATTTACTAGAGATCAAACGTCACAAAAATGTTTTTTCGCGATTTTTGCCAAAGCGGTACGTTTTATTGTTGAATTACATTAGACAAAAATTATTGATTATAAAATTATTTATAAAAGAGGTATAAATACTTTTTCCCTAAAAGCCACCATTTCTGAGATACGATTCAAAAAGTTGTAATCGTCATAGGAATAGTTGGTGAATACTAAAAATCGCGCTAAGTATACTAGTTCAAAGGTGGCGTGGTTTTAGTAAAAATCGCGAAAAACCCATTTTTTTGAACTTTGATCCAAGTGATTTTTTTCCGAGGACCGGAACAATTAGGAATTTTGAAATGCTTTCAATTTTTTTTTGAATTTTCCAATCATTTTCAGCTGGATGTAAATTTACGTACCTTCACTCTGATTATTTGGTCTAATTTGACCGGACGAAGGCGTAACTACATTCAATCGGTCCAGTAAAAGCGTAGTCACGATTACTAGCGATCAGTCAATGAAATCGCTGTAATTTGTTTGTTTTCTTACAGAGGGCAGAATATGTCTTCATGCTTTATGAAGGAGAATCAGCTGACTGTTGTTTTTAATTATAATCTAGCACTTCCTCAGCAGTTTTTTTGTGCTTGCACCCCAAAAGACCACAAATGATACAAACGGCTGCTGTAAAAGTCTAAACAGTTCGTCAGTTCGGCTACAAAGCCGAAAAAAATGTGGACGATTTCTCAAATCCCGGTTCGATTGGTGTAGTGTCAGAAAAAGACAAAAAATTAATTTGTGTCCTGTTTTTGAAGAATCCAACATTGTCCCTGCGTAAAGGAGCTGTGAATTTGTCAAAAAAAGGTTTGATAATATCGTTTGAGACTATTCGTAGGCACTTGCTTGCAAATAGCTGTGCATTTCGAAGTACAAAAGCCAATGCGGAGTGGAAAACACGTTGAAAAACGTCTCAAATGGGCAAGGGAACGTTTGGATCGTGATTGCGGCAATGTTATTTCAATTCCAATCATTGAGCATGCCTGGACGACACCCACCTACAGATTGCTCCAAGGGACCGTTAAACAACTTAAAGCTTTGTTGCCGTCTGCTAAAAAGTGATCGGAGAAGAAAGGTGAGATTTGGATTTTCCAGGAGAACAACGACCCAAAACACTGGCGTAAGGCTTGTCGCTTGTGGAAGAATGAAAATGGTGTCCTGAATTTGGATTGGCCGTCTTAGTTGCCCGATGCCAAACCAATTGAAAACGTTTGGGCTCAAATGAAGATGAAGGTAGGGAAGAACCGACCTTGCAATTTGAAGCAGCTTGTTAGGCGTGTTAAAAAGATTTGGAGGTCGTTTCCACAAGAATACGCGAAGAATCTCGTGGAGAGCATGTCTAGAAGATGACAGGCTATTATTGACGCTGAAAGCGATTGGACCTGCTATTAATGTTTTTGCATGAACTTTCACGAACAAATAAAACAATATTTCAAAGAATTTTTGTATTTTGTATTTTAATTTTTTCACAATAAGGACTATGTTCACTGAGCACTCATCTCCCACTTTAAGAATTACTCTGCCTGTTCTATCACTTTCTCGTACTTCAATGGCTTTTCTGTTAGTCTTTACTCTATCGAATTCTTTTACATCCCCCAAAAAACATCAGCGGGGAATTATGGGTATCCAGTAAATGGAAATACCTGCTCAATGCTTTGGACACTTTTTCTTTCGAGAAGCCAATAACATTACATTGTGATCATTGTAATATCGTCTCATCAGCAATGATACATTCAACATCTACTCCATTCAAATCGATTTGCCCTAGGCGGTGATATTGCAGAAGCAATAGATTAGAATCCTTTCCATGTTTTTCTTCGGTCCACAAATAAGCGGAAACGTTTTCATTGGTCAAAGATTTTTCTGAAGATCCTTATACAACAAGAAGCTGGTGACAGTAGTGATAGGCTTAATCTGGTAATTTTGGTAAAGGGAATATTTTTCTGGCAATGGAAAGAATTATTCTTTATTCGATTTCAAATGGTAAAAAGCTTTAGCTCTCAACTTGTGCATCCTCTTTTCTATCAAATACTGATTTTCATTCTGTTCGTCTTGTTCCATATAAAATGTACTGAGGTATTTTTTGAATTTACATATTCGTTTATGAATTTATTGATGTCTTTGTTTTTGAAGATGTTAAGGCACTAAATACGGGGATTATTATTTTTCAAATGACGCATCACCTAACAGTTTTGATCATTAATATACTTTCTTCCTTTCTTACCGCTTTTCAGTTTTGGATTTTTTGTTTTCTTTTGTTATTCAGTCTTGTTTCAACTTTCAGACACCTTAGCCATCCTTGAAACAATAAAACTTGTCTTATTAGGCTCTGAATTTTGATCATTTTTTTTCTATTGTATTGGATTATTTGGATAAATTTATAGTAAATTTTAATCATTCGTTTCTTATGTCTTCCGAAAGTCTTCTCGAATTAATCTCATTTGATTTTAGTTCGGAATAACTCAACGTTTCAGGTTTGTATTAACATTCGCTGTCAACACAAACCGCATATCAGATTACAAGTGATCATTATAATCGTATCTAGCCTTGCTTCAAATCATCCTCTGCATTGATAGCAGCTCAAATATTTTCCGGAGGGACGGGAAATCTCAGCGGAAGTCGCAGATTTGATGATTACCTTACATCAACGATTATCCGAGATTCCTACAAATAATTTTATAATCGATGTTGTTGAAAGGTGTAATACATAGAATCTTGGAATATTCAACTGTGAAGCGACAGTTCCTGAGCTGTGAAAGACGTTTTAATAGCACCTTTTCATTACGTAATTGAGAATCTCCTGAGTTTTTGACGATATCCTCTAAGGAATACCAATGATATCCTCTCAGGAACAGGTAGTTGGAGAAAATTAATATCATCTGTCTTCAAGTGATCTGTATTTTATATTTAAATCGTTTCGGAAGAGCATGATGTTTTATTGGGATGTGCAACCATAATTTGAGTTTAACCAAGCATCTTGCTTTAGTTAAGTCTTTAAATTTCTCCGTTTCAACTTTTTTTTGTAAGTTTCTGTAGTGTTCGTAATATTATTGATGTCAATTCTGAAATTCTCTGATAGAATCCTATCTGTTATACAGGATGTTTCTCAAGTACATCGACCTACTAGATGATTCCTCTTTTGAGGTATTGCTGCTCAAAGTGGAAATATATTTTAGTATTTTCTACTCAAATGTATATGCAATCTATTTGAAATTCTGCAAAATCCTCAGTTCAACTGAGGCTTAGTATTTTTTCATTTATTCACTTTTTCTCTGAATGGTTCAAATTCGCAACCCCTTCAGGTTTTTTTATTGAAATTTTTTCGGAAAATATAATGTAATCATGTAATAATTATTTTCTCAACCTCGTAATAGCAAATATTTTGCCTTCTCGAAAATGCATATTTTCTGAGAAAAAATAAATTCTGTAAGCAATGTAACAAGAATTTTAAGAAATTTGGAATTGGAACAATTCAAGTAGGCTACTGTCATTTATTATTATTGGCAAGTACAGTTTGTCTTGTATTTGATGACCTATCAGTGGTTTTCTTTCAAGTTCAATAAGTTGAATATAATGCTTTTATCTTATGAGATCCACTTCAATAATAATAAATGACATCAGCCTACTTGTATTTTTCGATTCCAAGATTCTTAAAATTTTGATGGCAGGTGATTGCATACTTTTTTTCTGGAAAATATGTATTTTGAGAATAACAATAAATATTTCATTTTCGACCCTACGAGGATATTCTTATGTAATGAACGCATTTTTCTTCTCCATATTACAACCGTGCTCCAAATAAAAGTCGATCTAAGCATTTCATATGAAAACATTCAATATCAAATTATATAACAAGAAATAAAAGTCTGATTGAAGAGTTTTATTCAGGGAGCAATATTCAACTTTCCACAGAATGTTAAATATCGCTCCTGAAGATGTTGGTTTTCCAACACACTCTTCATAATCATCGTCAACCAGGTCAACATAATAGTGGTACAATCTAGTCGGATGTCATGAATAGGAGTAACAGATTGCAGCTTCTGTCTCCTTTGACCAGACCGTCACTGTTGTAACATTGATGCCGCAAACATGCTTTGATCAAAGTTTTTTTTTGATCTTTATGTATATATATATATATATATATATATATATATATATATATATATATATATATATATATATATATATATATATATATATATATATATATATATGGCCTGATGTTATGAATGGGGATACAAAGACTTGGTCAAACGGAAAGGAAATTGCAGTCTGTCATCAAGACCATAAAATAGATTTTGAGAATGTAAAATTGATCAAAAAATGTTAAGAACGAGAGTACACTGAACGCTTTTGAGAGTTTCCACATACTGAAATGCAAACATTCAATAAACAGGGACAACGGTCCGATTCCGTTCAGCGTACAGTTTGTTAGATTAGACACGTCCTCTAATAGAGCATTCGACCTATCAGGACGCTCGATTTGACAAACGCGTTTAGTAACAGGGATATATTAAGCATAAATTATAGAGCCATGTAGATACCAACTTAGTTGATGAAACGCGCGTCGAGTATTCGAAATAAAGTTTTGCTGTAGTGGTGTACAGTGTTTTTAGTGTTAATTAAGAATATGAAAGATTCAAATAAAGTAACTCACAAATGATGATGTACTTGATGTATAACTTATTTCATTCAGTAGTGAAATCAATACTTTTGGTTGCAAAAACGAGGAAAACATAATTTTGTGTAACAAATATGGAGATATAACATTAAACCAGAGAAGGTGAGAACCATTGGTATGCTTTAAGCTCTGAGCTTGTAGCGGGGGGTATACAGGATTCTTGATAGTACCTCGGGTGCTTTGAATTGATTATGAACACGTTTGAATGACACTGGTTGGCTGGACGAAGCTATACTAGTCGCTCGATTACTTTCTCCGTTAAAACCGATTTTCGATACATCACAGTATCCTCGAGTACATGATTTAAAATGCCTGACCCAACTGGCTGAACTGAATGAAGGTCCGTGACCTTAACTAGAACTCAGCAATCGCATTGTCTGTTCAGCTTGGCGCCAAAAACACATAAATTGATATCATGCGAGATGGGCCACAATTGTTTTCAGTGATGAGTCCATTTCAGTTTTAATCCCGATTCGAGTTCGAATTCGAATATATATATATATATATATATATATATATATATATATATATATATATATATATATATATATATATATATATATATAAGCTGGAAATGCAAATTGGGAAATTTTTATAGATATAAGTCGATTAAACTAATAGTGGCATCTTATCTCTCAACTATGGGTTCCAATATACTCTTCCAACAAGATGATGGGATAGCAGTTCGTAGTGCATTGGAAGACTACAATATTAATGTTGATCCCGTACCATCGTGTTGTCCAGACCTGTATCCCAACGTCCATGTGGGGAACTAAAAAATCTACTGAAGTAAACCTTTTTCCAGCATAAACATGAGCTTCGCTTGTTAGCCTAAGAGTCTTGGTATGATTTCGGCCAAAATATTATCGATAATCTGATCTTGAGGATGTCAAAACGTTACCGAAATATTATGAATAACAGAGATGGTCGTTCTTGATACTAAAAATAACGAACTGTATCGATATCTGTTGAAAATATTTTTTTACGATGCAAAAATTTTTCATCAAACTCATCATACATTATCTTCAAGAGTTTATTGATATTTTGGCGGCTTCTACAAGAATATGTAACGATAATGGCAAGACTATTTTGCCGTGTAAAGAAAAAAGGTCGCATCTGCAAATTTTCGGATTTTGTGTTTTCTACTGTTATCACGTCAGAAACTCCTGATTTAACTCTTTATAGAAACTAAATGTTGTATATGCACTAGAAAGGCCTCAAAAATGATAACGAAATCAGTCGTAAATACAAGTGCATCAAATTATTGTTTTAGTATGAAACTAACAAGTATTTCATCAAACAGACAACAATCAATCGTTTTCCTTCGATAGAACAAGATAGAATGTAAGTTTAAGTACCATTATCATGATCTCAAGTTCATTTCCAACGTATCATCCATTGAATGACAAAACATCAGATATCGCTATGAGAGAACAAAGACGTTGTAATCCAAGCTGAACTTATTCTTGAAAAAATGTACTATACTACGCAGCTACCGAAGCACGTTTCGACTGATTATATTGCATGCATAAGCATAATATTACGTTTTGTCTGGTATAAAAGATACCAGTGAAAGTCTAGTCGAGGACAATGGTTACGCTAAGAGAATATTTCTGAATTCTGAATTCTGAATGTTGCATGGTAAAACGAGGTTTATTTTAATTTTAGAGAATAAGCAAGGAAGGAAAATGAAAAATATCCCCCTCTAGAAAAATTCATTTGTGAAAACCCGATTTCAGTTAGACCTTTTTGTATTCCAAATAATCCTGATTTCTAGGGTTTTGGCATATATCGATATCTCGGTTTATTTGATACTGCGTAAAAAATATTTTTATATTCTGGAGGTGCAAAGCTCATTTTTCCGGAATATGTTTTCGGTTCTTTTCTGTAACTCAATCCGCAAAACGTATATTTCCATATTTATATTATAATGTGTATTTAGTAGTTGACCATTTGACCATATTATTAGAGTTAGTTCCCAAATGTAACTGGAATTCTTAACTCAAACGAATGGTTGGTTGTTGATCTTCGATGTATTTTTATTTATATTATGATCATAAAAATAACAAACTTACTCTAACCTTACTAAGGTGATTATTAACATTAGGTATTGACAGGTAATAATTTGACATAAGAGTCGTGGCATTTATGGGTGTAGCAAGACAATGAAAATGTATTACCAAAATTGTTGTTTTTGGGAGAGTTCCTTCTTATATTAATGATATTCCACATTGCTCCTTGACAGTTTAAAGATAACAATATAGTCTTCAATTTTAGCCTTATTTATTTGTAATTTGTACAATAATCTGAGTATGTTACGTGCGAAGTTAGGTTATCAGTAGCGTATTTATCATATAGTTCTGTAACAAGTCTGAGTCGCTCTCTCATGCTTCTCAAATCATCTGTAAACCATTGTACCCCCTGACCACTTTTCCTCACCCTGATTTCTCCCTCAGGAAATGCAATCTTATGGGAATCCACAAATGAAAGGTATCAAATGTATCATCAACAGTTATTAAATCATTATCAAGAAAATCCTAACTCAGTTGTCCAAGTATAGAATATGTGGCGTGTAATAACAGTGTTTAGATTTATGTATATTTTGTTGAAGAAGTGGCTTAAGCAGGGCATCAAATTTGAGATGATCACGTCGAACACATTCCTACATTTTCAGCAATGGAAACTTTGTAAAAATACAGAGCCAATGGACCACAGGAGTGTGACGTAACGACAGCCAGAAACAGGTCAGTGTCACTTTCCAAACAAAGTTAGCAGTGTAATTTCGAATTTCAAAGCCATTTTGTACGAATGCCCAAGAGTGTCATGTTGAGGTCAGTTGTGTGTCATCACATGGCAGCATTGTCGATTTGGTTATCACAATATATCTGTAACAGATATAACTTGTACATGGAAGAGCAGAAAACCTCATACCAATGCAGTATAAACTGGCTTCTTCGATACACTTGTCTGTGTCAAGTTTTATCTAGAAAATGAATTTTTTAGTATGCTACAGAACACATTCGCTACTTTGGTCTCATAGCATTGTCTCTACTTTATATAAACGATCCCGCATGCTAGCATGAACATTGCCGCGAATGATGAGAAGTTTCCATCAAATGCCATGTCTTTCACATGACCGGACTCTACAGCATTTTCTCCTCGAGCTACAAACTTGGCATCGTCTTTAAAGAACTCCAAAATTGAGGATAAATTGAGAACATGTTTAGATGTCATTGAAAATTCTTCTGAAATAGTTTCAAAACACCAAATATGTAAAACGTATATAATCATCTACAGATCCTAACCTCACTAGTTCAATAATTAGGTCTAAATACATATTCTTACGAGCATAAGAATTGGCTATTAGTGAAATTCTTTAATTTATCACATAATTCAATCATAAAATGTACTCACATGTTCAGGAACTTCCTGGATGAAAAATGATCACGATTTGAAATTGTCCTTATGGAAATTAACACTGCTTCTAACTTTGTTTGGAAAGTAGACACTGACCTTTCCCAACAAAATGGCCGTCGTTACGTCATCACTCCTGTGGTCCATTTCCAAAAATGACAATACAGTAAACCGTTCTATTGGGTTGCTGAAACCGAATCAGAAAAACATCACATAATTGACAAAATGATGCAGCTTTCCAGTGTTGCCACTTGTATAAACAATAATTATGATAGCAGTAACAATATTAAACAAACCAACACTTTAAAAACAACTATGTTTAATGACACAAATTTGACTCGAAGATCTCTGATATATAACGCCAATCGATATTGCGGATATGTCTAAACTCTAAATCGTTCTTATGTGCTGACATCGGCGTTGTGCATATAATTGATCAAATGGTTGTCCATTGTTATTTTTATAATTTCTTACTGTGGAAATTTCCTTTATCGCCGTATAATTCTTGAGATTATTATGTCTCGCGAATGAGGAATTTTTGATCACAAAAACATGATATTTTTCTATTACGCCATTAGAAATTAACGGTTTTTAGATTTTACATTAATTTGTGTTTCCAAAAATCGTTTCTTGCACAATTTCATGATTTTAGGACAACAAGACTGATCAGTTAGTTTCAATTTGATACGCGTTTGTAATCTTTTATAGTCTCCATTTTTTCCCAAATCTACCGTTCCTAATTTCTTTTTACTTGGAATATACGACATAATTTTTCCCAAATTTCATCATTCTGTTTAAACGGCAAGTATCTTACAGGTTGTTATTCCCTTACTAGGGTCGAAATATTTCGCAAGATGCAATATAAAAGGTCGTATCTTTCGATTACGATGACTTTGATTTTTCACAGCTCCAAGAGATTGCCAAATCGAATATTCGATTTCTTTATACCTATATCTGTTCCTGAGAAAACACTATCGACAGACAGATATACGGACAGTAAGGTATCCTTTTGTTTTTCATTTAGTTTTTCAACGATACCTGAAATTGATTCTTATCGTAGAGTTTTTCTCGATGTTTTAAAGAAGAGTATAAATATCAAACCTGCGATATTGCTCCAATTTGAAATACTTAGAATGATATCTTGTCATTTCTTCTTTTGCAAAATTTTCCTTATTTCTTCCACACAGTCATAATCAGCAATAAAAATCTAAGTCATTGTTGCAATATGATTTTTCATGCAGATCAAGATTTCAAAACAAATATTCATAAGAAATAATGTGAAAGTCGGAAACCATTGTTTAAGAAATCAGTTTAATTATTCCTGAGCTTATTATATTCAAGACGAGTATAATTATGATAGTGGATCTTGCAAACATCGACTAGTTTTTATTCAATTCTTGTTCGGGAATAAATACATTACCAAGGATAACAAGAAATCTTTCATCTGGAGGAAGCTTTTCAATTATCAACCGCAGTCGTCGCAGAAAACAGCTTTAAGATAGATATCAAAACTTAAAAGGACATCTCAGTATGCTATACGACAATTGTCAATATTGAATTTTTTTCACTAGAAAATTGCAACATAAAAATTTAAATGCAATGAGTCATCTTTTGATAATTTAATTTTTCTGACATCATCTTTGCATACTATCTAAGTGACGATATAATTCTGCACAACTGTAACTATACTGAACGAGATATTGAAGGCTGAGTTCAATAGTTTGTGAATATCAGATCGCATAATAGGTGTGTTCTGATGAAACCATATATAATTAGATTATCACTATTATTGTATTCATAAGACATTGTTGCCATAATCGTTTAGAAAACATAACTGTTGCACTACATACGAGAACTGTCCCAAAAGTAAACGATCCATCTACATTTCTGGAATTAGTTCAGGTAGCTGCTGTTCGATATCGGCTTCAAAGCGCTCGTTGCATTTCTTTAAATCTTTATCGTCAAATTTAAGCGACACTCTCAGAACTGTACGGAGGCTGAGGCATCTGTAAAACCTTCTATAAACTCACACACATGGCAAAAATGTAAGGATATCATGAAAATTCTCTCTAATATCTAAATATGGAAAGCAGCCCAGCTTTTTCATGAATTGGCAGATTATTCAACCACATATTGCAGTTTTTACGCATGTTTGAAAATACATAACTTATTTTGAAGGATCTAGAACTATATATAAATTGAAATCACTAATCCATAATGAATACACGATTGGTTTTTCAGAACATTGTAAGAAGGAAAGTAATTTCTTAGATTTAGCAAAACCCAAATTTTACATTCAGGCAACAAAAGCTAGGGATTGGATTTATTATTGAATGAATTTATTTGTCTCTGCCATTCTCCATTCTTTTACGATTCTTTTTCTAATTTCTTCTTCTAACCCGAAAAAATTATTTATTCTCAGTTTCGATATATATATATATATATATATATATATATATATATATATATATATATATATATATATATTTCATGAAAATTCGATATATTCGATACAATATTGTTCATATATGAAATTTCTCCATTCAATCTTCTGTCTTGCGATTGTTTTAGCCTCTGTCCAATTCGTTGTCCCAATATTTCCGCTATTACTCCATTCAATGTTTGTCGTGGTCTACCTCTTTTCATTTTTCCGTTAGTCTCCCATATACGTTTGACTTGCCGTGTATTATCCATTCTCTGAAGATGTCCCCACCAGCTGAGCTGCCTTTTCTCTAACAAGTTCAAAGTTGATTCAATTCCTAATTCCTTTCGTATGTCAATGTTCTTTAGCTTATCTCTCTTTGTGACTCCTCTTACCCTCCTAAGATATTTCATTGCGACAGCTTGAATCTTACTTTTTTGGTTTTTATCTAGAACCCATGACTCACATTCAAATGTCAGTATTGGCCTATGGCCTCTTCTGATATTTCTACTTGCTGTAAGTTTTTATATCTTATCTGTTTGTCACCTGTTTTTGTGAATTGGGATTATCATTGAAATCTGCCAGTCTTCCGGGATTTGTTCTTCTTGCCATACCCTATTATATATTTTCAAAAGCACGTCTTCTCCATACTGTCCCATATTCTTGATCTAATTCTTGTTCTGTTATCGTTTCTTGGTCTCTATCTTCTTCTATGCAAACTTCACAATCGTCTAATCTGTTTCCTACGGTCCCAAGTAGGTCTTGAAAATATTGCTTCCATATTTCCATTACTTTCCCAGTTTCTTAAACATTCAATATCCAGATATGTTATTTATTTATCGCTTATTATTATTGAAAAATCATTTGTAGAATTGTTTATACGCTCATTGGTGATCGAAGAATAAGAGAATTTAATCTTCTCACTCTTACTCTTACCCATGATATTGCTGGGAAAAAAATAGAAAGCTAGAAAGTTGATAGACCGCTTAGAAGCCAAATGAATGAAGTAGTTTTTCCAAAAAAAACAGCTACATATCGACCAGTTTTCAGTGGCACAGCTAACAAGAAAATACCACCCAGTATACAAGATTTTTCTCACCATTAGTACCGACCTATCTTATAGCAAATCCAATGCTCTTTGCGATGATATGGTCAGATTTGATGTAGCTGTAAGAATAACAGAGATATTCTTGTTTCTATAGAGAGAAGCAGAAAAAATTCGTAAAATCAAGAAGTGTTAAAAAAATCGATAATTATCACCTTTTAGAAAAAATGTTATAGGACATTTTTGTTGCAAATGACTTGTACCATCACATCCTGAAGCTTGGCACCTTTTATAGTAGACACACTGTATATTAACTCGACCCCAGTTAAGTAATTTTAGCTTTCTCATATCTAAAATTCCAAGCAATCATTTTTAAGTTAACAAGTTCGTTTTGAATATATCTCTAACGATCAAAAGTCTGCATAACCTGAAGAACTCCTTGTTTATAGGTTGCATGAAGTCAATATTCTCTCCAGAAAATTTTCAAGATGTCAGCTCCTAACATAAGGGAATTGCACAACCCGATTAGAATACGCTCAGATCAAGTTATGGCTTGAGGACTAGTCCAGATTCTTCAAACCTGTGGCATGTCATATCTATTCTACTGGGGTATGACGGATTTCTTAACCCTCAAATCCATAATGTTGCAGAATATAACAACCAATCTTCCGATAGAAGATTCAGATAGAATCTTCTCGAGTTTAAATTTTTTCGGGATGCATAGCTATTAGGGCGTAAGCTATTGAATGTAACGCCCACTTTTTTGCTCACATCGTTACATGTGACGGTTGCACCATGTATTTACTGCAGGTTAATGACAAAAGGTGAAATATTTGTTATATTGAAATTTATATAATTTCAATGAGAAATAAAATTCAGATTCAGAAATAAAGCATATTTGTTTCATTGCATGTTATTGCATGTATGCAATAAACCATTTTTTTTCAAGAATAAAATTTTGTAATATTTTCTGTCTTTTATCGAGAAAATATTTATGTATAGTCTGTTAACGTTGAGTTTAAAGTGACGTCACCAACCAGTTTTATCGGATGTTGCCAATGTTTCCCAAAATTTCTATTCAGTGCGACTGTAAACTATGTAATAAAATTCATAATTTCTTTATTTTTGATTTCCGTGCAATACGCTCAGACAGGTCGATTTTTATATTCAACTCGAAAACATTTGGAAGAAAATATTTTGTTTCTTTTGTCATCGACAATTTTCAAAAAATTACAACCCATAATTTTTCATCATTATTCTACAGAGATTATTTTTATGACTGTTTTGATACCCATAGTAGGGGTCTGAGATGCGTATTTTCTGAAATACAGGCTGTTTAATTCAAGAGGTAGTGGTATGAATTTTTCTCAGAATAAATTCGATTGTCACTTCGACATTTTTCTTGAGAAAACTTCGTCTGATGTCAATATGAGGTATATGAAATTAATTCGCGACCTTCCTTTTCCGAAAATAAAATTTTTCTCTAATCATTCATATCAATACCTCTTGAATGGAGCATCCTGTATGTCGAAAACTACGCATCTCTGACCTCTAGTGTGGGGTATCAAAACATTCAGAAAAATAATAGTTTTACCTTTTACAGAACGGCGAAAAAATTTCGAGTTGAAAATAAAAATCGACCTGATGATCATGATGGATCTTCAGAATACTAGTACTTACCTGTGAATGCAACACATGAGGCATAATTCAATTCAATTGTGTTCACCTTTCTTTAATATAAAAACAGGAAACAGAAGAAATTTTCATTATGCACTTTGTTCAATATAAGCACAGGTAAAACCATCTTATAACAGAAATCAACAAAATCATTTATTTAATGATAATTTTACAAAGGAAAGGTCCAAAATTAAAATTAATTAAAAAATAAATATTCTGAAAGTTCGTCCAAAAAATTTTCACTGTCACTGTCATTCTCGTCCATATTTATTATCAAAGGGGGAACATCTTCAAGATCAAAATTAAGTTCGCGTTCCCACCAATATTGAATTTCTTTTTCTGTATGCTCAATAGTTTTACTCCATACCTCTGTAGTAATTTTCTGAAGAGCTTCTTTTCATACAGAAAGAGATTGTTCAGCGGAACTCCCTTCCTTCCCTACATGGTCCCGATAATAGATAACCTCACCTGGATCCACCAACTTTTGTTTTATTCGCACTGTTGATATTGTCATCTTGCCACGAATAACCGATAGTTCCATGTACCAACCTTGAAAATCCATGTTTCGTCAAGATAGACAAATTTAGGTAATTCTTAATTTTTTATACGAATATATGATGGATACGCTTCAATGTAATGTAGGGTAGTTCCATCAAACCTCTTCTTGGATTATTTTTTGAATACTTAAGTCCAATGTTTTGTCTTACACCCATTGAAAATATCTCTTTCGTGTAGCTTCTCTTTTAATGCAGACAAAGTAATATGTTCCTCCAAAAAGAGTATAATATTAAACTTGATTTAGACAAAGGTTTTAATGACTACCATTCTGGAACTTAACATAGATAATATTTCTTATGGCAGATCAAAATCCTCAATATATACTACAGGTTTCTCACGATTCCTTTTTTATTTCTTGGACTTCTCAGTGGATCACCACTCTAGGTCTTAGCCATATTATTGTTAATGGATGAAATGCTTACTTGTAAAGCACTCGCTACCCTCTGTAAGCAAAAAAGACTATATTTCAGGCTTGAGTACGGAATCGATGTTTACCTTGCCTTAACCTGAATCCGATTATGCATGCTCTGAAGACATCATACGCGGTCAACATGGTTTACAAAGCGGTAACAATTGTATGATGCTCTCCAATTCACTTTGCTCATTCTTCCCCAAGAATATTTCAATGACTTAATGTTGAGCATGTCTAAGAAATGTAGAGTTCTGATCAATTTACCAGGAAGTTCACTCAGAATATATTTAAAGGAATTTTTCTCTTTAAAATTCGTTTCAGGAAAAATTGATTGAAATTAAATATGTTTCGGAATAAAAATCATGTTTTGTTATTTTTGGTGATTATTCGTATTAACTTCAATTTCGTTTAGAGTAACTGTTTCTTCTATTCATACCAGTAGTTAATGATTAACCAAGAAATACTAAATACTCTTATTTTTGCTGAAGGTAACAAATTAGTAAGAAAGAAAAATTTCCGATCATAATGTCGCAACCTAAGCGCTCTGTGTCTAAAATTTGAATGATTGATTGTACCATTTCAGTCGTCTCTAAAGGTGAAGAAACTTCTTATTTTAGTTAACTCATTGTTTTGTTCTTATTCTTCCGGAACAAAAAGGGACTAATACTTTTCATTCCTTTGTGATTGAAGAAGCCGAAAATGCCGCTTCAATAAAAATCATCATCACCAGACATTGGCATTCAGTGTTCACAATTGAGTTTAAAAGAAAAGCATATTCTGTATTACCATTTGAATAGCCGGAATTTAACACCTAATGAAATCGTCTGAGCCATCTAGAGCATACATTCCTTGTACATGATTATTGCTTCAACGTTTGGATTATTACGATCGCGCCTTATAATTTTTTCAATTGCTTGTTCTATAGGGTCTCCGATTTTTGTAGCTTTTGCGGTATTGTTCAGTTATGAGTAGGGGTAAACTGTTATATTTTACTTTACGAAATGAGGAACACAGAGAAAATCTGTTTATAGCATCTTTTGGTTACTAGCACTGTGTCTCAAGAACTGTATCAGATTTTTTGAAAGAACTATCGAAATATCTTTCTACGATCATCGTCTTTTTTTCTTGTGAAGATTGACATGGCATAACGAATTTGTGTTAAATTTCGCTTTAAACTCGAAAAAACTTGTGAAGAGATTATCGAAATGATATAGACATGAGTGTATGGCCAAAACGCATACAAAAAACTGGTATGAGCCGTTAAAAAATGGTCGCACTTCTGTTGATAGCGACCAGCAGCCGATTCCAAGGAATCGAACCCAGACCCTCCCGTATATGCCAACAAGTAACCAGACGCTCAGAACAGTTGAATTTCACACGTGTTTTTCCGACCAATATATTTTCATTCGAAAAAAAATAGTTTTTCAAATATTTTGACAGGGATTAATATGTCGCATTTCTATTTTCTCTGACAATCTTGCATGCAGCACTGTGCCATATTTGGTACACCTGGTCTTGAAACCTCATGAGAACCAATCGGTTCACGTTTGAATTCTTCATAAATAATATGAAATGTTTACTTATGTAGTAGTCTTTTTTTTATGAAAAATACTGCAATTGTTCCCTGTTCAACTCTTGACAGTTCGTAGTAGTTACAACACTGCATCTTGAAACTCTGCAATTAAGAAAACAAAAATGGAGGTTAAAAGCCAAGATTGAAATTTGATGTCCTATGTCCCACTATACAACACATAAAAGACATCCCTCGATACGAAGGCAAGCTCCTAGTTTTCAAGCAGATTTTTCAATTTTCCCCAAGAAATGAATGAAAAAACTATTTTGAAATTAATCGATCCAATATCATAGAAGATACCAGTTGAGAGATAGGAAGCTCTCTTATTTCTGAAACAACCCTGTATACTTGAATCCATTTCTTACAAAATATTCCCAAGGAATCATGAGAAGAATGAGTTAACTCAAGTGTCAATGAAAATTATCATTAAGTTTCCATTGTATTCTTTCTAATCATGTATATTTTTCATTCAATATATTTTTGAAATAGTAGTTTCATAACCTGATTACTTCAAATTCCTTAATCGATATATAATGGAACAATGGGTGTTGGAAGCTGATTAAATTCTTCACGATATGGCACATTTACAATGGGTTCACTTTTTGAACAGGAAAATGAATAATAGTGAACGATAATGAAGAGTATAAAACACTTCTCGAAGAAATTAATGTTGAATTCCACTACTTTCTTCAACGCAACATATGTTTTTATGATTATTTTGATTAAGTGATGCACAACAAATTATTTTCTTTCTTCTTCCATTTATTGTATCTAGCCTTTCTTAACTGTTTTTATAATAATAATAATACTAATATTAGAACACAATAAAGATGCGGAATGGATCACGAATGAAAAACAACGCCTTGATATCAAACATATGGACTTCGACGGTATAACGGAGAAAGAAATCACAACAGTAGTTAGAGCGATAAACAATTGGAAGGCCACAGGTATAGATAATATCCACAACTTCTGGTACAAAAAGTCTGATAAGCTCCATGGAGCCCTAGCGAAACAGCACACGTGTGTTCTTCAACATCCCAGGAAAACACCCACTTTCCTAACACATAGCTTAACATATATGCTACCTAAGAGCGATAGAACACGGGATCCGTCTCAATATAGGCCAATCACTTACCTGCCAATACTCTACAAAATACCCACCTCATGCATATCCAATCGAATATACCAACACCTTGACGACAACGATTAGCAGAGGAGCAGAAGGGTGAAGAAAGAAACACCACGGGTGCAAGGAACAACTCATCATCGATACTGTGATAATGAAACAGGCACACGTAGGGCACCGGAATGTTCATTCAGCTTTTCTCGATTATCTGGAGGCATTCGATAGTACCGCCCATTCTTGGCTTGTCGAAGTATTGCAGATATACAAAATTCATCCAGCCCAGGTGGAATTCTTGAAGACTACAATGACACACTGGTGCACGGCTCTGCAAGTCAACATGAACAATAAGTCAATTAAAACCGACGAGATACCCATACGTCGTGCAATTTTTCAAGGAGACTCTTTGAGTCCACTATGGTTCTGTTTAGCTATGAACCCAATGCTCAATAGAACAGGATGCGGATTTAGGATAAAAACAAATAGGAACTATCATACAATCTCCCACCTGCTGTATATGGATGACATCAAATTATATGCTTCGAACAAGAAGCAATTGGATGATCTGCTGAAAACTGTCAGTAAGTTCTCGACAGATGTTATTATGAAATTCGGAATTGGAAAATGTAAGACCCTGAACATTCAGAGAGGGAAAGTCATAGATGGTGAAACACAACTTCCAAACGGTGATATTATACAGTGCATGAGGGCTGATGAAACATACAAATATTTAGGATACCAACAAGCCAGATTGGTAGACCAAAAACAATCAAAGGAGAAGTTCAGATACAGCGTCTGCAACTGTGTTGAAATCAATGTTGAACTCGGGGAATCTAGTCCAGGCAATTAACACCTACGCCATTCCAGTGTTGCTTTACTCATTTGGACTAATCAGATGGACTAAGACAGAACTGGATGATATTCAAAGGCAGACCCGAACGATGCTGACAAAGTACAACAATCATCATCCAAAATCGTCTGTGATAAGAACAACTTTGAAGCGAAAAGAAGGAGGACGCGGATAAATAGATTTTGTCAATTTACTCACCGAACCGATAAAAAATCTCAGAGAATTCTTCTCTGCAAAAGCTCTCATTTATGACCTCCATAGAGATATATCATTGGTTGATAAGGGATATACACCTCTAAATCTTGCTACCAGAGATGACCTGCTGAATCAACCACACATCGACAAAGAAGCCTCCAACAAATGGTTGATGAAAGGAGAATTATTCGCGGAAACAGAAGGATTCCTTATGGCCATTCAAGACCAAGTAATCGCTACAAACAACTACAAAAAATTTATTATGAAGGACGGAACACTACAAACAGATAAGTGCAGCAAATGCCATATAAGATCGGAGACTATACAGCATATAACGTCTGGCTGCGCCAATACGGACTATCTTCACAGACATAATCAAGTGTGCAACATTATCCATCAGAAACTTGCAGACAAGTACGAACTTCTGAATACCTTCCAGCCATATTACAAGTATCAACCGGCGCCCGTATTAGTAAAAGACTCTATCAGATTATACTACGATAGGCCTGTTATCACTGACAGAATGATGACGAATAATAGGCCGGACATAGTGGTGTATGAGAACAGAGTCAGAACAGCAATGCTGGTGAACGTCGCCATACCGAATAATAACAACGTGCTGAACAAGTTCCAGGAAAAAAGTCCTAATACGCAGACCCTGCTATTGAGATCAAGCAGATGTCGCACCTCGATAAAATAGATATTGTTCCTGCCATCGTATCCTCGACTGGGTTAATACCCAAAACTTTGCATGATACCCTTACAAGAGACAAAGGGTAAAAGTAAAATAGATGGTCAGAGAGGCAAAAGAGAAATCTTGGGAGGAATTTCGAAGCAAATTGGAATGGGATCTCTAATGCAACCAAAAATTATTCTTTAAAGTACTCAAATTCTCAATAAAGGGAGGAAAACAGAACGATACGAAATAAAGAGTAAAGTCGGAGAAATTTTCAGAGAAATAGGATGGAACTTAGGAGAGAATACTTTCCTCAAAACTAGGATAGTGAACAAAGAAATAGAAAATGAAGAAATGGAAGAAAGAACCAACTAAAGGCGAGGAAATACACAAAGATGAATTTAGAAAGGCATAAAGAAGATTAAGAGGTAAAGCGGTTAGACTCGATGAAATTACATCACAAAGACTTGGGGGGGGGAGGGAACTATCTAAACGGAGAGAGCTGTTCAATAAAATATGGAAAGAAACAACAATTTTGAAAGACTGGAGGATAGTAATCGTAATGCAAATATATAAGGGCGTCGACACCATTCAATGCGACAACTACAGAAGAATAATCCTACTTAAAACACCACAAAAAGTTTATGAAATCATGAAATAATATTAGAACAACGGTGAAAAAAGATACTACACGAACAACTAGAAGAAGCGCAAAGTGGATTTAGGAAAGGAAGGAGTGTAATGGATCCCATGTTCACTATCAGACAAACAACAGAGAAATAATTGAAACAATTAAAACACATGTATATTGCCTTCCTTGACATACGTAAAGCATTTGACCGAGTAATAAAGATGGTTGTTTGGAGAAGTTTAGAAAAAAGAGTTCTTAATAAGAAACTAATAAGCACTGCATATACAGGACATCACGAAACTACATAAGAACAAGAAATGGACGATCAAAAGAACTCACTACAATAGAAGTGGTAAAGCAAGGAGATGTACTAAGTCCGCTCATATTTATAACGGTTCTGGAAGATGTTATCAATGAGATGAAGGATAAAATATTAAAACTTTACGTAGGACATGAAAACATGAAACCCATTACTATTTTCGAAGGAGCTGCTGCAGGCAATATAGCATTATTTGTATAGAGGGAGCAAAACTAAAAGAAAACAGTATTGACAGAGGCTCTAGGTGAAAGAAACTTAACCAAAACAAATGCGTTGGTCATGAGCAAATATGAGACAAATGCGACTATGAGGATAGATGATGTTAAATAGGAACAAGTCACTACAAGTAAATATTTGAGACTACATGTTATGTTAATTAGTGCATAGGGGCAGCGTCAAGGTTATTCCGAGTTCTAAACCACAGCTTACTAGAAAGAAATAAGATTAGTAAGAAAACAAAAGTGAGAGTATTCTGTTCAAACATGACGAATGGGAGTGAGAGCTGGGTGTCTACAATTAGAACAACGAGCATATTGCAAGAAGATTCAAATGGGTAACGAGGAGAGATCACATAAGAAACGAGAAGATAACAGCAGAACTGAATTTAGAACCAATCATACAAAAGAAAGAAGGCAATTACAATGGTTTAGACACCTCATCAGAATAGATGAAAAGAAACAGGCGAAGAAATGTGTGAACAAGAAAATTTAGAGAAGGATCAAGGAAAAACTAGGACAGTGCAGTAGTACAGTGGAGAGAAGAAATTTGAGCTGGAAGGATGCAATGGAAGTAAGAGGAAGCAAGAAGACTTCTTGGAAAAATTTTGTACATTTTTATACAAAATTGCAATTTTAGGACATTTTCCTGTATCCTTTTCACAAGGCAATGCTTCTTGCTGAACTTTATGTTTTTAGGTCGATGGGAAGCATCCTATAGGTTCTGATTCTTTGCAGGTGTCGAAATATGAAACAGAATGCGAGATAAGCAGTCATATTTTGCGATTGAATCGACTGAGAAGTCTAATTTATTCACAGCTACCAGGGATTGCAAACTTGAGTATTTGGTATCAATTTCAACTTGTTATCTCTATTCGTCCCTGAGAAAGACGAATGATGTAATTTAAAAAAAAATGATGAAACATTGTATTTCAAAGTTTTCCACTTATCTGTGCTTTATGACTTCGTTTCTCGCTAAATTTCATGTTTCTATATTAACGAGAAGTACCAAAAAGGTCTTAATTCTCTTGCGAGTAGATATCGCAAAATGCAATATGAGTGTAGCATTCGATTGTGTTGACAGTACTTTTTTTCACAGCTTCAAGAGATTTTGAAATGAATTGAATTGAAATTAATTTCAATTCTTCACCTAAATTTGTTCCAGAATCTCAACGTACAGATGAAAAATGAATATGGAAGTAAAAAAATGAATGAATTAGTCATCATCATTCGTTCAAATCATTTGAATTTTACTCCATTGAGCTTAAAGCAAGCGTTCTTTTCACATTCCCATTTGATATGTTGGAAGAGCAGGTAAGCAATCCATGTTGCCGTTATAGCACAATTCAAAGGAACCTTCAGATTTCAGGATTCATTCCAATGACTTTTTTCGTTGAATAGGAAATTCATCATCACGACATTTCAAATGTGATTTTCCCTAAACATGGTGATATTTTTGCTTCACTAAAAAGTAACTTTAATTATATTATATGATTAAATGTGCTGAATGTTTTATCCCTAGAATTCTTGGCTTGATCATCTTGCAGCTTTGAATTAGAAAAAGAATTCCTGTAAGTTATTTGACTTTGGAATGATTATTTATGAATACAAGAATTGCTCTGGTTTAGTTTAACGGTAAAAACCAAATATAAAAGTCTTCTTTGATGACTTCATTTGTCAAACGTTCTTTTATATATCCGCGTAGTAAAATTTTCACCAATTATCCGTATGTTGTTCAATAAATCTTTCTTGTAGCTGTTTGTGACACTGAAACGTTAATATCGAAACGAATGTGAGAATATAAACGCTTGAGACTACCGGAAGTTTCAAAGAAACGTCACGAATTTCGCCAGTGGCGAATTTCAGTTTTTATGACGTTGTAAGATTTGATTCTGAACTTAATTGGATCTAGTTATCTATGATTCATCGAGATGCTCATTTCGTTATTAGCTACATGATGATTTGTGGAATTAAACGTATTTTGAAAATATTCTGATTCATATATCGGTAGAATCTAATGCTAGTAATCGAATTAATGTCACCAATTATTTCTCAAAACGGCAGAACGTATTGGGCAGAAATTTGGTGCGCACATAGGTTATAACCTTGAGTAATACATATGTCATTATTTATCCCGGAACAATGTTTACCAAGGAAGGAATTACAGGACATGTATTGACATGTGTAATGCAACATTCGAGATAAAAAGTATCCTTTGTCTTAAAAAAGGCAATAAACTATCTGCACCCAAATTATGAATCCATTCAGTCATCTTTCTATAATGTTTATCGTTATAGTAAGCTGTTAATATCCATAGTTATATTCCAAATGTAAAAGTAACTCTATTTCGTGATCATGACTTAGAGACCTGATAAATGAAAAAGTGTTTTCGAGATATTGTCTATAAAGGAAAAAATAATTTTGTTTCAGAATCTTTAAACGAACCACCCTTGATCTTAAATACAAAATAAAAGTTAGAGTGTAAGCAGTCGGAAAAGTACCGGGAATTTATTATTTAAAAAATATGCTTAAAACGATTGTTTCTGTTGATGCTACTAAGTTGGCACGACTGTTTTCTATACTGACGCGGAGTTTGAACGCGATATGTCATTTAGTTTGTTTACAGTGCTCTATTCTGTCAGTTCTCACAAGTGTATTTTGTAATTTTTGCAATGGATAAAATTATCGAACAAAGAATTGGTCTGAAATTTTGTATTGCAAATGGAATTTCGCGTACGAAAACGCTGAAAAGAAGAAGGCTTACGGTGAATCGACTTCATCAAAAACACATGCGTATGAATGGTACAGTGCATTCAACAACGGCCGAGATGGGGTGGAAGGTTTGTCTTGCTCTTCAAACATTAAAACGATTTTACATTTAAATCAAAATATTTATTGAATAAAGTGCGCGTACATAATGTAACTGTCTATATAACTAACAACGAATATCTAGTGCAAAAAGTCTGTAATTTTTCATTGTTTTTGGTTTTTATTTCTATAGTAAGAAGTACGGACTGCATCATGCAGTACTTCTGCAGCTTTTAGAGCTTCAGATACACTCGGAGTAGGACAATTTTCTTCTGGGCCGTCGTCACATCGTTATCGTCGCTATCTTGGCTGTTGACGATAACATTTTGTAGAATATTTTCGTCAGTAAAATAATGTTCAAGTTTTTCATTTTCTATGGGCTGTCCTTCCTTCAGAGCTCTTGCCCAGACATATAGCGGCACATCATCATCATCATCATTGTTGTCGGCAGCAAGGCTGATACTGTCTGCAATACCAGGACCGTCTCGGACAAATCCAGCATGTTTATAACAGTTGAAAATCGTCGTTGACTTAAGCTTCTTCCAGGTGTCGTAAATAATTAAAATGGCATCCAGTATTGTGATCTTCGGATGTTTGGCACTGCTGGTGTCTTCATTTGCATCAAGACTAGGGACAAGTTTTAGAATCAAGTTTTTAGGAAAAAAGTATTTGAACGCTCCAATTATTCCCTGGTTCATAGGTTGTAATACAGATGTTGTATTAGGCGGCAGAAAAATGAGAGTTATGCTTTTCAACTCGCAGATTGGAGGATGAGATGGACAATTATGAACCAGAAGCATGATCTTTTTCTTCGCTTTAGTCAGTTCACGGTCCCAGTTGCGTACCAATTTAATAAAAATATTGCGATTGCTCTCATAATCTACCGGCAGAGATCGCACATTTTCAAAATATCTTGGGTTCTTGGACTTTCCGATAATTAACAACTCCTTTTCTATCGTTCCACTCATGTTAGCAGTAACCATCACCGTTATTCTTTCCTTCAAAAGTTTTCCTTCCAGGCATTTCTCGCCTCTAAATTTTAATGTCTTATTTGGCGTTAGTTTATTGAATAATAATCCAGTTTCGTCCGCATTGAATATTTCTTCATCACAAAATTTTCGGCGCAAATTACGCCAAATATTGCATTGCCACTCGGTCACATCACTCTGTTTAACCGAAAAAGCTTCTCCAGCAGTTTTTTCGGCGACAATATTGTGTCTATTCTTGAAACAGTTAATCCAACTGGTCGAACAATCAAAATTGAAAATGTTTAGCTCTTTAGCAAAAAAATTTGCTTTTTCTTGATCATAGTTCCATTTACGGGTATTCCCCAATAACGTTGCAGCTTAAACCATTGTGAAAGTGTCAAGTCAACTTGTTCATGACACGGCACCCTCACGCGTTTAGGTTTTAAAACGTTCGCATTAAACAAAGGGTCTATCTTGTGTTTGTTTTTCTTAATTTAGAATATTGTCGAATGACTTTCACCGAACTCCTTCGCAATCGTTACATTCTACTCGCCGGCTTTTAAACGTTGTATTATAATACTTTTTCTGTTAATGGAGAAACTTTTTCGTTTTATAGAAGCCATTTCTATACGTACTAGCGTCACTCATCACTCGCAAATTATGCACTGATGTGAAATGAAGAGTCGCATCCGATAGTTTCTCTCCTACGATTTGTTTATTTATTAACACGTCAACGCTTGTCGTCGTTATAACCGGATATTTTTTTGTGTAATTTCGTCGTTAAAAGCGTTCGGTCGTTGTAAGAGGAGTCGTATAAAACGGTATTTTCGATAGCGGCTAATATTGACCAAACATATGTCTATAATTACGTCGCTAAAAACGGTTCGTTGTTTTATGCGAAGTCGTACTAAACGGATTACACTGTATTTTGAAGGCGGGACAATAAATTTGGATGAAATAGAAATATATTGTGTTTCATAGACCAATTCCCGGTACTTCTTTTCACAGAATGTACACAGAATTACTCGTTTCTAATATGTCTTTCATTCAATTCAAGAATTTGAATATCATTTCTCATATTCATATTTCTATGCAAATAGATTGTCCTGTATGTATTATTTCGGAAGGCCTACCTCGAAGGCGATACAATAAATTTGGATGAAAAATCAATATTTTTTGTTTCATTGAACTATTCTCTGTACTTTTTGGACAGAATGTACAAGAATTGCTCGTTTCTAGTATGACTTTCATTTAATTCAAATAACATAAATTCAACCATTTTTATGCCAATAAAGTGTCCGGTATGATATCTCAAAATCAACAAACTGGCAGCTGTCGCTTTCACTTTGACTGCACGCATCAGATTTCAAAAGTTAGCCATGCGTTCCTATTCATTCGTCGGGTCCATAGTGGTTCAGAATAACGTTGCTCATTCTTCGAAAAGGGATGATTATAGGTTTGCAATAATTCCAAGGGAAACTGTAAGATTGATGGGGTATTTCTTTAGAAATGGCACAACCGGCAACGAAATGAACAAAGTAGTGAACCTTTTCAGGAGTGGGTAGTTTCGCCCCTACAAATATCATCTCAAGTGTTAGATAAACATATGGAACATGTATGTTCGGAAGAAAATTTGATACTTAGCATTATACTGTGCCATTAATGAGAAAGCTTTATAATTTCCTAACCTAACCTATCTTGAAAGATATGTCTCAAAATTAAACGACAATTTCATTTTCAAATATGCTAGTGATATTAGTGTCACTACTTTTATCATTTCAAAAATAAGTGTTACTCGATCTCGGCTTCATCGTAGATGGTAGAGAATTTGTTGATTTTGGATGGGATCTTTCTGACATTACTCGAATCTATAAATTGTGCCTGACAAAAAGTGCATTTAAGTATACTCGGCAATTCTAAAAGAGCTTAATTTCTAAATTGCCACTCTGTTGCCACAGTGAATCTTTTTGGTCGGTATATTACAATTATTAATATATTATTAATATTCAAAAAAGGCAACAACGACGACATAAGCAATTATAGCCCGATAAGTCCCCTTTCACATATCTACAAACTGCTAACGAAGATAATAATTAACCGACTCACAAATAAACTCGACTTTTATCAACCCATCGAGCAGGCAGGATTCAGGAAAGATTTTAGCACCATGGACCACTTACAATTCATTCGAACTCTGAAAGAGAAATGTTGTGATACAATATTAACCTACATCTGGCTTTTGACTTCCAAAAAGCCTTCGATCTTATCGAACGTTGGGCAGTAACTAAAGGATCGAATGATGCAAGGATATACTCCAGATACACCACACTCTTGGGGAATATCTACAAAAGCGCCACATTGAGAGTGAGGGTCGACGAAGAGACGCAGACGAAAGACATTCCATTTCAGAGGAGAGTAAGACAGAAGGGATACAATACCCTTCAAAACTCTTTACTCTTGCTCTAGAAAACATCTTTAGAAAACTCGAATGGGACGAAAAAGGTATCAATGTAGCTGGAAAACACCTGAATCATCTCCAATTCGCCAATGACGTGGTCTTGATCAGTTCAAACGAGATTCAAGAACTATAGTAACTGAACTGAACGAGGCATCCAAGGAGGTAGGCCTTCATATGAACTTAGCAAAACAAAACTCTTAGGCAACAACGAAAATCTGATGAAAATAGATGATCAACTGATAGAAAAAGTTGAAGATTACATTTATCTCGGTCATGTTATAAAACTAGGAAAGCAAAACCAGGTGGCTGAAGTAAAAAGAAGAACCCAACTTGGATAGACAGCGTTTGGAAAAATGAGTAACATTTTGAGGAACAGAGATGTTTCCATCTCCTTATGCAGGAAGATGTTCGACTCCTGCGTTCTTCCTGTCATGACCTATGGCCTAGAGACTGTGACACTAACTGAGAAGAGCGTAGAAGGGCTGAGAGTTGCCCAAAGACATATGGAAAGGAGCATGCTATGAGTGACTTTGAGAACGTAGAGATAAGGAGAAGAACCTGTGTTACAGATATAATGGAAAGAACTAGTGAATTGAAATAGAGTTGGGCAGGCCACGTAGCTAGGAAAACAGTAGATGAATGGCCAAATAGACTAGTGCATTGGAGACCTAGAACAAGTAAGACGGGCATTGGAAGACCACAAAAACGATGGGTAGATGATCTGAGAAAATACGCAGGCTCCAATTGGTATCACCGCGCACAGGACAGGGAAGAATGGAAAATTTTGGGAGAGGCTTACATTCAGCAGTGAATGACTGGGGGCTAATATGATGATGATGATGGTATAACAACGAAAGAATGATCATAACTGTACTCTAGAGTTGAAACTGCAGTCAGCTGAGAGCATAGTGATGAGCATAGGCAGCTGACGTAATAATTTTTCCGTCATAGCAGCCTCTGTTATCATGAATGAACGGAAAGTTTTTCCAAATTACTGCAACATATGGAAGTATAGAGGGTTGGAGAATCTGATTAACCTAAAAGTTTGGATTCAGAAAGTTGTTAACCAAAACGTGATCAGTTCTGAGATTTATAGGGATTTCACTCCAAACAATCGCAGTAACTCCTTTCTGTATTCCCTGTAGTTCTTTAAGCATTTGAAAATTACCAGGTTGGCTACCCAGTCGCAATCCAAACCGAGATTCATCTAAGAATAAAATATTGGACCAGCCTTCAGATCACCATTCCACAACGTGTTAAGCTCCACCGGAATTTGCCAGAATTGCCGCTTCACAATCTTCAATGAAAGGTTGGATCTGTAGTTACAATGTTGCGAAAAATTGGTCAACCGCGACTTTGTAACGGCGTACGATAAGCGGTAAAAAAATTACTGAATAACATAATAGAAGCAATCATATAGAAAGGAAAGTATATATTCCATTGAAATGTTACAAGATAAAAGCCGAATATTGCATTTTTTAGAGGACGCAATTTTATTTTTGGGACATGTAGGGGAAATCAATAGAAGCTTAACCCCAAGTTTGCGGAGTTGCCGCCCTTGTTCCCCAGCCGCCATCTTGGGAAAAGGGTTGCAAGCACCTTTTTCACAATATCTCGAAAACTATATGTCCTACGAAAAATTTGTGGATACATAATTTGTAGCAAATCGCTTTATCTACAAATGCTCATACAATTTTTTGCCCTAAATTTGAAATTGAAGAAGTTATAGGCAAAAATGTGAGAAAATTCCTATAAAAATTTCCTTTTTGCTCTATAATTTTTTTTTTATTCATTTCACAAAGAATTAATCAGATGGTATTTTGAGGACAATTTCTATCCTTATTTTTTTTTCCATTTTATTCATTCAAAACGTTGTTACAGCTCTCCAAAGTTGATCAGGTTCGTCCATGCTCATGAAAATTCTGTCAAAACGATTCAATCATTGACCTCATGATTCTGTGAGTATTGTGGTAGAACACAATGACATTCTTGTATTGCTCGCGGCATTAGGTAGAACACAGCCCAGCATTTACTTTTTAAAATCTTCAAAAAGGCGCAGTAATAGTCTTTCAAGTTTTATGTATGGAGATCTTATAATACAGAATTTCCTGTTTCTTCATGCTTTCTCAGGATGTGATACAACATCAGCAGCCTATAATATACTATAATATAATATACTGACATTTATAAAAATTATGGAGAAACATCCTGAATTAGCTGGTGGTTCCTGAGTGAGAAAGTCGATCTATCTTTGCCCACTCTTGTTGGCGAACGTTATTTCGTAATTTTATACGGCGGTAATAAAGACGACTCATTAGACTGCATGAGATACAAACGATTTGACAGGACAGTGACTAAAAATTCATTAAGTTTATCATCGCTGCTCGTTTTCACAGTCTCCGAGTATATCACCAGGTCCAGTCGTGACTGGGTAGATTTCAAAATCCTGAAGATTGGGACTGGAAAAAGCATGCAAACATTTGGATGCCAATACAAGCTTCTAAGCCTCCAGCACCCCACGATCTCATGATATTAATTTGCTACAGAAAAGTAGGCCTCAAATGATCTACAGTATACTTCCATTGTTCTGTCTAAATATGCAGCAACATTATGGAAATATCAAAGTTAATGGAAGAAAATGAATTCGAAGATGAACTTCCAATTATGACTTCAATTTTAACTCAGGTCATTCCCCAAACCTTCACATTCGACGTTGAATTACATTCTGAGCCACAGACTGGACCATCGAAGAGAAGTAGAATAGAGTAGCTAGCTAATGCCTGATCGAAAATATGATTATTTCATCGACAAGATGTCTGTTGAGTATGCCTACTGGGTTACCCCCAGTAAAACGCGCCTACAGACTCTATCTCATAGGTGGCGGGGAAGAGAATTAGCAATGAATAAGTATAGTTGTAGGTAAGGATTTAACAAAAATTTTTAAGGAAGTATTTACAATAGAAAAAAGATAATAAAATTAAGTTAAACATTTTATTTTGACCGGATCCTCATGAGGTCAATCTGGAGCGTTGTAACAGCGTTTTAAATGAATGGAATTGAAGAAAAATTAAGAGAAAAATTTTCCTCAAAATACCGTCTTCAAGATTGGTCTGAGGTAATTTTCTTGTAAAATTTGTAAAACAAAGTTATAGAGCAAAAAAGAAAATTTTTATAGAAATTTGCAAATTTTTTTGCTTATAACTTCTTCAATTCTGAATTTATTGCAAAAAGTTATATGAGCATATTTGTAGGTGAAGCGATTTGCTATAAATTATGTGCCTACAAATATTTTTTGTAGGACGTATAGTTTCCGAGATATCGCGAAAAAAGTGTTTGCACCCCTTTTTCCAAGATGGCGACCGAGAAACAAGGGCGGCAACCCCACAAACTTAGGGTTAAGCTGCTATTGACCCCCCACATGTCCCAAAAATGAAATTGCGTCCTCTAAAGAATGCAAAGCTCATGTAACATTTCAATGGACTAATGGAGGAGTAGACGTTCTGACACGCCGCATCCCAATGACTCCGTCTATCATACCACTCTAGTTTAAACGGCTGCAGCTTCTAAAACGGCTTGCTTTCGCTCTGACCATAAACAAATCCCAGGGAAAGTCGTTAAGTGTTTGTTGTATAAATTCAGAAAACCCATGGTCAATTGTATGTGGCCTGATCCCGTGTTGGAGAATCGACTGATAATGAAACAAAAAATATCGTGTACCATGAAGTACTACCAATAATAATAAATCTTAATTAACAATAAGCAAAAATAAAATCAAATATCGAGTTGGTATCATAATAAAAATCTGAAATTGTAATTTAAATTTCATTTTCTTTACTATTGATAGAATTTTAAATATTTCATTATTTTATTTTTTAACATTATGTAATTATTGACTTAGTAACTTTCTTTTTTTACTTAGTATCTGGCCCGACGTCTCGAATAGTATAATATTATTATATAAGTATTGAAACAACTAAGAAAAAATAAAGAACCGTCACGAAGTTCACCGGGTCAGTTAGTTTAATATAATTTTTAGAGTTTCCTGCAAACACATATCTGCCATATTCTACATCTTCCTAAATTTTCCCTTCAAAATTTCGTCCCACGCTTGTTAAAAAATAAGTATGAGTTTCATAACAATCCTCTGCACTGGTAAAAGCTCAAATTATACTTTTATGTACCTGATGATGGATCTCAGTCTGTCTATTCAATATCTGCACCTTCCTTGTCTTTTGTTCGTTCATCCTCTACCTGCGGAATAAAATATCGGAGATCAGTATATAGAAATTTTTTAATGGGAAACTTTTGGGTCACCTGTATTCACCTGGATATTCTTTTCAAATGTCTGTCGAGAATGTGGTCCAGCATAGATTTTGACACAGATGGGTAGAAAATTGCGAATATGTTAACAGATGTTTTTTTATGAAAATAAAAATAGAACTTAGCAGTACTGTCTTATTTGATTGGAGCTTCATTTGAAAATAAATACATTATTGATGATGCACTGAAATAATCCGTGCTTTCGGGAATTGTGACGTATGATATAGATACAGGGTGTTTCCGTTGCAATCTGCGATACTTCCAAGTGGATAGGGAATTGATGAAATTGTAGGAGACTTTCAAATGAAGCTATGCCTCGGCAATCTTCAGTTTTTTATAAACTGAGGTGCCAAAGTTCGAAAAATTGCCACAACGATAAGGCCTTTTTCCGTACAAAGTTGACATTTAGTACGCTTCATTTGCACAAATTATCAAGCGGAAAAATTTTCCTAACATGAAAACAGTAGTCCTTCAGTACCACCCCTTCTCAAAATACTTCTACGCCTCAATTTCTGCTCTTTTGTGAACAGTTGATTCATTTTTTGCAAAAATAATCCTGGTGTTCCCGCACGACACGATCAGGGAATAATACAAGATCCAATGCAAGCAGATACGGTTCATTTCTTCAGAGAGATTTCGATGAAAGTAGTGAAATAGAATTTCAGGTCCAAGGATATAAAGATTGACAATTTTCTCTTCAAGTTGTTTTATGAAAGCCAACCTCGAAATTTTGAAAAATTGTTATCATTTTGATAGTTCGATTTGAAAAAATTCTCCGTTTTGTCTATTATTTTTTATTTTCGCTCAACCACATTGTAGAAATTGTTGTATAATAAATATCTGCGTATTCCGCATAAGGCATTTCCCAATTGCTTTTAGGACTTATAAGATGAATCAACAATTAATTGACATGTACCTGTTAATAATTCAGCAACAATCGAAAGAAACAATTCTCAGATGATATACAACAACGAGCATAGAATTTTATGGATTAGTAATCATAGACAATAATGTTTGCATGCGGTTTATGGTTGAGTCCGTGATCTATGATTTTGTAACTACAAAGAAAGTACTCTTTGAGAACAATTATTATTAGTACGAAACATTTTCAATTTGTTACAAACAATACACACTTACCTTATGGGAACCACAACAGCAAATAATCCTGCCGGTTTTCACGTCAGGAAGTAATCATGATATCCTTTTTGCATTGGCTTTGACAAAAGGTTATTCAAATTAAGAATGATAGTTAAATTCTTAAATTAACTTACATAGCGCATCTGAAACAGAAAATAGTCAATACCTAACACCTGAAATTCTAAATCCATTTCGCTATTTTGTTTGAAATTCCCTGATGAAATAAACAGTACTTTTCGAAAAATTATATCCTAAACTATACGTCGCGTCGTGCCTAAAACACACAACTTTTTTGGCATAAATATATGACTTAATCGAAAAAGATATTTAATTCCAGTTCCGTAGAAGTTTTGCATAAATTATCGGTCGCTTATGAGCGTTTCATATTCGGAAAATTCAAAAGTTACCCATAATAATTTGGACGAACGATTCAAAAACTTTGGAGTAACTTTTCTTTTCAAAATGTATTACAGTAGAACCTTGATTGTTCGTGTGCTGATTAACCGGGCAGCGGATTATCCGTGACAAGTGGCTTTTTCAATTTTTTCGTGTCGATTATCCGTGTGGTGCTGCCTTATCAGCAAAATGCAGTCGACAAAACATGACGTGATTCGGTATTAAGTCAACATGCGCGAGCTGCGTGAGCTTTGGTTATGCCAATGAACAACTAAACGTCGCGTGATTTGTTTGCGTTTTGAAATTTTATGTAATTATGGCAGAACAAAAGAGAAGAAGAAAGGTTTCAACTAAAATAAGCTAGACATTATCAAGTTAAGAAAAAAATGTATAATTATCTTTCATTATATTTTGGAATATGATTGCAAACAATGAAAGACGTTAATAAGAAAGGAAAAATGAGAAACCTCTTTCCTTATGCGGACGAAGTAAAATGTATTCATGACAGAAAATCACTAAAAGGATCAAAATCTGAGGAGTTAGATTATTTAATGATTAAATGGTTACTTCAAAAACGGCGCCAATTTTCTGCTTCAATATTGTAAGGATATTCAATCGTCCCTGAAGCCGACCCTGTCACCGCCCGGCGGACTGACGTGTATGGGGCACTTTCGAGAGATTTCGAGAAATATTCAAAGGTTTCAGCGCCCGTATAACAAAGAAATCAGTGTTGCCGTTTCCGGAAGGTTCTCGAACGAGATCTGGAATAGAGCCGAAGTTACGCAATTAGTACTTGTATATAAGAAGAGAGCGCGAAGCGCAGAGGATGAAGTTTGAATACACAGCGCGAATAAGTGGACAAAGAGTTGGAGATAAATTAAGCAGTATCGATTGTGTTATATAAATTGATCATTAAGTTTAGTCTACGTGTAGATAAACTAGTTAGAATTTGTGACGCTGAAGTGTTCGATTTGAACTCACAAATAATTTCAAGGATTGAGCAGCGTTATAATATGAAGAAATCTGCGGTTGAGGTTCATCGATTGCTCTCATATACCTTTGGTGAGGCCGCTATTAGTGAAAGAACGTGCCGAGAGTGGTTTCAATGTTTCAAGAACGGAGATTTTAACGTTGAAAACTAGCATGGCGGTGGAAGAGCGAACGTTCTCAAAAGATACAGAATTAGAGGCATAAATTGGTCAAGACTCGTGTCAAACGCAACAAGAATTGGCAGGATCATTGGGAGTGATGCAGTGTGCCATTTCAAAACGCCAGAAAGTCATGGGAATGATTCAGAAACAAGGAAATTGGGTGCCGTACGATTTGAAGCCGAGAGATGTTGAACGGCGTTTGTGTGTTTGGGAACAGCTTCTTGCAAGGCAAAGACGGACTACTACGTCGTATTGTGACTGGGGACGAAAAATGGGCTCATAACGATAATCCCAAGCGCAGAAAATCATGGGGATGTCCCTGCCATGCTTCCACGTTGACGGCCCAACCGATTATTCACGGTTTTAAGGTCATGCTCGGTATTTGGCAGGACCAGTTCGGCGTAGTGTATTATGAGTTGTTACAACCGACTGAAACAATCACAGCCGATCGTTATCGAACGCAATCAATGCGTTTGAGCCGAGCATTGAAGGACAAACAGTCGCAATAAAACGAGAGACATGATAAAGTGATTTTACAGCATGAAAATGCTCGATCCATGTTGGAAACTTTGAAATGGGAAGTCCTAACCCATCCGCCGTATTTTCCAGACGTTGCTCCTTCAGACTATCACTTGCTTCGATCAATGGCAATGGCCAGCACTTCTGGTCTTATGAAGAAGTAAAAACTTGGATCGATTCGTGTATCGATTCAAAAGATGATATCGGGCCACCCGGTTTTACAGAAGCAGTAATTTTTCATCTTTTTTATACCACTCACGTCAGTCTATTCTCAACGGTTCCGGAGTTGTAGTGGAAAGTACCTAGGCAATTTTTGCAGAGTTTCCTCATTCGCTAATAACAATAACTACGTTGTCGATGCAAAATTTTTGTTCATACTTATAATTTCTGTGATCATAAAAATATCTGATAATATCAGCAGGTTGCACCTCACGAAATTTCCGTCCAACTAGAGAAATAGGTTCTATTCGTATGAGGTATTTACGGATATCACTCGCTGTATAATTGCTCAGCTTGAACGCTATTTTGCCTGCACTCTCCATAAATAAGGAGCATATCGACTTTTTCACTTTGGGAGTATAGATTCATACTCAACACTGAATTCACTAATTCGCTATGGAATATTATAAGTATGAACAAAAATTTCGCATCGCCAACATAGTTATTGTTATTAGCGGATAAGGAAACTCTACAAAAATTGTCTAGGTATTTTCCACTAAAACTTCGGAACCGTTAAGAATAGAGTGACGTGAGTGGTATAAAAAAATGATAAAAAATACCGCTTCTGTAATATTGGGTGGCCCGATATGGTTTTCTCAGAAGAAAATCTACTTTTTGAGGAAAAACTGAAATTTGAAACTTTGACGCCCCTTAAAAAATGAGAAATTAAATTGCTAGATATAATCTTGTATTTTCGTGATAGGAGATGTTGAGCTAAGCCAATTGTCACTGTTCATGGCCTTCTAGAACGAAAGATGAAAATTGCAAGAAGAAAGATTTCTTCTGAAAATCCATCAAAAGGTCGAAGGACGAGATGAAAAATTAAAATAAGCAAAAAAATATAGGGTGTCCCATTTAATATCGATAGTTGGTATCGTTTCCGGTTATGCCGAAAACGAAATGTCAAATTTATTAAAGTTATCAGATTCAAAAATTAACAAGAGATTGATTTCGAATTTCATCAAAATATTTGAATTTGAGAGGCTTTTATTTGGTAAAATTCCATGATCAATAATAAAAACAAGAACTGTGTTTTAAGGAATTTTACTTAATAATTGCGATATGTTCTTGAGTAATTAAAAGCTTATTGGGTTGCTTCTTCTTAAGTGGTTATATATCCAATAAAATTAAGGAATAGATTACTCCCCGAAGAGATTCAATAGAGGTGAAGGGCTTAAATCGACTTGTTCATTGATGAGTCTACCTGAGTGTTTGTATTTATTGATTTCTAAAGTTTCCAAAGATCTATCTACCACTATTTATTATCTGTATGCAAAATTTCAAACTGTGGGTCGAAAGAGTGATTATTTTCTAAGAGATGATTCGCGTAATTTGAATCTGATTTTTATTTGAAAAACTGCGTTTATGTTCCGATTCTAATATTAAAATTTCTATGAGTTCTACCAATGTAGAAATTATCACAGTCATTGCAATTCAATCTATAAACACTTGATTTATTGTTTTTACCTGGTTTGGTTTTATTATTTTTATATATTTGCCTAAATTATTATTGGTTTGGAAAGCTATGTTGAAATTATTGCTACTCAAGAATGTTTTCAGTTTCTCACTTGTAATGCCAACGTAGGTTAAGGTGTTGAATTTTTGTTTCAATTTATCGACAGGGTAAACTTCATTCAATGCGATTCTACTTTGTTTTTATTTAAAATATTATTTATTAGTTTGGTATTGTAACCATTATTTTTGGCTATTTGTATAATCAAATTTAATTCTTTGTTGAAATTTTCTGGTGATAACGGGATGTTAATCAATCTATGAATAAAACTATTGAATGCTGACATTTTATGTTGACATGGATGACACGACGAGTTAAGTATTATAACATCTGTATGTGACGGCTTATGGTAAATTGCGAAAACATGTTTTCGCATAATAAATATTGGAAGATAGATCTTTGGGAAACTTTAGAAATCAATAAATACAAACATTCAGGTAGACTCATCAATGAACAAGTCGATTTAAGCCTTTCACCTCTATTGAATCCCTTCGGGGAGCAATCTATTCCTTAATTTTATTGGATATACCTGTCATAAATAACCACTTAAGAAGAAGCAACCCTATAAGCTTTTAATTACTCAAGAACATTTATATTTATTTTTTCTGTACATTCATTCGTCTGAAGAAGCTACGGTGTAGTGAAACGCGTTACGAATCACAATTATTAAGCAAAATTCCTTAAAACACAGTACTTGTTTTTTATTATTCATCAAAAAATTCCAAATAGAAGAAAGTTTCAGTTACATCCAGTAGATAACATAACATTAGACTGAGAATATTCCACTGACCGAACGATCAATGCCAAGCGCATATGAGTGAGAAAGTAAGTGAATTATGAACTTCATATGTAACATGAATGGGTTGGGCGCTACCGGGCCGTCCTATTCGGTCTTATCGTACGAACTATTGAAAGAGCGAAATATCGCTTCGCGTAGTTCATCTGCTGGGGCGATCTTACCACCTTGGTCGTTCGCGAACTACACAACACTAACGCTTTGACTTGTGCCTATGGTGTAATTTTTGTCTTGAGTTTCATCACCGTCGAGAATTCCAACTGCTCTGTTCATTCATCAACACCTAAAATGATGCCTTCCCATAGTTTTCTGTATTGAATGTACGAAAATTTCTCAGAAACTTAATTTATAATCAGAATCATATAATTGTCTTTTCGCTGATTTGACAATGTGTAAAAAATAGAAATATGAATTGATATAAGGTTGAGTAATGTGCAATTTGAATAAAACTGTACTTTATTCCATATGTTGTTAAGAAATTAGAGAGAATTTTCATCGTATCACTAAACTGCATAGCTTGGAACTAAACGTTAATTCTCATGAAATTTGAAGGTTACAATTTTGTAAACTGCATGGATGTTTCGATGGTCATTCGTCGAACTTATATCCTAAACTATACGTCGCGTCGTGCCTAAAACACACAACTTTTTTTGGCATAAATATATGACTTAATCGAAAAAGATATTTAATTCCAGTTCCGTAGAAGTTTTGCATAAAATATTGGTCGCTTAAGAGCGTTTCATATTCGGAAAATTCAAAAGTTACCCATAATAATTTGGACGAACGATTCAAAAACTTTGGAGTAACTTTTCTTTTCAAAATGTATTACAGTAGAACCTTGATTGTTCGTGTGCTGATTAACCGGGCAGCGGATTATCCTATTTCCTATTCGGTCTTATCGTACGAACTATTGAAAGAGCGAAATATCGCTTCGCGTAGTTCATCTTCTGGGGCGATCTACCACCTTGGTCGTTCGCGAACTACACAACACTAACGCTTTGACTTGTGCCTATGGTGTAATTTTTGTCTTGAGTTTCCTCTCCTTCAAGCATCTCAACTGCTCTGTTTGTTCATTAACACCTAAAATGATGCCTTCCCATAGTTTTCTGTATTGAATGTACGAAAATTTCTCAGAAACTTAATTTATAATCAGAATCATATAATTGTCTTTTCGCTGATTTGGCAATGTGTAAAAAATAGAAATATGAATTGATATAAGGTTGAGTAATGTGTAATTTGAATAAAACTGTACTTCATTCCATATGTTGTTAAGAAATCACAGAGAATTTTCATCGTATCACTAAACTGCATAGCTTGTGAACTGAACGTTAACTCTCATGAAATTTGAACGTTACAATTTTGTTTTGCTTGGTATCCTTCCGTTTTGCCTTCTTCCTATGTCATGGAAATGACTCAACCCATACCTACGCCCACTTGAAACGCAAATATTTTGCTATCATGGGAATACTCACAGACCTAATGTATTCATACAACGTCGAAACAATTAACAATAAAGGTCCGAATTTTATACAGCCACATCCGACAAGATAGATCATTTGGAATGATAGCAGATCACACGCATCTTTGAATTCAAAGCGTGGGAGAAGACGGGTTAAAATCAAGGTCACGTCGGTTTTTATCAGTTGCTTACATCTGGCTTAGAAATAAATATTATATAACAAAAATATACAACGCGGAGGTAGCTACTTGTGTGAATAATTAAAACATTAACAGACTCAACACAAAGGAACTGATGTGGAATTGAATATTAACATATGGAAAGATTATTAAATTCGAATTGAGTAAGGTTGAAATGGGGAATCGTAACATATGGGATTAAAGCGCTGTCGCGGCCATTAGATAAACTATTTTGTAGGACATAAATAACATTACTGTTTTGAATGTTATTCATTATAGTTATTAAAAAAATTGTTATTTATATCATCCACACAATCAGATTAAAAGTCAGTAAAACTACCATAGGCAAATTCAAAGAAGCATTAAACACCTCAAAAAAGTCTAGGGAACACTTCTGAATATCGATATATCATACCCAGAACGATCAATATGGATGATTTTTTTTAAAGAAATGAACACCTGCATCAATTTCTCACCAAATTATGTAGAGCGCCGCAACAGTTTTCAGTTTTTTTTTATAAAAAACTAAAAATGCATCAGATACGACGCTGCTCTATAATCATTTCATGTATTCAGTGTTTGAAATCAGTTAGTTGGCACTTTGTTTCTGTTGTAAGCACAAATAAAAGATTTGAGTTTTGTAATTCGAACATGGAAAGACGACATTTGACTAGAGAAGAGATGTTACGAGCCGTTGGCATGCTCCAAGCTGGGAGCTCAGAACGGGAAGTATTCAGGGTTCTGGGAAGTAGCCCAAGTGTCATAAACCGTTTATGTTTGCGTTTCAATGAAACAGGTAGCGTAGAAGAACGCCATACAGGTCATTTGAGGTCGTTACAGATCGTACTACCACAGCATCTCAATTAGCTCAAGAGCTATGACGAGTTCATAATGTACAAATTTCCGACCAAACTGTGAGAAATCGACTGCACGAAGGTCAACTCCACTCCAGATGTCCTTTAAGAGTTCCACAACTGACCCATGGAAATCGCGCTGCTCGTTTAGCTTGATGCCAAGAACACGTAAACTGGGATCAAGAGAGGTGGGCCACAGTTCTCTTCAGTGATGAATCTAGATTTAGTTATTATCCCGATTCGGGAAGAATTCGAATATGAAGGGAACCTGGAAAGCAAAACCGTCTCCAGCATGCTCGAGAAGTTGTTAGATAGGGAGGCGGATCAGTGATGTTTTAGGGAGATATACGCCTTGGTGGAAGAACTGACCTCGTTTTCATACAGAACAAGATAGTTTTACCTGTAGTGTTACCGTATCTCCAAACAATGGGTCAAAATCAACTCTTCCAACAAGATAATACCCCTCCTCATAGTGCAAGAGTTGTCTTGAACGTTCTTGAAGATAATGATATCGATCTTCTACCGTGGCCATCCTGCTCCCCAGATCTGAATCCCATTGAGCATGTGTGGCACACCCTAAAAAGAAATCTCCTTCGTCAAAACGTCTTCCATCATGAACAGGAGCTTCGATTAGCAGTTCAGGAGGCTTGGAATGACTTAGGCCAAAATGTAATAGACAATTTAATATTGAGCATGCCGCGACGATGTCAAAGTGTCATTAATAACAGAGGTGGACCTTCTGGGTACTGAAAAATATAAGTGCTTTCATATTGTTTCGAAAATATTAGTTCAGGTTTTTTTTTGTGTTTTACCAAATTTCGTCATTTTCAAATTTCAATTTTTTTTTATAATAGGTGTTTTGGAGAAGTCAAATATTATTTTGCTCTCTTGAGAATACATTATATACAATACATCCTAACAAAAACCGAAAGGTGTCTATAAATTCGAATCATCAAATTCATATTTTAAAGATATTGGTGAGTGTTCCCAAGACATTTTTGAGGTGTTTATATGACTCACTAGAGGAGAATTATTGTCAAAATCTACCTGTTTATGAGGATTCCTAAAATTAATAATCTTTAAAAGATGAGTGTTATATTTCAAAATTGAGGTCTAAATTATTTTCTTCGATTAAATGATTCGGGTAATTATAATTAGTTTTTTCATTGATGAAACGACTATGTGTATCCTATGGTACAGAATAGGGTTGCTAATCCATTGTTTGTTAGACTAATGAGTGTTCTATCAGCATTTAATATGAGCTCAATTGTTAAATGGCCAACCAGAATACACAAGCCTCATACTATTAGAACAATTGACAATATTTTTACGAATGCGGGGGCCCATCCATACAATCATGTAGTACTTGATGATACTTTTTCTGATCATAGAACTATTGTAGCTCATTGTAACATATTCGATACTTACAAGTCTAATTCATATTCGATAGTATTGATGATTTATTTATTTTATGGAAATTCATTTTTAAAGTAAAACGAAATGAGGCACTTTTGTCACTTTTCCACAATTTATTCAATAATCACGACCGGGTCGAAACCGATGTCACCTCTTTCGTTTAGAAAAGCTGTTTCTAGGAATTTTTCGCGACCCAACCACTTGACGTCTGTGTGAAGAACTAAATCAGTGTGTTCTGCAGGCTCCCTATCTTCCAACTGCCGTTGCAAGCTACGTGCACGGATGGAATTCACAATTTCTGTTGCAGTGCCATAATTTTCTCCGTGTTTAAAACTTTAGAACACAAATCTTGTTGATGTATAATGAAATGGAATGAAAAAAATGACGGGAAATCTTCATTAGCTCGACACAATGCCACAAAACCGTTATTGTTTCCAGTCATTGCTGGTGCTCCATCGGCTGTAAAAAACACTAATTTATATATTGGTAGCTTGTAGTTCTTTACAAAATTGTAAAAACCGTCATATATATCTTCCCACGGGTCTTCCCCTTCAGAGGAAAAAATTCTTCCTTTTCCAACATGTTATTGAATACCATCCGAATAAAAATACACAGCAGGGCAGTGTCTGTCATATCGGTGGATTCGTCGAACTGTAAAGAAAAGTATATACATTTCATGATATCATGTTTTAGTTTATCCGCCATGACCTCATGACCTCAATACGCATTGTGACAGTCGGTCGAGATAACTGAAGTTCTCTAATACCAGACATGATTTCTGTTTTATTTTTAAAATCTCGAAATACAGTCTCACCCGCTTCAATAAATGCTTCTTTCACAACCGATCCATCTTCGAATGGTTTCGTGTGTTTCACCAATATATGAGATGACGCGATCGAAGCAGCTTTTGATTTTTTGGCTGGTCTTGTGAACATGGTTTGTTCTTTTCTCAAACAAGATATCAAATCACGTACTTTTCGTTTTCCTTATTCACTGGTGGCGTAAAATCCTTTTCATAGTTTTTATGAACCGTTTATGATGCCTATCTAAGTTACCACGCTCAGGTATTGCAACTGACGTACGACAAATAAGACAAATGCACTTATCCTTCGCCATACAAAATAAAAATTCTTCGTCCCAATGGTTATTAAAATGATACGTTTTAGATAACTTCGTTGCATTCATTATGTACTATTTAATAATAAACTTTGTATCGACGTAGTATTGCCTTCAAGTTTCAATTGAGAATGACTCCGATTCCTGCAGGCTCAACATTTATATCGGCGTGAACGAAAGCCTCGAATGTTCCCGTCAAACGCGCCGCCCGAAATTTCTAGAAAAGCAGCAAGAATAAAAAACGCGGCTTTTCTTTGAGAAATACCGCGCGTTCCTTTGATAAAGCCGCCTTTGCCGCTAGCAGAGTGTTATTTCATTACGTAATAAATTTTTGGTAGTTTAGTTACCTACTTATTAAAAATTTTTTTCTTCTCGAGATCTACTCAAAAAGCACTCGCGATTGACCCCTGTAGTGAGCAATCAATGGGCAGCTATTTTGGCTCACTAAGCATGCCTAGACAAATGGAGCAGTAATTATGTTCTTCGTTTGTTTATGTTTATGATTTTCGGTTTTCTTGTTTTTGACCTTTCGCAGCAATGCGTGAATGAAAAAATTGTTAATCCTTCATTCGACAGTGTCTATTTTCTGTTGAAAGGAGGATAAAAACGTGAAACGAATACGACTTAATTCCAGAAGGATGTAACATGATGTTCAATAACGTATGATCTTGGTCATCCTGGTTGGTTTTGCAAATTGATGCTAAAGAACAATTTTTCGGTCATCCCGCTTAGGTAATATCAATTTCGAAGTATTCTTGAATTTTCTTCTAATGTTCCAAAAGTAGATGTATAAATAAACATTCTATAATATGAATTCCCAAAATACCGGCCAAATATTAAGTTCATGATGCCCTTGAGTATGATTCTCTCTCTTTAAATTAGGATTAGTGTCACTCCAGACTCTAAATTTATGGTGAGGTTAATTGCCAGTGTTTTAACGAATAACCAAATGTAACTCAATCAAGCTGATCTGGAAAAAACAAATTATGCCATCAAAATCAAAACATCGTTTTTATTTATTGATTCAAACGAAAGAAATCTAGCTTTCTTTAAAAGATTGATATCGCACGCTCCTTGTTTGATCTCCTAAATCAGCCGATCTAATAAATCTTCTAAATGAAATCGACTTGATGAAATGTAAACGTTTGCTCGATCGTCGATCAATTACAGAAAAATGCAGTAAATTTTTTTCAAAAATTTTCACACAACCCCTTTTTCATATAAAATTTTCGGGCTGGTAGTTGACAGGGATAGGGGATGATGCGCAAACGTTCAAATGAGAGAGAAACATTTTTCTGGGCCAACAGAATCGATTTTCATCAAATGTTTTCCTCGAACGAAGATCGAACGAATTGTTGAAATTTTCCAAACAATTCTCGATTTCAATTCGTCATATGTTATTTTAGAAAATAAATGACTACGTAGGGAGAGTAGAATCACCTTTTCGAAACTGTATCACACCCCTTTTCCCTATTAAAAAGTTTGGGGTGACAGCCAGGGGTTCATAGAGAGTTGAAACAGGTAAAAAAATGTCCTCCACCAATTAAAAATCGACCTGCTGCAGGAAAGTCACAGAAAAATCAAACCAGCCGAGTTATTCAGTTGGTTTCATTGGTACGCACTGTATATGATTCATGCAATCAGATAAAATGTCAGTAAACCTAAAACTTTCAGTTTGCTCAAAGTATTAGGCGTTCCGTTTTGAATGCCTGTAGTGCATATGTTAATAAGTGTAAATTTAATGTTCTATTATTTATCAATATATGGGATCCAGAATTCAAACCGAATAACGCGTGACATCAGTATAAGAAAAAACACGTACCAATCGATATTCCCAGGTAAATAAATTCGTTTTTCGTCTTGGAGCTAGTAGTTGAAACAACGGTTTGTAACAGGTTGTATCTACAATTTGAATCTAGAAACTACAATATACGTGACCGCAATACCCGAAATAATTAGACAAATGTCGTTTCTTACGAGAGTTCTCACGTGAATTCCATACCAAATCGTTTTTATGTTTGTAAAATTGAAGAGGGATTGTATAGTTACATTTTTATGACTTTTGTTACTAGTTTTCTTGAAAATTCTGAAACTGAAATATGTTACACATTTGTTATATCAGTTTTACATATTCTTTCGGTATCATATCAAGGACTATAATTATATTTACAAAGTACCTGAAACAGTAATCAAAACCTATTTCATTCCAATATTTTTTTGTTGGCTTATCAAATATTCACTAAATTTACACATTTTTCTATAGATCTTCCTGATTTTCCTTTAAATTCAATTGAACAGTCATCTTGTAGTTTAATTTAAAATACAGGGTGTTTCCTATAAAGCTGGACCTTCTTCAGGCAGTAGTTTCTCAGCTAACACGAGGAAGATTTGGTAAATATTTTTTTAGGGCTCTCCTGCTCAAAGTAGAGAGAAAATACAATTTCATCAAACTGTGATGAAAAAAAATGATATGGGTTGTTAATGATATTTCATTTGTAGCTATTCCCGAAACTTGAATTAGTATCAAATATATTACAAGACACCACACACTTTTTTGTGTTTAGTTTTTTCATTACTCTACTGTTCTGCTTAACTATTTGGAAATTATTTTATTTCATCGAGTTGTTGCCTCTGTGACACTGTCGTCTTACTTCTTAGTAAGTGAAAATTATTTTGAGTTGCAACATGCTTTAAAAGTATGTTTTCATTAAAACTTTTCTGGAAAGTATAATTTGACCATGGAATAGTATTTGCTCAAGCTTCGCTTTTCTTGTCAATAGATGATTCATTTATTTATTTAACAAATTTTTGGCTAAATAATCATTACTTGAAGAAATGGAAGGAATTTTATTTAATTCTATAACGAACAGATGAAAATATCTTGATTGAGCTACCCTGTATATTTGTAATTCCGTAGTGAACTATTTTGCCAAAACAAGTCGATTAATTTTGTTTGAGGGACATCTTTTGACGTATATTTGAGGCTTAACCAGCAACCCACTTTGAGGCGGCGCTTTAATCCCTCAAAATTGGAGACGGGCGATACCCCATCTGAAAGCCCTTCAAATCATCTTAACTTGTAGAGACAAGTAATTGCTAATAATTTCTTGGAAAAAAAATCATTTTTTATCTCAAATCAATGTTTTGGCTATTGTGAGCGTTATTGAAAGAATGGAAAACAAATTAATGCCTGTTTTGAAAGGAAACGTTTCGAGGGTAGTTAGCGACTTCATGCATTAACCAGTAAATTTACTTTCTCTTAAGTTTTACATGAGGAAAGTAGGTTCTGTTGTAATATCTTCTGAAAGACTTTTTTACGAATTACAAAAATCATAGAAGGATTTCATTGTTTTATCATGTTCACAATAAAAGAAATGAAATCCAATGATTTCAAATGAAATGTTAAAATAGCCCCCTATTTACTTCTATACAATAATACAATTCGACTGAAACCCCACTTTAAAGGGTTCAACATTAGAAGTTATTTGACGATACTCTACAATTCGCCGTCGTAGAATTTCTCAGGCTGAATCACAAAAATTTTGGATTGAAGAAAAATTTTAAAGTGTTCAGGTCAGGACATAGCTCAGGTCACTCCATAGGACCTCTTCCTCCAATCTAACGGCCAGGATATTGCAAATTGACGTATTGGTAAATAGGAGCTCCATCTTGTTGGAAACATAATTGTTGTTTATGTAGCAACGGACAGTTTTCTGAATTTTCTATTATCAATGCATCAATCGCATTTTGTAGCATATCGAGATGAATTTTGCTATTTAAATTATTAGGAGTAAAAAGATGTTCAATTAGGTGGTCTCCCATCATTCCTACCCGAACATTTAGTTTTTCGGGAAATTGAGTATGGGTGTTTCGGAAAACATGAGAATTTGTATCACTCCAATATCTACAGCTATGCCGGTTAACCTTTCCATAAAATGGAAAAGTGGTTTCGACAGAAAGAAAACGTTGTACAAGAAATGCGGGTTATTGTTGATATCATTCAATTTATGAATGAATTTAATTTTATATGGATGCAACTTGTATTTATGAAAAATTATAAAATCGTTAGATTGGCATACCACATTTTATGTCTTTACTTCGAGCAGCAATATTTCAAAAATGAGGATCCTAATGTTTATTGAAAAATCTTTCTCATTTTAGCTGGGAAACCTCTACCTGAAGTACGTCTCGTACTTAGGAAGCATCTTGCATAGGGGACTTGTTCAAACTGTTTTAGTTCACAACATTGAATGATTTATATTCGATCGAAACTGCGACAATTGAGTTGCGAAATTCCAAATATTTCAAGTACTTTCAGATTGGAAAAATGTTTATATTGTCTATTCTCCTTATACCAACATATTCACATTCATTGAGTTATGTCTTGCGGTTTACAGACCAATTCAACCAACACTACGTGAGGAAACAAAGACAACCATTCTGAGTACAATACGTGAACCTGATAGGATCACTTGAGATTGTATCGCGCCAGCATTTTTGAGTGTACCCACAGTAGTATCGAGAGATCTCTGTGTGTTCAATAGGGAAGATAATAAAAACTACCCTCTTCAAGGGTTGGTTCGAGAACTACTTCATTGTCGCCCTTCCTGGAAAACATGAGAACTTACTGGAGGGTACAACGTATTAATAATTAAGTTGGGAATTTACCACACGAGTAATTCTTAAGAACAAATAAACCGAAAGATTTGATTCGATTGGATTTTTAACCTGGAATCCGGTTCTCTTCTCTTTCAAATATGCATACAACTGACCCATTTGACTGGTGCTTATTTTGTGTTTCGAACTGATTATTGATTTTAGCAAGAAATAAAGTGTCACAAAGTTCATGGTGCTTATGTTGAAGATTGGTGCTCGAACAAGTTGCCTCTGATTTTTTTCAATAAACAAAGGTCCCTACTTTCAGAGAAATTTTATGAATTCAAAACGCGATTGAAATGTGTAGATAAATAAAGTATGTAAAAATATATCACTTATTCATCGTCGGACGGTATTAAACTAAGTATAGAGTGGCTTGGAATTTATAAATGGATTCTTATTGTATTTGGAAAACTAGAAAGCAGGTAAACAATTCATAAACAATTGAAATTTAGATATTATTTTCATTTAATATTTGGAATTTACGTGAATCAGTTTTCAATTGATTCTAAGAATATTTTAATTATCAATACAAGCGAGATCAAATTGGAAGAAGTGGTTGGCCAGGTATTGAAAAATAAAGTTCGATGAAATTTTTGAAAAATAAAGTTCATTCTGGTAGAATTGGCGAAAACCTTGTTAAATTCGAAAATCGAGATTGTAAGTCTTGAATTAATTTTACATAAGGATTTATAGAGGGAGCATCAGTGCATCGATCGAGCGAATCGAAAGTGGTCATTTAGGCACAGTCAAACTTGTAAACTCTTGTTACACTACAGCCTCTGTGATCATAAGAGTTCAATAGAACATGTAATTTTCAATTTTTCACTTTTTCACATAACACAATGAAACAACAAAATAATCGGTAAGGAGAATAATGCCCTGAATGTACTTCAATATTATGAACTAAAACAATATTAGAAATATATACAAGGTGTTACATAATAGTATGTCACAATTTGAGGGGGTAAATCTATGTGCAGTTTTGAGGAAAAAAGTTCATATAAACATTAGAACGCAAAAGATTCGTTACCGAGATACAGGGTGTTGAAATTTACGGAACAGATTGTTTTTTCTTCAAAACTGCTGCAGTTTTTGAGATATTCAGCCCAAACTTAGAATGCATGCTATTTTTCACAGCCTCCATCATTATACGTCCTAAATTTTGACTAGAATCTACAAAGTGTTTTCTTTTCCGGAGCCATGTCTTCTTTGCTTTTGCACTTCTAATAGAAAACATGACTAGTAGGCTTTGATTTTTCCAATTTTTCATTTATTTTGACAGTTGCTTAAATTGAACCAGTGTCTGCTCGAATTTTTCATTGAATTAACGATTAGTTTTAAGACTTTTGAAGTTATTGATGTAAGAAAAAATGGCTAATTTTACTAACGTCGAATTGGCTGATATCCATTACATGTACGGTCTGGCTGACGGAAACACAACAGAAGCTACGCGATTATATCAGGTGCGCTTTCCTAATCGAATAACATCAGACAGGTGAACATTCTCAAATATCTACAGAAGGTTGAGGGAAACTGCAAATAATCATTTAAAAGGTGCAACTCAAACTATGAGAATTCCAGATATTGAGGAAGCAGTTTTGAATTGTATTGATTTGAATCCTCATGTGAGTACAAGAAAAATTGGAAATCAGTTGAATATTTCACATGTTCTAGGTTGGAGGATTCTCCAAGACTTTTCATTGTACCCGTTTCATATTCAACGCGTCCAAACTCTACTTCCTCCAGATTTTCCTTCAATACTGGATTTCTGCCGATGGTTCTCAGATAAAATTAGAGAAAATGCTCATTTTGGGTGAAATAATGTTCACAGACGAGCTAAATTTTCGAGAACTGCTATCACAAATTTTCACAATAAGCATTATTGGACTGAGGAAAACCACCATTTGGTTGAAGAATCTCATCATCAAGAACAATTCTCACTAAATGTCTGGGTTGGATTAATTGGAAAATGTTTATGATATTTCAAACAGTCCCTGAGATACGGAAAGACTAAATAGTAGCAGTGGACTAAATCTGGAATATATTCTGTATACTCGTACATTGTCTTTGCTCCAAAACAATATCGTCAGAAAACTCTCATTTGGGTGGAAGTAGGGATACATCAAGTCAAGCAGCTTGAAATAATTTGAAAACCTTGAAATTCAAGGTTTTGAAAAATCGAAGATTTGACTTGATTTGATTGTGTAACCTAAAAGTTCGACATCAAACTTTTTCTTAAGCTTAACAGCTTGATAATTGTAAGAGCATAAAGTTCAGTTCAGTTGATGATCGTTTGTTACCGTAGTCGTACAGGTGCATTACAAGATGGTATATCTCCAGTCATACAGAATTTTTTAAATGGTTGCAAGACACAAGGTTTTTTAAAACTTCGTACGTTTGATCTAATCAATTTGTTTCGCAGCGCAACAAGTAGATACAAAAACTTCCGAGAAGGAATTTGTTTAATTTAAAGGAAAAAGGGGAAGAAATCAACCAGCAGTCATTTCAGAGATGTAAAGAATTTCTGTATTCAATAACAACAAAATACTGATGTCGCCTACCATCTTACAATAAAGTTGTGAACAATGTAGAAAATATTTTCAATGCAATAAAACTTAAAATTTTGTTCTAAACAAATTTCTAAAAGGTGTGAGATTTCTGATTGAATTTTCGGATTGACTTCATTCATTTGAAGGGCGTTATTTATTAGGACTGAAGAGTTTTTTATTGAGAATTTAGGTTCAAAATTAGCGTAGTGTTAAATGATGTCTATGAGAAAACGTGAAAGTTTTGCAGCTGGAGCTCGAAAATATGAAACTACTGGTCTAATGGGATGCCCTGTTTTATGGAGTTTGACGAGGGAGTAAAGTTTTGGTGATTGCGGGTTGTCAATGAAAAGTTTATATTTTTGGTTGGTAGGTATTCTAGACTTGGTATACTCAACTTTGGTAATCCTAGTCTAAAATGAAAATCATTCCTCTCGCATTATAATTTCAATATAGCATTCCGAACTGATGATTCTTTACGCCGACATATCAAAAACTGCAAATCTAAAATTGGTAAAGGTAATAAGTCCGGTGTTTATAAACTGTCTTGCAGGGATTGTAATGAAATTTATATTGGTAGAACTTTCAGAAATTTCAAAGTTAGATTATCCGAGCACAAACGTAGTTTTAATTATCATAAATGAGATTCCCATTATTCTAATCACTTACTCGAAGAAAACCATAACTTTAATGATAATTTCAAAATTTTACACAATGAAAATAATAGACAAAAACTCATTCTATTGGAAATTTTAGAGATCAACAAAGAAAATAATTCAGGTAGGTTACTTAATAGTCAATTAGATCTAAAACCTTCTCCTTTACTCAATCCTTTCAATTCATAAAGTAAGCAACTCCGATGGGTTTTCCAACATACCCCTTGTACTTGTACCTATAGTAATATTGAGTAGGAAATAAGACTAATATATAAGGAATTACTCTGTTCATTAGTTTGTATCTATCTGATGAAGCCACAGTGTGGTGAAACCGGTCATAGTTTTGTAATATAGTGAGAATCTAAATATTATTTCATTGAAAATATGTATATCGATTTTCATCAAGTAACGACCTCCCCAATCAAAATATAGAAAATATTCGAATGAAATGATTCTTTCAAAGGTTTTAGTATCATTCGCTAAAAACTCAATATTTCTTGTAAAAATATATAGATATTTATTTAGTGTCGTCACCTAGCGCCCAAAGAAGTAAGTATGATAGTCTATCGATTAAGGTTTATTACATTTGGCGATATTCAGCAAAACCCTTTTGGAGAATAAGTGAATATCCGAAAATCGGAATTGAACCGTGATTCCCTGAGAACCGAAGGTCGAGGGAGTCCACGAAGTTCCCGGAAACTCGTATATAAAAAATATACATGAAAAAAATATATAAAAAAATATTTTGGTTCAAAAACAACGAGCTATCAACTATCTGATGAATTAGGAATGTACTTTTGCTTATTCTTATTGTTTTTGATATAAGTTTCAATGTAGGTATTTCTATTCATTTTCACTGATATTTAATTTAGTTATTTTCATTTTCATAGAAGTTTATTTCAGTTTTTTATAGAAAATTTATTTATGTAGTTTTCCTGATATTGCTGTGTATTATTCGAAAATATACATTTCATTTTCACTCTTGTTCTTGTTCTATATTTGTGTTTCCTTCAACAACTTTACGAATTATTTTCAGATTCTTACATTAAATTTCATTTAAATATTTCCCGATAAGTATTATTTAAAATTTTCTTCTCTTTCTTATTGAATATAAGAGGAAGTTCAATGTTTTATTTCAATTGTGTTCTGATTCAAGGTTTCTAGTTTTGTGATTCAAGAAGCTTGAATTCTCAAGCTTTTGTGACAAAAAAGCCTGATTGGACTTGAAAACAAAAGTTTGACTTGATTTCAACTCAAGACAAGCAGCTTGATTTTCAAGTCAAACTATGAACCCCTAGCATGACGAGATCATCTTAGAAATAAACCCAAATTTTGAGGACTTTGAGAAAACCTATTATTTGGAAGGAATATAAAAATTGGAGAAATGTATTGAATTAGAAGGAGAGTTGAGTGACGAAAAATGTTTCCTGCTGGAATGATATCTTCCATTCGAAAAGTCACAGACTTATCCGATTGGCTTGTAGTTCTGATTATAATACATACTAATTGTATCATGAGCAATGAACCAATTCTAGTTTTATTGAAAACACACTGATTTCTTCACAACTGACATATGTTTGCGTCAGGAACACTCTTTACCTTCGACAATAAATTGAATCAAAAATAAAACATCGAAACTCGTTTGGATGGCTGCAGAAAATTTCATTCATTTCCAAGTACCGGTTTTATACAACATAGTAATCAATTCGCATATGGTAAAACGTTGGTTATTCAAATGGACCAGGTCCACTTATAATTTAATGCGCGAATAATTTCATTCACAAGTGGCTAGCGGCCAATACGAAACATGTTTGCAGAAGATTAGTATCTTTTAGCTGTCCAGTTTATGCTTATGGCGTTGATTGAAGATCAGAACGTTTCCTGCAGTTATTTTACTTTATGAATAAACTATTCATTGATTCTTGATTATACGAAGCAACGTAGTTGACATTTCACCGTGAATCATCTGGAATATGTTTCAAAATTAAGTATTTTGCATGTTTTACTCATGTTATTGAACTCGAATTGGAACAGATACCAACTTTGTGAACCAGAAAATGTAGATAACATATTAATGTGCTGTCGCTTTTATCAGAAAATATACATGTGTATACTGTCTTCCAAAGGTTTATTTTCTCAAGAATGTCAGGAGTAGGAGTTTGTTGTACCACCTTCTCTCACAGTGGTACCATCCCTTCAAGGGAGAGCTGCAACGGAAAGGAACTCTATGCAAACTCCGCGATTTCCCACACAGCACTCCTGACAACAAAGACTATCGATATAATCATTATTATTATAATTACAATGAATACAAGTTAAGGTAACTCTATAAACCCTTTCACTAATAAATCATTGATATTGCATCCATAAAGATGGCAATATTTGAAAAAAGCATGAGTCTAGATCAGGAATGAAACACGTGTCTATTTTTGATTATTTTTGAAAGCGCAAACCGAAACAGTATTAACTACTTCTCTATGGTCTTCTGAGGGATTTCCCCTTTGTCTTTTGAGCGAAATCCTGAAAATAACCTTTTCTCTTTATTGAATATTGTAATTGATAACGTTCTTTACTGGGAATGATATGTTGATGATATATTTTACTTTTAGAAGCTACTGATAGACAATTATATCTCTTTTAAAATTCCTGAAATAATTTACAATACGGTTCAATTCATTATGCAAATTGAAAATGAAAGACTAAATTTCTTAGATATCGTAACGTTTCTTAGTTCTTGAAATTATTTGTGCGTTCAAATCAAACACTTCAACGTAACAAAACTCTAACTAGTTTATTTACACGTAGACTGGAAAATTATAACACTAAACTAAGTGACTAATTTATATAACACAATCGATACTGCTTAATTTATCTCTAAACCTTTGTGCGCTTATTCGCGCTCTGTATTCCAACTTAATTCTCTGCGCTTCGCGCTCTCTTCTTATATGCAAGTACGAATAGTTCTAAAACATTTGCCTTACTTCGGCTCTGTTCCAGATCTTGCCATATGTTGAAACAGAATAAAATCAACACAGCATGTACGTTAACTCTTGGTCAGTAACAAAGATCGTCTTTATACAGGTGAAAAAATCGTTCTTTATAAATTATATTTCAATGATTATTTTCATATAGCTCAAACTGGTCGTTCCATCAATTTAAGAGTAAGTAGATTTAATAGGATAATATTTATTGTAAGGTTTTACTCACAAACGGCCATGGACCGGAATATTTCAGCCAGGATTGCTAAGGTTTGCGACTTATTCTCTTTCACGATTTCGATAGAAAGATATACAATAATTGAGAAATAAAAACATAAACTAGTGATTAAGATGTTTTACATCATCTCCTACGCATAAGATGTTGGAAATTTATACCCTTTCCTTTCACTTCTATGCTTTATACAAAATAATTCGATCCTCTGACTGTTGTCTTCTGTGACGGCATATAATAGAGCGTTTGACGGATTATGCAGAGAATTAGTGGGCTGATGCATTTCAGTGATTTTTCTGAGAGCTGCGGTTTTTGTTGCGTGTATCCTCTTCAGTACAGTATTACTACACTTTGCCATAAAACGTTCCGTACTCCAGAAGTTGTTTGACGGTTTGATAGTGAAGTAATTGAACTACAGCTGGTCAATTTTGAGTGGTCTAGGCCTTTCTTTGTTATGACGATTATCGTGCCTAGTTTGCAACCTTCAGGAAAATAATGACTGGCCAGACAGTACTCATAAATTCTGATGATGTAAGATTTCCAAATTTTTGAGAATATTTTTAGTGGCTTGGTGTTTGAATATATTTAGAATTAAACTTTAGTAGATACAGAAATCTGATAAAGCCATTTATAAATGAAATCGGGGTTAGATATGAATTAGCAAGAGAAATATTGATATCTAACATTTATATCACTCGTACATATGATTATATGATGATTTCCCGCGTAATCCGTCTATTCTAAGAAACGAAAGAAAATGCAGACGATATGGATGCATCGTAAAATGCTGTACTTGGTCTGTCAAAGATCATTTTATTCGACTGCGTGGTTTGAGGGAACACTGCACTACCACCTGCAGTAGTTTATAAACTCAAGTCTTCATACGAAACAGTTTAAAAACGTCTCGCAAAACATAACTTCCACCCGAGATGACCTGCCACAGGCCCTAAAGTCATTGTAGAGCAGTGGGCAGCTCGAATCCAGTTTTTGAGAATACGAGTGATGTGTTCGAATTCTTTTCATTCGCTAACGATCGACGCACATCAGTTTTCAGACGTATAAACGAACGACATTGTAGAAACGGTTTCTTTCGGCAATGTATCCTTGATGACTGGGAGAGGAACTTTTGAAAAGCACCTAGTGGTCTTTATTCCTTCAATTACGGTTCTGTCAGTACCTTTTGTCTCCCTCATCCTTCAAGGCTTCTTTTTCATGCAGGAGAGCCGTAGTAGTGAGAAGTTACCTTGGTGAAGCCCAAATCGATGATATGAGATAGCCCCAGCAGAGTTATGATCTAATTATGATTGAGCATATATGGGATTCTATAAAAAAAAAGACGAGTCATGTCAATATTTAGCAGTTCCTACATCTCTTCAAGGTTATCTGTTTGAACTTTGGACTTCAACACACTAGGCCTTAATAAGATCAACCATAATGAAATAAATCATATATATGAGACGGATAGGGCCATTATTTTCCCCTAATTCAGTGGCTTCAAAAAAAGGATGGTACGGCTCTGTTTTCTGCTTTGTGTATATTGTGATGATCTTAATCACGCTGGTGATTGCCGTGAATCAAATTTTAGCACGACTTCTTCGATATTGTATATCGAATCAATTGATGTCATAGTCCTTTCAATTTTCAATGATTCAGTGTTTCCTATTTTTAATCCCGATACATCTTAAATAGATTGAGAGCATGTCATACATCTTGAACGTATCATCTCTGGCGCTATGATAAAATGATTTAATGAATGACTCATTTCACATATCCAAGGTGGTCTTATAATTATTTAACAGTCTGACGTCACGTGCTGCACGCGATATTTCTACGGTAGAACCGATAACTCAACCAACTTCAGACAATTGCGGAAATTTTCCTATATATAACATAAGGTGCCACAGAACATCAAATTAGAATAACAGGGGTTGAAATAACGGGCTCTTTTGTGTGTCATACTTTTTAGGATAGTGCTTTTCCTAATCAATAGTTTTTCCAGAAGATGATTCAGTAAACTTTATGTATGAGGGTGGTTTAGAAAATTTCTAGTCTTAGGAAAGCAATTTTTTCAATTTTTGCCAGTTCAGTTTTTCGGAAAACTTATTTGAAGCTTGTGTTCTGAATTGAAACATCAAATGATGGATTTTACACATTGTCATGGTGAAACAATATTCTCATCTTCTTTATGTTATCATGATTGATGACCTCCCAAACAGTAAACATCCTATAAAGAGTATACTATGCATCATAATTCGACTGACTGTCTGAGAGAATAATTTGCGGAAAAACGGCCACATTTCCAAAAAAAATCTCTTTCACCATTTTAATACTCTGTCTCTTATTTCAGCGGTTACCGTAGCGAAAATCTAAGATTGTCAACTCTGTGTTGAATTCATATTTGGGTTGCATAAAAAACTTAACAAGAAGTTAACAGCAAATCGGCTAGCAATGTGTCAAAGCAATGTTAATTCAGAAAGTGGGTTGCATAAAACGAATTTTAAATTTCTTGTTAAATTTATTTTAACTGTTTGTCGGTTAATTGGTCAATACTCTTTGGTTAACTTCTTGTTTAATAATAATAATAATATTTTAGAATTTGTAAAGTCAAATTTGCATGAAATATGGTAATGATATAGAAGTTCAACTCATTCCGCCGCACAAGGCAATTTGCTGAGAGAACAGATCTACTTACGAAATATGCTGAATATATTTCTTGATGAAGATATCCAGAGAGCATTGAATTTTTGGACTTAATTTCTCATCGTTTGGAACCACAAACACAAAGAAATCAATCCATTTCTGCCATATTTCAACTTCTCAGCACGTTAAGATTCTTTGCAACAGAGTCATCATCATCAGCAGCTACTTGGTGTCAAAATAGGTATTCATAAATCTTCAGCACGTCATCATCGCCAAAGTATGTTACCTATTGGCAGTTTTAAAGCCACAATATATATTCATGTCAAGGAACGAACATGAAAAACATCAAATCGAAGCCCGATTTCATACTATTCGTGGTTTTCCCAAAGTGTTGTCGATTCTACCGATATTTAAATACTCTCTTTTGATGGTCTGATGTGCAAATCTACGTTGCTGACTTAGGAATTAGAAATATTATGGTCTGTTGGACAGAATCTGTCTAGGATAGTACTATTTTTAATGAGTTACCAATATGTGCGGATTTGTGGCTGAAAACTACGGCACTGATAATTTATTATAGGACAATAGCTATGCCTGAAAGAGGTACTTGCTTCTTGCTTCCATCACTTTTAACTCCAGCAAGTGCTAGAGAAACAGCATACAACTTTACACATAAGTCTACGAGAAATGCAATAGAATATCATTTTGATGTTGTGAAAAGATAATTTTCCTGTTTGTTGCTTGCTCTGTGCTATACATATAATATTTGTATCCTACAGAATGAAGAATATCACGATGACGAAGAAAATAAGTCACTCGAATAAAAACTAGAAGTGCATAATGAACGCTATGAAAATGTAGCAGTTCACACAATCATAATAAATTCAGTTTTTCATTTGAAATCAATCTCTTTTATCCTGAAATCGTATTTTACATCTAAATTATGGAGATTTTTTATGATTTCAATTCAGAACATGAAGTTTCATATTTTTTAAGTACAGTTCTTTGAAATTCTGTTTATTTATTTTCTCTCTAAAGATTTAGTTTTAGAGGTATCATGTCAGGTTTAGGGATGGGCTTAGGCATTTGAGATATAATTTCATGCAAAACTTCTATAGGACGCTCAGAATAAAACTTTTTGAATGGGGGGAATATTAGGTGCTCAAGAGATGGTACTAAAATGAACAAAAATGTTTAAAAATCTGACTTTATTTTCAATTGTTGATCATGTTAATATTACTTAAGAAATGTGGAACTCATTTGTTAAAGGATTAATCTGATCTTCTAAAATTACCAAAATTTGAACCCCTGTGTCACCCAATGTGGACTATATCTTTTCTCTCATTTACCTTCATCTGCTGCCACTTTTGCAACTAGTTTTATTTCTTTCAGTTAGAAAAAATTAAGGGTGTGAGTAGGGAAAGTTGACAATTTCACATGTTCCTCAGAGGTATTTTATTTGTTCTCCTTTTCAAATTTGCATAAAACATTCGAAGATGCTTTGGGGTCTCTGAAATATCTGATTCGTATTGAATTCTTTCTCTATCTTCTCCCAAATTGTTTTTTTATCGGCTATTGAGCACGATGTGCTCTTGCTTTCAATAATATTCTTGTATTTGAGAATAAATGGAGGAATAGATGACCATTAAGAATTGAGCAGAAATGGAAACATTGGTAGAGGAACATTAAAAAATAACTAACGTCTCAATTGGAAACGACAACTTTCTTCAATATTACAAGATGAACAGGAAGGAATAAGATAAATCTATGAAAACTTTCTTGTGTTAGTAAAATTTGTTTCTTTCTCAGGGTGAAATTTGCGGATCTCTTTACTGAACTCATTCTCTGAATTTAAAATGTACTTTCGAGAGTCTTACTCTTTTTTCCTCCAATTTACTTTGAATATTAGAATTTGAGTTTTTGAAACGACATATGGATGACGTTGACATTCTGTGACCAAATATTACCCTCACATCTCACATTGGTAAAGGAAAAGTTCTATGTCAACTCTTTGTTAACTTCATGCTAGCTAACAGGAAGTTGACAAAGTTTTAAACAACCCTACACTTACTACTCAAGTTGACTCGTTGTCAACTGATAGAACTTAAAATCGTTTTATAAAAGCAGGCCATAGATTGATTCGCTTCGCTATTCATCCAACCTACTAGATATAGCCCTTAGCCTCTTCTTTTTGTTCCTTAATATAAAAACTGCTCTCGGAGGGGGGCTTTCATCATCAATAAACAATTATACTGCTACGCTCACATTACAGTTTGATATTGTTGCAAACTATTTAATACTCGCAGATAAAAGTATTAATATGGAAGCACAAGCTGAAGCTTTAAACATTTCTGATAAATTGGATCCAGAACATAAAGAAACCAATATATCAAAATTGAAAAGATATCCAGAAGACGTAGGTTTGGTAAGAGAATAAGAAGAGTTTCTTACAAATTAGGGGGCCGCAACAACACTGGATCTAGTCATCTATATCACTACTAAGATTTCTCGAATTAGAATTCTGTATTTTGTTGGTAATGTCTATAAGCTTATATGAAATAATCTGAAATTCCATACTTTTAAATCTTCTTTCGACATATTTCGATGTGTGCTCATTTGAGAGTAATATGTATGAACATTAGATTTTTCGCATTTGGTTGAGTTTTCTTCCAAGGTGGATACATTTCTTGATGTCACAGTTTTTGAAAGTTCCATTCTTGTCCACTCAAGAGAAGTCCTCAATTAATTTAAACATTTTGAAATAATTTGCGTAGAGAATGAAAAGACCTTTTCATCGATGTGCCACTTGACTCCTTCCCCATTCAATGAATTCTGAATTGGTGGTGGATTTTACGTCAACCAGAAATTCATTTCTCTTCTTCTCTATTTCCAAAGAAAGAAAGGGCTTGTAATCATGTTGTAAAAAGTAACATATGTGATTATCAATAGAGACTTTCAAAATGTAATAAGGTTACAAATTTTCAATTCATTCGTTATCCTAAATACTTTTTATAGCGTGTTATTCACAATAATGTATCAAGTCTAAACAGACGGACCCATATAACGAGTAGGGTTACTGCAACATAAAACCAAATGAGAAGCAATATGTAATATCAGTACCTTCCAACCGACTCTTGATGTTTCAATGGTGGCGCAAGCTATTGTGACTACGACCACGAGAGCCGGACTCCCTAGGAAACGCATGAAGTGGACCACAAAAATGAATTTATTCATTATGCGTTCCCATTACAAAATTACAAATCTGGAATTGGAAATGACAGCATGCACATACGCGTTACATCTTGCGTTCGTAGAAAAATATCCGGAATTGCAGCACATATCCGAGCAGAAAATTTCGGATCAACGAAGAACAATCGTTCTTGCTTCAGAAACGCTGCAAAGCATACGAGAAGAGGTCATAATGGAACTCAGAAGCGAAGAAAATACTCATAACGGTATATCTTTCGGAGTCAATGAAAGTGGTTGAGATAATACGAAGCCATCGAAACGAATATCAGAAGAACAATCGTTGAAAACAGGCTACTTGCTTCAGAAACGCTGCAAAGCATACGAGAAGAGGTCATAATGGAACTCAGAAGCGAAGATGATACTCATAACGGTATACCTGCCAGAGTCAATGAAAGTGTTACAGATAGCATTGAAGCCATGGAAACGAATATCAGAAGAACAATCCTCAAGAACAGGCTACTTGCTTCAGAAACACTGCAAAGATTCCGAGAAAAGGTCATAATGGAACTTAGAAGCGAAGATGATACTCATAACGGTATACCTGCCGGAGTCAATGAAAGTGTTACAGATAGCATCGAAGCAATGAAAACGAATATCAGAAGAACAATCGTCAAAAACAGGCTACTTGCTTCAAAAACTCTGCAAAGCATACGACAAGAGGTCATAATGGATCTTAGAATCCAAGATGATACCCATAACGGTATACCTGCCGAGGCAATGAAAGTGTCATAGATAGCATCGAAGTCAAGAAACGAGTATTATTATCATTATTATTATCGTGGACTTGTGCACTATCTGAGCTGTTAGCTGGATATAATTTACCTTTCCCAGATTCAGCAATCAAAGGGAATAAGCTCGATTACAATATATTTGACATAAATTTCCTAACTATCCTACATGTATTAAAAATTACAGCCTTTTGCATTTCTATATAGGTATTCTTAAGCAATTCTTTTTTCTATCATGGCTATCATGCAAAGTTTTGGGTATTAACCCAGTCGAAGATACGATGACAGGAACAATGTCTATTTTATCGAGGTGCCACATCTGCTTGATCTCAATAGCAAGGTCTGTGTATTTGAACTTTTTCTCCTGGAACTTGTTCAGCACGTTGTTATTATTCAGTATGTCAACATCCACCAGCATTGCTGGTCTGGCTCTCTTATCATACACCACTATGTCCGGCCTATTATTCATCACAATTTTGTCAGTAATAACAGGCGTATAATCTGATAGAGTCATTTTCCAACACGGGCGCCGGTTAATACTCGTAATATGCCTAAAAGGTATTCAGAACTCCGTACTTGTGTGCAAGTTCCTGATAATGTTGCTCACTTGATTATGTCTGTGAAGATAGTCCGTATTGGCCAGTAGTTCGCAGCCGGACGTAATATGCTGAATAGTCTCCGACGATCGTATATGGCATTTTCTGTACTTATCTGTTTGTAATGTTCCGTCCTTAATAATAAATTTTTTGTAGTTGTTTGTAGTGATCACTTGGTCTTGAATGGCCATAAGGAATCCTTCTGTTTCCGCCAATAATTCTCCTTTCATCAACCATTTGTTGGAGGCTTCTTTGTCGATGTGTTGTTGATTAATCTCATGGTGATATCGTCCATGCAATTCCTTTCTTGACCATTGCTCCTGTTTTTCAGTATCTGATAGGAACGGTAGATTCAGCAGGTCATCTCTGGTAGCAAGATTTAGTCATCCTTTTCAACTTTCGGGAGCAAAAATTCGCTTAGCATGACACAGTAACGTTCGCCATTAACGGTATTGGCGGCTCATTGCTCATTTTAAAAGAAAAATGGGCCTATGATGCCTCTGGACTAAAAATAGCACCAAACCGTCACTCGTTGAGTCTCACTGGAAAAGATGCTCATCTTCCGACAAACGATCTTCAGCGAAGCGATATCGCATTGGATGATCATGAGGCTTCCGTTCTTGAACCAATTGAGCTTTTCAAGCCTTCATACCGAGGTCTTTATGCAAAATTCGGCATAAAGACGTATGCGAACGGTGACGAGTTGTTGTTGATGGCTGTTCGACTTTGAGCAACAATTGCAATGTTTTCCTCCGAACGCTCTGGATGAGAACGTACGCGAGTTGCTTTGTCCAATAACGAGCCACTTTAATAAACTCGCTTCACAAATTGATTCACAAACTGAATTGATGGCACTTTATTATTACCAAAAACTTTTCGTAGATTTCTTACAGTTAAATCAAAGACTCCGAACTTTCTTCGAGCGAAAAGCGACCCATTTCGAAGTTGTCATACCTTTTACTGAAAATATGTCACTTCATAAGTATCAAATCGGCCCTCTGTTTCGAAATAGGTATGGGTTCAAATTTGAAACGCTAAATGGCCCACCTCGTACAACTACCAACTTACGTGCAGATATTCTATAGTTCGATTACTACCATAATCAGTTCGTGAGAACGTATACACGTTCCATATTCAACCGTTACGAAGCGTCTCAAGATTAATTGAAAAAATAATAAAATATTTCGAAATTGAATAAAACCAGTTTCGACAGTAACTTTTTCTTATTGAACATATCTTTTATTATCTTGGTTCGTACACAGAGCGCAGCAATTTTCAATTAGGAGCTGAGACGAGAAATTAATTGACTTTATCATCATTTATTTCGATTTATTGCCTCTTCGTCTTGAACACTCTACTGAACTTTGGAAGAGTAATTAATTCGAGTTTCTCATTATGGTATCAATTAATTTTATTTTCAGAGTGTATGGTACGTTTGATAACATCTTTTTTGGAAGCTACCACATTCGGTTGATTAAGAATGAAGGTTGTCCTATAAGAATTTCAATGAATTTCGAGATTTCTATCCAAATTTTCTTCTAATAAAAACGATTTAACGAAAAGAGAATTATGTCGTGTCAATCGATCGTTATTATTAAAAATGAGTATAAAAATCCGTCAAGTGAGAGTAGGACTGACGTAGAGGCGTCGAAGGTATTTCAATGCTTACTCAAGAAATTGATAAATATTATTGGTGTCTATGAATAGCACCGCAATTCTGTCTAAATCATCAAATATCTGTTGATATTCATAGAAATCGTGGCCGTTTAATTGTTTCAATTCGCAATTTATCGAGTTCTTTGATTTTTTCTGTTATGTTGCGTCGAATTAACAGCTTATGCATTTTTCCTTTACTCGTGCTTTAGGATAGGATTTTATAATTTCTGGCAACTGGAATGATCTGGCCTCCTAATTACATAACCTCGTGCTCGTATCTATCAAAGCTTTGAATTATATCTTATAGGTTTTTCCTTAATAAATTGTATGATTATGATAGATCTACTCTGATCGAAGTTCGGAAAAAAAAAGCCCTTTTAGTGTAATGTAATATACACTTCGCCAAGAAATTAACGCACAAAATTATGTTTTTTAGTAAGTCACCAGCATTAAGGAATGCTTTAGATCAGGGGCGCTCAAACGGTCGATCGATCGCGAGTGTTTTTGAGTCGATCTCCGGAAGAAAAAAATTTTTAATAAGTAGGTAACTGAACTACAAAAATTTATTACGTAATAAAATAACACTCTGCTAGCGGCAAACGGCGGCTTCATCAAAGTAACGCGCGGTACTGGTCAAAGAAAAGCCGCGTTTATTATTCTTGCCGCTTTTCTAGAAATTTGTGGCGGCCGGTTCGACGTCAACATTCCAGACTTTCGTTCACGCCCATATAAATGTTGCGCCTGCAGGAATTGTAGTCATTCTGAATTGTAACTTGAAGGCAATACTATATCGATAAAAAGTTTGTTATTAAACAGTACAAAATGAATGCAGCGAAGAAGTCTAAGACGTATCATTTTAAAAACGATTGGGAGAAAGATTTTTTCTTTTGTATGGTGAAGGATAAGTGCATTTGTTTTATTTGTCGTGCGTCAGTTGCAATACCTAAGCGTGGTAACTTAGAGAGGCATTCTAAAACGGTTTATAAAAACTATAAAAAGGAATTATTTTCGCCACAGAGTGAATTAAGAAAATGAAAAGTAGGTGATTTGATATCTTGTTTGAAAAAAGAACAAACCATGTTCACAAGACAAGCCAAACAAAAGCTGATTCGATCGCCTCATTAGAAATATCTCATATATTGGCGCAACACAAGAAACCATTCGAAGATGGATCGGTTGTGAAGGAAGCATTTATTGAAGCTGGTGAGACTTTATTTGGAGATTTTAAAAATAAAACAGAAATCATGTTTGCTGTTAGAGAACTTCAGCTATCTCGTCCGACTGTCACAAAGCGTATTGAAGTCATGTGTTAGGACATGACAGATAAACTAAAACGTGATATCATGAAATGTACATACTTTTCCTTACAGTTCGACGAGTCCACTGATATGACAGACACTGCCCAGCTGTGTATTTGTATTCGGATGGTATTCAATGATGTTCGCTAAGGAAGAATTTTTGACAATCATTCCTCTAAAGGGGAAGGCCCGTGGCGTTTATATATATGACGTTTTCTTCAAGTTTGCGAAAAACTACAAGCTATCAGTATTTAAATTAGTGTGCATTACAACCGATGGAGCACCAGCAATGACTGGAAACAAAAACTGTTTTGTGGCAGCTAAAGAAGATTTCCCTTCATTTTTTTCATTCCATTTCATCAATGAATTTTGTGTTCAAACGTTTTAAAACACGGAGGAAATTATGGGCATTGTAACAGAAATTTTGAATTCCATCCGTGCACGTAGCTTGCAACAGCGGCTCTTTAAGTTGCAGTTGGAAGATAGGGAGTCAGCTGAATACACTGATTTGGTTCTTCACACACGTCAGGTGGTTGAGTCACAGAAAATTCCTAGTTTAAAGAATTATTACCCGAAATAACAGCTCTTCTAGACGAAAGAGGGGATGACACTCATATGTTGAAAAACGAAAAATGGCTGACTATATTATCATCTCCTGATGATGCTAACTTAGTTAGCGAAAGCGCGTTGAGAGTTAAGGTTAAAGTTTTGATGTAATGGTGATATAGTGTCTTCATTGTTCATACGCCAAAGGTTCCAAAATCACAACATAGTCGATCGTAACTAGTCTAAAATTATAGAGGTAGATCGCTAGCAGTTCAAGCTTGAGCACCCCTGCTTTTGATCAATCAAAATGAAAATTGTACTCATAGAAATTGAAATGAAACTAACAATGAAAAAGCCTCCAAAAACCTATTAATTTTTACCCCTGGCGAGAATGACTGCATACCATATACGATTCATACTCAAAATCAATGACTTTATAACATTCTCATCCATCTCCTTCCAAATTTCGATCAATCCATCTCATTTACAGTAACTCTTCTCAATCTTTAGTTGAGAATATACCAGGCATGTTTTATGGTATCGAGTTCTGAATTTCGTGCAGGCCACTCCTTTGAAGTGATTTCGTGATCTTGAAGGTTGTTCCTAAATATTTGAGCTTGGTAAGTTCTGGCGTTATCTTGCATAAACGAGAAGTTGTTACCCATATTTGCCGCAAATGGTACATGTTTTTCTGAAACGTCTGAACACACCTTTAGGCATTCAGGATTCCATTATTTACGATGATCAGAGAGGGTGTTCAAAGAAATTCCTCTCCACGAAGTGCTATGGTTAAGGCTGGGCCTCGAGCTGCGCTACGAGGACAAAACCAAATACTCTGAGAAGTTGTCGTATCGTTTCAATACTAATTTCCACTCCACTGTTCTGCAGCTGCAGTTGGCAGTAGCTAATTGTTGACTCAGTGAGAAAATTCTTAAATAACAGTCGTGGATCGCCGTTGTTGCCGGAGGTCGTCCTTGCCAATGATTCATGATTACCAGTCAGTTGAATAAGTCACCTCGTCACCTAGCACCACAGTACAATCTGCCGGGGTGAAACTTTGTGATTAGCCATACATTTTTACCGAAAATTAAAATTTTCAAGAAGAACAAATGTTACTCCTAAAAATCGATCAAAATTGCTGTTACCAATATGTGGTGGTCCCTTGTAGTTTCATTATTACTTTTATTATTATATTTATAATTATTCGCATGAAAGGAACACGTGTACACTATCTTCTCCAAAAGTAACCAAACTTTTCGAAAATAGAAACAACCAATATTAATTTTTATACAAATCTTTTTCATTAATCAATGCGTTCGCCTTCTGTATTGATAGACAAATTTGCACGCGCCAACAAGTTGTCAAACGACTTCTCTATCTTCTTTTTTGGAATGGTCTTTAGCGCGTCGGTCACCGCACTTTCAATGCCCTCAATCGTATCATGCCGATTTGTTTTCATCGTCAAATGCCGCTTAGGGAACAGATAGTAGTCGCACAGAGCCAGATTAGGTGAATATTGCAAGGAATTATGTGATTTTTGATCCAAAATTGAGTTACAACTCTTGAACGATGTGATGGGGCATTATCGTGCAAAAAAATCCAACTGCCGTTTTCTCGATTTTCTGGTCGAATACGACAAATTCTTGCCATCAATCGCTTCATGACGCCCTCATAAAAGTCTCCTGTGATTGTCTGGCCGCGTGGAACAAATTCTTTGTGGATAATTCCTCTACAATCGTGAAAACAAATCAGCATAACCTTCACTTTTGACTTCAAGCGACTTTTTTTTAGGTTTTTCTTAAACCAACGCTCTCCATTCAGCACTTGGCGACTTTGTTTCGGGCTCTTACTGAAAACACCACGTTTCGTCACCAGTTTCAATCGTTTTCAAGAAGTTTGGGTCCTTTCAAGCACTTTCAATGATGTCTTTGCTATGGTCAATTCGATTAAATGTTTCGTCGTCGGTGAGTTTGTTTGGTACAAACACAACATGTCAAAATGCGGTGTACAGAGAAATGTATAATTCCAGTTTCCGATAATCTAGTCTTGGGACGGCCCAATCTTTCGTCATCTTTCAGGATCTTTGTACCTGATTCGAATCGCGTGAATCGCTCGTACACTTGCGTACGGGATAGATAATCATATGCAGTTTGTTGCATTTGGTGAGTTTCGGTAGAAGATTCACCAAGTTAAACACAAAACACAATCGCAGCTCTTCGTTTAAAATCCATTTTCAGACGGATGCACTAAAACTAGTGATGTTAGCAACTTACAGACCACCAAAGGGTATTTACAAATACATTCCTAACATGGGTGAATTGATAACTTTTATTAGTAATGAATACATAAATCCAAAGATAGTTTTAGCAGGCGATTTCAATATTGACTTTTTACACAAATCTAGAGATCTTGATATATTGAAAAATATGTTTCAAGAGTTTGGAATGAGGCACTTATTTAATGAACCGTCATGGAATAAATCATGTATTGACAATATTCTGATTTCCGACGAGTTATTACATGCTTGTAAATTCAGAACAGAGGAACCTCATTTATCGGATCATTATGCGCAGTGGATGGAGCTGGTGTGTTGTACACTGCTGAGTTCATCTGCCGGAAAAGAAAAAAATTATTAAATTTCGCCAAATAATAGAGGAAGCTATTCACCTTTTTAGTAGTGCTTTCCATCAGCTTTGGATACTACTATGTGATAAATACTATCCTGAAAAAGAGAAAAAGTTCAAAAATAAGCCTAATATATAGTTTGCGAATGAAGAAGTAGAGATGATTAAGTCCAAAATGGACATCTTGCAAATCATTGGCAGAGTTCAAAAATCGGATCAGTCTACTGAGGCCTATAAACGTCGCAAACGACAATATCTTCTCACTTTGGATGAAGCCAAGAAAAGAAAGAATGAACAATATATTGAATTGACTTCAAACAAAGCGAAAGGCGCCTGGGAGGTTATCCGTAAGGAAACCAAATCCCCTAAGCCTGCAACAAACGCAGGTGAAATTCGTAAAGTGTCTGAATTTAACGAATTTTTCTTAAACATAGGTACAGACATAGCTCAGGAAATGGTTACAACAAACGATAATGCTGCTATAGGCCAAGTACAAAATTAAGCAATTTGGGAGTACAGGGGCATGCTACCTTTCTTATTGCACGATTCGAGAATTCAGGGGCTTGATTGCTTCCTTAAAACCGGAAATCTCTACAGATATATATGGTATGTCAAATTCGATAATCAAAGAATTTGAAGATGAGCTAGCAATCTCTTTGAAACTATTGATCCATAAGTGTTTTGATGATGAATATTTCCCTGACGAGCTTAAGATCGCTAAAATTATACCTATTAACAAAAAAGGCGATAAGACAAGGTGTGATAATTATGACTGATATCCTTGCTGCCTGTGTTCCCAAAAATATTTGAAATGTCCATAAAAAAAGAATGGTAAACTTCTTGGAAAAAAAGAATTTATATAACAACGCACAGCATGGATATAGAAAAAACAGAAATACCTCGACTGCAATACAGGGTGCGTTGGACATAATACTGAAGGCTCTGGACGCGAATGATAAAGTGTCAATGCTAAATTTCGACTTAGGTAAGGCTTTTGAGAGCCTGTCGCATTAGATACTGTCATATAAGCTAAATCGCTGGGGTTTTCGAGGGAAAGTGCATAATTTGCTGAGGTCATACTTTGAAAATAGACTTCGAGTCGTGCAGATGGGTGGTGAGAGATCGGGGGTCCTGAGATTGAAATGTGGAGTGCCTCAGGGATCAATTTTGGATCCTCTTCTATTCTTGATGCTGATCAATGACATAAAAATACCAAATACGAGTATTTATCTGTACTGCGATGACACATCTGCAATAATCGTAGGTTCAATCACTTTTGAACCTAAGGGGGAAGTGAAAGCTGTAAAATTTCTGGGGGTCTGCATTGACACCAGACTTGTGCGACACATGTTGAGAAAGCTTCTGAAAATTTGTCGAAGTGTCTTTTTGCGCTTAGAAGAATGATGATGGTTAGTACCCCGGAATCGGCAAAAATTGCATACTCTTCCTACTTCCACGCGGTTATGACGTATGATGTTCAAGTGCGGGGGCTGTCATGCGAAGTTAACAAAATATCCATACTACAAAAAAGGGTTCTGAGGATTCACCTTGAATCTAGAAAGTCTTGCAGGACAGTTTTTAGAAGGGAACGCATACTTATCCTGCCATGTGCTTAGATTTTAAGAGAAGCGATCTGCATTCTTTCAACACGAGGAAAAAAGAGGACTTCACAGGAAAAAGGTAACTCAAAATTCTTTATGTATTGGGGTATTGAAATGTACAACAAACTTCCACTGGACCTGAAACAACAGAAACAAAGTAAGTTCAATAAAAAAGTGAAAGAAACTCTTATAATCTTTCTACAGTAATGATGAGTATGGACTCAGATTTAAATATTCAATGAATGTAATAAGTGAAAAATTTGTTTTATACTTATCTGTTGCCAATCAATTTGCTGTTTTTTTTTCTGTTGACGTGTCATATATTTCTTTGATGGCGATTATACTATTCTACATACGCAATAACTTAAGTTGTTTACAGACAAACGTCATGATAGTTTTAACAGCTGTCAATGAAGTACCAAGTTATCGACAGGTACATTATTACAACAGATGATACGGTTACTTTTGGATGGAGGATATATAATAATTAGTTGCCTACCAGAAAATAGATTCGGAATACTGAACTTGAGCGTTAATTCCATGAATTTAAAAGTGTGTTGTCGACACTTTCTTGAGCTCACGGGTATGATATAAATCTTCAGCTGTACATCCTTTAATTGCCCTTTAAAGTAGGTCTTACACCCGACTTGAGATCTGCTGGTTTAAAACTCTTAATTATTAGAAAGACATAATTTTTTATAATGAACATATAATGCCTATTAAAACAGTTCACAGTTATTAAGCAGGTGAACTAACATGATATTAGATAAATTAAAGTTGATTCCTTACAATTATGGGGGACAGATGAATAGAACTGAGCTTTTAGTACGCATAGAGAATGTTTCCTATTATAAAAGGAAGAAATGCTTTTGTTAATGCCCATATTTTTGAACTTCCAATTCTTTTGATTAATTTAGTTTTTGTTTCAGGTATGTTTCAATATGAAAACAATGATTTACAGAACATCTCTGGTGAGTTATTTAAAATTTTGCTACGTTCATGATCTTCACGATGAATATGCTAATAAAATTGACGAACTCAAAAGACTTCACAATCACATCAATTAAAAAAGCAGCTTTCAAAAAATGTATCACCGGATCTATTATATATCTGGAAGAATAAAGACTAATTCAAACAAAAAAATAAATAAAAGTCTTTTAAGTTTTCGTCAGTGCACCCTGTAATAGGTATATAAGGGGTAAATAAATGAGTGCGAATGATATCAAAAGGTGATTGCTCAAATTATTTCATGACGACTTATATACGGAAACGCTTCGTTGCCGATCTATAGGGTGTTAAAATCCTTGAAGTTTTTTAGTTTTTTTATGGCTCCTACAGTTTTTCATATATTCAATTCAAATTCTGAACATGAGTGCCTCTACAGAATTTATATAATTAGACAATGAGACTGGTTATAAAAATGTACAAGGCGATATTTTTTTGGGGGTAACGGATATTTGCCTCCTAAAGTATTTTTCAGTACGACCCTGATAAATCATCGACAATGTCTCTTTCATTATTTTGAAATCTTTTTTGTTTCTTGCATTCTTTTCATATCTGTGATTGTGTAGAAAATTAATTATTAATATCGAGTGCACGGTGGAAACAATACTCGTGCCGTAATTCAATCTGTTATTTTATTTGTTTTTAATAACAAACGAGATTGTTTTGAGAACGAATAAATCGAGGAGGATGCTCGAAATGGCTGCCTTCAGCCATTACACTATAGTCTAGACGTCGATGCATTTATCAATAATCATAGGAGAATATTGAAAAACTTAACAAGAAACAATTATTGGTTTGATAAATGAAAGAAAAGTTGATTCAACTTATTTACTTTATTTGTAACGCGTTTGGACGACACATCACCTTCATCAGACAGATTCAAAATGAAAATAAAACTAAGGTACAACAAATTATATGGATAGATAGATAGATAGATAGATGGTATATTTCGTGCTTTACTTATACATAATCAGTTTACACACGTCAAATAAATAAAGGCATGGCATACAACAATTGAGAATGCAGTCAATATAAAGATATAAAAATATAGAAGTATATTAAATTCAAAAGTATAAAGAATATAAAATTTCATTTTGAAAATACAAAAGACAAAAACAGGTACCAATGAAAGCAGACGCACCTGATAATAAATTAGAGACATCACAAGACAAAGACAAGTCAGACTATTGTTAATACTTCTGAGTAAAATCTATCCTACCGAAATCATCGAAGGAAAAGAGAGGATTTTTAAGTAAAATAATTTTGATTCGACTTTTGAGTTTTTTGATAGAAAGGTTTCTTATATCGCTAGGTAAAAGGTTTAAAAAGCTCATTGCTTGGAAACTGAAATTCCTCTGCAACCTGCTGAGTCGGTAGTAGTTTTTTCTTATATCAGATTTCTTCCTGGTGTCATGAGTATGGGTATCTTCATGCAGATTAAAAGAATCGAGGTTCTGTTTCACATGAATGAGACATTCCAGAATATATAGGGATGGCAAAGTTAGAATGCCCAGTTTAACAAACATATTTCTACAACACTTGCCCTGCGCTGTAATCTGAAGAGTGCCAGGTGTTCAGCGCAATTTCCCCAAACCTAGTATCTAAAATGGGTCTCAATGAGTGCAAAATAAATCGTTTTGAGGACATTATGTGAGACTGAATGGGAGAGATATCTCAAAATGTACGTGTGTACTGCTGATCTTAGAAGACGAGTGCCTTGCATGACTGTCCCATTTGAGACCTGAATCCAATTCATATACGCCTAAAGAGTTCATACTGCGAACCTCGCTGCGGTCAATCTGAGCCCCATGCCTCAAGCTTATCAAAAGACTTTGAGTCTTGTTCTCATTCATGCTCAATCCATTTAAATTGAACCGTTACAAAGCATCTCAGGAGCATACAATAATCAATACTTGATAAGATAAGAGCAGAAAAACGGCCACATTTATAGCAAAAGAAAATCTTGTTCCACTCAGACAACACACCGTCTTACATCTCAGCGGTTGTCATTTCGAAAATCCACGAATCACGCTTTTAACTGCTTGACCATCGCCTTATTACCAGATCTGGCCCCAAGCGACTTGTTTATACCCTCATATAAAAATTGCGCTCGAAGGACATAGATTTTCGTCAAATGAAGAGACAATCACATTCGTGAACTACTATGTTGCAGGGAGAAACACCGAATTCTATTTAGACCGGTTACAGTGTAATGTACCGGCCCTACTATTCTATATATTTGAATTCTAGGAATAAGTTCGAACAGTCTGTATAATAAAACAAAATCAATGATTGTTAATTCATGACAAAGAACATGTTTTTAATCAGATAATTCGTAATTCAGAGATACATCTATTTGTACATCATCTATTATCGATATTTCGCTTATTCATAGTTCAAAGTTATTCAAATATACACTTCGATACTAAAACATATTCTTTGTCTGAAATCTGAAGTTTGCACAACGTCTAGATGAGTAAAACTATAAAATAAGTTATCCCGGTCAACAGTGGAGAACAGATAGTATAAGAATAGCAATAGTAATAACAATAATTCAATTTCACATAGTTCCTCACCATCATTTTTATATTCTTATTTTACTAAATAAATACATTAAAATGGTTAATAATAGTTTCTAAGTGTAATAAAATAAACGTTAAGGAAAAAGTCCATCGTTTTATATATTCACAGCCGAAGCCTATTACAACAGAGTTGGGAACATCGTTGGGAAAAGTGTGTGAATAAACAAGAAGACTATGTTGAAAAATAAACAAAAATAGTCACAAAAAATGTACTGAATCTTTGTTAGGTCGGAAATTTCAAAGACCACCCTCGTACCTTCTCCACGCTTCTAATTAGAAGGACCGTAGCCGAAGTGTATGTCGTTCATTCCTGCATTTGAATATACCTCCTTCTTAATGAAAATGGGCAAAAAAAATCTGTTGCAACTATCACTGTGTATCAGCAAAAATCAACGAGTGTGAATTATTGATAATTATATTGTTAAAATCAATATGACGCCACCTTCTAGATAAAAAAAACAGTGCGGCTATTATGTTTCCATCATATACCGTAGGAATAAGATGGCGGAGACCAAAAAGGTTTCAAATTGGTAAAACATTAATTGTCAATTTCTCTCAAGGGGTCTACTGAAAAATCTAACCGAACCTAGAAGAAATATCGCTCCCTAGATTTCCAAACTCATTTTCGTGGTTTGATAATGTGGACTCTAAAGAAGCATCTATGTAATATGTAAAGGTCGAATAGAAAAAAGTAAGAATATCTGAAATTTCGACACTACTGTTTAACATATATTCAAAGGAACTTTTGTCATAAAATGACTTGAGTAACCACTTTTCAAAATCTTTAGCACTTATTCATTTATACTATGTGAACGGTAGGTATATATTTGCGAATTTTCAAAGGTTTTTGTATGATTGGGGTTCAAAATAAAATTTGAGAATAATTATAAACTGTCGAGAATCGTGTGTCAATTCGGATTTTAATTCCAAACATTCAACGTTTCCGCAGGCAGAATAAAATGTAAGCGGATGTTGTTCGAGTACATGCAGATTCTGTAAGGGCGAACGACATCCATATGGCTATGGTACAAACAAGACTGTTTCCAGAATCCGGTGTTGCCAGATTTACACAAAATCATTAGCTTATAATAGAATTTTTGAAAAATTAAAAAATTGTCATGTCTGTTTGCCAATTCAACAATACTATCTTCATGTTATAATTTTCTCATTTCAATATTTCGACAATAATTACAAGGTGATGATGAAGTTGAAGGAAATAAGGCACAAAGGGTTTTTATGTAATCTGTGTTGGTGTTTTTATATTTAAACGATATTCAAATTTATAAGAATAATAGTTTTTGATAACGGAGCAGATTTAGACTTGATTAGTACTTGAATGTATTTTGCCGGTAGGAAAAGATTTCAGATCTTGCAACAAAAAAATTGGCACCATCTAACTTCCAGATTTCTGCTCTCGAAGCGCATCTTCAGTTCATCAAAAGTTCTGTACTCTTGAAATATTGCTTGATTCCTCGTGTTAGTTCACTGCCGCTAGTGAGGAAAAAAGATATCGCTTAATTAAAAATAGAGATATTATATCCTATCTGATGATATACAATTTGGGCCTCTTCTCTCTCCTAGAAGCGAGTGAACACTCCTCCTCAAATCATCTATATATATATATATATATATATATATATATATATATATATATATATATATAGGGTTTTACCCCGACGAGTTGCCCATATATCTGTTCATGCAATCAAACTGATTTCATGAAAAATATAAATCCACCACCCGGTAATTAATACCATTGCCAGGCAATGATTATAATTAAAACATATCCTGGAGTAATTATATATTAGGATAACGTTAAATGTTATGAGAATATATCAATCTACCAGAATATATACATACTATAGCATCATCAGACAATGATATCAATGTACCAACGAGTAGTGTCAGAGGCTTTCTCCCGGAAAAATCCAGTGTACGGACCTTAGTCAAGTATATATATATATATATATATATATATATATATATATATATATATATATATATATATATATATATATATATATATATATATATATATATAAATTCGAGACAAGACTAATTATTCAAAAATCCGTAGATTAATGAATAATCCCTCTCGAAGCGTATCTTCAGCTAGTTCCCAAATGCACGCAGCCCCCAAGCGCCACAATAGTGCAACTAAGCAGGATGCCGAGAAATTCTTTCTGGAATTGATAGGGTACCCCGATGTAATACATATGTAATATAATTAGCTGAAAATTTTATCATATCTATATTCAGAGTAGTATTATATTCGATCGTTCATCACTTCACACAAAGAAAACTATGAATCATTAACATTCAGTGTTACTTGACTAAGGTCCGTACACTGAATTTTTCCGGGGAGAAAGCCTCTGACACTACTCGTTGGTACATTGATGTCATTGTCTGATGATGCTATAGTTTGTATATATTCTGGTAGAATGATATATTCACTGAACATTTAACGTTATCCCAATATAAAATGATTGCAGGATATGTTTTGATTATAATGATTGCCTGGCAATGGTATTAATTACCGAGTGGTGGATTTATATTTTTCATGAAATCAGTTTGATTGCATGAACAGATATATGGGAAACTCGTTAGGGTTAAACCAATTTATATCATATATATATATATATATATATATATATATATATATATATATATATATATATATATATATATATATATATATATATATATATATATATTCATGGAGACGTTGTAAGTCTCCTCTTTAATCCACCTTATGTAGAGAAGGAGAACCTTTAGAAAAATGGAGCTCGTCCTATAATTAACGCATTGTTCAAACTGAAACAGAAACTCGATGGAGCAAATCATTTCAATACATCAGAGTTGTGCCAAAAACTACATTTGCAATCATTAAATTAGTTTTTGAAGTTTTCTGCAATCTTCCGGTTTATTTTGAAATTTGGCAACATGGTAGACATTCAGTTCCATGCCTGCATCCTGTCTGCCCTGTGAACCACACCATCCTCATATGTGCCATCATCCCATGGTGTATAGATGGTCTCATCTTACACAGATAACGGCCTTTCTTTTGCGATCGTTTGCATTGACGTAATACAACACGAAAAATATTGAATATTTTCTCTTCTTTTGTTGGTCCACGTTGCCACATTCTTCTCAAGAAATGGACGAAATTTAATTTTTTTGTTGCAAATTCAGTCAGGAGTTTTTCTGTTCAATAATTAATTGAATTTGTAGAGTTCTTAACTGATATATCATCACGTGTAGATACACTTCACGATTGTTCGATATTCGATGATTTTATATTCAAAAAGTACAAAAAGGGCAATGTTCTTACGACGCCAAAATATTCATCTCTATAAACAAACATGGAATGCTGTTTGGTGGTTCAACCTTTTTCTTGCAAAATTCTTGCAGAAAATATGATCAGATTCAAGAATGCATACACGGTGAAAGTTGAGACAGTAGATCTATCTTCGCCATTCAAAAAAATTACGGTGTTTATGCACGAAAGTACTTCACACATTTTTAATTATTAACGTGACCTACCCCAATGAATATAAGATCGAGGAGAGCCGATCGCACGGCCACTCAGTTACTTGACCTGAATCCCTTTGATTTTTTATATTGGGCCCATCTGAAACACCTTGTCTCCCTCACTATTTGAGAGATACTACTCGAAAAATTAATGTTGAGAATATTCCAATGAATAATCTTCTTAATTGCCCTTTCTGGATAATTATCCGTTTTCAATCTATATTTGATTTCGATCACCCACAATTTTCTTTGAGGATTTCGCCGCACCATACACTTTCAGAGTCCATTTTACTTGCTATTGTTTCATTTGTCCGACATCTAACAAAATATCTTTTCGGCGTGAAAATAATGATGAAATTCAATCAGATTTTCGTAAATTGAACCCCTTACAAAGTTTGAGAGTAAAAAATGTCAGAGGAAGTTCACCTCCGGCATATAGGGTGCCCCACAAAAACAAAAAACTGTCTTTTGTATTGAAATTTCCATAAGAATATCTCAGTGAAAGTGCTTCATAAGAATAAATGTTATATGAAGTTATGGTATTATGTTGATGAGTTTTTTTATTCGGGAGATTGTTACATCATTATGGAACACCCTGTAATGTTGAGATAAGACTTCTTCTCTAAGGCATCTGACATTTCTTAATAATCAGCACTAACAACCCCTATCAAAAGAATTTGAAATTATAACATCCGTTCAAGATGATGTTGCACCCTTAGTGTATAAGTTATCTCATATCCTGTCTTTTGAAGATATATCCTTTTAAAGAGACAGTTATAATAACCCTTTTCCTTCAAATGATTCCTCAGGGTTCTCAAGTTTAAATTCAGATAGTCATTAATTAATTATGATTTATCTCTGTCGTATAATTTGATGTTTTTCTAGCCTTTAAAATTTCAATAAGATTTGAAAAAATGGGAATATACAGTCCTCGTTTTTAGTTCTTTGCAATAATTTAGTTCATATTATAATCTATACAAAGTTTCCTGTAGAAATATCCCTGGAATGGATCAAAAGAGCTGCATGAAATTTAGTTTACATAGGTTTTCCGGGATGTTTTTGTCTTGAAAGAAAGGTAGATAGACAGACGAACAGAGAGACAACGAAGTTATTCTATAAGGGTACATTTGTTCCTTTTGGAGTACTTGAAAAGTAGATACCATCGAAAAATGCTTACATTTTACTTTTGTAGTCTAGCAAATGCTAAAAGTTTAAAATGTATTCACGAATTGACATAATTATTAATACCAATTGTTTGCAACAATTGTTGAAATGACAGGAATTTATGGAATATTTGGAGTCATAAGTTAATTATGTAAGAGAGATTTGAGCAATTTCTTGCATCTCCAATACCCCTTTTAACTTAGATTTTACCTGTAGACCGCATCTATCTTCTTTGGTTTTCGAGTTATTTTGGATTTCGACTTATCCCAATATCTGGGTTTCAATCAGAATTAGTTGAAATCTTTTTTGGTTTTCTACGGACATTTTTTTTTAGACGTATTCAAAAATAGTTTTTTCAAGGTTTTCGAATTATAATATAAACCATAAATAAATTTGGATAAAATAAGAAGAGTTTTTTGTCGGCGCCCTCTTGGGTGAATTTCATGTTCATTCTTCAGTGACCCATATCTATTATTATGAATATTGAAAATTCCAGCATTGATGTAACATTCATCGAACCATGTAATTTTTTGAGAACTTTTCATTTTGGACGATGTTATTCCACAGACCAACGACTAAACTCAAGTCGTCGTTCTGGATCGCTGGGTGCAGATTCAGCTTTTGAAAAATAGGAGGTTAGACTTGACTTGATGTTGCAACCCAAAAGCTTTGTCAAGCTACTTGAAAGCTTGATACTTGAGCACAAAGTTAAGTTCACTTGCTACTCGTTTTTTGCCATACCACCCGTGCAAGTGAAATTGCAATCGGTAGTTTCTCTAGTCATACATATATTTTTTAATAGGCTACGATGTACTGGGATTTCAAAACTTAAAACTAACAATCTAGTTAATTCGTTTCGCAGCGCAACAAGCAGATATAAAAAGTGGAAGACATCAACCAGTAGTCATTTCAGAAATGTAAAGAATTTCTGTATTCAACAACAATACTTAACAAAATATCGATATCGCCTACAACCTACAATAGATTTCTATATAATGCAAAATATATTAAAATGAAATGATTGGTTCCGAGGTTTTTGTAACATTCGTTAAAAACTCAATATTTCTCTTAAAAATACATAGAATAATTTTACAGAAGTTCATTTCAGTTGTTTCATAGATCTATCTATATTGTTTTTGTGATGCTATGGCTTGTTTCATTTGAAAATATACACTTGACTTTCACTCTTATTCTTGTTCTGTATTTTTGTGACAAGAAGAATTATTCAAAAATCCGTAGATCAATAAATAATCCTTCCTGACAAGAGCTCTTTCTCAAATCTGCGTACCATGCACTCAACCCTCAAGAGCCACAAAAGAGCAATTAATTAAGCTAGATGCTGAGAAACGAAGCGGCAGAGCAGCAGTTTTGTCCTAATTAAGAGCAGTGTTGTCACATGTCGCTTCTCAGTATTCTAACCAAGTATATCCAAGTACCCTGGTTTCGGTGCTCTAGACCTCTTTTTCAGGCAAAACCTCCTGTCGGTTGATATTTGATGAAACAAATATCTTCCGCGATATATAGCCGTGAATACCTATTCATTCTATTATTGAGAATAAGAATAAGAATAAGATTAATTTATTTCGTACTTTCGGCCCATAACGATGTACATGTCATTTGAAATTCCCGTGAAAGAATTTTCATTTTTGATTGAAAACTGTAGAAGATACAGAGTGAGCCACTGAAAAATAGAGAGAACTATCGCCCCAAGGCTATTGGAGTATAACTGCGAAAAAACTGGAAAGATGACAGCCTTTGATCTGGAATGAATCTGTTCCATTTTTTTGCAATAATACTTGAATAGCTCAGGGCGATAGATAGTCTCCTCTATTTTTCAGTAGCTTACTCTGTATCTTCTACAGTTTTCAATCGAAAATGAAAATTCGTTCACGGGGATGCAGACGAAGATAATACCTTTCTTTCGAGGTATCTCTCGACCCATCTACTCTCTTCCAAATTTGCAAGGGTGGTCACCCCTGCTCTAGGGGTTGAAATTCGAGATGAGGATGGTACTTGATGATGACTGCCATTGATCAGCTTGGATCTGTTTCAATTTACTTCAGTGAAACTTGAATAGTCTCAGGGAAATAGTCTTCCCTATCTTTCAGTTGCACACCCTGTATCTGTTACAGATGTCCCCCTTGAAACAAAAATTGACCTGTTTTTGCGTTTTGATCAGAAATGAATATCTTGGTAGATATAGCCAGTGTATAGTTTTCGTTGAAGCACCCTGTATGATGATGAAGTATCAGATAACATACCCAAAAGAAAAAATAATAAAGTATCAGTGTGTCATTTTGAAATAACTGAATGTCATTTGATGACAATTACAAAATCAGTCAAAATTCCCAGATCCAAATTCCCCTTTTTTGATATCCGCTGAAAACTGAATCGATATACAATGATTACATGTAATTTGTAATTTTTTGATCTCTTCCGAACCTAATACGCTTATAATTGAAGAGAGATCACAAATTACGTATCTAATGATCGTTATTTATTGTGCCATTCATTACTTATATCCCCAATGAAAACTGTAAACAAATAATTGTCTATAATTTGTGAAGAACAAGACTATCCTGTAGAAAACCTTTCAATTATTTTAGTCTTCGATGCGTGGAGAACAATACGACTAGAAGTTAATCTCAATTCATTGATCGAAGAACGTTTACATTGAAAAATATATTGAACTATTGGAATTAGCTGGCGGAACAGATGCTCTGTCTAAATTTTATTACAGAACTTCCCGCAAATAGGAAAGAAAATGGCTTCCATTCAAGGTTTATGAAGCTTCCAGTGCATTCACGAAAATTTACTTAGTGATCTAAAAATTTTGGGTTTTTTTCTCTAGTTGCATTTTGAATTTTTTTGAAGATCGAAATCAGCTTGTGTATAATTTTATATGGATAGCATTTGTAATGGTGAAGTATCGTGACAATACTTGTCCGGAATACTCCAAATATTTGCGATAATCTCCTCTCAGATTGTATATTCTTCATCCTGACAACTTCACCCAAAACGCCACACCAACTCCTTCATTCATAACTCTGGTGGGCTTGTGTTTTTTTTTATTAATAATGCATCCAACTTTCCATGAATATGCTTGTGAACTCAATAATGTATTTGGGCCTCAAATTTCTTCCTGGGTTATTTTCGTTAAAAATGCGCGCTGATTTTCTAGAACAATTTTCATTCTTGAAGAATAAACTCGAAGCTTCAATACGTTTCAACTAAATCACCGTTAGTTCATGTTATCAAAACTAAGGAAAATTCTACCTATGGAAATCCAACCAAAAGTAACTGAATCTATCTGAAAAATTTTCCGAGATGGGAGGATTGATAACATTGCGACACATTTCATCAAATTGAAAGATCATTTCGATTTATTGACTCAAACGGAAGGATCTTATTCTTAAGAGCATGATATCGCAACCCCTGTTCACAAAAATTTCAATTCGTCCTATGAGGTAGTGAAAAACTTGGTGGTGTAAGTCAAGCAATTAATATTTTGAGAAAACGGAATTTTGCATTTTTAGCAACAGAAAACTAACTTGGGTAAATATTTTGATATGCTATTCGTGCTTGTATCAGATTTTGCTCAGTTTTTTTCTTAGGTCGACTGGTCGCTCATTCAAAACTAGATACGAAGAGCATCAATAAGATTGCAATAACAAAGAACCGACGAATCTACTTTCGCTTCACATTGTATCGCAAACGGCCATCATTTTCCACCTATAGATCAAATTCAAATTATTCACAGAATACCAAAAGGACGGGAGTAAGATTTCTCAGAATCCATGAAAATTTTCAAACTCCAACAAACTCCCCATAGAGATAATCATTTGAACGACCAGTATTGCCCGGCTTAGTTGACCATATTTGATATCTTTAAATAATATCTGCTTTTATCATAATTAGTTTATTACCTCTTGTTTGCACCTTCATTAATTTTGTATCTACCTATTTATATACAGGGTGCTTCAACGAAAACTAAACAGAGGCTATATCTACCAAGATATTGATTTCAGATTAAAACGCAAAAACAGGTCAATTTTTGTTTCAAGGGGGACATCTTTTGGGGTACAATACTCGCCTGAAATATCAACCTCCTAAGCGGGGGTTGCAATCCTTGAACATTTTGAATAGGGAAGATGGGTCGAGTGATGACTCAAAAGAAAGGTGGTATCTTTGTCGACATTGCCTTGAACGAATATTCATTTTTAATTGAAAACTATAAAAGATACAGGTTTAGCAACGGAAAGATAGGGAAGACTATTTCCCTGAGACTATTCAAATTTCAGAGAGGTAAAATGGAACAGATCCATGCTGTTCAATGGCACTCATCATCAAGTACCATCCTGATCTCAAATTTCAGCCCCTGGAGCAGGGGTGACAACCCTTGAAAATTTGGAAAAGGGTAGATGGATCTAGTGATAACTCGATAAAAAGGTATTATCTTTGTCTGCATTCCCGTGAATGAATTTTCATTTTTGATTTAAAACTGTAGTATAGAATAGAATAGAATAGAATAGAATCATTTTTTGCACTAATACTTGAATAGCTCAGAGCGATAGATATATATTTTCAACTTCAGTTCAGTACTTATTGTCAGCTGCAGATGGTCTAGAGACCGAAATTACAATCCTGATTTTTAAAACCCTTTTGATAGTATGATACATAGTTTGATTTCTTATTATCATTTAATGTTTCTATTAAAAAGCAGCTGAGAATGGTGTAAATTGACTTACACCAATATAATTCAAAGCGTTTATTCAAGTCTGTTGACAAGACAAAATTAATGGAACAATCTGATGGTAACTATATGAAATATTGATTAGTTTGCTGTAAAATTACGGTAGATGGCATCCCAAAAATAAAGTAAATTGAAATAAATTCATTTTCATGAGAAATTAATCACAACATTATATTCCTCACCACCCCGTATAATATTTTAGAAAGTCAACAATACGTCGTTGTATAGAGAATGGAATCAATTTTTCAAAAAAGTATCTTACGACCCCTTTTTCCTACTCAAAAAATAGGGGTGGAAGCTACCAGGAGCAGGGGATGATAGGAAGGGAACGAAATATGAAAGAATGATTGTCTCTTCAATCAAAAATCGACTTATTACAAAAAATCAACAGAAAAATCAAACGAGCCGAGTTATTCAGGGTGATTAGTTTTCATTGGAACGCTCTGTAATTTTTCCTTCTCTCTTCATAGGTTTGTATCGTATAAATATCATTTCGATCACGTACATTTTCATTATTTCGAACAATTTGGTAACATTGTTTCAATATTCGCTTGGAAGTTGATTTCGTTCCGAATATAAACGACTTCTATGGCCGTCACGGTATATTCTCTAGAATATTCCAATCGTACCTCAGTTGAATGCGTTAATGAATTTCAAATTGCCGTGTAATTAGATTGTATGTATAAAGCATAGGCGCCTGTCGAAATTCGAAATAGAATTTCATTGTTTCTGCTGGATTAACTGAAATTTTTCATTACGATCTATCCTTTTCTATCTAGTTCTCTTTCACTACCTCTTCCTCTTTTGTGCCGAAATATACAAGCTAACCCAATCTCTAAAATTGTAACATAATTATACCATTCTTAATATTATAGTCTGGTGGCTAACCAGAGATGTTACCTAACCTACTCTAACCAGACATCAATTTGCCATTCCAATGCCTCCAAAAATCCTCTTCAATTCACTTTTTTCATGCTCAATGCGTTCCTGTAAAATACCCGAACGGCTCTCCTTAATATCAAGTACCATATTATTTTAGGATCGCACCGATCTTTCATTCGCTTCTTCGCACATTAATTCGGTATCACAGAAGAGTTTTTCAATATTTTTCTTTAAGTCCACATTTTTCTGTTTCAACTGGGTCACCTCAAATTTGAGAACCGAAATTTCTGCAGTGTGAACATCCTTCTGGATAGACAACTCCGAGACAGTTTTCGACGGTGAGGAAATGTTCGCCAATACTTCATTTCGAATAACTTCATTGAAATCATCAAACCGCCTCTGAAACTCACTACACAAACGACCTACAATTGCCTTGACCTCAGGAAGCTGCAGAGACGTCTCAGAAACCTGTGACTCGGCAGGCCAGGCCTCACAGCAGATAATAGTATCCTCCTTATTGTATCCTGCTCGGGTTCAGCAGCTACCATTTTACTGAATTCACAACTTTATTCTTGCAAAGGCGACGCTTCGCTTCCTGGCCAGACATCGGGGAATTGTCGAACAAATCGACAATGATCTCACAAGAATAATTGGACAATCGAATGGATTTATCGAATGAAGTTTTATTAGATTTTATTTAACAACAAAAAGAACCGGCTCGGTGGCGTACAGGATATGATGCTGTGCAGAGTTACCTGGGTTCAATCCCCACAAAGTCAGTGCGATTTTTCGGAATCTGGGAATCTCTTGAGTATCCATCTTTCGGAAGAGATGTAAAGCCGTCGGTCTCGCCTAACAGATATGTGTTGGACATTAAAGATTCCTTTCTTCGACACAAGAGGGGTTCGGAAAATTTTCCGGGTTAGTGAGGCGACAGAATTCCCTGCCGAGTCATTTGCCGGAAATAGAGCACGTTAAAGGAATAACAAACACACAAACGACAAAAAGAGGTGTGAAGAGATTATCGTTATCATTTTTTTTAACACATCTGCTTCACTCTATTCAATATTATAATGTTTTGATGAAAACCGATTTAAAAAATTTTCTGTTTCCAAAGAATAACAGAACATTCAGTCTTTCATTACGCGAGTTAGTAGAACATCAAATTTTTCCCTATTAAGTGACACATATTTGCATTTGTAGGCGCACTTATAACTCAGAAAAAATTAAAAGAGTACGGAGCTCGCAAAACACTGCTTTCTTGTTGATTTACTTACATTTTTACTTCTTATGAGTTAGATTAAATTTTTATAATTCGTAAATTTTGTAAAATTGTCGCATGACCTTGTACTCTGAATTCCACAATCGATTAAGCAGCTCGATCGCAGTTTCTTTGTCAACATATGTTTTTGGACATATGAGGGGAAAAATGTTATCTCTGTAGTAACATTTGTTTCCATATGATCTCAAACACGTCTGAAACAAGAATGAGTTTATTTGGCTATCAGTATTCATTCAATTTCTCTTCTCAGTTTTCACGCTAAATTGATGCAAGTTTTCTGTGTTTCTTGTTGATTTTCGAATCTTAGAATTTATTGTAATGGCTGCTGAACGTCCTGGACGCTATTTGAGTGATTATGAAGTGGTAAGAATTGTAACACTTCTAGAGGAGAGGCGAAGCCAACGTAACGTGGCTAACTTGTTGAATGTTGACCAAAGCACTATTTCAAGAGCAATTAGAGGTACCACGAAACAGGGGAATATAGAAGGAGGGCCGGACAGGGAAGAAATCGGATAACAACACCAGTTGATGATCGTTGGCTTCCTTTAACTGCACTAAGAGTTCGTTACTGTAAGGCTGGAATGCTACAAAATAAACTTGCACTTTCCAGAAATGTGCATATTTCATTGCTGTTAGCAACAGGCTCAGAGAAGACGATATCAGACCAAGGGTGGGCTTCTACCGGCCCGCGTCTCACCAGAGAGAATTGAGTTGCAAGACTTCAATTTGCGAGGGAACATGCAAATTGAGGTATTCAAGAATGGTCGAATGTTCTCTTTTCCGACGAGTCCAGGTTCTGTCTAGTATCAAATGATAGACGCATGTCTGTATACAGACGACCTGGGAAACGGTACCAGCAATGCAATATCCGGCAAACCGAAAACTTTGGAGGGGCTTCAGTAACGATGTGGGAAGGCATTTATTTCCATGGTCGAACTGAGTTAGTCCTAGTGAATAATGGAAGAATGACAGCGGCCAGATACATCGCCGATATCCTTGGACCACATGTTGTACCCTTTGGCCCATTGATTGGCGAAAACTTCATTTATATGCATGATAATGCTCGGCCTCATGCAGCTAGAGTAGTTACAGAATTTCTGCAAAATGCCGAAATTGATATTTTAAGATGGCCAGCCAGAAGTCCCGACTTGAATCCCATAGAACATGTTTGGGACAACATGGGGTGGCAAATTCAGCAACGTAGGATGCCTTATAGTACACTCTAACAGCTAGAAAACCTGCTTCCTGAAATTTGGAACTCAGTGATTCAAGAGTACATCCAAAATTTGTTTGAGGGGCTTCCGAGACGTATACTGGCAGTAATTAGGGCCCGGGGAGGAAACACTTGATTTTGAAAATGATTAGTAAACTTTCGATGCTAGTTGATTGGTCTCTTCGCGAATATTTGAAGTTGGTAGAATTTTTTATTTTTTATTAACTCGAAAACTGTTGATATTTTCCACCATGAACTCATGTGTTTTGAATAATATCTTCTTATTTTATACTTTTGAAAGTTACCAAGCGACTTGAATGACCAACCCAAAAGTTTATATAGTATTGTCGTAAAATTAGGGTGATGCGACAAGTTTTGTGGGGAGTGTATTATATCCAAGAAAACATGTAACCTTAAGAATATCTTTTTATTTTTTTAAAAACAATTTGCATAATCTCATAGATACAACCCTTTAAGATTTTACGGAACTTTCGGTCGCGAATGGCAGTAGGCGGAGCGAATCTTCTTAATTCAATTCTAGTTAGTTATTTTTTTTTCATATTGATCTGTAAATCTTCCATCTAAAGCGTTCATAGCTAAGTGTTGATTTTCCTTAAGAAAATATTGAAATATTCTTAACCTTTATGTACAGTGTCGAAAAAAACATATCTGTCTGTATTCTATGATAAAGTTGTTTGACCGAATAATTTACACAGAGAGAATAAAATCGAACTAAATGTTGAGTTTAACGGTAAGACAGTGGGTGCGTTCGCAATATAGATAAGATATAGGTAGTACCTCGCATTGTCTCTGTAATACAATGGAATACGACTAAGTCACATTGTTGGGTGTCCCTAAAATTATTCACGCTTCAAGGCGTTTTCTTGCTTTAGCGAACGTTTTTATCCATCTGCTGTCGATGTTACTACGCGGAGAACAGAAGTTAAAGTTGATACATTATAAGATTTTACACAACATTGTAATACGTTGTCCTGTACAAGAGAGTTTGCACAATCAGTAAAGAAAATGATTTTCAGAAATTTTAATAAGCTGTAAGGAAGATTATAATTTTTTTACTATAATCGTTCTACTAGTTCTTGAAATACACGGTGTCAAAGTTGGATATTTGACTACGTTTCGACAATATTCTTGATTTTGTTCCTTTTGTTCCTTTTGTATATGCTTTCAAGGATGAATTCGTGGTTCAAGAAGGTTCAGGCTTTGATTAACCAGATCAGCAGGAATTTTCATATACAGAGTATATCAGAACAATACTGCGAATTTTTCATTTTAGTTTTTATGATACTCTGAAATTCATATAATAAATAAACGAGGGGATTCAGAAAATTTACTAGTCGATTCAGTTTTTGCGTAGGTATTGAAACGAGGAACGTATACGCCGGAGGTGCATTTATATATCCCCATCGAAAATTATGAAAAGAGGCTCGTCAAATTATGAAATCATTATATCCTTACATAGAACTATCTATCAGAAATTGGCACCATAAGACACTCATTATGCCACCATGGACCAAAATCGTACCTAACATCAACACAAAATTCTGTAAATTTCACAATTCCAAGGTCCCGACGAACATGCTTCATCAAAAGTTTATTGATATACTCCACCAAAACAAGTTCGACAGAATTCTTTATACGGATGCCTCCAAAAATGAACATGGGGTGGGCTAAGCAGTCACTAGGCTGGACAGTACTGTACAAAAAGACCTGCTGAATAAAACAACCAGCTTGCACACGGGCGAGCTTTTTGCAATTCTACAAGCACTCAAAACTGTCACACCGGAAACCATGATGTAGCAATATGGACCGACTCAATGGCATCCACCGACACTATAAAAGATTTTTACACGAAACATATACTAGTTCAACAAATACATGAACTTATCAATAACTTTGCAAGGCACAACACTAAAACTACACTCATCTGGATACCATCCCACGTCGGAATACGTGGCAATGAGAGAGCCGACAAGGCTGCGAAAGAAACTTCTATGACCCAATTACCCCGCGTAGACTTACACATAGTTGATGATGTAAAAGGAGGAACAAAAAATAGAGAATAGGCCACACGAAAACATGGCAAGAAACTTGGAACACTGAACAAAACCTACTCAAAGAAATCCAGCCAACCTTACCTTCAATCAAACTACCCAACATGCCAAGAGAAGATAAAGTAAAAATCAGATGATTGAGAATAGGCCACACGAAATCTACTCATGAGTACCTACTAATGAATGAACCGCCCCCTCAGTGCAGATCATGTTCTAACACAAATCTTACTATCAAGCACATCATTGCCGAATGCCCTATGTAGTCTGAAAGGAGAGAACAGCACATCATCCGAGGAACGATAGGTACAATACTCAGCAACAACCGAAGAATACACTGGACTACCTCAAAGATACACAACTATACCATAGCATCTAGTCTTATAATACACAAACATTGTCATATATTTTATCTGAACACAAAATATAATATTCAAATAACTCAGAATGTAACTTACTGGTTCCCTTGTCAAGGACCATGATGTCGAGACACGTAAATTTCTGAATAAAAAAAAAATTATGATATCCGAAAATGAAATAGTTTCGGATATTTCTTTTAGATAACACTGGACAACGAAATTGCACTTTTCGTCGACTCGCTGGGCCGTATTCATAAAAAAGGGTATGCTTATATTGACAAAATAAAAAAGATATCTTTCTCATTGTATTCATAATAATATTCGAGCGGATCCTTATACTTCCAAATGCAAGTTCTCATACACGTAGAGGAGTAAATGAGTATTCATAATAACCTTTTTCTTCCAGCGAAAAGTAAATCCTTCGGAAAAGCTGAGTTTGGTCAGTATCTGACTCAACTCCGAAGTGAAAAGTTGTTCAGTACGTTTTTTAGCAGAATGGCAGATTTTGTGGGTGTCAGGGATGTTGAACATTACACGCCCCGTTTGTCTACACTTGTATTTTAAATTTTAAAGCATTATACCGGTTTGAAGAGGAAAATGTACAGTGGCTTTCAAACAGGTTCTTAGGAATTAGTGGTGGTGCGTTATCATCTGTCCTCAGAATGAAGATATGTTTACCTTACCTCAGTTATCTAGGATATCAGAAAGGTATAGATCAAGAACTTGGAGTGAGTCAAGCTACGGTATCTCGCACCGTCAATGACACAATTGACAAAATATATGCACATGCAAATTAATGGATTCTATCTAGTATCAAATGATAGACGCATGCCTGTACACAGACGACCTGGGGAACGGTATCAACAATGCAATATCCGGCAAACCGAAAAGTTTGGTAATAGTGTAATAGTAATAGTGTGTGGAGGCATTTCTTTCCATGGTCGAACTAAGTTGGTCCTAGTGAATAATGGAAGAATGACAGCGTCCAGATACATCACCGATATCCTTGAACCCCATGTTGTACCCTTTGACTCATTGATTGGCGAAAATTTAATTTATATGCATGATAATACTCGGCCTCATGCAGCTAGAGTAGTTACAGAATTTCTGCAAAATGCCGGAATTGATATTTTAAGATGGCCACCCAGAAGTCCTCCAACACTCCAACAGCTAGAAAATCTGCTTCCTGAAATTTGGGACTCAGTGACTCAAGAGTACATCCAAAATTTGTTTGAGGGGCTTCCGAGAAGTATACTGGCAGTATTTAAGGCCTGGGGAGGAAACACTCGATTAGTAACCATTCGATGCTAGTTGATTGGTCTCTTCGCAAATGTTTGAAGATGGTAGAATTTTTTAATTTTTCATTAACTCGAAAATTGTTGATATTTTCCATCATAAATTCATCTCTCTTGAATTATATCTTCTTCTTTAACACTTCTGAAAGCTACCAAGCGACTTTTGAATGACCAACCTAAAAGTTGATATAGTATATACAGGGATATCCACCGGGACCGTCTGTTAAAAACGTTTTGAGTTCTAATTACAATATCAAGCTGAAATTTTATACGCGGCCATAACTAGTGATTTCCAATTGAAATGAAATATTTTCGAAGTGATACCATTTCCGTATACCGGAACTGGGTCAACACATTTCAAATGGCAATCTACCTTTTTTATTATACATCTAGAACCGATATTTGAGCAAGGCATAAAATACCCAAGTTGTTGGCACTTATCTATCAAAACTTTTGACAGAATCATTTATTTTGGTTATAAACTCGATTTTTGAGGAACGTTTAAAAAAATCGTAGCTCGTAGATCTTTTGCACTACAGGCACAATTTTTGCTTGGGTGGATAGAAGAAGGATCAAGGAATTTTTTAAGCAGTCTACACATGTCAAATGTTTATTGCATTGTTTTGTATGAGTTTTTCAATTTGGCCTTTTTCAAATAGCAATAACTCAATTTTTTCAAATGGTACGTGCCAATTTTTATATCGCCATCAGATGAAGCGTCAAATTTCAGATGGAACTGTATCAGCATGTACTATACCCATCTCTTATAGTTCCGAAATAATTTGGGAATATATTGAATTTTGATGATTTTGCAAGAACTAACAGAGAATGCTTTGAAATATTTGAATCAAGTGGCTGAACTGGCTACGCTCACCTGACAGGTGCCTAAAATTAATGTACTTGTCACTTCGTTCATTCGAATTTGATATTTCAACAAGAATTGTTGGTAATTTGAAAAACACCAGATTCATAATAAAATGGCTGATTATTCAAACGAGGATATGTTTAATCTCTTTTTAATTCATGGCGAATGTCAAAAAGGGGTGGATGGAATCAATTCAATAACCAATTTCCAAATTTGGCGCCTATGAGTAAAACAAAATTTCGAAGGATTAGAAGCAATTTTCTGCAAACCAATCCTCGAGGACGACGACAATCAAATTAATGCGCTAGCGTATTTTCGTGCCAATTCACATGAGTCCATTAAGTCAGCATCAATGGATATTGGATTGAGTTATACTTCCATTCAAAGGATCCTTAAGAAACATAACATGCACCCGTATTCTTTTATCACACTACAAAAATTGATACCAACTGACCTTCCCAAGCGGCTAAATTTCTCTGAAAATTTATCAATTCGGCTTCAAGAAGATGAGATAATTCTGCAAAAAATTATATGGTCTGTTGAAGCCAAGTTCAATGAAAGTGGAATAACCTACAGGAGAAATCGAAATTTTTGGGCCACAGAAAATCCACATTCCATTGAGGTTATTGATTTCCAAAATAAATTCAGCGTGAACGTTTTTGCAATTTTAATGAATGATTTGTTGGCTTATCACATTTATAAGGAACATTAGCAAATTTTTTAGATGGATTACCCCTTAACATTCTAAGGGATTGCTATTACCAAATGGGATTGCTATTACCAGCACATAAAACACGAGCTGTAGATCGGCAGCTAACAGAAATGTTCGAGGATAGATGGTGGGGTAATCAAGGACGAAATTTATGGCCTTTGCGTTCTCCGGACCAGACGCCCCTTGATTTTTATTCATGGGACAAAATCAAGAGTGAAGTGTATCTTATTCCTGTAAGAAATAAAGAAGAGTTACTAGTGCTCATTCATAATGCTTTTCGTAATATTAATCCTGAGGAAACTAGGAAGGCAACTCATCATATTCGTATACAAGCTGTCAAGTGTATCGAGCAAAATGGGGCCCATATTGAACATTTATTCAGATCGTAAATTAGTTTTCTCCCTATATAATAATATATATAATTCTTGAAAGTACGAACCTGTTTTTAATCACTGTCATGTTTCACTATGTTTTGTCAATAACCAGTATCCAGTAGTTCTTGAGTAATACTTCTCCCAATAAAGTGAACTTCATTTGATCATTCATTATTGTTTCTTTCTTACTTATATGTATCGATACACCACCACTTATCCAATTTGAACTACTTTCATAAGATAGAAAGCAAAAACCGAAATAAACATTTTTTCTCACAAATACATATCCATTCGTAGTTTGAATGAATTTTTTATTAAATTTTCACCTGTACTATTTACCACGACATTCTGAAACAGTTAATAGTGGTTAGGGGTGTCCATTGTTATTCATTTTCATATTTGTCTAATGGTGATCGGTTAATCTAACCGCAAACTTCCGCTTGTATAGGTAAAATATCGGGGCACAGTACAGACAATTTATATTCGTCAATATTCAATTGCCGTTAATTGTTCGCTGTCGAGGGACAACGCTATAATTAGCATCCCTATTGGCTATGAAGCGCCCGGCTTGGAATGTTCGTATGAGACCATACAGTACTTTGGCGTACATAGGGTACGAGTAAATGTAGTGATAATCAAAAGAATCTTCAAGAGTGAAGACAATACTAGTATCAATTTGTAAAATTGATTGAAATTTTGCAAGATGATGGTAGTATTCGGTTGACTTAAAATTCGTATTTTTTGTTTGTGTTGTTCTATTAAGTTTCATAACTAGTCCTGAAGCTCTTATCAACTTGCTCCACTGATGATATTTGTTGCGTTTTTGGCGTTAAATTTGGTTATATTGCATCAAAACAAAAATGATCAGCATTACTTAGATTTCAGAACTGCATTGTCGTGATTGTTTCGTTTAGAATGAGTTCAAGTAATTTTCGCGTGTTGAAATTCATTCGCATTAAAGAAAACCGAACGAACCGGCAAATGGCACCTGTTGAACTTGAGAAAATGTTACGCGATTGCAACCTGAAACGCATGTGTATGCAGATTTGCAATAAACGAAGGCCTGTATAAGGCTGACATTCTATATTATGCTAATCTCTGTTATTATCTTGTGGTAATCATAAATGAAGTTCTCGCACTGTAGAGTAATAAATTTTACGCTCGACAAATTTCAATCGTTCCTATCACGAGAGGTTGGTTGCAATATTCAACTGAGATTTCTTTACGATCCAAAGAGAATCGTTGTGCGAATTGTAATTTGCGAGAATGAGATGTTGGCAAACAGAAATAATCAGTTGGGTGAACACTGATCTAATGAAACTAATCTCATAATTTTTATTGTAATCAAGCTGACCCGACATACAATGTCCGGTGTTGATAAAAAGAAGCAGTTTTGCAGTTATGAGTCGCTTCAAACATATTTCATAATTAGGTTTTGGTATTTTATCAAAATCCTTTTGTACTTTTAAATTTGCTCCTCTCGACCTTGAAAAGGCATTATCTAGAAAGGTTTCCTAACTCTTTCAAACACTGATGAATTGCAAACTATTGTATTTTCGCGTTTTCTACCAAAATATGGGAGATCTTGATGATTTTTTTTCATTGAATGAAATAGTGATTTTAAAATTTTCATTATATTGATAAAGTTATGACGCTTTTTATCACACTGTGGCTTATTCAGATAAGTAATACATTTAGAAAAATTATATGCCTTATACAGGGTGATCTAACCTAACCAGTGGCGCGGTGCTCTGTAGGTCGTACACTCTTGAAGATTTCATTTTTGTTCGAACGGTATTGTATTTAGAAAGTAAGATTCTACTTCAGCAATTTATTTTGTAGTAAACAGGGTGTCCCAATTTACTATAAAAAAATCTTGGGTGGTTTTTCAGATTGGAAGACCACTTTTTTGTTCAAGATTCAGAAGCGGCCTAAATTCTGCTATATCTCCAAGTAATGAATTTTTTTGGTGAGTAGTTTCGTCCGAATGCTCCTTCGGCCAGAGAGGATGAATACTTTTTTCCTTTCGTTTTCTTATTGCCCAAGGATAGCTTTATTGATGAATTGAAATAGAGTATACTCACTTTCTACAGGAGTGACTCTAAAAAATTATTGAATATTGTAATTTTAAAATATCATATCTTCATTTTTTCAAATGAAACACCCTGTATTTCATCATTCATGTCAACGCATAAAATATTGTGCTATATTTCTGCAGAAATAACCTTATCTTTATCTTCGATCATTTTCGAAATATTCGATTATTTGTAAAAATTTTGATGAAAATTCTACAAACCGTATCAAACTCATCAACATACTTCATTATTCGCACACAAGTTTTTTTCTCTAATGATTCAAGTAGTAGAAAATGAAACCTATACAAGATAATTCTTTTAACGAATGATAAAATCAAGATGATTAAAACGTAAATCGAGGTATGTGTTGACATTTTTTTTTTATTTGTGCCTTCTGTCAGGTGTCCGGACATATCATATTCTGCATTTTACATGGTGAACTTATCAGTGTTTCGTTATTAAACATTGTTTAAGTGAGGTTTGAAGCCAATTTTCTCAATTGACCGCCATGAAGGTCTCCAAAGAAGAAATGGTTGATATGATTTTTATTCTGCGTGAGTGTGATAGAAATTCTTTGTTGGCAAGTAGAGTTTATGCACAATGGTTTTCTGATAAAAGGCATCCTGATGCAAGATGCTTTGAAAAATTTCTAATTAGATTTGTCGAATGGGGTAATATCGCTCATAAAAAAACATGAAAACCCAAAAACTGCTACAGCTGAAGACAACCAGTTACCAGCTTGTGAGTTAACAGATGTAAGTCAAACTTCTGTCCAGAGAATCTTGAAAGTGAATAAATTTCATGCATGTCATGTACAGCTGCACCAGGAACGGAACAATCAAGGCTATGAAAATCGAATCAATTTTTGCAACTGAGCAAGTGACAAAGTAGCGGAAAATTCAAATATGTTTAGCAGAGTTTCTTCTCGGACGAGGCAACTTTCCAGAAGAATAGGCTTGTTAACAGGCACAACTTTCATTATTCCATTTGAAAAAATCAAGATATGATATTTTAAAATTACAATATTCAATATTTTTTTTTTGAGTCACTCCTGTATAAAATGAGGATAATCTATTTTAATTCATCAATAAAGCTATCCTTGGGCAATAAGAAAACGAAAGAGAAAAAGTATTCATTCTCTCTGGCCGAAAGAGTTCGCTATGATGTGAGAGCCTATTTTCATGAATTTTTACGAAAAAAAATATTGTGAAGAAACTAATCATCAAAAAAACTTATTACTTAAAGACATTATAGCAGAGTTTAGGACGCTCTTGAATCTTTAACAAAAAAGTGGTCTTCCAATCTCAATCAATTTTAGAAAATTGGGACACCCTGTTTACTTCAAAATAAATTGCTGAAGTAGATTTTCATTTTCTAAATACAATACCGTTCGAACAAAAATGAAATCTTCAAGAGTGTACGAGCTACAGAGCACCGCGCGACTTGTGAATCACCCAGTATATTACACCGTAAGATTGGTTCTGACACAATGGGAGGAAAATCCAAGCAGGGTTTCTTCTTTTGAGAACCGAATAGATTAAGAAATGATGAAAAATTTAAGTTTAATTGAAGATTAAGTCAATTTCGGGAATTTTTCTGCCTGATGTTTCCTAGGTTCAGTTTCAATCTATTATTATAGTTATGTAAAATATCAAAATTATTATTGAAAATTTGGTTTTCTTCTAGTAGATGATTTGCATAGTCAGAATAGCGTTCATGCTCCGATATCCAAATATTCAAAATTCTACCGATATAAATTTTTATCATAATTTCCATATAAGAGTTTATATTTGTTTCCTATATGAATTTCAGGTTCACAGTTCTTAATATAGTTGCATAGAGAGGTATCCGTTCTGAAAGCTATAATCAAATTATGTTATGAGAAGAATTACTTCAAATTCAGACCGTGTTTACCAATATAAATTTCTTCAACAATAGGAAAAACTGAATTGATTGCATGTTGGAATTGTTTACGAGAAAGCATACTGTTAATCATACTAAAATTATAACCAATATTGACCTCTGTTTTTTATATTGAGCTCTTCCAATAATCATTTTCTGACAGTGGTATCGTGGTGAGTATGTATCATACTATTATAAGCAACTATTTCTTGTTGATGTGGATGTGAGGAAGAATTGTGAATGCTAATGTCTATAGTGGATGGTTTATGCTAAGTGAAAAATCATGTCTATGGTCGATTTTCGTTATAGTAAAATGTAAAAAGTTCATTAATTTTCATGGATAACATGCAGAAAATAATTTCTTATCATCTGGTGTCGAAACACTGCATATTTATGGGTCTAGATATGTAGATGACATAATCTGTTGTTTTACAGGTATAAATAAACAAATAGACCTGTAGTACCTTCATAAATTCAAATCACATTAATATAAAGTTCATTTTGTAAATGGAAATTGGAACTTCATAATTTTTTTCGTTTTAAGTATAACCAAGATTGACCACATAGATGATTTTTCTATTATCCATAAACCATACAAGCATTGGCATTTTCAATTCATCCGCACATCCAGATCAACACAACAAGCTGCTTATGATATATACACTCACCATGGTACCAATGCCAATAATTTCTTGAAAGAGCTCAATATTATGAAACAATTACCTGGTTATAATTCTAGTTTGATTGACAGTATGCATTCTTGTTAACAATTTTACATGCAGTCCATGAGGTTTTTCCTATTGTTAAAGGGATTAATCGAATTCATTTAGAATTCAAAGTCATTCTTTTCATCTCATAATTTGAATATAGCTTTAAGACGGATAACTTTCCAGGCAGATACATTAAAAACACGAAATTATAAAAGGAAAAAATTGGGTGTTTTAAACTCACTTGTAGAAGTTGTGATGAAATTTATATTGGTAGAACTTTCAGAAATTTGAATATTCGGATATCTGGGCATAAACGCAATTTTGATAAACAAAAATCAGATTTTCACTATGCAAATCATCTACTTGAAGAAAACCATACTTTCAATAGTAGTTTTGATATATTACATAAAAAAAGTAATAAATTGAAACTGATATTGGAAATTAGTAAACAGAAAAATTGAAAAGGAGTTATTATTTGAATAAATTTGAAATTTGGGATTTACATACATCAGTGTGGTCGTTCATTATCTGAAAGTTTTCATTAAAAATAATTTGAAAATTTACTCTGATTCTAGGTGATTAAATTTTCATTTCGTGCAATGTGCAGAACCTTTAATTTATTAATACTAGAAATAAAGGGACGATTTGGATTCAATCGTTAGCTTATGTTGTATCTTATTTATTTTTAAGGAATGAATTTTCATAACCTTTATATCTAATTTTGAAGGAATGAGTAAGCTGACGTAAGTAGAAATTATTGCAGTCTGGCAAGATAACTTATAAACTCATGATTCATTCAAATTCTCTATAAGGTTTTTAGCATTAAATAAGGGTGATGACAATCTATACTGAGGTTCAATTGCGAATTTAGTTTTCAATTTCGAAAGGTTATTCGCGACAATTTCACTTATCTGTCCAAAATTGTTTTTCGGATTTGTTGGAACTTAGAATTGAATATATCTCTTTGATAGCTTATGTAATCGTTTTCGTTTCACTATTTTGTCAATTAAGCCACGAACAATATTGTTACTTGTGAGCTATAGGTTTAATAGTTTCAATTTCTTTTTAAGATTTCCCAATGATATTAGGAAGAAGTTTTTTGCCTAAAAGGTAAACCTAGACAATTTAATTATTTTTTCATAAAGAGTATTCATACGCAAATAAAATATGAAAAAAGAAAAAGTGAAGAATATTGATTACTTTCAAATAGAAAAAAACATTCCACGTAAATGAACTTATTATAAATTTAAATTTAACAAAATATACCTATTTCAAAGGCGAACAGGCGAGACATTCTTCGGAATGATTAAGCCTCTGCTTTTTCATTGTTTATTACTCTGTATGTATGAAATCAATTGTAATAAACTTTATTATATTATTATTATTAAATCTGTCAATTTATCACTCAAATAGCAAAATTAACTATTCCTAAGGATTCACATGAAATTTCGGCTTACAGTTCAATTATCCATAAAGCATTTCACTATCTCTATCATTGGAAAATCTTGAGAAAGAAACTTTAACCCTGAAACCTCACCAAAACGATTTTTCTCTTAGCTTAATAGTCCAAACAGCGAAACGAAATCAATGACGTATGGTTAGTTGCCAAAAATATCCAATTTTAAGTACCAACAAAACCGAAAAATCCATCGCCTTCAATATATTCTGAACAGATAACTGATAATGTCGCAAATAAACTTTCCTGGTTGAAAACTGAAATCACGGTCGGACCTCGAAATAAATTGACTATCTTATTTAATACTGAAAATTTTTTTTGAGAATTTAAATAAATCAGAAATTTATCAGTTATGTTATCCAGTCTCCAATAGTTTGCACATAGCTTTTATTTTAGTCGTTCCTCGAAAATTAGACAAAGATCATTAAACTTCAATTCAGTCTTTAAACACAGATAATGAACAACCAGACTGATCTATGTAATTCCCAAATTTTTGAGGGATTCAAATAATAATTCCCTTTCAAATGGTGTGTCAAATACTGTCCTTATATCTGGCTTATTCGTACTATTTTATGTCGCTGTGTACTTAATTTTCATACTGTCCGACACAGAAACAGAGTTCGAAACAGCGATAGTGTGATTCATTTTCTTAATTTATTTGTTGGCAATAAGAACATGGTGCAGTTTTTTAGTTTGTTTTTCAATAATGTTTAACTACCAAATAGTAACGGCGAAGTCGATACCATGTCTCAAAAAGGTTTAGCTTTCCAAAAATATAAATGCTCCTATATTTAAATGATTAGTATTGTTAACATATACATTTTCCTCTTATAAATTCTCCATGCCAATGTTAACAGATCCTTCTGAGAAATTTTCACAGAATAATCAAAAGTACCAATGGAAAATTGATGTCAAAATTTTTATTATGTACCTATGTATCATCTTCTGTACTGTTCATGGCACAAATATCTTGTTGTTTCTCGATATAATCTTCTTGCTCAAGTACTTCATAACCTAATGATTCAGTGAGCAATAGACTAATTAATAAACTCTCAATTCAATATTAATTTGAATTGATTCAAAGTATTCAAGCCGTTGAGTTGTGAATGACGGAATATTCCCAAGAAGCATGGTTTACAGCACTTTGATTACGTAAATGTGCATATAGGGTTGCAGGAATAGGAAACGCGCATTTCTGCTTTCTTAGTTACGATATACACTTTTACTGGTTGCCTACCATCGACTTGCAATCGCAATCTTGAAATGACTGTATTACCGGCTATACTACGGAATGGAGATTCAGTCCTTTACCGAGAGGTGGAGCATGAGGTACTGCTGATGCATAATTATAAAGATTTCACTTGTGTGTTTTGATGACTGCGGTTATTCACTCCTCCGAATTCTTAATTAAAAAGAACCCGTTATTCTAACAAAAATATCTTTCCTGAAATCATTTTGTCGAATCAATATAAAAAGATTTCAATAATCTTGCAATTGTTTTCGAGTGTTCGTCCTTACAAAGACTTCAATTGAATAATCTAAATAGACACCTTGATCTTTTAATTGGTACAATTTTTCTTCAATTTCAACTTCTGATATCGTTCTTGACATCTTATAATTGTTATAAGAATAGAAAGAAAAATTATTTGAAGTCGCAGTCTATCTAATTTTATATTTGATTGTCAAACATTCTTGGGATATTTAAAATGAATCAACAATTACAATTTCTCATTCTTATTTAAAATTGAAAGTATGTTCTCGAAACAGAATGTTATATTAGATGTCAAGAAACAATATTTGAAGTAGATAATATGAGTAAGCTTTCGTCTCTGTTATTCTGTCAGCCCTCTATCACTTTTATGACTGTTGAAATTATTATAGACTTGGAATTCCAAAACCAAGGTTTTTCAGTTTTAGGATAAAAATTAATTATTGTTGGAAGAGTTAAAAACATGAATTTTAAATTCAATGATATTATCTTTTTCATAGCAACTTGATCAAAACTATGTATCAAACAAGGATTAGTTTAAAAGATCTTCATAGAAATATCGACATAACGAAAACTCTGTTATTCGAACATATAACGGTTTGGGCTGCGTTCAGGAAATATATATTCAGTTCTTCACAAAAATACAACTAGATTATTTGGAACTATTTTTTGTTTATTGAATGGAATGTATGATAGAAATAAAAAGAAAAGTTTATTCGATGTAATTAAGGAAGCAACGGAATTCCTTATTGTACAAAACAATTTGATCCACGCGATGCTCTTCTGGGAATTATTAAATAACTAATATAGTCAATGTATTATAACTAGCTATAATACTTGCGGGTTTTGCAACGAGAAAATATTTTAGAAAAAACTACAACTAATGGTCGTAATATAGAGAACGGTCGATCGTAACTCCGAGACTCATTACATTATTATTATTTTGTTGTAAGAACGCCCGCTAGATGGCCAAGCGAGTTCAGCATAGAGAACAGGCATTCGGATCTGAAGAAATATAGTAACGGCCATTTGGATTTCAACTATTCGAGTGTTTCATTAGAGATAATGCAGAGGTGAACTAGAATATATTATGAGAAATGTTGAAACACTGTGTTAACTAAAATAAAAGCAGACAACTTTTTTAAAAAAAATTAAAGCGAGAATTGAAGAAGCTTGCAATACATTTAATAACGTACAAAGAATCTAACAAACATGGCAAAAATGTATGTGTGTAATTTTTGTAATACGAGATGTAACTGAAACCCGTTATTAATTGATGTTTAAAATTTTTTACTCATATATGTTTTTATTATCGGTTTAGCGTAGAGGCATTACTTTCAGATCGGTTAGAAATTCGATTTCTTTTCTCGTATATCCAAGATGGATATTCGTTATTTCACAAAATATTCAGCATTGAGGTACCTTAATTGAAAAATGCAGAGACTTTATTTAAGTTTTGTTGAAATGAATAGAGCAGTTAGGATGCTTGAGTGTGGGGCAACACAAACAGAAAGAAGTTGCACAAACCATGGAAAGTCGAATTGCTATTTCGTGATTGATCACCCGCTTTAGAGAAAAAAAGAGTGGGGGGGGGGAGGTAGACATCGTGTTACTACAGTTGCACAGCATCGCTTGCTTCAATGAACCGCTTGCCAGAATCCCACTATAAAGTTTAATGAATTGCGTAATCACTTAAATCAAATGCTTAATCTAATATTTCGAATAAATCTGCTGGTAATAGATGGAGTCAACCTTAAGTCCTGAAGACCGTGCAGGTGTCAGCCCCTATCAAGCGGAAATCGCTCAATTCTGTTTGAATTGGCTAAAAATCGTGTGAAATGGAGAAGACGTTGAGACTGGTGTAATATTTTATTCTCAAGTGAATTTTAGTTTCACTGCACTCAGATCCTAGGCGAGTGCAATTCAGGAAACAACCTGGTAATGTTCGAAGGGCTAGGGAAGTGCAGGAACAACTACAGAGAAGGTACTTTGATGGTTTGGGGTTGCATCTCTTCCAATCGCAGAACGGACTTCGTTTTGGTTGACTCTCTGACAGCAAACATCAACATTAATCAGAAGATTCAACCCTCCGTGCTACCACATGCACCACCAGTTGGGGAACACTTTCAGTTCATGAATAATGGCCTTCCTCACACTGCTACTTGTACAGATTTCTGAAGTCTGCAAGGTGAGTCCTCAATCGGTCGACTTGAATCCTATAGAATATGCTTGGAATACAATGCACTCGTTGGAAAAAGTAACATTTTTCGTTTTAGAACTGTTATACCTATTTTCTACAGGTACTCATCTTTGATGTTTATTAAAAATAAAGAAAATTACATGCTTCGTATGTGTCCACCAAGAAGATCAATTTGGGTGTCATGACATAAAACGACTATATTTCCATCCTTGTTCTGGACGCATGTTGTAAACAATATTGCGATACCCAATTGAATCAATTAATGCATTGTTTATCAGAGAGATAATACGTCATTTCTATAGACTTTTCTATATTCTTCCGACCCTGAGAAAGTTTTCTTCAATTATTTTGTAATCAGAATGCTTCATATCCATAACTGACGCATGGCATTAGTAACGAAATTCAGCTAACTTCATACTTGTTTGAAACTTGATGTTTTCGAAAATGATATCTCAGCGATATATAAAAGGTCACCATATTGATTCAACATTAAAAAATGTTATTTCAAATGTAATTTACCAAGACGTAGTTTCCACTAATCGATTATTTGAGTACTTGAGAAATTTTGAGATAATTTTATGTACATAAAGCAAGAGCGGAGAAGGTCCCAATCTGTATCAATAGTCCTACAGAAATGCGTCATAGATTTGTTTACTGTTGATATACACTGCGCCAAGAAATTAATGTACAAAATCGAAATTCAAATTCATTCCGAAATTCAGATATGTTGAAGAATTATTTTTCCAGCAATCCATCTGCACTACGAAATACTTGAAACAATCGAAATGAAAGTGGTACTCATAGAAATTGAAATGAAAGTAGTAATGAAAACTGTAAAACTTTTATGAAAAATCAGTATCCAAAAACCTGTAAATACTGGATATTTCCAACCGTTGCGAGAATAACTTCATGACATCTACGATTTATACTCGAAATCAATAACCTTTAAGTATTCTAATCGATTCCGTTCCAAATTTCGATCAGTCTGTTACGAACCTCATTCACCATTGCTGGTTGATTTTGCTGGCTTTTCGACATTCCATTGTGAATTTCTCAGACATGTTCGATAGGATTGGGGTTTGGACTTCCTGCAGGCCACTCCAGTGAAGTGATTTCGTGATCTAGAAGGTAGTTTATAACAGTATGAGCTTAGTAAGGTTTGGCGTTATCATGTAGAAACAAAAAATTTTCCCCATGATTGACGCAAATGGTACAACATGTTCCCTGAAATGTCTGTAACGTAACTCTGAGCATTGAGGTTTCATTATTTACGATGACCAGATCAATCGGGGTGTTCAGAAAATTCCTCCTCACATCATTATGGAACCTCCACCAAAATCAGGTAGGTAAAAAAATGGCACTGGGTACATTTCGATGCTACATAGTCAAGAACATCGATCGCAATGAAAAAAACAAAATTCCGACTCATCTGTAAACGAAGCTCCCTCCTAGTCAGCTTCCAACGAACTGATATATTTCCTGGTAAATTTCAATCAGGCTCTTTAATGTGCTGCGGTTAGAGCTGGGTCTATTTGCGAGATTAAGCCTCAAACCAATTTTCCTAAGGCTTTGTCTTATCGTATAACGCTAATTTGCACTCCTCTATAATGTCGAAGCTGTATTTTGAGGTGTCTAGCAGTAGCGAACCGTTGTCTCAACGAGGACATTCTTGAATAACGTTTATGGATCGAGTTCGTCCTTGCCCAAATCTACTTTCATGAATACCAGTCTTCCTGTGCCTGTGGAATTTTCTAGAAACATCCCAATGGTACACCCCCGATCTTAGGTCTATTCTCCTTCAAGTCCAACATTGTTTCTGCACATTCTGCGAGGGCCATTTTTTGTGATTCGCGTTATATTATTACTGAAAATTGAAAATTCAAAGAAGATCAAACGTCAATCGCAAAAATTGATCAACAACTGCTGTTGTCAATATGTGGTGGTTTCTTGCAAAATCTCTCTTATTTCTTTCTATTTATTAGTCATTAGATGAACAATATTGAAATTTTGCGTTAATTTCTTGGCGCAGTATAATAACTAATAATGTTTCAAGAAATTTGATTTCTTATTTCTAATAATTATTTTATCTGATTGAAAGTCTAGCGCAGAATAGTTCATATATATTCTTATTGTCATATAAAAATAATTTTTTGTTGGAACTACAATCTGGAAAGCACAGAATAGTATCAACAATATTCTATGATACCTACTGTCATATTGTAATGACGTCTTCCTAGTAGAATTCCAATTTGAATATCGAATTATACTGCTATTTCATGCAAAGTCTAATAACAAAGTAAATCTACAACTTTTTTTTACCTCAAGAACGTAATTAACCTTCTCGAACAACAAGTTTTTTGCTACCACCAATTACACATTATTTTCAATGAAATCGAATGCCAAACGTTCATTGCGCAAAAAGACGAAGCAGAGTATCGACCTTCGAAGAACAATTACTTCAACGCCAATCGAGAGAACCAATCTTCAAAATTACCGGGTTCATCTTCTCGACGAACGCAGCCTCTTATTTCTTCTTCTAGTTGCTGCATGTTGCACGCATTGCCTGTGAACATGACAGAATGACTTGAAAGTCGCAAGTTTATGGAAGAACAGGGTTGAACTAAAGTGAAAAGTTTATGTGGAGGCAAAATGATCGAATATATATTAGATGCTACTCATCGGTGTAAGCTTTTTGTATTATGTAAGATAACGCCAGACTTCACCAAGCTCATATTGCTAGAAATTATCTACATATCACGGAATCCCTTCAATGTAGTGGCCTGCTCGTAGTCCAGACATGCTCAATAGAATATTAAGAAGTCAGCAAAACCAGCCAGATACCGTGAATGAAAACAAAATTATTTATATGGCGACAAATATGTCAAATTTGTTCTCTGAAAACAAAAAAGCACCGGTCCCGACGGGATTAATTCGAGGATATTAAAAGATATAGGAGAAGTCATAGCTGAACCGATTGCTTCTCTAATCAATTTATCTGCGTCAATGGGAGTTTTTCCATCCCTGCTCAAGATGGCAGCTGTTGTGCCTATTCACAAGAAGGGGGACAGGACCGATCTGATGAACTACAGGCCTGTTTCGATTTTAAACACACTATCAAAATTGATGGAAAGAGTCTTTTGTGACAGAGTTAGCACAGTATAATCTGCTGGCTGAAGTACAACATGGCTATAGAGCTGGGAGATCAGCCGAAACAGCAGCTCTTGAATTCATGAACTTTGTCTACAATAATCTAGATCAGGGTCTAGTAGCAGGAATTTTCTTCGATCTTTCAATTGCATCCGAGGTTTTATTTTCCAACTTCATACTAAATAAATGTTATGCATTGGGATTCAGGGGTGTTATGCAGGACTGGCTTAGATCTTATTTCAGTAATAGGTCATCTTACGTTAAGGTGGGTAGTTCACATTCTGTGAGTTATGAAGTGGGCACAGGCGTCCCCCCAGAGGTCTGTGCTGGGGCCACTCATTTTCCTATTGTTCGTCAACGAGTTACCCAAGGTGATTCGTAGTGATGTTACGGTTATGTTTGCTCACGAAACCTCGGTGGCTCAAGCAGCGCAGACTCCTTAGGTGCTTGTTGCGAAAGCCGAAAGTGTGGCGGGGCGGTTCTTCACATGGTGTCGACCAAACAAACTGGTGGTGAATCAGAGCAAAACTGTTGTGATGAGGTTTTATCTCAGATCAGATCAAGGAGGAATTTTTCAGTTGAATGGTAGTAATATTCAATCTAGTCCTCAAACTCCATTTTTGGGGCTATACATCGACGAAACTCTATATTGGGATGTTCATATAGATACAGTGTGCATAAGGATCAATTCTGCTCACTTTGCTATTTTGAGATTGAAGGATGTACTGGATCAGAGGACTTTGTTATCAATTTATTATTCCTTAGCGTACTGTCATCTGTCTAGCAATGTATTTCTATGGGGGGACTCGGCGGGACGCGACCGGGTGTTTAGGTGTCATGCGGTTAATTTTTGGATTACAGCCTACAGATAGTTGTAGACCATATTTTCTTCAAAATTCAGTTCTCACTTCTCCCTGCATTTATATGTTGGCTGTCCGCTCGTTAACTAAAAAACATCTGAATGAGTTGCAGACGAACTCGGCGAGCCACGGTTATGGTACTCGATCTGGAAATATGCTTTGAACTACGCTCCATCACACTAGCAATTTCGAAAAGTCACCACTTTATGTGGGATCAAAACTCCTCAACAAATTGTCAGTTAGGTACAGAGTTCTGGCATATGAGCCATTTAGAAGAAGCGTTAAAAAGCTATTGATTTCACTATTTATACTGTAGCAGAACAGTTTGATTTAATGATCTTCCTTTCGATCCTATTATTTTTTCGTATGCTATTGTTTTATTTATTTGTTTTTTATTACTTGACGTGTACATCCACACTTTTGTGGGCTTACGTACTGAATAAATCATTCATTCATATTTCATTATCAGTTTTCTTCTTCGTTGAGAACCATTTTCATTTTGATGGTTCTCAAGAATTCCTTATTGTTGGTGAATTATTAATAAGATTATCCTTCAACACATATAAACTTCATGTGAATAAATTTGAAATTTTGTTTTTGTGCGTTCATTTTTTGGCGTAGTGTACGATAAAAGGACAAAACATGGAAATCATTTGTTGTGCTTAACTAAAGACATATTGTGAGAGCTTATCCTGCCAGAGGCCACAAAAATAATCATACAAACATCTTCTGCCTTGTTGAAAATACTAGAATTCAACTTTAAAGGTTGGTACAATAATTTCTTTTAGTAGTATAATAAATAATAACGATGAACCCTTCCGTTTCAAGGATGCTTATGTTTCGAAATTCCATTCGGTGCCAAAAAATCTGCGTTCAAGGTTACAGTGTTCGAAGATCCGCCGAAATTGTTGAAAACGAAGCGTTAGCCTTGTCCTTCAGACATGTACTAGGCTGTTCAAGACGCTGCCGGCCTCTCAGACAAAAAAATAAAATTTAAGCCAAAATTTGTATTTATTATTCCACATATTCTTCTTTTAGCTCAATACACTTATTCCAACGGTCTTCAAGCATTGCAATGCCTTTTGAATACGATTAATCATGGCCTTTAAAATACTCCTCAGTTTCGGCTTCAACTTCTTCATTGTTCGCAAATCTTTTTCCCTGGAGCCATCTCTTCAAAGTTGGGAAGAGATAATAGTCACTGGGGGCCAAATCTGGTGAATACGGGGGATGAGGAAGAAATTCGAAGCGTAATTCTTGCAATTTCGCTATTGTTTTGATCGATTTGTGAGCTGGTGCATTGTCTTGTCCATTTTTTTCAGTACCAAAACTTGTTTACTATAAAAGGCTATAGCGTCACAATTTGTTGACAGATTGAGCTGAAATTTTGGAAGAATGCGTTTGAAAGTTAGTACTTCTTAAAATAGCTCAAAGATTGGTGGCGCCAATTCTGAGAGGCCGGCAGCATCTTGAACAGCCTAGTAGTTTGGAACCACTCATGGAAATTATACACTTTCGCGATGAATTACATTATTTTCAACGGTGTTAGAATGGTCCATCGTATCTTGTAGTTAGAAGAAAGTTCTGAATTATGCGATCTCCCCAGTATATGCATTTTGCGTCTTTTCGATTTTTAGCTTTAACACAAAGAACATAACTTATATTGGAAGTGATTGATATCAGATGTCTTTATGGTAAGGATTTTTTCGGTGACAAAGTGAAAAAAAGGACTCTTCGTTATCAGCATTTTAATCCAAGCTGGCATTATGGAACAATCGTTTTTGTGCCAAAGATATCTACCGAATCCAGGCCAACTGGACCCAACGGAAGACCTATCTCGCATTTAGCAGTTCCAGTTTGAATTCTGTCGGTCATTTCTCATTGTGACATCTTAAAATCATAAAACAATTCCTTGAGGGCAGTGTCAATGAATTGGTTACGATTTTTGGTTAAATTGCCCATCTCAAACAATCCTGAGGTCGTTAAATGTATACTGTGTTCTGCGTCCATAATGATGTTATAACTCGATCTCAGTTTTCTGAATTTCACTTAAAAATTCAAAATTCTTCAGATCATGTCTCACTTGTAGATGTTCAAAATTGTTTACTAACTATGTTGGTAAAGAAGAGAACATTATTGAATTATATTTATTATATATTTATATATTTTTGTCAGTTGTTCAATCAGTTCTCAATCAGTCAGTTCTGTTTACTTGAAGTAAGTCACTTCTTTTTCTACCAATAGTAGACTTACATCGATGGGAACCATATCTGATATATGTGGTGGAAAGTTATCTTTAAGTGTTGAATATCAATTTCTTATCAAAGCAGCAACATTCTTATCGATGGGCATTGATATTTCTCAGTTTACCCACCTTAAAAATTAAGAACGTAGCAACGGTTCGTTCCGATCAAATATTTACAGATGTCAGACTGTAACTATGTAACATCTGTCCGAATAGGGAGATTGCTATGGTACGTTCCTCGTTCTCTGTTGACGAAACTAAACAAGCAGAATGAGAAGAAAGATTCGATTATCATATCGCAACATTGAATTTTTAATACAGAGTGTTCACGTGAGAAATTTCGTAGGCTGAATTCAATGTAATATGGTTTCTTAGACTGAACTTGTTTGAATATAACATAATTTATTGAGTTTTCGAGATTACTGTAAAATGACTTCGATGTTGAGAAAATCATTCGATTTCACGAAGTACTAACCTGAGATTTTTTCAAGACAATCAACTGTTTAGTTAACAAGTTATGATAGAATTAGCTGTTTTCATTCTAAAAGTGTTCCAACGAAAATTTGACTTCCTCTAACTATTCTTTTGAGTGTCAGCGGAACATGATGAAATAGATCGAATTTTGTTTCAAGGAGGGCCACTGTTGGTGCCAACTTGGAACTCCTCCTACCGATCCAGTTCCCTGGAAAATTATTTCCTAAATATTCTCGCATTCGAATATTGAAATAAAAGGGAGCACTATCTTGTGGGAAATGTAGTTGATCTTCTGAGAGACTGGCACCGTTTTCCAAAATCTCAATAATTCTGCGATAAATCCTTGTAGATAACTATCTCCATTGAGATTACTCTCAATTGAGAAGAGTCACACAAAATGGTTCCTGTACAACCCTGCCCGAACATTCATATTTTGTGAGGTTTGTGTATATATTTCCTTGTACAAGTGAGGATTCTGGGTATCCCAGTATCGGCAATTGTCTGTTCACCACTTCTTTGAGCATGAAGATACTCTTGTCAAAATTTTAGTTCATGTTATTTTGTAAGGATGAAATTAGTGATGCTTAACTATTATATAGGCAGTTGTATTTGATACTCTAGTTCAGGGGGGCTCAAACTTGAACTGCTGGCGATCTAACTCAATATTTTTAGACTACTTACGATCGACTCTGAGAGGCTGCAAGTATCTGTGATGCAGGGTTGTCGTACATACACGATACACCCTACCTACATAACTAGGTAGGGTGTACCGTAGCATATACAGATATTAGCTTTCCGCACATATACATTATTTTACTCAGGGTTTGGGTTAGGTTTAGTTAGGTTCTTCTCTATAATATCAATGAAAAAACTCATAGTTATTCAAAATTGCGAGTTTATTGGTTGTTACAAAACAAAAGAGTTACATATGGTGTTAAACTGTCGAAAAGTGGCTCTGCATGTCCTCAGTATACTTTTCATAAGATGCTACTTAACTACTGAGTGCTAATCGCAAGCAATTATCTCCATTTCAGAAAATGCAAACTCGCACGAGTAAGTTGACCCAAACATTGCCATCAGTTGAGAGGCGATTTGCCTTAGATTCGGATATTTATCTTCAGATATAAAACACCAGAAATTTGTATCAGATGCTTTAGCTTGGAGATATATATCTGATATAATTTGCACCAACTCATTTTCAACAGAACATGAGTTCATATCAAACTAACTTGCTATTTCAGTAGCTTATTCCTCAATGTTTTCACAAGAAAAAGGATAACTCATAGATGATGCTATATTTGCCAATTTACAGAAATCATAAAAACGCATTTCGAATTGTCCCAAAAATCTGATAATTCAACCTCATAAGTATCATAATTCAACTGAGGAATCCTTGCTATCAAGGACGAAACATGTTTCAGATCCTTTCTTTTCAGTTATCTATCATAAGTTGCAATTTACTTTTGAATGCGTTTACTGCGCAAATCATCTCAATAATAGTATTTCCATTACCTTGAAGCTCCAAGTTAATGGTGTTTAAGTGCATTGTAATGTCAGTCAAAAATGCCATTTTTCATTCTTCAATATCAGAGTGTCATCACCTCTTTCGTCTAGAAAAGCTGTTATTTCGGGCAATAATTCTTGAAACCTTTTTAGGAATTTTCCACAACCATGTGAAGAACTAAATCAGTTTGGCCAGCTGACTCCCTATCTTCCAACTGCAACTTAAAGAGCTGCCGTTACAAGCTACGTGCACGGATGTAATTCACAATTTTGTTGCAATGCCCATAATTTCATCAGTGTTTGAAACTTTTGAACACAAAACTTGTTGATGTATAATGCAATGGAATGAAAAAAGTCTTCATTCGCTCGACACAATGCCACAAAACCGTTTTTGTTTCCAGTGTTATATATTGGTAGCTTGTAGTTTTTTACAAAATTGAAGAAAACGTCATATATACATCTTCGCCACGGGTCTTCTCTTTAGAGAATGCTTCCTTAGCCAACATGTCATTGAATACCATCCGAATACAAATACACAGCTGGGCAGTGTCTGTCATATCGGTGGACTCGTCGAACTGTAAAGAAAGGTATGTACATTTCATGATATTATGTTTTAGTTTATCTGCCATGTCCTGACACATGACTTCCATGCGCTTTATGACAGTCGGTCGAGATAACTGAAGTTCTCTAATAGCAGACATGATTTCTGTTTTATTTTCAAAATCTCCAAATAAAGTCTCACCCGCTCCAAAGAATGCTTTTTCACAACCGATTTATCTTCGAATGGTTTCAAGTGTTTCGCCAATATATGAGATATTTTAAATGACGCGATCGTAGCAGCTTTTGATTGTTTGGCTGGTCTTGTGAAGATGGTTTGTTTTTTTTTCAAACAAGATATCAAATCAATTACTTTTCGTTTTCTTAACTCACTCTGGAAAATCCTTCTTATAGTTTTTATGATTCGTATTATGATGCCTCTTTAAGTTACCACGCTTAGGTTTTGCAACTGACGCACGAGAAATAAGCCAAATGCACTCATCTTTCACCATACAAAAGAAAAATCCATCCGGTTTAGGTCATTTGTGTAATGATAAGTGTTTTGCAAAGGCTTTCTCGCTGGACAGACTTGACATCTATAGGTGTTTTATTTGGGAACATATTAAAAACATTCTATACGACAATCCAATTACAACAATGCAAGGTATGAAAATCGAATACGAGATGCATTTCAATCAAATTTGGAGGGAAAAATTCCTTAAGTAATCAGCCAAGGGTATCTAGGAAGTATTCAAAAGCGTCTTGAAAACAGCAGAAATAATTTAAAGCAATTGTTATAATAATTTGATTTCATAAGAAACTTTGTTACTTTATTTTTTGTTTCGGAGTAACCTATCATTACATTTTCACGAAAAACAATGCCAAAACCATATTTCCATAATAAATTTTATTTACTCATTTGAATTTAATAAAAATAATCTAAGATGTTAAGATTTAGGTTTTCTGCAAAATAATCAAAAAATAAAGAACTTATTCCTGTACATATTCTTAAAATAACCAGTGGTGCATCATATTACGATTTTGATGGAGACAGAAGCATGACTCTATGAAAAAATATCACTTTGTATTATCTCACAGCTATAGAACAGATGTAATAAAGATACCTTTGTTGCAAATTGGGGATGAATAAAAGTTGCATGAGCATTGGAGAAAAAAGTGAAACACTCCGTACATTCATTTATATTTTATGAGTAATTTTCTCAGATAATGAAGACTCACTTGAAGAAGTTCTTGACTGTTTCACCGTATGATAAACAGCCTAACTTCCTTTTACTTTGTCCAGTTTGCTTGGGTTCAAGACAAGTACTGTGCAAACATTTCTGTTTTTTCAATCTAATGCAATTGTAACTTAAACTGAAAACAATGAAATATCCGGACGAATAATCAAATTTTTGAGGTTATCTTTCTACCCGCTGCTATAACCGCCTTCTGGCGCAGATCATAATAGCACTCTACACCGTTTTCTTGGTCGGTGAAGGTAACTTCATCAGTTACCTTCGTATTATGGTCAGGGGAAAGGGACGATGGTCAGAGGAAGGAAGGTCACGGACGGTCGCTGGAACTGGCTCTCTCGTGTGCCATCATCAACTCTCGCGTTGCTCGCTTGTTTCTGCTCTCGCGCTTCTTTTTCAGTGCCGTCTTGGATTTACGGTAAACTCGTTGATAGCCGCCTCATTCCTCAGCTGTTTATGACGGAGCATTGGCGGTGCCAAATCATAGACGCAGGCTGAATTCGGCATCGAATTATTTATTTTGTTCATTAGAGTATGTGAACGTTCGAACATAGAATCTATAATGGGGAACTCTACCGTTGCTGAATTTTACTTCGAATAATAGGTTTTAAGCTATTCATAACCACATAGCGTCGAAATGTTTTTTTCCTTACTGATATGCTAAAGTAAAAAAAAAATGATCATTCACTTGGCATATTTTCAACTCAATGGTTAACAGTGGTAACTCATCAAAATGAACGTATGCAGAGCCAGGGACGAGAGTTCATAAAATTGTGGATTCACCCCTGCTGATTTTCTTCAAATGTTCAAGGTCGATTCAGGAATTATATAAGTATAGGTTTCTTATTTAGGAAAAAACGTCACAATTATTATCTTTACGGTTCATGTAATTCTTCAGTCACATATTTAGTTGCTGTGTAATGGTTGTAATCTAAAAACAAAAGAGGAAAATAGTTAAAGAACATGATACCAGCCGGATGTAATTATTTATTTATTTATTTATCATACCGAAGTATAATTACATACTTGATTAAACGGGAAACCCCATTGTAGTAAAGAGTAACAAAAAATAAAATTGAATCCTAAACCTATTGTCATTTAACATACAAAACCATGGATATCCAGATAACCTAAAATAATTACTCGTACATCTGAATCAATCGCGACCTATCTCGACCGGACCACACAAAAGGCATGCCTTTTGAACGCAGTAATCGACAAGCAACAAAAATCCAAACCCAATGCTGTATTTGCGAGTTTGATGGTGCGATACAGAAAAAAGTTGTTGGCGTAATTGTTCCTATGCATTTTAACCCTAAGCTTAGGTGTGTGTCTAGTACGTCTTGCGGGTATATTAATTCTACCATACTCAACAAATCAGGACATTCGACACTACCAGTCAGCAACCTGCACAGAAAGCACAAATCTAATACCTGACGTCTGTGCGCCAAGTAATCGAGATTGAACATGTTTCTTACCAGATCGAGATCAAGGTTCGGAGATCAAATGAGAGATCTGAATGCCAAGTGACGAAGAAACCTCCTCTGAATCCTTTCTAAAACATCGATGTCTCCCTGGTAGAAAGGGAAGCTAATAACATAGCTGTACTCCAATATAGATCGCACAGGTGAACAGTAGAGCAACTGCAAGGTTGTAGGACAAAACCCAGCTGTTTTAGAGCTTTCGAAGATGATGACAAGATATGCTCTTTGAAATTTAGCTGGATATCTAACGTGATACCCAAATCTTGAACATAGGCCACCCGCTTGATATTATTGCCCCCAAATTTGTAGTTGTAATAGTTTGGCGTCCTAGATTTGTGAAATGTAATTAGCTTGCACTTATCGATTAAGAACATTAATTTTCACCCACAAAGAAACTATTAATTTGAAACTGCAAGTTCATTGAATCACGGGAATGCTTCACAACTGAGTACAACTCGACATCGTCGGAAAATGAAATCTAGTGGAAATAAACTCCTTTATATCGTTGATAAAGATATAAATAAGAGGGGGCCGAGATGTGATCCCTGAGGTACACCTGATGTAACAATGAATTTCTTTGGAATAGGAGTTTTTATATTTTACAATCTGTACCCTACCATATAAGAAGCTACTCAGCCATGATAGTAAAGAACCAGTTATGCCTATGGCCTCTAGTTTACTCATCAATATATTTAGGTTCACCGTATCGAAGGCTTTTGGTATATATGCAGTCCAGCTGAAATCCAGATTCAAAGCAATTTTGTCCTTTGGGTAAAGTGCTAGGTTGATAATGGTTGAGCGACCCTTTCTAAACCCGTGTTGCTCGTTTATAATGATGGAACAATACTTCTATGAGAGATAACTGCAAACCAAACAGTCCAAAATTTTAGGTATCGCAGACTGCAAAGAAATGCCTCTGTAATTCGAAATGAGCGATCTTGAGCCACTTTTGAACAACGGTATCTACGCTTCCAAAAAGTGGGAAACACACCATGACTCAATGAAAGATTGTACGAGTTACTAAGAGAAGAAGCAAGTACAAAGGCACACCGCTTCAGAACAAAGGATGGTATACCATCACACCCAGTCGAGAATCCCGGTTCTAAGTTGTCGATAACCTAATAATTTCACTTAGTGAAACTTGGCAGCCGCCACTATTAACGGAAAAATCATAATCAATCTTATTGGGTACCACTACAGACTCGCTGTAGACTTCTGAGAAGAAATCCGCGAATTAGAATAGGAATTCTTAAGAACATGGGACTGATTAAATATTATGTAATTTGATTATTCTATCATTCTTGGAGTTAATCATGGGCCGCGGTGTGTGTCTGTTGTGAGGTGAATACTTATACTCCCTGAGTTTTCGCGAATTCGGAAGATAATCACTTCGAAATACTAAGTGGTATATTACTTTTCTAAATAATTTTCTGATCTCAAAACACATTTCCGAAAGAATAGGAAGTTTTTTCATGTCATCATTGTAGGATAAAAGTCCCCAGCTAATGGTGCCCGAATATTTTAACAGCAGCTGTAAGTGCCGAATCGATCACCTTCTAACGCTGCTCTCAAAGGTCAAACATATTTAGAAAATTTTTTCAATCTTTAGTTTCGTTTGACTACCCCCCACAACGAAAAAAATTATTTATTACCATAAAGTTGGTACCGCAATTTTTCAGAAATTTGATGAAATTTAATCACGTGTTTGACCACCGTTTGACCATGATTGACCACCAAATAATTTCGTTTGACCAATCCCTCTCAATTTTTCTTTTGAATGATCGATTTTTGCCAACCGAAGGTGACGTACATGGATTTGATCGTTTCATCATGTTTGACCTTCTTCCTTAAAACTATTTTTGAATTTTCTTAAAACTTGATATTTTCTAAACCGGGGCGACATTCTTGTATTTGATCGTTCGTCCACGGTTGACCATTTTTCACAAAATGTTTTTTAAATTTCAGTTTCGTTCAGACCAACTGCCGTAACAGAGAAAAATCTTTCTTATTTTCCTGAAGTCGATTTATGCCAAACCGAAAATATACTTATTTTCAATTGTTTCAATTATATTTTTTTCGAGGTGGCGAAAATCGACCTCCGAAAATTGAGGAAGTGTTTTTTTTACGTTATGGAAGGTTGTCGAATACAGCGTAAGGTTTGAAAACATTTTTCGAAAGATGGTCAAATATCGTCAAACGATTGAATATCTTGTCAGGTTGAAAAATGGGGAAAATTTTTTATGTTATCGAAGGTAGTCCAACGAAAATGAAGGGTTGAAAATATTTTACCAAAGATGGTCAAAAGATCAAATATAAGTATGTTATTTGGGGTTAGTAAAAAACGATCTTCAAACAAAAATATGTAATTATATCAATTAAATGTGGTTGAATAAACAGACTGGGGTCCTACCATAGAGTATTGGAAACTAGAAACAATTTCCATGATATCCTCACATTTTTGCCATGTGTGTATGTGTTCGGAATTCAAGCACGCCACTGAACATACAAATTCTCGGCAATTTATTACCCACTAGCTGGCAATAAAGCAACTTCCTAATTATTCTATCTTATGTCCGTAATGGAACGTGAATTTTATACACCGATTTGAGATGTACCTTCACTTCTAATAAAGGCCGTACACCATCCTGTACACGTGATCTGTCAGTCTTTTGTGTTTCTGACTTATGATGCTTCCAAATGGATGGCGGGTGGGAATTTCAAAGTTCTCATCTTTAATTTGATTGAGGAGGTCGTTACTTGATGAAAATCGATATACATATTTTCGATGAAATAATACTAAAGTATTTAGATTTTCACTATATTAACAATAATATAAAAACTTCTAACACAAAATACAACAGCTTAACTTATATTGGTAATCCTAGTCTAAAATTAAAATCATTCATCTGGCATTATAACTTCAATATAGCATTCTGAACTAATAATTCTTTAGGCCGACAAATCAAAAACTGCAAATCTAAAATTGATAAAAGTAATAAATCCGGTGTTAATAAACTGTCTTGCGGGGATTGTAATAAAATTTATACTGGTAGAACTTTAACAAATTTCAAAGTTTCCGAGCACAAACGTAGTTTTAATTATCATAAATCAGATTCCCATTATTCTAATTACTTACTCGAAGAAAACCATAACTTTAATGATAATTTGAAAATTTTACACAATGAAAATAACAGACAAAAACTCAATCTATTGGAAATTTTAGAGATCAACAAAGAAAAGAATTCAGGTAGGTTACTTAGTAGTCAATTAGATCTAAATCCTTCTCCTTTACTCAAACTTTTCAATTCATAAAGTAAGCAACCCCGAAGGGTTTTCCAACATACCTCTTGTACTTATTGTAATATTAAGTAGGAAATAAGACTAATATATATAAGGAATAACTCTGTTCATTAGTTTGTATCTATCTGATGAATCCACAGTGTGGTGAAACCGGTCATAGTTTTGTTAATATAGTGAAAATCTAAATAATTTAGTTTTATTTCATTGAAAATATGTTCTCATCTCTGGCAATGCAAAGCCTAACTAATAAAAATTGGGACAGACTGAAAAAATAATCTCAATTCATATTTACACACTTGGTAAAAATGTAAGGGTACTCCTAACACTGTATGGAATAAGGCCCAGTTTTTCATATGAATTTGCACTATTCAACTACATATTAATGTGTGTACTTGCATTTTTTAGGCACATGTGTTTTTGTCTCTAAGTGCTGAACCAATTGGAGAAAATATTAAATATCTCTTCATTTGTGCCATTTGTACAGTTCAGCTGCATATATAAAACTTCAAAGACAACCCTCGTACATAATATTCTGAAAATTTAATCACGTTTAACTTAGTCCTGTTTTCAGTAGTTCACTTGATAAGGTGTTTTTACAACTTCGGAGTGAATGTTATTGCTCTACAGGCACAGACGTATCAGGCACGTTTCTATGCAATAAATTATTTATTGCTCGTATTCGCATTAACACACAAATGTCATAGCACATGAACCTCGAAGTTCCTCATTGAACTTCTGAGAAAATTCTCGTACCTATGATCTTTCAGGAATGCAACCATTAAATTTGAATTAACGCATAATGTGATAACTATAATCAACTTCCAAAGGTTGATCAGTGAGTAAATTCATATTTATTCCCAATAGAGGACTTCACGGTGTATTTTCACAGCCAGTTTTACTTACGGGCTACTTCTATTTTGGCAGTTGATGTAGTAAAGTCGGTTTGATTCTGCGTTATAGATTTTGTGGAATATTAAAATTAGCATATTTGCATATATTTATTTTATTTTATTTATATTTATATATATATATATATATATATATATATATATATATATATATATATATATATATATATATATATATATATATATATATATATATATATATATATATATATTATATATATATATATATATATATATATATATATATATATAGAGAGAGGATTTACAAAAATTCGAATAATTGTATTTACAATAAATGCTTATAGCTATAATTTTGGTGTGTGTCAGAAAAACACAATCATAAAAAACAAGCGAATAAATAGAATACCAGCAGAAAAAACAGACCATTCCCGTTCCTTAATTAGGCATCTAAACTCGCATTATGTCTCCTACGATTGCCCCTAAAGTGTGAGCACAGGAAATGTAACAGGGGAACCATACTATCTTGCGTATGATTCAGTAAACGAGTGAAAAAACCTGTGAAAAAAACTCGTTTCCTTGTCGCTATTGCACTAGCAATAGCTTGTCTGTTTATGTTGTGTTAGTATCGTGTGTACAAAAAGAGTACCAAAAATTTTTCTGCTTAGCAGTTTCATTCTCTCATTGTCATCTTGCACTCCATGATTTACAGGACTTCTTCACGAAAACAAGGGTGAAAAGGAAGGGGGATTTAGACTGGAGAAATCTGTCACAATAGAAAAAGTAAACCAGCAGAAAAAAATTTCATCAAAACATACCTATCTCTTATATGTCTAAACTCACTTGAATCTAAGAACTTAACTAATGCTCCTCTATTTTTCAACAGGGAACATCTCATACACCTTTTGGGAATGAAGCCCTACATGGGTGTAGCCCTTGCCTTATCAACTTACACCATGGGAAAAAAACACTAAGCTTGAGCAAAAAACTAATCTCCTAAATAGACTTAAAGTTCTCTACCCAATTGATGAAATTATCTGAAACGGAATAAATTTCTTGAAAACCACCCGTAAAATGGTAAATAGGACAATCGAGGACTAAGTGTCTTATTGTTTCTTCAGCTGAGCCACATTCACATGCCGACTTCCTATAGTATTCCATTTGAACAACATTCCATTATTACGACCATGTCCTGTCCTGAGATGATTTAATATACACCAATTTTCCCTACTTATATCGAAACCTGCAACCCTTTTGGAAGGATCCTCTATGAGAACTTTATTAAAAACATCAACTTCCTGCCATTCAGTTTTCCAAAGATCAACAGCCTTCACCCGTGTACGCAAAAAGTCAATCGACCCAATAGGTTTCCTAGATTTCAATCTCATGTTAGGTGGATTTTGAGGATCGTGTATTATCGGAAAAACTTCTGGAAATGAATGATACTTATCCTAAGACAATTTAAGAGCTAATTTCCTGCGAATATGGGAAGGAACTATATTACAGATAACCGGAAGCCATAGGGTAGCAGTTGAACTGATACATCCACTTATAACTCTCATAGAACAGTTCAACTGAGAATCAATCTTATTGACATGAGCACTATTCAACCACACTTAACAGCAATATTCTGCTGCTGAATATACTAAAGCTAAAGCAGTAGTTCGCAAAGTAAAGACTCCGGCGCCCCAACTAGATCCAGCTAGTTTATGTTGTATATTGTTTCTTGTTTTCAATTGCTGACATAATTTATCAATATGAAATATGAAAGTCAAAGAACGATCAAGCTTTACACCAAGATATGTTGGAGTGAAATTATGAATTAATAGTGATTGATTGAAGAATACTCTTAGTTACCTATCCTTCTCATGATTATTCAGATGAAAACAAGAAATCTCAGTTTTTGAAGAATTTGGACATAAACGCCATTTTTTGAAGAAAATGTTCAGAATTTCTAAGTCAGAAGTCAGTGTTTGCTAAATTGTTTCGAAGTCATAGTGTCGAAAAACCAAAGCAATATCATCAGCATAAATAAACTTTGTAGAGGAAGTTTCAGGGATGTCAGACATATATAAATTGAAGAGAAGAGGTGCAAGAACAGATCCCTGAGGTAGGCCAACATTGAGAGTGTAAAATCTACTGCTTTTATCAACGATAAAAACTCGAAGTCTTCTATCAGATAACATATTTTCAATCAACTTTACAATTTTTCCACATTGAACAACTTCAAAGCGTTTATAAACTAAACCATCCTTCCAAACTGTGTTTACTCTGAAATCCTGTCTCAATGAAAGTGGATAAACCTAAAACCTGATCAGAACAATTCCAGTTTTTTCGAAAACCTCCCTGAGAAGTGGACAGAGCTCTGTCAATGATTGGTTCTAACCTTGATAAAGACGTCTTTCTAAAATTTTGAAAGAAACAGAAAGTAAGCTGATAGGCCGATAACTACTAGGAAGTTCTGAATTTTTTCCAGGTTTGAGAATGGCAATAACTTTAGCATTCCTAAATTCAACGGGAATACTACCTGAGCTGAGTATGTCATTGTAAAAGGATAGTAATCACTTTTTAGTGTTATTTCCTAGATGTTTTAAAAATTCAGGGAAAATGCCATCAAATCCTGTAGCTTCAAGAACTTTAGTAGATTTTGTTGCAGATTTGAGCTCTTCTGCCTCAAAAGGATTCAATAAATCCTCAACCGTAATAGCATCCCTCCTCCTTTTATGTAAGTTTCGTTTCTTTCTATTCCTGTCATATCTACTATTCTTCACACTTTTAGAGACATTAACAAGCCTATATGCTACAGAATTCGGATTCATATTAGACGGAGTTTTTGAAACGGGATCATCATTGCCTAATTTCCTCAACAAATCCCAGGAACTTCTACTAGAATGACGAAAATCCATACCATTCATCAACTCATTCGATTTATTCTTTCTGCTATCATTCCAAGAACTAAGGAGTGCATCGGCTTTCTCTCTGGAAGGATTTTGGTGATAATCCTTATAAAAAACATTTGATTCCACTGACCACCCAGGTATATAATCCTTTCAAAAGCCTCTGGGGATATGTTTTTTATTTTCATTACACTTTGGAAAGGTTTTAATAGGAAAAAGTCGATGTGTATAGGAGGATTCATCAAACATATCGGGTGTTCTGTAAAAAACTTCTCTCGCTATAGCTCCTACAATTATTGATCGATTTCAATGAAACAAAACCGAACAGCATCTTGCATGATATTCTAACAGCCTGAAACATTATCATTGATCTGCGACGGAAACAACTGAAGTTGTCCTTCAACTTGGACTTTTTGAATGGTAACCCCATATTTAAATTTCCCAAAGTAACCTTACTCATTCGATTTTGAGTGCCTTTTGCTAAAGAACTACCACTTTAAACTTAGTATTTTCCGAGAAAAAATTTATTAACCCAAAATTTCGGAAGAGAACTCACATTTCTAATTCATCGATGTAATTCGTTGAATGGGTAATTGTTTGAGTTTGTGATAAAACTGTTGGTCCTAGAACGTGTTTTGGGTCATTATTTCAGTGCAAGTAATCCACATTATGCCGTATTTTGTGTAAAAGAGATTCAAAACGTAACAGAAGATTCTGATGAATCGTGAAGTAAGTTCTGTGGCGGAATACAATTGAACCTCTATAGGGATAGAGAAATACCCATGGAATTATAATGGATGTCATTCCCAATTATTAACGAGAAATTATGACAGATTTGGTTGGTGTCTGCCCGCTAGTTCTCATCATTGCTCTTTTAACATAGAATTAATATGTATCGACGAGAAACAAGTGAACTTAGACATGATGCGAGTTTACCTTCAATCTAACACAAATAGTGCTTTAGCATTTCGACTTTATTGGAAACTATTTCCAGAACGCTGTAAGTTTATGATACTCACGAAAACTTAAGAAAGTGGAGACATCTCTTTCAATAAACCGAAAACAAACGAAACTTAACTTATATCATAAAATTTTTCATAAAAATTGTTGAAATTTTCCTGTCATCTCCTGAATATGGCAGCCAAAAATCCGGAGCAGTCAAATCTGGGGAGCAGGCTGGCCACCTAACAGGACCATTTCTCTCTATCCATTGATCACCAAAATTAATCTTCAGCCAGTTCACACTAAAGGCTTGTGAGAAACAGCACTATCGTGTTAATAATTTTTCTTCGTTCTTCCGGAAGAAGATCATCGAATGAGAGTTTCATTTTAATTGTTCTGATTCAAGTTTCTTTGAATGAAAACTGGAGCCATCACGCGATTTGTGTAAATGGCGCACCAATTTGGTAAATGGCGCATGATGTGTAAATTGAACATCGAATCTACGCTGACAATTTTTGTTCATTATGTTATACGGATTCTGCTGCATCAAATATCTGAAATTATTTCTATTGAAAGGACGATTATTGTGAGAAGTACATTCATCAGATCAAATGGTTCTGAAAAAAGAATAATCCAAATGCATTCTATCTGTAAAAAAATCGAAAACTCGAGGCGTGTAACTCTTAGAGTTTGAACTTTTTATGAAACTTACGACTTAGTATTTATGTTTTCGTGAAACAGATTATACAGTGGTCGTCGACGTCCTGGTTCTTGCGGAAATTTGTCGAACAGATGTTTCTGGATTCGCTTGTACACTTATCAAGACATTCAATTCAGTTACTCAATAATTTCTTGAAATTTTTGAAAAAGGAAAGGTGGGCACGGGCAATTTTTCTCACGTCAGTCCTTCTTTGACCTTATAGGCCATGGATTTGTCATGTGCTACATTTTACTACCAGTATAAATCATTTATAACCAATCTAGGGACGACCCAATACTCAGACCTCCGCCGAAATTAAACCGGCAACTACCATGTTAAAGCGGAGTCTTCTCCCCACTGAGCCATGTATGTAGTTCTTTTTCATTAGCTTTCCTTTAGAAAGTTTACGTGAATCACATTTGCATAAGTTTTCTTCGGGTGTGGAAAACTTGTGGTGCTCTGGTTCATCACGATGTGGAAATCGTTTCCGACAGTGCCGAAATGCTCGAGCACTATTCGTGTTAAATCGAAAATAGGCCTGTTCCATCACTTGATTTTCGTCTACTGTACTTAGTTTGAAGTATTGAAGACGTAGTTTGAAGACTTTTTGACCCAAAATACAAAATGATATGAGTTAGCCGGACTGAAATGCTGACTAAAATACTTGCTACCACAGAAAAAGTATACCACGATTGCAAACAATGACCCACTCTATGAATTATATCGATGGATTGGAAATAAGAGTTTTCGATAATTTCTTTTTTCTCTGAAAATAGCGCGTTCTTTGCGATACTACTGTGAAGCTCGGCATTCTTTCGTTAATTTTGGTTTTTTCCAGGCCTACACTTTAATTTTTTAAAAATGTTAAAATTTATCAAATTAAAACAATGGACATTTTTCAAAGGTATCTACTTTTTACTATTTGTTCGTGAAATTGCCAAAATCATTAATCACTTCAAAATGATAAAATTTGAACGTAACCTGAGGGCTCACGATAGAAACAAGAGAGTTGTGGGTTAGTTCCGGTAGAATCGGAAGTGAAACAGTATTGATACTATTCTAATTCTTGAGAATATTCCCGAAAACTTCTGTGAAAAAATTTTTGTGAAGCTCGATCGCTGAAAAATTTTTACCCGAAACTCTACGCGGAGCACCCTGTAACTCAACATTTTCTCCTAATTACTTATATTGGAATTTAGGCTTTTGTACCTCTAAAGGAGAAAAGGAACCTATAAATGATCAAGTGTAGGGCTAGGCTCAGATTTGAAATTGGTACGGAATGCTCTGGTCGACTATGAAGCTATGAAAATCTCAAAGTTAAGTGCAATTCAATTATACCGTGGTATATGTTTCCTTCTGCGGCATATTTTGACATCGGCAGTGGAATCAAAACTAATAGGATACTTGACGTAGAAACATGAAATTTGTCAGTCCTGTAACACATCTATAGAAAAATAATAGACTGCAGATTTGTAGTTAGATTACAAAAAAACTGTTTTGCTCTAAAGGACTGATACAGAAACCTGGTTGCGCGAGTTTTACTCTCTCTCTGTGAGTTTTTTAAGTTCATTCGTAAATTCTACCTCTTATATTCCAGTTTATTCAACACGTAGGTCATGTCCTGCTGGTCTTAAACAATAGGTGTAGATGGATGTGTACCCAAGGCGTTATTCAATTTGGCACAATTTTCTTATTCTTTGTTCTACAAGGGTGGTCTAAAAAGTTTCCGAACTAACAAAGATACAAGATATTTTTTCTGAGTACTTTTTTAATTTTCAACATAATCTCTCTGTGATTATACACACGTTTCCTCGTCATGTTTCCATCTCTATAACCTGCCCAAATAGAACTCAGTATTTTTCTCTGCAAAATCGGTGTTTACGAAGATGTCTTTGTCCTCTGGGCGCAATTTTTAGATTAGGGGACAAGAAGAAGTCGCTGAGGATAGGTCTGGTGAGTAGGGCGGATGGTCAAGTATTTCAAACCGTGATTTGTAGATCTTAGCCATGGACGTCCCGAACGTTAATCGTCTCTCAAGCTCTTACGGCACTTTTAAATTCCGCTACCTAAAATTTCACTGTGGTAAATAATGGTGCAGAGTTCACATACACAGAGTCCAATTGATCTTTAACTTGCATGGGCTAGTTGCTTCTCGAAAACAAAAATTTATTGACAGCTCGATACTAGATTTTCTTCTATTTTCACAAAAATCCTCCCATTAACTCACTCAAAAGACTGTTCCATAAAAACTGCGAGTCTAAAATGGCTAAAACTCTGATGACTATTTGTCTACAGATAATGAAAATTCGTTAGCGTTTATTTACGAGTGAGAGTTCATCTTTACGTAGATGTAGGGAACTTTTGCAAATCATCCTCGTAAAACAAAATTAAATAGATTTCGAATAGTGTAGAAGTTCAGCAACATTGTTGTTTAAGACGTTTAGATGGGGATGACAGTTTTTCCATCTCCCTGTATTCTTCATCTATTTTTCTTTTCAGTATTGCCCCATGAAGTTCTCCTAACGATGTTTCGCCTATAATTTTCATATTATTTCCTACTCGCATCTTGAAAATTGGAATTATCACCTATATCTTCTAATCGTTCGGAATGTCATTTGCGTTCAGACATTTGTTAAAGATTTTTTTATAATATCTCCACTTCTTCAGCTGATGCATGCTTGATAAGTTAGATAGGTATGTCATCTGTTGCGTCGTGCTTATATTTTTCTAATTGCATTTCTTCCACTGTAAAGCACGGAATTATCTCTTTAGTTCCTGTTTTTTTTTCATCCTGGGACTTACGTAATAAAAAATTATAAGTTTACCCTAACAAACAACTAAATAACTTTCTATTCTAGAGAAAAACCAGCTTTATATACGAATTTGGTGACATATGTGACTAATCAAAATTCCATGTAGTATATGCAAATGTTAAATCTTCGATAAATATCTTGTTGTATATATATATTTTAAGATAAGTTTAAGATATTTTCTCTACCTCTTTCGGATTTTTATCTGCTGAGAAGTAGCTATTGTTGATATATGGGCCATTATTTGGATTATCTTTGGCAAGATATAAGCGAATTGTGGTCAAGCACTAACCGCTCGAACGAATTCTTGATATAAGCAGCTTTAACATTTGCGATTCCAGATAAGAAGACGGCGACGTGGGAACATGGAACCTTTAATAATTTTTGGCGTATCGAAGTTATACGAGGGGAAAGTGCATCTGAGAATTACTAAACTATAAGTGAACTATTAATTGAGATTGTATGATTAAAATACGAATAGAATTTGCTAACTAGATAATAAGTAAACATAAAGGCAGTTACTTCAATATATCGAAAACTTAGGATTTACATGAATCAATCTGGGGTGGTTCACGTATATAAGTTGTCATTGAAAACTGCTATAAAAATATCAACTGATCCTAGGTTTCCTACTTTTTGGAGCAAAGCGTAGAGTTTTCGAAAGGAAAGGAATAAAGTGGCCATTTCGGTTGCAGTGGTTAGCTAATGTTGAATTATCTTTATTTTTAACGCATGAAGTTTGATGTTCTTTATTTCTAATTTTGAAGAAACGACCAGTTTGTCTATATAGAGATTATTGCAGGCTGGACAAGGTAGGAGCGATAAGGATTCGTTTCGAGATCTGAATGCCATTTCAGTTTTTTCAGAGTTCTAAATGCCATTTTGGATTTTATTTTGGAGGGGTAATTTGGGACATTTTCGCTTATTTGTCCAAAATATAATAGAGGAATGAGTTTTTCAATATTTGTTAATAACTTGGCTGATACCTATATGTGATTGTTTTAGTTTCACAATTTCGCCAATTAAATCCTGGTCAAAGCCTTGTTTATGAGCTATAGTTTTAATGGTTCCAATTTCCTCTTCAAATTTTCTGATCATAAAGGCAACGGAAATGCTTTTCGTAACATTGATTTCCATGTCGAAATTTTATTTCAATGTGAAAATACATATATCTGTACTAATGGATTTTCCGAAGATGTTGTCGTTAATTTTGCCATTTGAATAGGAATTTACTGATCTAATCGATATTTCATGGTTTTCCTCTTTTTCGAATTTGAATTTTATTTTAAGATGGATATTGTTTATGAATTCGAGTGAATTATTGAATTGTCTATGTGTATGGTTCAGGCCAAAAACTTTTGATATCATTGAAAAGAAATTGAAACCATTGAAATTTTAGTTGGACAAATGGCTTAAGTCGTGACAAAATAGTGAAAGGAAAACAATTACATATAGCTCATAGACAAATATATCCAAATAGAAGTAACAACAAATCCGAAAAATTCATCCCTTCAACATATTTTCGACAGATAAGTAAAATAAACTTCTCAAATTGAAAACTAAAATCGTATTTAGACCTCAAAATAAATTGTCATCACCCTCATTTGAAGTTAAAAATGTCACAGACAATTTGAATAAATCAGTAGTTAATTCATAAGTTAGATTTACAGTTTATGACTTTAGGAAAGTGATAAATTTGTCCGCTCGTACCTGTTAGACAAATAAGTATATCATCGTCTTATCTATACCAAAAATTAATTCCAACTGGCAAGTTAGAAGTTGGGATTTTGTTGCTAGATACAAATATATTCATATATTTTTTCAATATGTTGAAAATAATTCAGCTGTTTGCATAGCTCCACTCGCAATATAAGAGGGTTGACATGTGATTGAAAATTTATTAATTCGGCTTCAAGAAGATGAGACATATCTGCAAAAAATTATATGGTCTGATGAAGCCAAGTTCAATGAAATTGGAATAACAAACAGGAGAAATCCACATTTTTGGTCCACAGAAAATCCACATTTCATTGAGCTTATTGATTTCCAAAATAAATTCAGCGTGAACGTTTTTGCAATTTTAATGAATGATTTGCTGGCTTATCACATTTATGGAGAAAATCTTAATGGACAATGGAAATTTTGAGAGGAACATTAGCAAAGTTTTTAGATGAATTACCCCTTAACATTCTGATGGATTGCTATTACCAAATGGATGGTGCACCAGCACATAAAACACGAGCTGTAGATCGGCAGCTAACAGAAATGTTCGAGGATAAATGGTGGGGTAATCAAGGACCAAATTTATGGCCTCAGCGTTCTCCGGACCTGACGCCCCCTTATTTATGGGGCAAAATCAAGAATGAAGTGTACTTATTACTGTAAGAAGTAAAGAAGAGTTACTAGAGCGCATTCATAATGCTTTTCATAATATTGATCATGAGTAAACTAGGAGGGCACCTCATCATGTTCGTATACGAGCTGTCAAGTGTATCGAGCAAAATGGGGCCCATAATGAACATTTATTCAGATCGTAAATTAGTTTTCTCCTATGATATTTGCTATCATTTATTCGTATTAATGTAATTATCTTCGATGATTGGTTTTCGCTTAGTTTGTAGAAAATTGCTTCTAATGCTTCGAAATTTTATTTTACTCATAGACGGTAAATTTGGAAATTGGTTATTGAATTGCCTGCAATTTCTACCCACTACTTTTTGACATTCTAAAATGAATTAAAAAAAAGATTAAATATATTTATAACCAGTGGTTTTATTCCAAATGTGTTGTATTTTTTGGATATTTTCAATCTGAAATGACGACAATTCTTATTGAAATATCAAATTCGAATGAACGAAGTGACAAGTACATTAATTGTAGGCACCTGTCAGGTGAGCGTAGCCAGTTCAGCTACTTGATTCAAATATTTCAAAGCATTCTCTGTTAGTTCTTGCAAAATCATCAAAGTTCAATATATTCCCTAATTATTTCGGATCTATAAGAGATGGGTATAGTACATGCTTATACAATTCCATCTGAAATTTGACGCTTCATCTGATGGCGATATAAAAATTGGCACGTGCAATTTGAAAAAATGGAGTTATCGCTGTTTGAAAAAGGCCAAATTGAAAAAATCAAACAAAACAACGCAATAAACATTTGACATGTGTATATTGCTTAAAAAATTCCTTGATCCTTCTTCTATCCAACCAAGCAAAAATTGTGTCTGTAGTGCAAAAGATCTACGAGCTACAATTTTTTTAAATGTTCCTCAAAAATCGAGTTTATAACAAGAATAATTAAATCTGTCAAAAGATTTGACAGATAAGTGCCAAGAACTTGGGTATTTTATGCCTTGCTCAAATGTCAGTTCTAGATGTATAATAAAAAAGCTAGATTGCCATTTGAAATAACAAAGTGATGACCCACTTCCGGTATAACCGGAAATTGGTATCACTTCGAAAATATTTCACTCCAATTGGAAATCGCTAGTTATGGCCGCGTATAAAATTTCAGCTTGATATTGTAATTGGAACTTAAAAAGTTTTTAACGGACGGTCCCGGTGGATATCCCTGTATATTATCCATAAGTCGAGAAATACGTTTATTTAATCTCAATTCGTAAGAGCATTATCTCTAAATAAGACAAAAATTATTTCATTTCGGCCGTAGACGTATTTACCCAACTTGGATTTCTGATTAAATGATCATTAAAAAACAACAATTGATGTTTTGAAAACAATATTTCATTCTTCGCGCGTATCAGAGTTCCAAAGTAACCAATTCTCCACCTCGCGGTGTAACATGGTACAATTGTGTGACGAAATTTAGGTTATTAGCATTTTTGAAGGTGACATTTGTTATTGTTTGTTATTTCCGCTTCACAAATAAGGAGTCGTGTTCTTTGAGATCATTTCGAGAGCGATCGCTCCATTTTTCGTGAATAGTGGAAAAAAGACAACCTATTTTATTTGTAATCATTACCACATAAATTATGTAAAAACGTGCTTAAATTTCGGTCGCTTTATTTGCATAGTAAATGATGCACCCATTCGTGGGCGTTCTCATGGATAATATTCCAATCAAGTATTATTAGAAAACGTTAAATAAAACTCGTAGCCTTTTAAAGAGATACTTGTATCCACATATGCATTCTCAACCATTTAAATGTATTGTCATCGAGTGCCTGGTACGTAAAATGTTTTGAAGCATTTTTAACCAATTTCAAATAATAACAATAATATAATAGTGAGTGGAATACGTGGGCCCATCTTGTGCGATTACCTCTACAACAGAGCCATGCAAGAAATGAAAGGTTGTTATTATTTCACACCAACTAAATTTTCCTTTATGGACATTTAACATGAAGGCTCCGCATTTCTGGAGTGCACTCTCATTAAGTTGAGTTTTTTCACGTCTAATTTGACGACGTACGTGTTTGAAAATGGAAAACACCTTTCAGGTGATTGGGTAAATGCCTGGGGCAGAAAATGACCGTATTAGTACTAAAGGTTATTGTGCCACAGTTCCACTTTTGTATTTTGCTAGATTCGGTGAAATAGCACATTTCTTATATAATAAATGATAACGTATTAAATCATGTGTTTTAATAACACTGTGCTAGTTCAAAATTCTAACACGCGGGAGACATAACTAGTAAACCTATATGGGCTACGCTGAATCCTGTGGTAACCACCGTTTTTGAAAGTTAGCTCTTGTTTAGGAGATATTCGCCTTTGAAGTGAGCTGATTTTAGTAGGGTTCGTTGCTTATGACTTCGGTACATTATATGCTTGTAATTCCGAAACCGTTCGGAATATCGCTTGACTGTCTTCGGCAAAGTTTTAGGTATTGTCATGGCCAACAACTTTTCTGAATATACCAACATAGAAAAACCTCATTCAAACACCGTTTCTTAACAAAATGTCCAAAAACTCCATTTCTTTGCCATTTTTTCGTTAATTTTCCTCTAAATAATAGAGAAATCAAAGGAATTTCGCTTTAAAATCTTTTAAAATCTCAAAATAAGAAAAGAAAACACATTTCCTATGGTTAAATCAAAAAATTTGAACGCACAATTATGATTTTAACTCAAATTTTATTTCAATTCCAACAATTTTCAACAAATAAACATATAAATTCATGTTCATTCTTCTTCTTCTCCATCTTCATTTTGCTGTGAATTCCAGCAAATGTCTCCTAATAAAGAATCAAGTTTTCTTTTCACTGTACCAGTGCTTAAGCCTAGCCATCACCTGATGAAACCGTTCACCATGCTCATCTGATTCACATGGTGATTGTTCGGCAAACTTGTCTGCATGGTAATGTAAAAATTTAATTTTCAGAGACATTTTTACACCGATGTTACGGAAAGCAACGAGCATATTTTCAACGTGTATGCGCCAGTTTTCGTCACGATGAATTCCAAGTACATTTTCGACGTTTCCTTTGACGCAATCCCAAGCAACGAGCTGCAAATTCGACAAACTGTTTCTAAATTGTTGGTCTCTCATCAAGCGTCGAATATCAGGTCCATTGAGTATGCCTGTAATAAAATAATTCAAAAAAATATGTGTTAAATATTGAATGAGTTAGGTTGATTGGTAGGTATATAGTTTCACACAAACCTTCTTTTATTTTCATTCCACTCAATCATGGGAAAATTCGCTTCAACTCATTGAATGCATTACCTTCAGGATCTAAGTCTTTGATGAAATTTTTAACAATCCCAAGCTTGATAGGCAGAGGTGGAAGCAACACTTTTTCGATTGGTACAAGTAAAATTTCAACGACAATTTCTCGACGCAATCTGAACCCTTGACTCATAGGCTAGCTTTTATTGGCATATTGGTCGCCGGCATATCGAGTATCCCATAAACATATAAAACACATGTTTTTCGTATATCCCGTCTGCAATCCTCGCAAAAGAGTTATCACCTTCAAATCTGCACAAATCTTCCACCGAAGATCTTCATATTTCACCAAATCAAGGATTTTTTCAATGATTCGTAATTTTCTTTCGTTTTTGTGCTGATGGCAATCAAGACACTGTTTTTTGAGTTTGTGACATGAAGCAAAACCGCCTTGAGACTACTTTTGGACGAATCGATGAAAAGACGCCAGTCTTCTGGTTTATACTCATGATGCATTTTTAATACCAATTCCTTAATATCAGTGCAGTACGCGAATGAATTGTCTTTGATGGATTTGAATAAAGCAGTGAACTGTCTATGACGGCCGATTGCTCCATATTTCACATCAGGTGCTAAGACTTTTTTTTTCAATTCCTGAGTCCAAATAATGGACTGACGTTGCGATAATTTCAATCGACGAATAATTTAATCCAGATCTTTTTGAGAAAGTTCGGCATGATTACATTGTGGAGATACATTTGATGGTACATAAACCGATGCAGACGTTTCGCCAATAGTATCAAAAGTAGATGGAATGTACTGTTCTGTCGGACTGGGTCTTTTCGGTATTGGAATGGATTCCGAATGTGGTAACGGCAACTGAACAAACCGAGTTCCTCTGAGTTCAACTTTACGTTTTTTAGCTCTATTCAATCCGACAATTTCATTAAAACAAGCAAAATAGTCTTCTGGATTATGCTCTTGAGGATTTGCCCAAATTACTGGAATGCCAAAAAGCATAGATTGGAATTCACCTGTAATAAAAATAGCTTCAATTGTTATAATTTTGAAATAAATGATAAATCATTTCATTTTACCTCTTTTCCATCCACTCAATCTTATGGCACAACCAGTACAAACGATTTTTGGAGCTCGGTTCACATCTTTGATTACAGTTTGGTTGAAATATTGTGTGTACGATTCAGAAATTTCTTCAGAAATTGAATGCTTGCTTGTCATTATAGTTAACTTTCCACAAATGTAGCAAAATTTATTAAATTTACTGCACGAATTCATTTTTGTGTAAACAAAGAAACTTCAACAAGAAATGTCAAATTAAGTAATATCAGAACTAAGACTATGAAAAATGGCACACAAATACATAGCAAAATACGTAGTAACATCAGTGACAATACTAATAAATACGTATTAACAGTGACATCTGTGAGAAATTTGAGTTAAAATCATGATTGTGCGTTTAAATTTTTTGATTCAACTATAGGAAATGTGTTTTCGTTTCTTATTTTAAGATTTTAAAGCGATATTCCCTCGATTTTTCTATTATTTAGACGAAAATTAACGAAAAAATGGCAAAGGAATGGAATTTTTTGGACATTTTGTTAAGAAACGGTGTTTGAATGAGGTTTTTCTATGCTGGTATATTCAGAAAAGTTGTTGGCCTTGAAAATAGCTAAAACTTTACCGAAGACAATAAAGGGATATTCCGAACGGTTTGGGAATTACAAGCATATAATGTACTGAAGTCATAAGCGACGAACCCTACTGAAATCAGCTAACTTCAAAGGCGAATATCTCCTAATCAAAAACGGTGATTACCACTGGATTCAGCGTACCCGATATAGGTTTACTAGGTATGTCTCCCGCGTGTTAGAATTTTGTAGTGTCATTTTCACGCACTGTGTTATCAGTTAAACGGAAAGACAGTTGATTGATATCGGTAAGAAATTCAGTTTTGTTTGAATTTTTCGTACACCCAAAACCGAATTTTGTTTTTTCCATTTTTTTTTAATTGTGAAATAATAAAAAGTATCATTTGGATGTGGATGAAGTAAATAGAGAGGTTGGAATGCTTGAGGGTAGAGCAACACAGTCAGAAGTGGCACAGACGGTGAGCACTAATAAAAGCGTTAGTGCCTGATTAATGAATGCTTGTTATAGGAAAACAGTGTCAGAGAACGACATGGAACAAGACGTCGTGTTACGATAGTTTCATTGAACTGTTTTTTCCAAGAAACGGCCTGTCAGATTCCCTGTACGCATTGAATTGCGCAGTCAGTTGAATCAAACTCATAACCTGAATATTTTAAGAACTGTTGCCAATGAAAAATTGCATAAATCCCTTAGAATTGTTTCAAAATCTTGTGGAACTGGGATCTGACGCCTTGTCGATTATTTCATTCTCAGATGAACTCCGGTTTGAACTACACTCAGGCTGGAACGACTGTGAAGACAACCTGGTAACGGGCTTAGAGAGGTCCAGGATGTTTACCGCTACAGAAGAGGTACTGTAATGGTTTGGGGTGGAATTACTTTCTATCATAGAACTAAGCTCGTTTCGGGTAACAACTCTCTGAATGCAAACTTCTGACTGTGCTGCCATATGCTGCAGTAATTTGGAAAAATTTTCTTTTCATGCATGATGATCTTTTCCCCAAACTGCACAACGATGGATTTCTTGAATCTGCATGAATCAATGTTTTATCTTGGCCTGCTTAGTCGCCTACCTGAATCCGACTGAGTATTCTTGGGACACTTTGCAAAGAGGCGTAGTACAAGGTCAGCATGATTTGCAAAAGCGACAACAATTGTTCAATGCTCTCAAATGAGCTTGTTACACTTTCCCCCAATAATATCTCTCTGATTTAATTAGAGGTGTATTGTTGAAATCAATTGAAAAGAAGGTCGTTTTCTCTGATACAGTCAGCTTAGAATTCATTCAATGGAAATTTTCTTTTTCAATAATTTCAAAAAGAGAACTGATGTAATTTTGATTTTTTTTGTTTTGGTGATAATTTATGCATACTTGAAACTTACAGTTACTTTCTCATCACTCATTACAAGTAGTTCAAGAACCAACAAACAACAACTTACTTAACACTTTTTCCATGTATGTAATCTTCTGAATGGCTTTTCCTAAATTCTGGTAATAGTTGTTACTGAAGACCTAAATATATTGTTACTCATGTGATAATATCAAAACGATATTTTACATTTGTTGTGGTAAATTAATTTATATTTATGTATTTAATTTGGTGGACTTGTGAGAAACTGTTATTTGGAAAGAGTAAAAATTGAAAAACTCCGGCCTAAATACATAATAACCCTTAAAGTGGCAAAACTTTTTGTTGAATTGTGAGAATCAACGAAAAATATTGAAACTAAAATTAAGTTGTGCCAAAATATATAAAAATAATATAATAAATAGCTGCCAGAATATATATATATATATATATATATATCTTTATATATATATGGGACAAATATCTTCCGCGATAAACTTCGCGAGGAATCTACATATGTAAACTAGTTATTTTAGTTTACATATGTAGACTCCTCGCGAAGTTTATCGCGGAAGATATTTGTCCCACCAAATATTTACCGACGGGAGGTTTATCTCGGAAACAGAGGAAAAGAGCACTATTCCAGCGGGATTATTTCGCTCGTTTTCTACCGTTGATGTGATTCACGGAACGGCGAAATATGTCTTCCAATGTTTGGAATTTTTAACGTGTCAGTCCATAGAGGGCGACTTTCATACTTATGTACGAGGTGCGTCCTTTCTGGAATTGATAGGGTACCCCGATGTAGCTTGGTAGGATGCTGAGAAGCGATAGGCGACACTGATGAGCTCCTAGTAAGGGCGAAACTGCCGCTTCGTTTCTCGGCATCCTGCTTAGTTGCACTATTGTGGCGCTTGGGGGCTGCGTGCATGTAATTTTGAATAATTCGTCTTGTCTCAAGTTTACTTATATATATATATATATATATATATATATATATATATATATATATATATATATATACATATATTCTAGCTATTTTATCTTGATTATTTTTATATATTTTGGCACACATATTGTAAAATTAAGTTGTACCAGAATATATAAAAATAATCAAGATGATAATAGCTGCCAGATATATATATATATATATATATATATATATATATATATATATATATATATATATATATATATATATATATATATATATATATATATATATGATTCATTTTACCGAAGAAAATTATCATTCATTCGAAGAGTCACTGACTTATCGAACTTACCTCGTACACTCTACTATTTTTTTCTTATATATATATATATATATATATATATATATATATATATATATATATATATATATATATATATATATATATTTATTTATAAATATAGTCTCATTGTTTTCTAATACGATTCGAAATGTTCCCGAAAAATATTACATTCTCCGCCCGAGTCCTAGAAAGCTACCGCCTCATAATTCACGAAAGCATGCAGCGTCGAGAGAATCTCAGTTAAAATAATGGTCGTGTCGTTCTCTTTGTTAACATGCTTGTTCTTTTCCAGGTAAGCCGACTGGACCTTATCTTCGACCAGTTTTAGAGGCCTTTGATCATATCGCCTTCTTCGAAGGATGCAGATGACTTTGAACAATCACCTCGCTATTGGTATGAGATACAAATTGTATAGATGTCAAAAATGTTCAATTTTAAAAGCATTCCAATTGTTTAGATGTGTTGTAGATAAATTAACAGTTGATTGAACAAACATTTTGCAGAATGTCTCGATAAATCTAGCTACATTAGAATTGTTTAAAAAATTTTGTATTCGAACTACATGGTTTGTTCAAAACATGACGCAACTCAACGCAAGAGCCTAATACACTGATTCAAGTAATTATCGCAGTACTTATAGTTTGTAACTATTGAGAGTATCAATTTTTTATCGGGTTTTGCCTGCACTACATGTTGTGAGGATAAAATAAGTAGGGGAAAGTGGATAATACTGCGTCTACAGAAGAATTTAATGAAAGAATCTAAAAATTGATTCTTGAGAAGGATCTGGTCAAAACAATAATTGGTTCCTTGATCAAAAAGATATTTCAACCTATCAAATCAGCGATTCACGTCGATCTGTTGAAGACCAAAGTTCAAACACATAACCTCGAAGAGTTGCAAATGTGCTGCATGTAAATTCATGGATCTCTTTTTCATTGAATCCCATATGTGCTCAATCTCTTTGCGGAGACAACCTCCATACATCAATTTCGGCATCTAGATAACTTGTCTCCTCTATACTACGGCACTATGGGGTCTGGTACTAATATTATACATAAAAAGAGAATCTTGACTACTTTGAGGGACAAAAGGCACTGAATATTTTTCCAAAAATCGCTTTCGCATTCTGGAAACTCTAATTCACCGCAGAAAGGAACTGTTTTTGCAATGTTGCACTTGGCAAACTGTTCGTCACACTCTAAAAACATTGGTGCGATGATCGTTAATGAATAAGAAGTATGTCAATTAAGTTCGTGGAAGTTGGCAATGCTGAGGCGGTTGGTAACTCTGCAGCGTTCGCATTGGTTTCATTCTAAGCAGAATTCATTTCTGCGTCAGCTTGTGCAAGTTTCGTGTTGATTGGTTGTATACTTCGTGTTTTATCGTCCTTTGAACATCGACCTTTTTTGACCCACCTTCGTGAAGATGAGTGGTAAAATAACTGAGCAAAGAATAGTGATTACATTTTTGGTGAAACGCGGCGAAACTTGCGTGGAAATTATGAAACAATTAATCGACGTGTATAAGGAAGATTGTGTGAAAAAATCAGCTGTCTACGATTGGGCAAAGCAGTTCATCAGCTTAGTTTTTCTGACATTTATATTTATGCCATAGTTACGGCTGGCCTCTTGCACCTCATCCAGAAGTCGTTGCAGCCCTTCTGCTGATGACGCAATTAGGACAGTGTCGTCAGCATATCTTAAATTGTTAATCAATTGCCTGTTAACAGATATCCCATCAGTCACAGCTTCAAGAGCATCCCCAATCATGCTCATCCCAATGGAAGTATTTTCGAGCAAAGTGCAGTCGAACGTGCTGACGCTCCGCTGTGAGCTCAGGACTTGAGGCAAGTCTTCTGGGATGAAGGTTATGTTCTGCGATATAAACAAATTTCATGCGTGATGATGTGTTGAGTTTTATCCTAGTCCCTGGATCACGTGAGAAATCATCGCAAAATTAAGTCTTTGTCCTATTTCACGATATCTCAAATGCCCGCGTGACAACATCATGGCTTGGACACATTTATCAAGGTTAAGAAGTCTTGTATAACATTCCATTAACGAAGAATCAGTGATATTGCAACCATACAACTTCAAAGAACGAGTTCTGCGAATCATCGAAATGATCAGAACAGTTAAATACAATGAAAGGAAGAAATGGAGATGAAATGAAGGAAATCATCTGTTGTGCATACTCTAGTGGAATTCAATTGTTATAAGGGGGTGCGATAATGTCTTGTAGTAGTGTATATTGAGTATTCCACGCTGTTAGAATTCTGCATGCACTGGTGATGCATTGAAAAATATATCATCTAACATACCTACGAGTTGAAAAATGCTACTTTAATCATCATAATTAATCCTAATTAATTCTTTTAACATGTCCATAAGCACTGTTCCAAATCAACAACCTCACAAACATCGCTTATAATTAATGCTAGACATTCCAATGAGAAACAAATGATTCTTATCGAAAAGATTTATTGTATTAAAATGAAAATAACAACTGAACATGTAATAAGTATGATGAATATTAATATAAACTAATAATAATAAAATCTGCCTTCGATATTTCATGTGAAGGAAATAAATGAAGAAAAATTGTAGCAGAACTGCATTTTAGAAAAGCAGATTGATGTAGATGTTCCACATTCACACACCAACAAAATGCCTTGAGGGACAACTGGGACTGCTTTAGAAGGATGGTTTCCGCATGTATGGTACTGGTCTGAAGATGAATACTGGAGAAGAAACCAGAGATCTAAGTGAGTACAATTTAATTTCTTTTTCGAGTGCTACGAGGGTTGCTATTCATATTCGAGCCTAATAATGAAAATTCAGTGATTTATTACAATGGGTTTATTGTACTTAAGTCCTTTTTGATGCGCTCGAACTATTTTTCGTAAAACTTCTCCCACCCCGAATAAGGTAATTTCTAAATATGGTTTTTGAATACATCAATGGCTTCTCGGAAGCTGAAAAACGTTGGCCACATAATTTATCTTGATATACCGAAGTGTAAAGAAGGAAAATTAGGACTGTACGGGAGATAACCCATCAATTCGACGTCTTGGCCAGTTAAATAGGTAATTGTTTAAGCCGATCTGTGAGAGCTTACATTGGTACAATGAAAAATAATCCTTAATTCTTTCAGAATTCACTTTTCCACGTTGCCCTAATGGCACGGTTGCCATATGTCCTGTTATTCCTGAAAATTTTTGTCGGATTTGGTTCGTTTTGGAAGACCCACATGGTGAGTTGCTATTGCGCTTTTAGCTTATACGTATAGATCCAAGATTCATGATCATCATGTGACAAGAGCATCTTTTTGAGTAATTGTCCAATGATGTTGGATCCAAGGCGAACTAGTCCTGGTAAATTTTCATGAAATATGTTATTGATGGTTGTCATACGAATCACTCAATTTCACGATAAGTCACATGGCGATTTTGCAATATCAGTTCGCGCACATCATAAATGTTTTCTTCACGCCAACTGATTTTGGACGACCATCACGGCTTTTGTTCCGAACGAACTGCGGCCATGATCAAATTCATTGTACCAGCGTTTCATAATGGCCAAGTATGGGATTCATCGTCAAAAATGGTAGTAAGTCGATGGATTCACTGCAGACTTGATAATCCAAGTCTGAATTCGTGAAAAGGGATGGTTCGATAATGTTAACGAATTAGTTCCGTTTTCTTGCTGCAACAAAATTTTCAAGTCAGTATAAACAACTGAAATTGTGATTGGATAACAAAATTTTCTGAGGAAGTTTATGGTTAAAACCCTTAGTGTTGCGAAGGTTCAAAATATGAATAGCAACTCTTTTTTTCATAAGTTCAGGATGGTCCATTTCCGATGTTTTAGTACGGCAACTAGGTGAAATGTTATAATTAGTGAAAATTGCCCCCTCTACTCTCGATCTCTTTATCAGGGGCCAGATTATTTAGTAAGAGTGTTCTCTTTTTCAGAATATATTACTTATGTAGTTATATTTTGGTCCTGCCAAAGAACCTGGTTGTTTCTCTGGTTTGATTATATGCAGACCATAGTAATTATCTGTCCTACTAGATGTTGACAATCACTTTGTTTTTCATGAAAATCTGATTCTTACTTCTGAATGCAATTTTAAATGAAAACAACTTTTTCTGAAATTCCAAATTTCCCTTAGGTTAGATTAGGTTAGATGACGCATTGACCATATTCCATTTATAATGATTATAAGAAGTAGAAGGAAGTATATTATAATAAAGTAAACGAAAACAAAAAAATCACAATACGGAAATCTTCAACAAAAAGAATGAAAACTTCTATCGGTCTCAAATGTGGAGAAACTATTTTAACGTAAGTATTGAAAAGTGTGGCAATTGTTGGGTTAGGTTAGGTTAGATTTCACAATACGGAAATCTTCAACAAAAACAATGAAAACTTCTATCGGTCTCAAATGTGGAGAAACTATTCTAACGTAAGTATTGAAAAGTGTGGCAATTGTTGGGAATGCTTGAGTTACATTGCCAAAAAATAATGCGTAATTGGAAATACGAATTTTGGTAAGGAAAGCAACACATTCTGTAAAATTCTGTGAGTGTTTTCTTGGATGCTACTTCTCAACTTTACGGCTATACTATTCATATCTTATGAATTTTGTTAATCGCTTCGAGAGTAGTTGTCTATCTTCTGTTGATATTGGGCTTTGCTTGAACTGCATCTAATTGAACTTTGATTTCTTTCAGTGCTGGGTCTTTCACATGCATTTGATAGCTGCTCCCAAATAACTTTTTCATTTTCTAAACAAAAATTGTTCAATATAACTGACTTATTGAACGAACCTCTCAGATAAAAGTTTGTGGAACATTTCGATGCCTTCTTAGGGAAAGATTTATTGACTCCAGTTTCCGCAAGTACTTTTTAATGGTACCATTATCTTTCCTTAGTATATTCTTTTCACTCCTGAAGACATAGTCACTGGAAAGAACCATATCTGACAAACAAGGAGAATGTGGAGTAATTCAATAGTAGATCTGTCAAATTTTACTATTGTTGTGATCGACCAAAGTATTTATGTATTCAACTATTATATTTGAAACATCAAATCACTTTTTCGCCATTCGCCTCCCAAATTCTTTCGGAAACTAATAGTAAACTATTTCAAAAGCATTCGTAAACAAGTTCAATTAACTTTGTAATAGTAGAAGATCATTTCACTTGTTCTTTGGACAAATCCATGTTTCGTTAATAAATAGTCGTTGTCACGTTCAGTTTGTGGGAGCAGCGACTCAACGGAAGTCAGACTTTTACTCATGAAAGATGTGGGTTTTTCATATTGCAATGGTACTGGCTCGTAATCCTAGTATATTGCGTAGCCCTCGTATATTTTAAAACTAAAACTAAAAAGAAGAAGTGATTGTCAAACTCTAAGACTACATATGAATACTATGGTCTGAATTTAATCAAACCATTGAAATAATTATGGTCTTGTTCAGTCCTAGAACAACATGAATTGATGAACAGTCATCGAATGAATGAGATTGAGAAAATTCCAGGGTTTTCTTGAAAAATGGTACTGAATGCGAAAATTGACTCCATGTGTTTTATAGTTTTGAAAAGTAAGAAAATACTGCATCAAATGAATGTTAAGTCGCCTATGTTTCGTGTTTAGAAAAAGTTTGTTTGAATTATAATTCGAAAATTATTGAGACTAAAACTTTTTTCCATACAATTTTTATGCTACTTTGATAATAATAATCTTAATAATTTTTTTGACCTATTATATTTCACCTAGCTGCAGGAACTAAACTATCGAAATTTTTCTACGCTGTAGACTGTGCACGAAAATGGACAATTGGGATAATTGTGCACAGTGTATAATAAAATCTGTAGACAAGATTGAATGGTATTCACCAATTCGTTTTTGGTAACCCCGTTTTCTCCAACAAATATTTAAATGGCACATTTTCAAAATAATGTTATCTTATCATATTCCGAATTTAGAATTTCAAATAAGTTTTATGTATACAAAACCGTTACAGTGGATTTTCGCAAACACATAGGTTATTGTAATAAACTTATATTGATAAGAGTTCTCGTTTACATTTTAAATACCTACTCATACTTGGAGTTTATTGGCTTGATTTCATTTTGTGTATTGAAATTCGTACCTGCGTTATGAATTGATTACAGGTCGCGTTCGAATGTTTTGAGTGCACTACTGCCTAGTATTGTTTTGTGTTATAGCCTGATTTTATCTACGTCGTTAAAATATTGGAATTTATACATTATTCGATTCAGTATATATGCAATACGTGAATAAAAGACGATTTATGTTGGGAATATTCTAGGAATTTTGTAATCATTCTGGTGAAATTATGTCTAAGCTTTCAACCAGCCTAATTAAAAGAAAATCGTTCAATTGATTCTTGGGAATCTTCCAAAAATGATTACTGTTCGTACAAACCTTTTAAAATTTTGATGATATACAGGTTGTTTGCGTTAAAGGGCCCATAAGACGTATCGGGGGAGCGGGTTCATCGATCAATTGGTTTCAGAGCATAACCTCTTTCGATTATGCCGGACATCGACTAACTCTATTCTGCTATTTCAAATGGCATGGTGTACTTTTTAATTGTTTTCATTAAGCGACTTCCTTGCTCAAGCGTCTTCTGTTGAAACTCGTCTTCTATAAAATTAACCACCATGCTATGATTTTTTTAATAAAACTTTCGGAATTATATTGTCATCTTCTTCGCCTTAAAAAATTTGGGCACGATTATTATTATTTTTTTTTGATTAAGGAGAAAAATGTTATGTTTGAAGTTAACCAACTGTTCGATGCTATTTTATATACGGGGTTATCAAAAAAAACTTGTCACCTCAATAAAAAAAAAAACAGATTTTTCAAATACGAGTACCTATTTTTCTCACTTTATTAGGACCGTATTTTGAATTAGTATTGATTGGTATTAGGTTTTCCTATGCCTGAGATGGCTCGTTTTCATTTTATTTGCCTGCAGTTCCTTTGTAAAGTTAAATCATTTGGTTGTGTAACACAGAAACAGACAGAGTGGATTTAATTTCGATGATAATTTGTATATTTCACCATGTTCTATGCAAGGATCTATAAATTGTGTGGCATTTGGAAATTCGTTCCTGTATAGTTTTTCTTGGTAAATAAAGTAGAGAATGAATACTCAAAAGAGGATATTGTGACTTTATTCAGCATTCATGGTCAATGGCAAATAAAAAGTCGAACTTGCAGAACTTTTGATGAAGAGTAAAAAAAATTGCAGAAAATATCTTACGAAAAAATTGAATCATGAAACAAAATGTCTCTGATTTATGAAAAATAAAATCTTGAAAGAATTCTGGATTTCTTGAATGTGAAGCATATTTCCTGATAAGCATATGCTTATCAGGATATGCGAACAATTTGAGAAATTACTTTACGTTTTTTTCTGTAGTGACTACTTCATTTGGACGTTAGGAATGTTCATCATCATCGCTTTCAGTACTGCTAGTATGAAAATCATGAAACTGACGTTCCACGTCAGTTTTATTGAGTAGATTGAGTATGGTCCAGATAAGAACACAAGACAAATATATATATATATATATATATATATATATATATATATATATATATATATATATATATATATATATATATATATTTTGGCAATCAAAAGAATTGATGAATCAATGCACGAACATCGTTGTGTGACATTGCGTAATTTTTTGAATCCTTTTTTTTCAATTAACGAAGGAAGGATCTTTTGAAGCATTACAAATACCTAAATAGTCAAAATGGCTGAAATTTTGACAACTGACCTCTGATAGCTAAAAATACCTTAGATACTGGCGCTATATATATTCAGCCCCGTCACTTTTGAACCCCATATATTGCTTTCCAAAGTTGAATTTCTTGTTATATCCATAGGAAAGTGTTGTATCATTTTTCTGATATCTTTGAGAAGAAACATTATCTCCAAGAATATAATCTCTCAATTTTCAACGGTAAGATGAAATAATTTTTGCACATCTCAAACATTCTGAAAATAATATTTAACATATTTTTCCCATTATATATTTTTATTACAGATTTCTTTTTATTACCGTAATATAAGAGGGCAACATATCTAGATAGACTAGGAATATGAGATGAAATATAGATAAATGCATAATTATTTATGTGAATTATAAATGTAAAATTCCTGTTCGTCAGTTATTCCGCCGATTTTATTTCGAAGTTTGATAAGGATAGTAATAAATTAATATTTAAATAATAGTTTTCTCAATAATGGTTTTTATTCGACTTGGTTATAAATTTATTTCTCAGAATTGTTTTATCCTTCATCATCTGAATTGCATTATTACTTTTTAGTGCTTTTACAACTGAACGACGGATGTTGCCAAATTTAAATATATTTCCAGATTTCTCCCGATTTCTTTCACAATTCCGTGCCAAATTCGATCGAGTTGATACAAATTTCTTATTCTATCAATTCAAGGAAACGAAGTAGATATTTCGTTCAACTAATTAGCATGAACTTTCATTGTGCAAAGCCTATGCCTATTAAGAATTGGGAATGTTTTTGGTACTCCCTTCGCACGTGTTTACGAGAGGTTCCAAAAAAAGATTAAAAATCCAACCAAACAGAATATTATTCAATGGCGAGAGGTTACGCATGAACGCAGACGAAAATAATAAGCGACATTATGAGATCTTGACCAATCAGTGTCAAAGTGGTGGGTTAGTGAAAAAATGTTGAATGTAGCCAAAAAACTGAATAGAATAGATATGGGCAAATATCCCTCAAAATTGCATGAATAATTCTGGGTACAGAGATTTTTCTATCAAATCCCTAAGTTTAGGTGACGTATCATTTTCTGTTTGCAATAAATTACCAACATAACCTACTGCTGACGATTTTTAAAAACCATGCTGTTTTGAACTGAATGAATCACCATCAGTATCTTCTACAATGATGGCCGACGAGCGCCAAAAAGAATGCCCATTTTATTGTTTTGAATCAAGAAAATCTAGATAACTCATTGTAATTTTGGGTTTTTTTGCAAACTTCCTCAATGCCAAGTGTCCCTCTTGTACACCTTTCATTTTGAAAATTAATAAATAATGATGATTGTTCCATACTTTGTGGATGCATATATTTTCTGCAGCATATTAATTCTCTGGAAAGATAGAGGAACGTAGTCCGAACGTAGCTTCGTTACGGACCTACAGGGTGTTGAAATTTCCAGAAAAAAATTGGCTTTATCTTCAAAACTCCTGCAGTTTTTGAATTACTTGAACTGTATGTTATTCGCCAAATAAACAAAAATAATAGAAATACTCCATAAGTATGTCCAAAATTTGCTTTTATTTTGATAACTCGTCTTCTGAGACTCACTCAATTTATACTTATTCAATTTCAAACTAAAAAAAAGAACAATTAAAATCTAAATAAATTGATGGAAGTGCAAGAATACAGGCAAGAATACAGGCCTCTGTCCTTCTTCGCATATTATCACGCACTCTTTGAAATATTCCTGGGGTATTTCTTATCGTGTCACAAGAGGTTACTATTCGATTTCTCAATTCTTCTACAGTGTTCACTGGAATGATATAAACTAGACTTTTGAGATCCTCATAAGAAAAAGTCTAAACTATTTAAGTGTGGGGACCTAGGAGGGCATTGTTCTGGCCCACCCCGACCTATTCATCGGTTGTTGAATGAATTATTCAAGAATTCCCTAGCTTCTCCACTGAAATGTGCTGGTGCCCCGTCATTCATGAACCACATTATGTTTCTCACCAAAAGTGGCACATTCTCGAGCTATAAAGGTAACTCCTCCTCAAGAAATTACTGATGAACAGGACCGTTTAGTTAATAAAAAAAATAAACCAATCAAATAATTTCCAATTATTCCGACCCAGACATTTAGTGAGAATTGTTCTTGATGATGAGATTCTTCAATCAAATGAGGGTATTCCGTAGCCCAATAATGATTATTGTGAAAATTTGTGATAGCAGTTCTCGGAAACATACCATCGGCAGAAATTCAGTCTTGAAGGAATATCTATAGGAAGTACAGTATGGACGCATTGAATAATAAACGGGTAGAATAAAAAGACGTGGAGAATCCTCCGAACTAGAACATGTGAAATATTCAACTGATTTCTAATTTTTCTTGTACTCACACGAGGATTCAAATCAATACAATTCAAAACTGCTTCCTCAATATCTGGAGTACTCATAGTTTGAATTGCACCTTTTAAATGATTATTTGCAGTAAGAGTACCAGTTCCCCTCAACTCCCCAGATGTTTGAAATTTTCGCCTGTATGGTGTTACTCGATTTGGAAAGCGCCTAGTTTCTGTTGTGTTTCCGTCAGCCAGACCGTACATGTAATGGATATCAGCCAATTCGGCGTTAGTAAAATTAGCCATTTTTTCTTACAACAATAATTTCAAAGGTCTCAAAACTAATCATTAATTTGAAAAACAATTCGAGCAGACACTGGTTCAACTTTAGCAGCTGTGAAAATAAATAAATAAATAAAAAAATCAAAGCTTTCTAGTCATTTTTTTAATTAGAAGTGCTTTCATTTCAGCGAATGCATACAATCGTTTAATAATTTTTTGCTCTAGAATGGTCGGAGATAAGAAAAGTATCAAATAAGTTATCGAATGAGTATAAGTTGAGTCTCAGAAGACGAGCTACCAAAATAAAAGCAAATTTTGGGCATACCTATCGAGTATTTCTATTATTTTATTTTATTTAGCCAATAACATACAATTCAAATAATTCAAATTCAATAATATTTCACTAGGAAACGGTTGAAGATACGAAAAAATTACAAGTGTCAAAAAAGTTTTTAAATTGAACGAAGATGACGCAGATCAGTGGCGTACTGCAAAAAAGTTTGAGAGGGCAAAAGAAGACATGGCTCCGGAAAAGAAAACACCTTGTAGATTCTAGTTGAAATTTAGGACGTGTAATGATGGAGGCTATAAAGAATGGCTTGCATTCCAAATTTGATCTGAATATCTCAAAAACTGCATGAGTTTTGAAGAAAAAACCAACTATTTCCGGAAATTTCAACACCCTGTAGCTCCGTCATGAATCTTTTGCGGACCTATGTTTATATGAACATTTTTCCTTGAAATTACACGTAGATTTACCCCCAAAGTTGTGACATACTATTATGTATCACCCTGTATTTTCTGCAGCATATTAATTCTCTGGCAATATAAAGGAACGCAGTTTCTTTGTTTTTGAAAAAGATATTTTAAATATTGATACTAATCCAGTATTCTTGAAATACTCTAATTTTTATGTTGTATAGTTCTTGTTTTCTACAGCATTTCTACTGAAAATAAAGAAGTAGTATTGTTATTTCAAATTCATTTTTAATTGTTGAGTTACATATATCTCGTCCAGAAATATTTTCGTCGGGTGCATTTTTCAGGAATCACTTAATTACTTTTGGAGCTATGCGTACTGCTTAATTATCATCAGTTTAATGAAAAGATATATGAACAACCAAGCGGTCTTACGATGGAATTAGCTCTTAGCTTGTAAAAGATATATACCTATCCAGCATATAAAACAAAGTATTATATTTCAGCTTAACTGTGAGAATTCATTGCTGGTATAGATACGTCGATGACCTACTTATTAGTCTAAACCAGGGCTTCTTAAACTTTTGTCATTCACGACCCCATTTATGATAGCGAGTTTCTTGACTGCCCCATACAAAAAACAAATTCGCGTGTCTAGACGCTGCAAGTCCACTGTATTCCGCCAACTCTAGTGATGTTATAAAATATATATATATATATATATATATATATATATATATATATATATATATATATATATATATATATATATATATATATATATATATATATATAGTTTAAGAAACCCTTTCTAAACTGAACACCTAGACTATTTAATCATTCTCTAGAATTCATGAACTGTATCCATTCAAAAATAATATATAAATGCGGAAGACGGGATAAACCATCAAATATCATTTTTAAATGTCAATCTCTTTCCCAAATAACAAAATTAAATTCAACATCCTACTAGCACAGATATACAGGATATCCCTATTAGACGTTTATGGAGAACTTATAATGCTTTCGGTCCGAAACTCTATTTCTAAAATATTTTCAACTCAATGGCACTTCCGGTTTCACAGGAAGTATAACTTTGTTATTTAATATAGAACACCCTGTATGTTGATGACAGGTTCGATAACACTTATTATTCCAAATACGAAAACACCTAACACATAAATCTAGCTTATTTCGTTCTTGAAACATTTCAGTTTTACTTGAAAATTATCAATTTTTCGTTTTCGAAATAATTGATATAGCCTGAGAAGGGCGTGAGATACTGAAACAGCGAAAGGTGTTTGGCAAATAAGAAACCATGCGGGACATAACCCAACTACGACTGAATCTCAGTCAGTATACAGGCTGCTCTTTTTCCGCCTCACATTTTGAAACGAAGAAACATCGAAAACTAGGTTTTTACAAATCGTAAACCATATTTTTTTCAGTTCATTAGATTCGTCGTGAAAAACTAAATGAAGTTCCTCATACATACCCTGTACTTGAGATTTCAAGTTATGGCGAAAAAACGAATTTTATGAACCTACTTGAAGTTGGCGAAGGCCTGCACGTGCATAGATATATCCCAGAGCATAGATAGGCTTCTGAGCATAGATAACAAATTATTATTGTTTCAACTGTCAGTCGAATTAATTCGAACAGAATGGCTAGCTACATAAATGAGCAAATACTAAATTTATTTTTCATTCATGGAGTTAAGAGGCGGAATGTGAGTAGAACTTGTAGGAGATTTAACGAATTATACCCAAATATGCAAACATGAGTATGTTAGGAAAATTTTCAAACTTTTCATTGAAGTTGTTCTCACTGTACAATGCATTCCATGACTCCTTTGACAATAGATTGGCAAATCGTTTTTTATTTTCTACAGAGAATATCCTCCACAGTATAGTTGCTTCTGCGTGAATATCATTTTGATTTACCGATAAGTACCTTATTATGGCTGGCGCATGGTCATCGAAAACGGTATGATGGAAGGTTCTTATAATGTGGTACATTAGACAATTTTTTTTCTAATGGTACACTCTGAATGTTGTTGTAGACTTGTCCAGAGGAATTGGTGTCTGTAATTTAGGTTAAATTACTGTAAGATTATCGTGAAGCACCGAGAAGAAATGGCAGGTGTAAATGTAATCGTAAACGAAAAAGCTAGGAAGGAACATAAAACAAGATCTCCCATTTTTCATAAAAAAATTCTACATATTAAAGTAGTTACATAAATACAAGTTATATAGAATTGGATAATTATCTTTTAGATATTAATTTCAAATTCCAACATAAGTCAAAGACACAATTAAAAATTGATTAATCCATTCCGGCATTTCTGTATGTCGAAAAAACATAACCCACAATTATTCCTATTAACTAACCAAGTCTTCCTTTATTCTTACCGCCATTTCATGCGGGTATACGGCTCGGTCACGTCGATCCCCGATAAAGAACCAGACCGAAGTTAGTTTCCACCCCCGCCGCCTCTGCTTAGGGGCATCCCCTCGCTCTTTGGCCGCTTTATCTCGACAATCGGTCACGATCGAGAGAAGCGCGTGATTGTGCCCATGGTCATAGACTGAGAGAAGAATTCGCAGCTCTGTGTGAATTCAAACGTTATTCGATCTTTGTATACGCAGTGCGAAATGAAAAATTGTCTATGAACTGGTGATACTTTAACGATTTCGAAAAATAATTATACAGACGTCATTCTTCAGCTGAAATAAGGAAGATTTGTAAAATAACTTTGTTTTTCTTGGAGCCCTCCTCTTCAAGATATGAAGGGAAAGGAAGTGGGGACTATTTGACAAGCATTGTGTCGAGAGGGAATTACTATGTGAGGATGAAATGAAATTCGATGAAGAAATGAAGATTTTTTGAAGTTCTAATTTCATAACAAAATTCGCCTTAGTTTTTGTCCATAATTAATATACATGTCTGAAGTTAAACAAGAAGCCGAAATTGCACTGTTAATTTTATTCTTGAGTAGCAAAACAGATAAAACATTTATTTCTATTTTAGTCACAGATCGAATATTCGCATTCAACCAAAATAATTTAATCAACTGTTTTCAAGCTAAAATTAGCAAACAAATTGTTAATAATCAGGGTGTTTCAGTTTTGCCGTCATTAGTTTCTACAGGAGATCCTAATCTAAAAATATGAAAGAAATATACGTAAACATGTGCCCAAAAGTTCTCGAAATAAAGGTTGTAGACGTTCAGATTTCATTTCATATAGTTTTCTTTAATTCATTAGATGTGTCGAGAAGTTATGAAAATATACAGGTTGATGTTTTTTCAGGGACATGCTACCTTTGACCCCTATTTATCAAAATTATAGTGTAGTGCGCTACTGGTCTGTTCATATTTGAACAGTTACAGAAGATAACAGTCATCAAATCTAGTAATATTCTTCGTAGGTTTCTTTCCGAAAAAATAATGAGAAAGAGTCATAGGTTTTCTCTTTAGTTTATACTGATCAGAATCTCATTTCATATTTAATTTATTGGTATATATAAATGTGATATAATTAACTGACAATTTTATCATATTTATATTCAAAGCAGTATTTTATTCGATCGTTCATCACTTCACACAAAGAAAACTATGAAAGAATAACATTCAGTGTTACTTGACTAAGGTCCGTACACTGGATTTTTCCGGGGAGAAAGCCTCAGGCACTACTCGTCGGTACATTGATGTCATTGTCTGATGATGCTATAGTTTGTATATATTCTGGTAGATTGATATATTCTCATAACATTTAACGTTATCCTAATATATAATTCCACCAGGATATGTTTTAATTATAATCATTGCCAGGCAATGATATTAATCAAAACATATGGTGAAATTATATATTTCATGATAATTAATCGATTGCATCCACAGAATATATCAATCGTCAGAATATATATATACTATAGCATCATCAGACAATATATCAATGTATATATATATATATATATATATATATATATATAGTGTACGGATCTTAGTCAAGTAACACTGAATGTTATATTATATATATATATATATATATATATATATATATATATATATATATATATATATATATATATATATATATATATATATATATATATATATATTTATTTTGCAGTAAACAGGGTGTACCAATATTCTATAAAAAAATCTTGGGTGGTTTTTCAGATTGGAAGACCACTTTTTGTTCAATATTCAAGAGCGGCCGAAACTCTGCTATAATGTCTTAGTTATAAGTAATAAGTCTTTTTGGTGAGTAGTTTCGTCACAATATTTCTTTTTCCGTAAAAATTCACATCGCAAGATCCTGCGGCCAGAGAGGATGAATACTTTTTCCTTTCGTTTACTTATTGCCCAAGGATAGCTTTATTGATGAATTGAAATCGATTATCCTCATTTTATACAGAAGTGACTCCTCCTATTGATTATTGTAATTTTAAAAATATCATACCTTGATTTTTCAAATGGAACACCCTGTATTTTATTATTCATGTCAACGCATAAAATGTTGTGCTATATTTCCGCAGAAATAACCACATCTTTATCTTCGATCATTTTCGAAATATTCAATATTTGAAAAATTTTTGATGAAAATTCTACAAACCGTATCAAACTCATCAATATGCATCATTATTCGCTCAGAAGCTTTTTTTAATGATTCAAGTAGTAAAAATGAAACCTAAACAAGATAATTCTTCTAACGAATAATAAAATCAAGATGATCAAAACGTTAATTGAGGTATGTGTTGACATACATATTTGTGCCTTCTGTCAGGTGTCCGGACATATCATATTCTGCATTTTACATTGCGAACTTACCAGTGTTTCGTTCTTAAACATTGTTAAAGTGAGGTTTGAACCCGATTTTCTCAATTGACTGCCATGAAGTTCTCCAAAGAAGAAATGGTTGATATGATTTTTATTCTGGGTGAGTGTGATAGAAATTCTTTGTTGGCAAGTAGAGTTTATGCAAAAAGGCTTCCTGCTAAGAGGCATCGTGATTCAAGATGCTTTGAAAAACTGCTAATAAGATTTATCGAAACGGGTAATATCGTTTACAAAAAACATGAAAAACCAAAAACTGCTACAGCTGTAGACAACTAGTTATCAGTTTTGTTGACAGTGACCTAGGACCCATATAAAATCCAAAGAGATATTTCTCAGTTAACAGATATAAGTCAAACTTCCTCCCAGAATATCTTGAAAGTGAATAAATTTCATTCATATCATGTACAGCTGCACCAGGAAATGAACAATCAAGACTATGAAAATCGAATCAATTTTTGCAATTGGGCAAGTGACAAAGTAGCGTAAAATCCAAATTTGTTTAGTAGGTTTCATGTCTCGGACGAGGCAACTTTCCACAAGAATGGGCTTGTTAACAGGCACAACTTTCATTATTACGCCACGGAAAATCGACACTTCATTTTTTTCTGCAAAATCATCTACCAATATTACTTGCCGATGTACCAGAGCATATAAGACAAGATTTGTGGTTTCAACAGGATGGAGCACCGGCACATTACTCACATCAGGTTAGGGAGTATTTGAATCATGTATTTCCAAACAAATGGATAGGACGTGGTGATCCTATTAGATGGCCAGCTGGGTCTCCGGACCTTACAAGTCTAGATTTTTTCTTGTGGGGTTATATTAAGGGTAACATTTCGAACACTTATTGAAATAGTTCAACACCTTGTAGATCATCTCACCAAAAACCAATGTAATTACGACTACCTTAAAATATATCTCCATTTCTCTGATCAAGTCTAATGATATGTACCAATAAACTCTTCTTTCGCAACCTCTGATTTTATTATTTTAGTTTATTTTTTTCATCTCGAAAATGGTCGAAGATAAAGATGAGGTTCCTTCAGCAAAAATATGGCACAATATTTTATGGGTTGACATGAATAATAAAAGACAGGATGTTCCATTTGAAAAAATCAAGATATGATATTTTTAAAATAACAATATTCAATAATTTTTTTGATTCACTCCTGTATAAACTGAGGATAATCTATTTCAATTCATCAATAAAGCTATCCTCGGGCAATAAGAAAACGAAAGGAAAAAAGTATTCATCCTCTCTGGCCGAAGGAGCATGCGATGATGTGAGAGCTTATTTTCATGAATTTTTACGGAAAAAAAATATTGTGACGAAACTATTCACCAAAAAAACTTATTACTTTGAGACATTATAGCAGAGTTCAAGACGCCCAACGAAAAAGTGATTTCCAACCTGAGATTTTTTCATAGAAAATTGGGACACCCTATTTACTTCAAAATAAATTGCAAAATATATTTATATATATATATATATATATATATATATATATATATATATATATATATATATATATATATATATATATATATATATATATATATATATATATATATATATATATATATATATATATCGAATATATATATATATATATATATATATATATATATATATATATATATATATATATATATATATATATATAACCATTCGATGCTAGTTGATTGGTCTCTACGCGAATGTTGGAAGATGGTAGAATTTTTTATTTTTCATTAACTCGAAAATTGTTGATATTTTCCATCATAAACTCATGTCTTTTGAATGATATCTTCTTATTTTACACTTCTGAAAGTTACCAAGTGACTCTTGAATGACCAACCTAAAAGTTTATATAGCATTGTCGTAAAAGTGGGGTGATGGGACAATTTTTGTGGGGAGGGTATTAATTTCGAAGAATTCTTTGAAACATAGGTGTAAACTTTCCAACGCTACACTGCATGTACAGGTAGGTTTTGACAATAATTTCCTTTTCTCCTGTTTCAATAAAAGAATGTCCTTAAGATCAAAAAGCCAATGGTGGAAGTTTCTTTTGAAATCACCTCCGTGAAGGGTTGAAAAAAATCGAAGAAGTGAATATTCAAATTTCTTACAAGATGGAATAAAGGTTTTAGATCATCAAATTTCATAAAAAATAGTTTGTTCATGTTTTTCGTTGAAATTAAGATTAATCGAGATAGGGTGGTTAGGTTAGGTTAGCTAAGGCATGATAGTCACTACTTTGACAAATGAAATGTTATTGGAAATCGATATTTCTAATAATTTTTAGTTCCAATTAATTCAGGAAAGGAATCTTCATTTGTTGAGATATTTTACCGAATTTAAACATCTTCACCTGATGAAATTAATTTCACTTTTTATGGCAATTTACTGACCATACGCGTTTGAAAAAACATGACTGAAAATAATTAATTTTATCGAGTGAAGCTACTCAAATTCGCTAATAGAAATTTTGATTTTATAATTTTCTTATATTCAATTCAAAATTTTTTTCTAAAATAAATGGAATCAAAATAATTAGAGAAAACATTGATTTTTCACCAACTTTTGTGGTTGCGACCATCATCCAGCAAAATACGTGAAAAAATCATTACTTAATAAAATTTTATGACCTGAAGCTTTTATTCAAAGTTTTTTTCAGTTCTTAACGTTCTTTCCACATTCGAAAACGATCACTTTTTTATATTTTTCAATCTTTCTCAAGGGTGATTCCGAGAATTTGGTCTCATATCTTTCAAAGAAAGACGTATTCAAAATTAAAGTTTCTACGTGAATTTTCCCTTTCAAAAGCCCACGACAAAATAAGATTATGTAGACATTTAGTAGAAAAAATTAGTTTTGGTTTTATTTTCAGCTCACAAAAATTCACAGTCGTAAAAAGTGACACGCCTATTTTTTTGCGCTCAATTTATAACATATACAGAAAAATACTGCTAGAGTAACATATATTTATTCGAAAACCAGGACTAGAACTTATGAACCATTCTAATAAACATGTCAGATGCGTACTGCAATGAAGTTCTGAAAGGTAAAAAGCGATCTCCAAAAAATATAATTCTATAGATTTTCCTATCAAATCGAAAATCTAAACCGTGAAGAAGTTCGAAATGAATTTAAATTAAGCCAAATTACTCAATAAATGAAAGAGATTTGGACAAAAAACGAAATTTCAACACCTATTTCACAGAGAAACACCATTCGACTTTACTGTAAGGATTAATCCTTATATTTTTAGATGATAATGCGAATCACTCTGTATACAAAAACCATCGATTTTCAAATGAATGCTACTATTACTTCTACTTGCAGATACAGAATCCGTCGTCCATTCTCTGATGAAGTCATCTAACACCACAACCTTCGAACAAGTAACCTGAATCGGTTTCACATAAATCGAACTTTCATAAGCGGTTTCATAATCCCACCGAAACGAACTTAATTAGCGTTAATTACAAGCGTTTGATTGTCTTTGCAATAAATCAATTGTCTCTCGATTTCCAATGAATCTTTATTGTTCTCTTTTTTGTTGTTTTGACGTCGCACTTCTATAAGGAATACTTGATTACAAGTGTTGGGTGTTACAATTGAAAAGAGAAAAGTTGAATGCAAGCTTTATTTATTTGATAAATCAATAAATAATTCTTTGATAACTCTAATCATAGGCAGATTTAAAATTGTTATAATTATTGAAACCAATCTGGAAAATGCTGAAAGACATTGAAAACACATAAACTTATATTGACTTATATGGACTTGTAACCCAGGATTGACTCAAATTTCCATCATTCTAAAATTTAATCTTCACATTTTTCGAGAAGTTCTGGAAATATAGTAGACGTGGGGATCCACCGAAACCACTAAAATTTTGAAAGTATCTACGAATAAAAAAGTTTGGGAACCTCTGCTGCATATCAACAAGTGAATGACTATGTTTATAACATCAAAAGTGTAAAATTCCATAAAAAATACTCCGAAAACTTAACATCGACTCAGGTATATCACTTAAGAATATTATTCATATTTTGTCTTATTTTAAGAAAACGATTTATTATCTTAATTATAATTTTAATGCGTTTTTCAGGTTTAAGGTTCCATAGAATCCAGTATACCAGTACTAGAGAATTTGATTTAGTAATCGACGATATTCATATAATACCAGCGATAAAATATCGTTAAAGATATGAGAAAGATATGCTAATATATTTGGACAGGTCAACAACTGCGATAAGATGTATGATGAATTTTTGAAAGTCCATTTAGTATGGTATGTGTTGAAAATATTTGAATATCGTATAAGAAAAATGATGTCACATATTCGTGTACAGGGTGTTTCAACGTCATCCTATGCTGGATGATGTTATCGACAATTTCATAACTACTTTGCAAGCAGACGAATAGGACAGCAGCAGCGAGTCCTCTAGTTCTGACGAAGATCTATCTGACATAGAAAATAGATATTTTGTTATTTAATTCATTTTGTGTTTCATGTTTGAATTCTTTGCAGAAATTATCTACATAAGTAGATTTTTTACCATTTTTATTGAATTTGAATTATTAATCTGACAACCAGGTAAATCCGTATCATTCGTCGCCACGATAGCGCAATACGATTGTACCTCTTATAATTTCCGTTTTCTTTGTTATGTCGTTAATCCTAACGTATGTCACGAGTCTTGGGAAAAAGTTTTTTCATGCATAGTTCCCTCAATTCGTGGAAGATCTAGTTGCCGTGATCTACAGATGTCATTTATGATCTATATTGTGTATTCCTTCTGTTAAAAGTCTGAATAAGTTCGCTAAAATAGCTTACAAATTAGAATTTCGAAGAAGTATTTACAAATTAGTTGGGCGAGTTCCTAACCGTGAAATCATCAACAATTTTCGTGGTCAGAATAGTTCTAAGACAACTATTTATCGGGTAATAAGTGAATGTGAGCAAGGAATACCATGCTTGAATTTGCCAAAAAGTGGTCGACCGAAGGCTCGGAATGAAATCCGTAGAAACAGGCTCTTAGAAAGAGCAAGAGACACAGTAGGAACATCATTACGAAAGTTATCCAGAAGATTTCGTACTTCTCATGAGACAATAAGGCGAGAATTACTGAATGCGGGATGTAAATATCGTAAAAGGCGTAAGTGTCCAAAATACACCCAGAATCAATTGGAAAATATCCCCAGATGTTACCGCGCCTTAAGAAGAATTCCCTTCGCAAATGACAGAACCATAATTTAGGATGATGAAAAATATTTTACATTATCCCATTCTGAAATCAACTGTGATGTTGGTTTCTATACAAATAACATAAAAGACTGTCCAAATGAAGTAAAATTCAAAACAAAGAAAAAGTTTGAAGACAAGGTTTAGGTTTGGTGTGCTATTTCTGAAGCTGGGGTTTCAAGACCATATGTGAGAGGCGAAGCTGTTGATGCAAACCTATATACTGAAAGATGTCTTCCAAAATTGTTAGATTTCATCAATACCTATCACGCTGATGACGAAATAATGTTTTGGCCAGACTTGGCGTCTTCCCATTATGCGCAAGTTACGAGAGATTGGTTAGAGGCTAATAATATCCCATTTGTACCTCGCAGAGATATCCCCCAAACGTTCCATAAGCAAGACCAATCGAAGATTTCTGGGGTTTACCGACAAGGAAAGTCTATAACAATGGATGGGAAGCCCAAAACAAAGAAGGTTTGAGGCAGAGAATTTTTCAGAGATTATGAGAAATCGATGTGGATGTCGTCCAAATACTGATGGGAGGTGTTCGGAGAAAATTGCGAGCCATTGAGTAGAACGGGCCCCTATCAATCTTTTAAATACGATTTTATAGAGTTTAGATATGAGGTGAAATCCTAATGATATAATAAATTCAATAAAGTTTTTTTCAGTAATTAATTTATCTATACGAATTTTTTCCCCAGACTTTTGTGACAGACGTTACATAAACCCATCGAGGTATCACAAAGATACTAGGTACTTAGGAAAACATAGGTACTAATCTTTTACCTCAAATCCTATTGAATATCAACCTTCAATTACTATATTTTATCCTATTGTACAGATTCAAGCTATTCTTGACAATTTGAATTATAAAGAGAAAAAAAATAGTACTTATTATGAAGGTTCAGAGAAAAGCTCCTGCCTCGAAATTTCCTGTAGTCTAACTGGTGATGAGTCTGTGACTCACTTCTTTGTAATAGAAATTAAAATGATTGAGTACCTTGAAATGCCATATGCCTAAGAGGGATAATTTTCCCAAAAAGCCCTTACGCCGACCCTGATAGCTATTTGATATAACATTTCAGAACGTATTATTCATCTTACTTCCTCCGCTTGCTATCTCTTTTGTTCTTCGCGCATCTTACAAGAATATCAACCGCGCAGATATTCTTGTCGACTTGTAACTCTTGTAGTTTCCAGGGTTCCTAGCTCCAAATTACTGAAAAAAAAATTTTCTACTCATCAATTAATTAGATGAGACCAGTACTTGCGAAAACATACAGGGTGCTATTTTTTCAGGGTAATAATAATATAAAAATATAGAATCGCTGAAAATATTACAGAAGGCTTACGGTGAATCAACAATCTTACCTTTTTAAAAGATTGTTTGGGCATGAAACGCGTTGCCGCTCGACTAGTTTCAAAAGACCTGAAGATACAATAAATTTGGATGAAATGTGAAAATTTTGTATTTTATTGGCAATTATGACAAGTCTTCGGTATGTTACTGTGAATACCAGCAAGATTAGGTTTTACTTAGAAGTACCCGTATTATTATGACTCAGGTCATTTGAATTTCCATCAAATAAAATGAACATGATTTTCAGAGTCAAAATGACGTGAAAACTACTTCAAAAGGCCATTTTCCTCTTTTTATGAAATTATTAGCACAGTTCCTATCCCTCGTACGTATTAGGGAATATCGCCCCTCACTTTAGTTCTTTCAAGAAAAGCAAGCTTTGTCATGTCAATTTCCTACATGAAAACTGTTTAGATGAATAATGAATATTACCTGAGCGTTATATATATTTACAGGGTGGTCCAAGGAAAACTTAACACCTCGATTTTCTGGTTTTAAAATGAAAATATGGAGAATCGCTCGGACCCGTCGATTTTTGATTCGAGGGGAACAATTTTTCCGATTTTTTCATCCCCGTAACTTCAATTCCTTAACGGGTGTGAGCTCAACCTCCTGATTTTGAATAGGGATGAGGGGGTGTTGCGATACCTCATTTTGAAGATCTTATCGAGTTCTATCTGACGCTAAATTTTCGCTTCAAAATTTTCATCGTTAACGAAATGGCAGCTAAAAGAGTGGAAGACTACCTACTTTTGTGATTAGTTTATAAAGAGCTGAAAATGGGCACCATTCACTTGCATCCAGTAAAGAACGCTGGTGTATTGCTAGTTTATGTTGAATTTACCTCGAAGTATGCAACGTTTTTATTTATTTGTTCGAAAAAGTAGACAGACCATGTGTTTGATTTATCTTAGTCTTTCGTTAGTTTATCGTGAATTTTCAGGAACGTAGAAACTGAAAGGATGAAAATTATTTTTCAGAAATAATGACACTGCGCGATTAACAGCGGCTTCATTCAAAGAACGACGTCCTGAGAAAAATGTTTCTGCTGCTTACGTTGTGCAACTGGTTGCTAAATTTGATGCTACTGGTTCAGTCGGCAACAAAAAGAGGGTGTATAAAAGAGACGAAGCAAGGGAAGTGGCTATCTTAGGTCACGTAGCGATGGGTCCGACCCTTAGTACTATGAAATTGTCCAATATGTCTGGTGTTTCACGCACAACAATCATGAGAATTTTAAGAAAACATAAGTTTCATCGTTTTAAGATACGATTAGTTCAGGAACTAAATGGGGATGATTTTGATCGCCGACTTATGATTTGTGAAGTGGTCAGTGAAATTATTAACAATAATTCAAACTACATGTTCAATATCTGTTTTTCGGATGAGTGTTCATTTTATTTTGAAAGTCACATCATCGCCCTCTTCTTATACCCAGTAGTATCACTGGCCAAATTTATTTAGAACCATTACAGAAAGCTATTTATCCAGCCCTAGTGTAAGTATCGGAGAATGAAGAAGACCATGAAACTATCATTTTTCAACAAGATGGCGCACCACCTAATTTCGTTTAACCTGTGCGTCAGTTCTTCGATGAAAATTTTCCTCAGGCCTAGATTGGAAGAAGGGGATATATTGAGTGGCCACCCAGATCACCTGATCTGGCGCCATTGGACCTTTTTCTATGAAGTCGCATGAAATCTAAGATTTACGCTACACAACCTGAGTCACTGGATGATTTACGAATTCGGATCATTAATGAATGCCGTCAAACTGAACGATAAATGTTGAGTAATGTACGTGAACGATTTGAGCAAAACTTATTTTACTGCATGGAAGTGAATGGTGCCCATTTTCAGCACTTAATAAATTAATCACAAAAGTAGGTAGTCCTTCACTTTTTTAGCTGCTATTTCGTTAACGATGAAAATTTTGAAGTGAAAATTTAGGGTCTAATAGTACTCGATAAGATCTTCAAAAAGAGGTATCGCAACACCCCTCATCCCTATTCTGAATCAGGGGGTTATGCTCACCCCCGGTAGGAGATTGAAGTTACGGGGATGAAAAAATCAGAAAGGTAGTTCCCCCTCGAATAAGAGATCGACAGGTCCGAGCGATTCTGCATATTTTCATTTTAATACCGGAAAATCAAGGTGCTAATTTTTCGTTGGACCACTCTGTATATAAATCGTAAATTTGTCTAATCCTATTTTGTATTTGTCTGATAAAGACGCAGTGCCTTTGAAACGCGTTTCAAATATAATTATCAAATGTAAATCAATTATTCATCATTTGAAATTGATTTGCAATCAAGTAGCGGCCACAGCAGCCACAATTTTCAAATAATATTGTAAAGGTTTTTCATACTTGAGACAACAAAAAGAATCATAATAACATCTTCATAAGTATTGGAATTCAAAGTTTATAAGGTGGTTTATAATATCTTCGAGTTGTGTATTTCAGTAAGTTTTTCTTCTAAAACAATGAATTCTGACCATTCTATTGGATTATTCAAAACTGATCTTCCAAAACCATATCTCAAATAGTTCGTGATTCTGTGAATTCTATAGTTCAAGGCTTTCCCGAAAAACATGTTAATCAAGAGAAAAACAATCCAATCGAAAAAATAACAAAAAAAACTAGTAATAGTAACCGACAAACGTCTTCTAAAATTATCTTAATTAATACTTGAATGTTGAATATCTTTCATCTTCATATTTTAACAATAACCGAATATTCAATAACTTTCTGAAAATGCCTTGAAGCTATTCCATGTAATTAAATAACGAAAAACACTGTCTTTTTCTGCAAACCGCTTGAATAAATCTCGAGTAACCTGACCCGAAGTGGTGATTTTTATCTTGAAACTTGATGGCAGCGTTCATCGAGTCGCGCTGAGGTCGTTTATGAAATGTATGTGAGATGCTTGGTTGGAATTTGAGATTCTCATATTCCCTGAAAATGCCACACAGAGAAATAAAATCTGCCACTACGTATGGAGAATTTTTTGGAGCAGAAAACATTTCTCTTTGAATATTCTTCATCAAAATGGAATGAAATTCGTTGAGGATCCTACCTCTGAGTTGAAAAGTGGTAGGACCATTTATATAAAATGAAAGGTATATATAGCATGTGGTGCCGAAAAGGACATGGACATAATAACTTCAAAACGATTCATTTCTGACCAAAACTTGAAACAGATTGTTTCATTGACTATAGTTCAGATGAAGAATTGTCAAAAAACATTTTTTTTCTTAGGGCTCTTTTTTTCTTGATATGGCTGCTCAAAGTGTGTACATGAAATTGTAATTTTTCTCCGTAAATGAGAAGGGAAATCACCTTGAAATTCTTCAGAAATCTTCTGTTAAATAAAAACGTCTATTCAATTCAATTGTGTTCACCTTTCTTTAATATAAAAACAGAAAAAAGAAGAAATTTTCATTATGCATATTGTTCAATAAAGGTGTTGAGCACTGGCCATCTCATTGAATTCGAAATACAATGAAAATGAATAAGATTTTAGAGAAAATAAGGTTTTTGAATAAGTCCAAAATTCAAAACGAAACGTTACTTTTTGGCTGATGGGAAATTATTTTTACTAGGCCATGAAATAATAATTCATTTCGAAATATTTCAATCTTTCAACAGAAACTAGAATTTAGTCTACTTAGCACTTGCAGATTCAAGTAAGGAGCACAGGTAAAACTATGCAATAACAGAAATCAACAAAATCATTTATTTAATGATAATTTCACAAAAAAAGCTAGAAAACTTAAAATTAATACTCCATTTTATTCTGAAAGTTCGTCTAAAAATGTTTCACTGTCGATGTCATTCTCGTCCATATTTATTATCAAAGCGAGAACATCTTCAAGATCAAAATGAAGTTCGCGTTTTCACCAATATTGAATTTCTTTTTCTGTATGCTCAATAGTTTTACTCCATACCTCTGGAGTAATTTTCTGAAGAGCTTCTTTCCATACATAAAGAGATTGTTCAGCGGAACTCCCTTCCTTCCCTACATGATCTCGATAATAGTTTTTGGATATACCCCAAATATTTTCAATTGGGTTGAAAATGCAGTGGTAGGGAGGAAGGCGTAATACTTCGTGTCCATATTGGTTTTGGCTTATTTCTGTGAAACATATTCAAGTTGAAAACACTCCTACTCCTTGAAATACAATCCTATTTGAATTCATTACTCACATTTCAACTAGACTCAATAATTGTAGTTTCAAATCACTTTCTTTATAAGCAATATTGTTGCTTCTTAATCATTCTTGAATCTCAACCTTTTTAATTGCTGTTGTGGGGGCTTTGCTCAAAATAGTTGTATGATAACTTGCATTATCGAGTATAATTGTTGAAGGCTTTTCCAAATTCAACAAAAATTGGTGTACAAACCAATGCTCGAAGTTTTCTTTGATTCATTTCCCCGTGGTAATCACTGTCCAGAATTTTCTGAGGAAAAAACAAGTGCTGCACTAGGAATCAAACCATGCCTGTTGCCTGCATGGAATACAATGAATCTGAAACGAGTATCAAATTTGGAATATCTTGAAATAGTACAAACAATAGCTGATAATCTCACCTGGTTTCACCAACTTTTGTTTTATTCATACTTTTAATATTAAAATCTTGCCACGAACGACCGATAGTACCATCCTTGATAATCCATGTTTCGTCGAGATAGACCAATTCACGTAATCCTTCATTTTTTATACGAATATATGATTGCAGAAAATGGATAAGCTTCAATGCAATATGAGGTAGTTCCATTACACCTCTTCTTGGATTATCTTTGGAATACTTAAATTCAATGTTTTGTACAATTTTCTTCAGAGATGTCTTGCACCCATTGAAAATATTTATTTCGTGGAGCTTCTCTTTAAATGCAGACAACTTAATATGTTCCTCTACAAAGAATATAATATTAAACTTGATTTGGACAAAGTTTTTAATGAATACTTACTGTTCTGGAACTTGTCATAGATAGTATTTCTTATGGTAGTTTGATCAAAATCTTCAATATGTACTACAGGTTTCTCACGATTCCTTTTTATCTTGGACTTCTCAGTGGATCACCACTCTTTGTTTTTGCCATTATATTGTTAATGGATGAAATGCTTACTTGTAAAGCACTAGCTACCCTCTGTAGGCAAAAAAGTTCATAGTATGTAGATGTGTAGACAATTTGGAAACCAATAAATGAACAAGTTAAGTTGTATCATAATATTTCTTTTTTAAGGGTGAAAGGCGCCTTTTATTATTAATTTTAGTGGTATTTACAGCTGTAAGGGGAAGAAGAGGCCCCCCCATTATCTCGTTCTTGTTGAAAATAATTGCATAATGATGCAATCATGTTTTGTGCTTGGCTTGAGAAAGCTCTTGGCATTTTCACTATTTATATAGAATAAATATTCGAAACACGAGTTCTGAAAAGAACTGATTCTAAAATAATGATTCAAATATCATCAAAACTTCGAGGAAAACACTTCAATTCAATCTCAATCAGCACAAGAAAGCGAACTAAAATAAACAATAAAAATACGTCAACGCCGCATTTCAATGCCAACTGTCATAACCAAATGTCACCATATGTCACTAGTAGTTCCTTTGCGCGAGACTAGTTATTTTGTTCTTGTCCATTGCAATATTTTCCAACCAGACATCCTTAGCTATGACGTCTCTTTAAACTTAACGTGAACAGACTATATATCAGTATTTTTTATTCGGGGATATGTAAAGTGTCTCCCGGATAACGAGAATCAAAAGTTCATAAGTAAATTCGGTCTCGAAGATTTCAGGCTTTAGATTATTTCAGTACTGCGATATAAGCACAAGAAGTTGGTTATTGAATGAAATGCACATTTTGAAATATTTGAACAGATTTATTGATAATACTAGATTTAAAAAGGTGTGTTGATGAACCCCGTCGGTCAATCTTTGAGCCTCTTTTCGTATACATAAAGTCTGCCGGTTCGATGGAAAATGTCGTATATTAACTCCACCAGACCACTATGGGGCTACGTATCCAGAATGTTCGGAAAATGGTGAAGATATCTAGGTCAGATAAGAGTTTTTGGTGGAGAGTGATTGTGAAAGCCGTTTTTCTTGAATATTGAAGTAAGACCGTCATCTACGTCATTTTAGAACTGCATTTTTTTGGAGACACTTCCACTTCACCCCAACAGAATTCTCTTCTGCTTTATTGAACGTATATCCTCCTTTTATAATCAAATATAAAAAGGGGATATACGTTCTCCTCGTTGACTCGTTATAACTTCCATATTTTCGAAGGAAACACGATTTTGTTTTGCACAATGCTCACAAAACAATAAGAAATCAAAGACTGAAATGATTTTTGTAACCAAAAGTTCCTTTATACTCACATCTAATCAATTAACTTGCGAAATCATCGCTATATGTGTAGACTCATTGAAGAATTTTAATTCAAGAAACAATATTCTACTTTTCGTAAAATGTTAAATATCCTTCCCTGAAGAAGCTGGTTTTCGGATTCACCCTTCATAGTGTGACTTCTTAAGGTTTTCTGTTTATTTACCCTTTCTTTTCATGGTTTCCCGGTGGCGATGGTAAGTGGCGCAATAACAATTACATCGTTCGTTGCGCTTCAACGGATTGAGATCAAGTAGGTGGAAGTCTGGCCTGATGTTGTGAGTGAATATGCAATACTGACGAGGTCAATATTGTTCCTTGAATGAAAATTTCCTTTATACTCCTTTTACCTTTACATCACTATCCATCAGCTGTACAATTCGTTCTTTTGCAGTCCCTTCATTTCCCTAAAATGTCTTACTAGCTTCTTTGGCGGAGTTCATGTCTTGGGAAATTTCATCTTTCTTGGAATTTACCTGAATGACTCTTAATTCGGGGAAGATTATGAGCAGCCATTAAAATCGACCCGTATGTTTTCATTTTTTCAATTTTCTATCATCAAGGAAAACAATTTTCGTGTCAGCCTTCTTATTTGGTAACAAACAATATAATATTGGTACGTATTATACATTGCAAAAAGCCATGTGTCCTGAAGAATTTGCAAAAGAAACTAGAAGAATAATAAAATGTGCCGTCCGATTATATACCAGTTTCAATTTTCAGAAAGCAGATAGTAGAGGGAAACTATTATATTTTCCTCTTCACTAGGTACGCATGAAAACTCCTCACCCCTGCTCGTTCGAATGTCTGTTTTGTTTAGCGCAGCAAAGGATTCCTTCATACTTGTTGATTACAGTGGCAGTAATTTCAGTCGACCGTTATATAAATTTCTAATGTAAGGCATGTCATCTTGACAAACACGTTGAATTACTTTGGTTGGATGTTTAGAAATATCGTCAACAGCTTTTCCTCCTGCATTGTGGACTCGCAATTTGGTGGTTCAAAGATTGTAACTTGAAGTTATAACAATGTTCTGAGATATGTCTCTATATTTGCATTCACTGGCCCCAATGTATTAATAAATGGCTTACATTTTTCATCCTCTTGCTTCTTCCATTTTTTGGAGAGAATATCTATAGTTGATCACTTTTATCAAGTGCTTTTCCCTTTTATTCAACACCATTTTAACACTCATTATTTATTTTTACTCAAACGAATGCTGATGTAGAAACTTGAATTGAAACATAAGGGCAAAAAAAATTGATTCTACTTGGACTATCATACAATATCCATTGCTTTCATTGGTTTCAAGAAGAACCTTTACAGGGAAATATTCAAATTGGAGCGATAGCTTTTCGACAGATCGCATTTTGAAGACGCAGTGTAGCTTTACGGTAGATAGTCGAACTATTCTGGCTTCTTGAAGTTTTCTGTTTGATCTACCCTTTGTTTTCATCATGTCTCAGTGGCGCTGGTTGTACATTCTGTGTCAATTCGTTGGAAGACGCCAAGTGTATATGTACATACATGTGCATCATCAAGTACATATATATGTACTTGATCCACTCCAACGAATTCAGTAGAGCAGGTCTATACCAGAACAGTGTGTCGCTGGTTGACAATGATTATGAAATCTGTATCGGAAAATCAGCTCTTTCAAGGAAGGAAGGTATACGGGTATAACAGTTGTTTGTTCAAAACTTCTAGACAGGTTTCTGATCCTGTTTAGTTTTTCTCTCATTTGTTTCTTGAACTCATCAATTATCACTGATCGTAGTCTTTCAATTTAAATGACATTGAAGTAGAAACTCCCAGTTACATATAGTCTTTCATGAACGATAATAAAAGTTTCTTAGTTAATAATTTTACTGGAAGAAAAATTTCTACATTCAAGTGTCTAGATGATACTGTTTCCATGAAATGTCTGCCAGATGATGATTAGAATGAGAATACATTTTTCAAAGAACCAACTTTAAATTCAACTAATTGAGTTGAATGTAAACCACCAAAAATTCACCAGATACCAGTCTATTTGCCAATAATGAATAATAAATGGCAGCAGCCTACTATAATTTTTTCGATTCTGAAATTCTTGAATTTTGGTTACAGGTGCTCACATAATTTTTTTCTCAAAAACATTTTTCGAGAAAGATTTAGAGACAAAAATACTACCTTGAGAAAAAAAAATTACAGGTGCTCACATAATTTTTTTTTCTCAAAAACATTTTTCGAGAAAGATTTAGAGACAAAAATACTACCTTTCAATACATGACTTGGGGGAATGATTATTTCATGGCCGATTTACACTTCCCAACAAAGTTCTGATGACTACAGAATGATTAGCTTAATGTCGCATGTTCTGAAAACCTTTCTACGAATTATACATACTCGAATCTACACCAAATGCGAGCGAGAAATCGATCCAGTTCTGTTCGGTTTCAGAAATGGCCTAGGAACGCGTGAGGCTCTCTTTCCTCTTAATGTACTCACCCAAAGATGTAGAGACATGAATGTCGATGTTTACGCCTGCTTTGTTGACTATCGGAAGGCTTTTGACTGCGTTTCACATAAAAAATTGGCGGAAATTCTAAAAAATACCGGGGTTGATGCAGAAGACTTACGCATTATTACAAACCTTTATTGGCACCAAACTGCACAAGTGAGAGTTAATGGGCTAACATCTGAACAGGTAGCAATACGGAAAGGTGTACGTCAAGGCTGTGTGCTGTCGCCTCTATTGTTTAACATTTACTCAGAAGAAATATTCAAGGAAGCACTTGAAAACATAGACACAGGCATTAGAATAAATGGAAAACTACTTAGTAATATCCGCTACGCAGACGAGCCATGAACCTTATTGTAGAGCATAGCCAACGCTTTGGACTATCTGTTAACGTTAACAAAACTAAAAGTATGGTGTTTTGTAAGCAAGCAGTGGTGGCTGTAATACGCATTAACAACCAACCTATGGAACAGGTGCATTCGTTTCGGTATTTAGGAGCCACGGTGAACGACCAAAGTGACCCAAAAATAGAGATCAAATCTCGAATCGAACAAGCCCGTAAAACTTTCGTTGGCATGAGAGACCTTTTCGTCAACCGCGGACTTAATCTTCAGCTTCGTATGCGACTACTTCGTTGTTATGTTTTTCCTGTCCTTACTTATGGATGTGAAAGTTGGACTTTTAATCCAGAAATGGAGAGACGCATAGACGTTTTCGAAATGTATCTATACCGTAGAATATTGCGTATCTCTTGGATGGAAAGACGGACAAACATCGACGTCCTAAATACAATGGGAAAATCACGAGAGTTGATGAGAACCATCAAAGAAAGAAAGCTCCAGTACATCGGGCACATCATGCGTGGCAAAAAATATGAGATCCTTCGCCTGATTATTGAGGGGAAAGTCCAAGGAAAAAGATCAGTTGGACGACGCCAGAACTCATGGCTGAAAGATCTACGGAGGTGGTTTGGAAGAACGTCCACTGAAATTTTTAGAGCTGCAGTGTCGAAAACAATTATTGCCAATTGGATCGCCAACCTTCGTTTGGAGACGGCGTCACAAGAAGAAGAAGAAGAACAAAGTTCTAGTAAATATACAAGAAAAGGCCACGACTTTCATCCATTTCCAGAAAAGACAAATGAATGGAACAACACTGACACGAAAGCCCTTAGTAAATTGAGAATTTCTGCTGAATTTCAAATCATTTATTTTTCGCGAAGAAGAAATTTAAAACCATACTTTATGTTTTTACTATAAGTAGTCATAACTCGAAATGGAAGGTCCTAACTAAGTTATTTGACAAATCGACATTTCAGCTAAGAAATCACTACCTGAAGTAGGTATGTGCACGTACAAAACACTCTATGTACCATATAAAAAATGCCGTGGACGTTATGTTTTTGATAAATGTCATGAGTAATACAAGTAAATTTCGTCAGAAAGAGAAAAAAATAAAATGAAAAAACGACATGTTCCCATAAAACATGAAGATTGATTAATTATCAGATAAAGTGCAAATGATTTTCTCCACGCTGCTTCATACACATACTTTTTGATCGGTGTGGCAACTAAACTATACACTTTAATTCTAGTCAAAGTTCAATTGCACTATTCGACAAGTTTGCTTAAAAGTTAAAGATGTGTTTTTATATATCTTTAATACCGTATTTCAATTCGGAACAGAAAGGTTTATGTTGAAATAGTTCGAAAGATTAGTCAATAACAAGATACCAGAATTAATAGTAGATATGACAACAGGTAGTTTGTTATATCATGATTGTTCTTATTTAAAATCCAGTTTAAGGCCTCAGAATATTATAGAGACCTTTTTTTTTCAACCAATTGAAAAATTGGTTAGACTGGTATTAATAGTTCATTACCTAATTTGATAAAAATAAAGGGGAAGGGCGCCAAATTCAAATTATCTCACACCTAATTGTCGCCTAATGTATACAACACACATGGGCAACGAAAGCTTCACGTAACCCACCTTTACCTGACGTCGAACCGCAGTCCGTTTCTTCAAACAAGATACCATCCTACATATTTCAACTCTACCTTGATCAGAGAGATCGTGGAGCCAGTTTCACTGAAGTTCGAAACGATTCTAGCCATCTTGTGGCGTGCTTGGATAATACAAAAGTCAAAGTTATCGAGCTATTGCTAAGAAAACAAAATAAAATCGAAATAGTACGTTTGTGAATTAACATTAGTATAATGTTTGAGTACTTGTTAATGTGTTAATTTGTGCTTTGACGTTGTGACAGATATTCTATGATGTTTGTGTGTATTCTGTGTGGGGAGCACTGACTGTCAGTCAAACTTGTTATTGTTATGACGTGAGTTTTGTTACTTATTCCTTATTCCGTTTCTTCTAAGAAATGGGTATAGATTCTTTAGGAAATAACCTGTTTCAACATTGTATATTTTACGGCCATCATCAAGTTGTATTTCACTACTTTTTTTGATAATGATATATGGTTAGACCACATCTTATTCTTATTATTCGAAATTAGATTATTGAAACAAATTTTAAAGATCGTTTTGAAATTATTACATGAACTGAGACCAAACTTAACAACGAATTTGAGAAGTATTAACAAAACTTGGAAAATAATAGTTTGTCATTCAAAAGATTAAACTCATGAATGTGAGAATATTTGGAATTTTTTGGTTCGTTATTTAAGTACTACTTATTAAGTGGTGGAAAATCAAAGTATTATATATAAAAATTCGCCGCAATAATAAAATCCGGATACTTTAATCTTTAATTCAATTGAGACATTAATAGACTCTTGGGGGATAGTATGCCAAGTCTATTGGGCAGAATTAACAATTATAGCCGACTTTGAAAATCATGCTGACCTTGCATAACGCCTCTTTGCAATGTATCGCAAGTATGCACAGTCGAATTTAGGTCAGGGGATTCAGCAGGCCAAGGCAAAACATTATATACAGATTCAAGAAATCCGTTGTAGAAGCTACAGTGTGAGAAGCGACATTATAATGCATGAATAAAAAGTTTTCCCAATTACTGCAGCATATGGCACCACAGAAGGTTAAAGAATCTGATTAACGTAGAAGTCAGCATTTAGAAATTCGTTAAACCGAAACGAGACCAGTTCTGCGATCGGAACAGATTGTACCCCAAAACATTACAGTAAATGTTCTGCAGCTGTATATATCCTGGACTGTCTTCAGGTCCCGATTCCTTATGATTTTGAAGCTATTCTTATCGAATTTGTCTGAGACTGATACCTCCAAAATCTTCAGGAGTGAAGAATAACTTCATAAAACAAATGGCCAATAGATCATCTTGATTCATGAGACTCAAAATACATTATTATTCATCAAAATCGATTTTGTACCTTTCGAAGTACTCCCCATTTACTGAAACACACTCGTGTCAACATTTGATCCAACTTTCGATTTTTGAAAGCTCAGTTTTCGTATGGCCATCATCAACATTCGATTCTTCCGTTAATTTTCTTTTGGTTGCCGATTCTCGTTCCTTGTAGTGGTTTTTTATATAACTCACAGGGAGCTAGGCTTGGTGAATTGGATGGTTGTTGGATGATACTTTTGTTGTGGCTGCTTAGAAACTCACGAATAACGAGAACATTTTGTGGCGGTGCGTTATAGAGTCTTTTTTTTTTCAGGAAAACCGCTTCACACAAACGTTTCATGACAATTAAATAACAGTCTTTATTTACTGTATGTTCTTCAGGTGAAGATTCGTGATGGAAGGGTATCTATAGGGTATACCTCTAGAATCATTTTACCAAAAGCTATATCGTTTATGTAAAGTGAAAGAACTGTAGATTTGTAGTTAAGTCACAAGAAAATAGCGAACTATTTTCGCAGGATAGCGTTTAAATTGAATTTAATTATTCAACAGAAAAAGTTATTCATTTGTGATCTAATAAAAATCTTCATTGGAAACAGTGATTGTGAAATAGTGATTTGTGAGGAGATGCAAGAGTTGTATATCACATACGAAATTATAACTATAATAATCGGCAGCCAAATTATGACTTAAACAATTAAACAAATTGATTTTCGAATGTCAGCAAATATTTGATGATTTAGAAGGATGTCCGACAAGTATGTCGGATTTCATAGATGAAAACAACAAAGCTTGAAATGGTTACTTTCATTGGATTAAAGGGTGAGGATCTGAAAACACCTTCAATATATTATGGAAACTCATACTAAATATCCGGAGAAAGTTAATGTGTGGACAGGCATAATTGGTAACCGTGCCCAAAATTTTTCGATAACAATTTCACTGAAGAAAAGTATCTAACTTTTTCAAGAAGATTCTATTGAATCTTTGGTCATTTTATTTCCAATTGAGATAGAATTACGCGATGAGAGAATTTGAGATAGATGTTTCAACAAAATAGAGTGCTTCTACATTATGCCTTTAATATGAGCTGATAAATTGTTGATAATTTTCCTACTAAGTGGAAAGGAGAAGTCCAATTGAGTGTAATACCTGACATCTGGGAGATCTCGCCAGAATTATTACGGGATGTGAGAAATGCTTTCTATCATTAGTCTGTGTATTGCCAAGAAGTATATCCAGACCATTTTGATCCTTTTGTGGACTAATTTCATTGAATTTAAATATATATTTATTTGGAATCACAATATAAAGTGTGGGATAATGTTACAGTTGAATAGTACACTACATTTGCCTTGGATGTCCAACATGACATATCATGTCATTAAAAAAAAAAATTTGAAGTTGTTTTCACCTCCTTTATGACTGAGACAAACAACTTACATTCAAAACATAACTAACTAAAATAAAAAATTTATGTATCTTGTGAAATTTCATGAGAAATATTGTTTGGCGTTTTACTAAATCCATTTCACTCCACACCCTGTAAATTGTTATTTAAAATAGATGTCACTGCGTCATATTTTGGCAGGTGTCATCAAACGAGAAAATAAATCAGAAGGTGAGAAAACTTAGTTTTCCAGAAAACTCGAATACTGCTGCAAAGAAATTCAATTTTTTTTCTACACTGTAATTAGTTTTTTTTGTCTGTGTTGTTATCACAAAAGTCGAATAAACTTTAAAATAATAATTTTTGTACATTTTGGATGATAACTGACAACAAATGAGGAAAAATCCGGAATTTTCTTGAAAACTTGATAGAACAACTGCGAACTCAAAATATTCTTGGATCACTCAGATAAGCCGACAAAAGAAGGATGAAACGAAAGAACTATTACACAGTAGCTGAAATTGGCTTCTTTCAAACTCAAAAGTTGTTTATGTATCACTTAAGTCGTCTTTTCAAAATACCTGTTCTTAATCTTTTTCGGGATTTGTCTAACAATACGAAATGTAAAAGGCACTACTTACCATGCCTTCCATATTAAATTTGTTTCTTATTTTAATCTGCATTCAAAAATATGGTGCATTACTAGGACACCGAAATGAATTTAGCAGAAGCACAGAAATCATCTTTCTTTGCATCTATGATCGTAATCGATATTACTAATCTGTTTTGTCGGTTGAACATAGAGTTTTAATCAAATCCGTGTTTTCTACATAGAGCAATGAGAAGCGAGCTAACTTCCATTGTTCTCCTGAAATCAGACTCAAACCGCAATTTCTCAAACAAATTTATGCAAACAATAAGATACGTAGACGTAAACAAAACTAATAATGGTAAGAAACAATTCCAAGGAGAACCATATAAATTCGTTGCGTTTAGTGCCAAGTTTTATTATCGTTGCTCGCTGTCAGATTTACGATCGTTCACGATTGAAATAATAATTTCGAGCATAATTCTATTGGAATGTAATACATTTTATATTTGTAGCATATGATCGTCGTATTTTCAAAGAAACAGGCAGTAAATTCGTTCATTATATGTGGACGCAGAGTATTCCAGTTTCTTTAGTATTTCGATGAATTTTATCGACTGCAGTGTTGTCTGATTTAATAAAAATCATGGAATCGAAGGAAAAAAGCGTTGAATCAATAAAATTGTCATAACGAAAGTATTTCTTGATATAATAGACGTTACACTTCGCTGTTATTCATTGAAATCACAGCAAACTTTGGTTGGACAAATAGTATAGACGCCAGTGGCACAATATTACTTATGTATGTGTCAAATTTCATGGGAGGAGCATCAGTTTTTGATGAGTTCTCATAGTTTACGTTACAATCCGAAATATTCAATAAATGCAAAAATTCAGAGATGAAGTTGACTTCAATATTATGGTAATAGGGGTTTTTCGGTTCTCTTTATGTTGGAAATGTTGATGAAGGCACTTTGGAAAATTCGCGTTGATGAGTGAAGCATTTCGACATCTACTGATGAAAACCATGTCAAAGAATCAATGAAATATATGGTCTTGCATAATTCCAGATAATTGTCAATTACAATAGATGAAATTGCTGCGATTGGAAATTATTCGATTGGGTCATTTTTTTTGCCTAACAGACTGAACGTCCCGCTTATCGGCAATTTCTGGAGGAGAAGTTTCCTTTATTTCTAGAGGATGTGCCACTTTTGGTTCCTCACGAACATAATGTGGTTCATGCATGACGAGGTACCAGCACATTTCAGTAGAGAAGCTAGGGAATTCTTGAATAATACATTCAACAACCGATGGAGAGGTCGGGGTGGGCTAGAACCATGGCCTCCTAGGTCCCCAGACTTAAATAGTTTAGACTTTTTCTTATGGGGACATCTCAAAAGTTTAATTTATACCACTCCAGTGAACACTGTAGAAACATTGAGAAATCGGGTAATAACCTTTCGTGACACGATAAGAAATGCCCCAAGAATATTTCAAAGAGTGCGTGATAATATGCTAAGAAGGACAGAGGCCTGTATTCTTGCGGGTGGAGGACACTTCCAGCAATTTATTCAGTTTTTAATTTTTTTTTTTTATTAGATATTGAATAAGTATAAGTTGACTCTCAGAAGACGACCTATCAAAATAAAAGCAAATTTTGGGCATACCTATCGAGTATTTCTATTATTTGTTTTTATTTAGCGAACAATATACAATTCAAGTAATTCAAAATTACAAATGTCAAAGAAGTTTCTAAATTGAACGAAGATGACGAAAATTGATTGTACGCTGATCAGTGGCGTACTACAAAAAAGTTTATAAGGGCAAAAGGAGACATGGCCTCGAAAAAGAAAACACCTTGTGAATTTCAGTTAAAATCAAGGACGTGTAAGGATGGAGGCTGTGAAAAATAACTTGCATTCGAAACTTTGGTTGAATATCTCAAAAACTGCAGGAGTTTTGAAGAAAAAACTTTTTTTTCCGCTACCCTGTAGCTCCGTAACGAAGCTTTTGCGGACACATGTTTATATGAACTTTTTTTCTTAAAATTGCACGTAGATTTACCCCCTCCAATTGTGACTATTACATTACTAATACATATTACTATTATGTATTACCCTGTATTCAATAATTGCAAGGATAGATATAGTTGGGACTGAGCATAACTTCGCCACTACGATCCAGTGGTTTATTGTGGCACTTCGATATTTAACAATTCGGAGACATTTCTAATGCAAATTGATTAGTCAAGAACAAATTATATTAGCAGAACGCTCCGAATTCCACGAAAGCATTAATTAAATCAATAATATTATATGTTCGTTTGCTTTTAGCATCTTCACATACATTGTCATTAATGTTAAAATATTCTAGAACATTTCTAACTCGCCTCGACTAGTCAGAAATAGATGAAAACTTTGAATCCGAATTTTCGATAAAAACTGGTCCAATAACACGCTTAAAACTTTTTAACGACAATCATTTTTCCTTTGGTATTTATAATATCCAATCCACCTGCTATTAGAAAAACAAAAGCAAGTCGACCTGTCTGGGTTCCAGAACCATCTGAGAATTGTTGAACACAATAAGACGCTAGTTATATAATCCAGTCGGTGATTTTCGGTGTCATATCTACCCATCAGGACAGGTACCGCTCGGATTAGGGTTGGACGAGAGAGACGTTGAAATCTACCTGGTTTTTATTATGTTACAAATTTGCTTGGGCCGATGTTTTACAGAACTCTCGTGCTAATTGTTCGGGGCACTCATAAAGTTGAGAGCTCACTTAAGTGCTTTCGTTTTGACTTTTTGATTTGGATTTTAATATGCCCACTTTCGAATAATCATTGTGATTTAAATTGACTTGTGTGTGATATACACATAAGTTAAGATGGCCTCCTCGAATCTTTGTTCTACGCGTTTTAGGTTATCTGCTCGTTTCGTTCGATCTTTGGATCTCTAGGGGCATAGTCAGACGTTTTTCAATGTTTACAAGCACGAAGGATCTCTCCAAAGACATGTCACTCGATCCACTTATCCTATAATGAATTTTGACTTAGGTGTTGCTATGGGTAGGTGGTTGTATTACATGCTCCGAACTAACACAGAAATTGGCACCCCTCCAATCGCTATTTTTCCGCTACTATCAGTCTTTCTTCAAGTAGAATGTTTTTTTGTTTGAATACAAACTTTCGTTGTGTTTGGAGTTTCTGTGTGAAATTGAATGTTCAAACTAAAGAATAAAGAGGGAATTAAAAGACCTTTCGAAAGATACGTCACTCGTGGGGGATGATTTTACATACATATATAGGGGGTTTTAACCCCGACGAGTTGACTATATATCTGTTCATGTAATCAAAGCGAATTCATGAAAAAATATGAATCCACCACCCGGTTATTGAATCCACTGACAGGCAATGATTATAATCAAAACATATCCTGGAATGATTATTTATTAGGATAAAGTTAAATGTTATGGAAATATATATATATATATATATATATATATATATATATATATATATATATATATATATATATATATATATATATATATATATATATATATATATATATATATATATATATATATATATATATATATATACATATATGAACTATAGTATTATCAGTCAATGACATCAATGTACCAACGAGTAGTGTCAGGCTTTCTCCCTGAAAAATTCAGTGTACAAACCTTAGTCAAGTAAGAATGAATGTTATTCATTCATTCATTCATAGTTTTATTTCTGTGAAGTGATAAAATATAAATGATAAAATTTTAGCTGATTATATTAACACCTCAAAAAGTGTAGGGAACACTTCTGAATATCGATATATCGTATCCAGAACGATCAATATGGATGATTTTTTTTAAGAAATGAACACCTGCATCAATTTCTCACCAAATTATGTAGAGTGCCGCAACAGATTCAGTTTTTTTTATAAAAAGCTAAAAATGCAGCAGATGCGACGCTGCTTTATAATCATTTCATGTATTCAGTGTTTGAAATCAGTTAGTTGGCACTTTGTTTCTGTTGTAAGCACAAATAAAAGATTCAAGTTTTGTGATTCGACCATGGAGGACGACATTTTACTAGAGAAGACATGTTACGAGCCGTTGGCATGCTCCAAGCTGGGAGCTCACAACGGGAAGTATCCAGGGTTCTTGGAAGTAGCCCAAGTGTCATAAACCGTTTATGGTCGCGTTTCAATGAAACAGATAGCGTAGAACAACGCCATACAGGTCGTTTCAGGATTACTACAGTCGCCCAAGACCGATTTTGGTTTTACAAGCCAGAAGAGATAGTACTACCACAGCATCTCAATTAGCTCAAGAGCTATCACGAGTTCATAATGTACAAATTTCTGACCAAACCGTGAGAAATCGACTGCACGAAGGTCAACTCCACTCCAGGCGACCTTCAAGAGTTCCAGAATTGACCCATGGAAATCGCTCTGCTCGTTTAGCTTGGTGCCAAGAACACGTAAACTGGGATCAAGAGAGGTTGGCCACAGTTCTCTTCAGTGATGAATCTAGATTCAGTTATTATCCCGATTTGGGTAAAATTCGAATATGGAGGGAACTTGGAAAGCAAAACCGTCTCCAGCATGCTCGAGAAGTTGTTAGACAGGGAGGCGGATCAGTGATGTTCTGGGGAGGTATACGCCTTGGCGGAAGAACTGACCTCGTTTTCATACAGAACAACCTCACGGGAAATTCTTACGCAAATGAGATAGTTTTACCTGTAGTGGTACCGTATCTCCAAACAATGGGTCAAAATCCAGTCTTCCAACAGGATAATGCCCCTCCTCATCGGTCAAGAGTTGTCTTGAACGTTCTTGAAGAGAATGATATCGATCTTCTACCTTGGCCATTCTGCTCCCCAGATCTGAATCCCATCGAGCATGTGTGGGACACCCTAAAAAGAAATCTCCTGCGTCAACACGTATTCCATCATGAACAGGAGCTACATAATGCTACATCATTATCTCCAAACATGCAACAATCAACGAGAAGAGTGATAGCAAGGGCGTAAATAACATCTTTTTGTACATATTGAAATTTGATGATGTGAACCAACCTTAAGAACATTAAATTTAGTGTGACCTGGGCTTAATAAATCACACCAACTCTGCAAAGAAGAAGAGGAAGAACGTTTCTGGTTCTATGACTTCGTTCGATATGTCAGATATCATGTTCAATGTTCGTCTGTAACCTTACCTTTTGTGAAACTGTGACTTGCTATAAAAGATTAATCGTAGCATTATTTGATAGCCCTTTCCTTGCCACACAACCGTTAGAATCCTATATATATATATATATATATATATATATATATATATATATATATATATATATATATATATATATATATATATATATATATATATATATATATATATATATATATATATATATATATATATATATTATAATAGAATTGATAACACTACTGTCTAATAAGAGGTAGGATGATAACATCATAGACGAATCAAATAGCTGTAAAACAATTATTGTTATTCTTGATTTACTCCACTATTCATGTTCATAAAAATTGAATTATCACAGCATTAATTATACTGTACTAAATTATGCCACATATTAAAACAGAATGAATTCAACACAATATGTACGAATGAGAAAAATCTCTGTTCATTCTTGGTCAATGAAAAGATCGAATTGATAGGTGAAAAAGTGGTTTATATAAATTATATTCTTATGATTGTCCTGCTTTTTAAAAAGGTCAAACTGGTCGTTCCTTCAATATTAGAGTAGACGAGCATAAAAATCAATACTACATAATGAATTAACAACATAGTTTTGAAAACATCATATAAATGAGAATGGTTTTTAGTTTTGACGAAGGCCCAAAATTTACATTCATGTTACAAAAGTGAGAGAAGGATTTGTTAGAATTCGTTGAAATTTCATCAGCTCACAAACAAAATTCACCCATAACTAATGATTTCCGTTTGTCCCCACTTCCATCATCTGTTTAATGATAGGTAAAGGTATAAATGCCATCGTTAAATTTCAATTTCCTCTTTGTTTTTGAAAATAAGATAAAACTCGAAGCATATATCGAACATACTTTCTTTGATTTTATTTCGTAGTACTAAAGCTTATTATTTTTTCTCTAGTTTATGTAGAAAGAATGTTTCACTATGTGACTTGCGAGACTTTTAAATCTATTCCATATACAGTCTGCATTCTGTATGGCGTTTTGATTGGAAAGCACTTATTTGGCTGTTTACGGCCCTAGATTTTTGTGCGGTTTAATTGATGACGTTACATTTATGACAGTTTTTAACCATCTAATTATAAGGGTAAAGTCTCTTGTTTCCACACTATATAATTTTAATGAACTTTAAAAGTCTATCTGTTCTAGATATGGAAATATCCTCATTGTTTTTCTAGGATTTTAAGTGCTATAGTCTTTCAAATTCTCCTTATCTTTGAGTTCCCATCTCCGAATCGGGGCCCAAATAAGTTCCAAAACGGGCTGAATGGGCCCTAAACATTCTCTCGCCCCATAAAATACCATCTTGGCCGCCAAATAATTCCAACGAATTCTCAAAATCTACAATTCTGGAGCAATTCGTGTAACCAAACAGAACGGCAGCGGACTACACAAGTATAGGTGTTCTCTTGTACCCGTCTTGTTCGGCATAATGTAACGATTTAAAAGATCGATGTTTCATCGAGATAGCATTGTTTTTTGATGGCGAATCTGTATTAATCGTCGGAAAAAAACGCGTATTACGCGGACTTGTTTTCGAGAATAGAAGCAGTGTATAACAGAAGGTCGATGTAATTTTATTCGACCATTTAGTGACTGAGATATCTGTGGAATGAAACGACGCAGAGAAATTTCTCTCTTTTTTCCATTATTCATATAAAAAACTAATATAAAAAGAATCTATAAAATGAGTCAGTTATGATGGAAAGTGTATAAAACAAAATACCACTTTGATCAAAATTTTCGCGGAATTGTCATCAGTAGGCGCTCTTAGTCATAGTGTTCGAGTTTTATTATTTTTGTTAGGTCGCCATAAGTATAATTTTTATTTTCTTCATATTTCACCGTAGCTTGATATTTGCAAGAGGTGTGTCTTTCTAAGTGCATCTGCCTAAGTACGTTTTCAATTTTTGTAAAATTTGTAGAAAGAAATTAAATTTGCAACTATGAGCTGATGAAAACAGGGTAACGGTTCCGTATACGGCAGAACACTAATTTGAATATTTTCAAGTTTTTTAGCGTAAAATGGCCTCTTGAAGTCGAAAATAAAAATCATATTTTCGGCGAATCAATCGTTCAATACAAAAAAATTCTAATATATGCTCAGAAGTGAACACTGCATATTTATTGAGTAGTATACAATTTTCAATTGAAGATGTCGAGGAAGTATTAAAAAACTTAGATGGCAGAAAGGGAGCTGGGCCTGATCAAATCCCTTCTGATTTCGTACAAGCATGTGCTTCGTCACTAAAGATTCCTCTCACCTTGCTTTTTAACAAATCACTACTCTCGAGGACATTTCCTGAGAAGTGGAAGATTGCAACTATTCTACCAATTTTCCAGAGTGGTAATAAAATCTTGGTCAAAAACTATAGACCTATCAGTAAACTTTGCATATTCGAAAAGTCTTCGAGTCTCTCGTGCATACTCATCTATTCCATCTAGTAAAAACACAGATTATACCTGAACAACATGTGTTTTTCAAGGGCTGATCCGTGGAGACAAATCTAATGTGCTTTATGGAATTTCTGCATGGTTCCCTTAATAATCGCATTCAGGTAGACACTATCTATACTGACTTTAGCAAGGCATTCGATAAATTGAGGATTGATCATCAGGTATTAGCTCTTGCTGAGGTGAGTGTGGGTGGTTCTATTCTGGTCTGGTTTGCATCTTATTTATCTGATAGATCCCAGTATGTTGAGGGTTTCAGATCTGAGTCATTTTTTGCCACTTCTGGAGTTCCCCAAAGATCCTATTTGGGACCCATACTCTTTCTGATTTACATAAACAAGATCTCAAATTGCTTTGTCTACTGTAGGTTTCTTTTCTTTGCGGATGATCTCAAGATTTTCTATCTGATCAAAAATATTCAAGACTGCTTATTAGTCCAACGTGAACTTCACTGCCTGGATAGGTTCTGTAAAGATAACAATTTGTTCCTAAATTTAGCCAAGTCTCACGCGATATATTTTACTCGAAACAAAAATTTCATAAATTATCCCCATCAAATTGCTACCACACAACTATCTAGAGTGCATCAAATAGAGATCTCGTCATAATATTCGATATGAAACTCACTTTCAGCGTCCATATTAAACATCTTGTAAACCAGAGTAATAAAATGTTGGGATATATAACCAGGCAGTGTAGGTACTTTGATGATCAGAGAGCTCTTGTGTCCCTGTATAATGCATTTATCTGCTCCAGGCTGAACTTTGCATCGTGTATATGGAATCCTCATTATAAAATCTATATCCACCGGTTGGAGGCTGTTCAGAAGCGGTTCATGAGATTTCTTAGTTTCAAATGCAACTTTCGGCTAAATTCACGAAATCCGGAAAATTATGTCATACGTCTTAAATAAACACCTCGATTTGTTGAGTTTGGAAAATCGTAGATTTCTTAATGATGTATTGTTTATCTTCAAACTTCTGAATGGTTTCCTCGAATTAATGGATGTCCTCCAAAGTGTGAATTTCTATGTTCCTCAAAGACGTTTTAGACAACAGAGTTTGTTTTATTTAAGTTTAGTGAGTATAGTGCTCAAAATTCTCCCTTGCGGAGAATGCTACACTTGTATAACGATTATAAGAACGAGATTGATTTCTTTGAATTGAAAAGGGAGTTATTCAAAAATGAATCGAAGCGTTTATTGTCTCGTGATCAACATTGACTTGTTGATTGCTGATAAATATAACTGATTTTGGTTATTTATACTCATTATTCATTTAAGTTGGATTTAGAAAATTTCTATAAATTTCAGTTCATACTGTATATGTGGTATATGTATTCGTATATGAAAAATTATTTCTATTAATCAGTTTAACACTTCATACTAAGTTGTGAATACAGTTTTGGGTATTAAATCACCTGTTTGTGTTCCTATTCAGGTAAATAAATATTTTCGTAAATATGTGTAATGAAGGTACTTTTAAACGAACATTTATCGATATAAAGAAAGGCTTTCTTACGTTTATTTGAGTTAATTCAATAGAATATCAATTTTAAGTTATATAAGAATAAGAAAATATGAAAACAATATATTCCAATTCACAAGATTTTGAAAATATATGTTATTTATACCGGCTCGGTGGCCTAGGGGATATGATACTGGTCTCCTGCGCAGAGTTACCTGGGTTCAATTCCAACAAAGTTGGTGCGATTTTTCGGATTTTGGAAATCGCTTGAGTATCCATCTTTCGGAGGAGATGTAAAGCCGTCGGTCATGTCTAACAGAGATGTGTTGGACTTTAAAGATCGCTTCCCCCGACACGAGAGGGGTTCGGCAAAATTCCCGGGTTAGTGAGGTGATAGAATTCGCTGGCGTGTCATTGGCCGAAAGGCGGAAATAGAGCACGTTAAAGGTATAACAAACAAACAAACAACATGCCAGTTCTATTCTCTGGGATATGTCTATGCACGTGCAGAAATCTAAGCATCCTTTGCCAACTTGAGGTAGGCAAGAAAAATTCGTTTTTTCGCCATAACTTGAAAACTTGAAATCTCAGGTACAGAGGTATAGAGAGCTTCATTTAGTTTTGTACGGCGGATCTAATGAATTGAAAAAAAAATATGGGTTACAATTTGAAAAAACGTAGTTTACGATGTTTCTTCGTTTCGAAATGTGATGCGGAAAAAAGAGCACTCTGTATACAGACTGAGATTCAGTCAGATATGAGTTATGTCTCGCATGGTTTTTTTGTTTGCAAAACACCTTTCATTATTTTGGTAGCTCACGCCGTTCTCGAGATATATCAATTTTATCAAAAAATCGATAATTTTCAAGTAAAACTTAGATATTTCATGAACGAAACAAGCTAGACGTATGTGTTAGGTGTTTTTGTAATTGGAATAACAAGTGTTGTTGAACTAGTCATCAATATACAGGGTGTTCTATATTAAATAAAAAAGTTGATATGGTCTTCCGGTATAACTGCAAGTGCCATTCAGGTGACAATATTTTACAAATAGAGTTTCGGACCAGCTGAATCAAATACCGAAATTTCAGAACTATAGCGTTATTAGTTCTCCGTAAACGTCTAATAGGCCACTCAACTTAGGATACCCTGTATAGTATAGACATAACGTGTATGTGTTAGATGGAATCCTGCACTTTTCTTTTTCAAATCTCTCTCCTCAACGAGAGCATTTCAAAAACGTATCACAATACATATTTATCCCTTCAAATAATGTCACAAAAATGTCATTATTAGCTTTTATTTTGTTGAAATTGTTTAATTCAGTCATTGATCTTCAGATCTTGTGTATTATTGCATTAATATTCGTATTTTGTGTTTATCTTCTTTGTTTGATTCTTAACCAAAATTATGAATATTTCGACAAATATGAAATGAATGCCTGTTTTGTATTGTCTAATGTAAAGGCCTATCAGACACAGCTTTATTTTCATAATATTTCTAAATTCATTATTCTCCTTATTTTGTCAAAGATATCCATGAAGCTGACGACCAGATATGAGAGTATTTCGAAAAATGAAATGTAATCTTCGATAATATGGTTCTTTTGGCAAAGTTGCGAGTGTACAACAAAAGGAACTAAAAATTTGGAGTCAATGTTTTAGCTGTTGTTCAAGCAACTGAAATCTCGTGCGAAAGTAGGAAAAACAGATGAAGGTACCCAGAACCAATGCGAATATGAATTTAAAAAAATTCACAGCTCACAAACATCAAATTGTTGATTGGCTGGACCTTGGCGAAGCTCAGCGTCGATTGGAGTTTTGCAATTTGTTCATCAATACAGGACAAGATGTAGCAATTTTAAGTTTCCAATGATCGACGTACACGTTACTATAGAATCTCTTGACGCTTACATTCGAAAAAGACCGTATTCTTCTCCAAGTTTTTTAGGGCGATATCTGTCTGATACAGAACTGGTTGCAAAAAATCGGGAACTAATCCGGGAAATTACTACTTCGACACTTGAAATCTAAACCCGAATCATACTTATTCAGATCTACTACGAATCAATCGAAGAATCATTTTTTCATTCATCCCTCAATTCAACCCTGGACATAGTGAAATTCAAAATAATTTGCGATATTTCCGAGTCAAAACAGTCTGTAGTTGTCAGCAATTATGGGTCTACTAAAATAACCAGTATCGATCATCTTAAATGACCAAAACCCCAACTAGGAGCAGTATGTAGATTTATAATTTAGAAAGTTATGGTTAGTTTATGATAACGAAAAATGTGAAAATTAAGAAAATCTACTTACTCAAGGACTTCTATTAAGAACAGCATTTAGTTCATATTCAAATGTACTCTGTACTATCCACAATTCAAATGGACTTTCAAATTCATAGTTGAATTTTCGATAAGATATAAATTTTTTAATTATATAGTTAAACGTCGATCAATCTGCGGTTGGCGCCACACATTACAAAATTTCTGCTTTGCGAAATGTTAACCACATTATTACAAACGTTGACCAGCTTCCACTAATAATTTTAAGCTCTCAGTGGGTGGTTTCGTCGAAATTTCTTCTTCCTACGCTAAAAATACAAGAAGTTTTCTTTATCGCATCATATTTGAACGTTCTCCGAACTGATGATTCCGAATAATCAAATGATATTATTTATGTTGATATTTTCCGTACGATTTGGCTTTTAATGTAAGCCGGGAGGTATCAACCTAAAAAGATGAGAACAGATTTCGTATGTGGGCAACGTTCGGACCAACAATTTCTAGAATTTGTTTGGAAATGGCCAGAGAAATAAATGCTCATTAAATATGCAAACGCTTAAAAAATTCGCGAAGTGGTGACAGATGCGTACAGTTTTGCTATTTTGATGCAAGTGCATTAGTACACAATTCAAACAAATGAATTCATCTATGCAGTATGGAAACACAACACTGTCTCACTTCCGGATATACCGGAAGTTAACACCAATTTTATTAATTCAAATGGCATAACGGTTGTTTCTATTATTTTTATTGTAGAAAATTGAATTCTGAAAATTTTTTTCTTATATCATTGCCACCTGAAATCAACCGAAATGAAGAAGGCACCATAAAAATATTAAAGATCATTGAATATCGATTATTTCTAGCACGTTGTAAGTAGAAAGATTCATACAGCAGAATTCAATACATTTAGCGGCTGCACGATATACAGGGTGTTTCCAAAGTATGTGGCAAATCGTAGTACATTTATGTCGTATTATTAATAGGCATTGATCTGTTATAGGTTTCCCCTTACATAAATTACATCGTTTCCTAGTTATTTGCGATTTATCCCAAAATTTACGATTTTTCACGAGAGAACCCTGAAATGTGCAGATTATATGATCACAAATCTTTCAAATAATGCATTCCCATCTCTCAAAACGAGATCCGTCTCAAAATCTTCATCAAAGTAATTTTGGTCAGAATTCTGAAAAAAAAGTGCAAAATCAATTACTATTGATAATTTGCACCAACATTTGCATATGGAAAAGCTCTGTGCAAGATGGGGGCCGCGTTTTTTAAAAATTGATTCGAAAAACCATTTCTACCGCCAATTTGGCGCTGTATAAGCTTAATCCAAGCGAATTTTTGCGTCGATTCGTTACTTTTGACGAAACTTGGGTGCACCAGTAGACTCCTGAAACCAAACAACAGTCTAAACAGTGGATTGGAACAGGGGAACTCCGAACAAGGCAAAAACAATTTTATCGGCAAACAAGGTTATGGCTAATGTTTTTTGGGATGCAAGAGGTATTATATACATTGATTACCTTGAAAAGGGTAAAACTATCACTGGTCAATATGATCTGAAGTTCGAATTGATGCCTTACCCTCCCTACTCTTCATACCTAGCCCCGAGTAACTATTATCAGTTTCCTAACCTCAAAACATGGCTTGGCGGTAAGCGATTTTCGGGCAATGAAGAAGTAATCGAAGCTGTAAATGGGGAACTTGATGAATCCATCTATAGAAATGGCATTACTAGACTAGAACACCGCTATGAGCAATGTATCAGCTCTAAAGGAGATTGTGTTGAGAAAAAAAATTCTTAAAAACGGTGTTTTTTTGGTCAGGCCGGAAACTTATTAAACCATCCCCGTATATACACCATATTCATTTTCAAAATTTTATCCACATCAACAGAGTAGTAATTCAATGATCGATATTCAATGCATGGATTGATGGAACATATATATCATCAGATAAACGTGCTTCTCAGCAAAATTAAGTCAAATAAATCATTTCATTTACTTTTTCTCATTAGTTTATAGTTTGGGAGAATTTCTTTTATTAAATGAGTATAACTTGTGATTCAAATAAAACAAGGAAATCTTTTTCGAAATTGTTGTAGTTTGCAAAAGGGCCTTCAACCTACCTTCTTTGTCTAAAACTTCAAGGTAAATAAATATATAATATTATAATAATATATATAAATAATATAGAAAGGTTTCTCTTAAAAAAAAATTGCCAAAATATTCAAGGCGCTTCGTTTGACATAACTAATGATTTTCTTCCGAAAAACATTCGTCTAAATTACTTTTCTCGTACGCAATTGTAATGAGGTTTTGAAGAGTTTTCCAATGTGATAACGCTTAGGTTGTTGCCCGTTAAAGCCTCAAAATGTTTCCTCAAGTTTATTCCATCACTACGAGATAAGAATTATACAGGGTGGCTTGTTGGTGATGAAATGCATAGAGGTCACATCTTCTTTCTTATGCTTGCTGATCATTCAGAATACCGCGAATTGATAAATAATTATGTCCAAAATTATTGCCCAAAAAGTTTTTGGCTATCCCAGATTGTATGCAGGAGTAAATGTTTTATTATTCGTGTAAAACTATATTTTCAACTACGCCCACTTCATGCTGCAAAATTTCAACATAATCATCATTCAAATTTTTATATAAAATCAGAAATGCTAAATCCCCATTTCTATTTAACCGGTTGGTAAAGTTAGGTTAGATCTCTAAAAATCTGAAATACTGAAACCCAATTTCTATTCACCCCATAGGTTAAACCTGAAGCGTTAAATACCTCTGTTAGTCGATCCAAAAATGTTGATTATACTAGGTTATAGTTTCTTCGCTTGCTAAATGAGCTTCATTCTTCCATGTGATTTCATTGTAGAACAAGACATTCGCTTGATATTTACTTAAATACCATCGGAATCACTATTTTGAAGGGATCTTTTCGTTGTTTATAAGGGATAAATTTATTTTTTTGTAATTTTCGCCATACCTTCGTTTGCCAAATTTTGCACCAATAATGTTTAGAAGAACATTTTCTTCTTTTCCATCAGTTTAATTTTTTTGAATTTTTCTTGAATGCTTTCATTCAGTTTACAGTTCATTGTAGTTCTGCATTGCAACAAAACTATTTCTATAATACGAATATTGATCTCTAAAACGCTCACTTCTTTATAATTTGCAAAGCTATCGATCAATTATCTCTGGCAAAATTTCTAGAAGGATAACGATTTTCGTAAGCTTAACACTGGATTTTTCACCAGTATCTGTTGTCCATAACCATTTTGTTATTCCGTGAATATAATTTGTCAAGACACCAAAGAATGTCGAATGATCCGCATCGAAAAATGCACAGATAGCATCATATTGATAATAGTAATCATTGAAAAATTATCAGTTCTGTATAAACTTCAAGTCAAGTCTTCCCTTTACGCAGAAAAGCGTAATATGAAATATAGTTTTTATTGATTCAAAAATATTATGTTGAAATAAGGCTATATACTTCTGATATAGCAAAAATTAGGCAATTCTAATAAATTATGAAACAATGTTTATGAAACTTTATGTCACACCTGTCAAACAATGCATTCCACATAAAAAAATGTAAATTGTATTTAGTTTTAAAGTTCTAGCTCCAATAATACTGAAGATTTCAACATATACTCAATAATACAAAATCTTAGTTTTCGCTGATAATTCGAAAATGAAAAATCTGAACACGACGAGGGTTTCTAAAAAAAGAGTCCGAAAACATGACTCATTTTTTTTATAACTCCAACGGTTATCAAGATGGCTTAAGTATTCACCGAATTTGGGTCACTCAGTACAGGTAGGTACACTCAAATAAGTAGGCTGTAAAATTGGCGCCATCAACGAATATTTCAGGTACTTAAAATTTTACAATTCTCCTAAATTTATGAGTTTCCGGTAAATGCAGAAAGATATATTTCGAAATTACTGACGAAACATTTCCGTTTCTTAGTTTTCGTTCAAACTATTTCCTTTCGCTATAATTCTTTGGATAGACATCCGGAAACCATATTGAAATAAAAATAAATTTTAAAGCGCCTCATATTTTGCAGTTTCTGTTGGTTTAAATACCAGGGCGATAATTAAATCTTAGAATATAGTACAAAGAACTTCAAATCCAAATTAGCTTTCAATCGAACAACCTCTAATGCCCAACATGTGACGAAACTACTTATGCACCTTCATCTAGTAGTAGGCGATGAATTTCTCCTTTAAAACTAGACTCCTACGATTCTCATCGACCCACACTCTCCTCAGATCACAACAATATTCCACTATAATAAGGTACAACTTGTCTACGCAAGGTTTTCCATTGCCCACGTGCCGTACTTTTTGAGTTTAGTTAAAAGAAGAAGTGAATATACGTTCGAGTATAATACAGAAAGAAAAGGATAGCGTTGAAAGATCAAATTAATTCATAGAATAACGTTACCGTTGTGGGGAACCACTTGCCTTTTACTCTCTAGTGCACATCTGGTCGAAAATGGGACAATGCAATGATGTATTATAATTATAATGAAACTTATTTTGCGAGGATATTAAAATTTGCGCATAATTTATACAAATCGAATTGAAAAGAACATCAGATGAAGCTGAAATTACGAAGACTCCGTATCTTGCCTAGGTTAAAAATGGCGCTGCTACTGTTTAAATATTAGCATAATATCCGGTGATCTGGGCGGCTACTCAATCGGTCATCTTCCAATCTATTTGTTAGGATAATTATCATTCAGGAATCATCTTATATGGGGTACTCCATATAGTTAAAACCGAAATCAACGAAGATGAAGTGAAATATATTTTATACTTTCCACAATTTTATTTTCACAAACACGACCGGTTTCGACCGTCAAGTTATCTTCAAGTGGTCAACTAGAGGAAACTAACTTAGTTAAGAAACTAGTGGAGAGGTTATAATGTCTAGCTGGTTAATCAGGGTGATTTCACTTGGGTTTTTACAAAGTTTATTGATTTTCAAACATTCCAACAGATTAATTTTCTTTGTTTTGTCGCAATTATGGAGAATTTTGATATTATCCAATGATATTGAATGTTTTGTGGTTTTTAGATGTTCACACATCGGAGAATTATTATCAGAGGATAAGTGTTCTTTAAATCTGGTTTCGAAATTCCTACCAGTCTGTCCAACATACGCTACCGTACACTCATTGCAAACAATGTTGTAAACTCCTGATTTTTTGAATTTGTCTGATTTTGTTTAGCATTGAGTAATAACTTCCTCAAGTTCAGACCACTCAAGAGAGAGGTGTTTGTTTAAAATTTGAAAAATTACTTGCTCAAATTATTGGAGAGAGGACCAGCATGGTTGAAACTAGTGTATTTTTTCAAGCATGTATCTCTTGTTTGCGTCTTAATCGCGTTGAAACTCATCAGGTTCAACTGAACCCACTCAGATATCCTCTGTAAGTCAGAGTTTAAGTTTATAATTGGTTGACATCTCTGACGCTGAGATTCCGCAGCTGTAATCGGCCGCAGACTACTAAATTACGAAACCAGGGTACAATCGTCTGCAAAACCGAAGATCTCGTTCTCTGTAGATGACAGAAGATCGTTTATCTGCAATAGAAAAAAGGTTGGCGAAAGAAGGGATCCCTGAAGTACTTCTGCCTGCAACTGGAAACAATCAGATGCTATACCATCTACCACAACTTGTATTGATCTATTTGAAAGAAAGCTACTTATCCAACCCCGCAATATGCAGCAAGGTTATTCAACAAATCTGCATGCCAAACCCTAACGAAGGCTTTAGAGATGTCGAGGGCTATTGCTCTAGATTCCCCATGCTTTTCCATCGCTGTTGTAGAAACATGAGTGACGTAGACGAGCAGATCTCCTGTCGATCTGTGCCTACGAAAACCTTACTGACGGTCGTTAATAATTCCCTGCAACTCAAGATATTTGAGTTCATCGTTTATGACTCTTTGCACATAATGGAAAGAAGTGCAACAGGGCAGTAGTTTTGGGGACTTCTTTCCTTTCTTCGGGATCGGTTGAATTCTCGCTAGTTTCAAGCTGCTCGGAAAAGTCTGGCTTTCATAAGAAATCTGAAACAGACGGTTAAGAATGGGTGCCAGTTCGGGAGTTCACTTTCTCAGGACGATTGGCGGTATTTCGTCTAGACCAACTTTGAGAACAAGAGAGAAAAAGATCGGTTTTCTCTTTCGGAGATGATGCTATACTTCCGTCTTCTCTAACGAGAGGCGGAAACGCAGATTTGCAGAAATTGGCACTGACGGTCTTCGCCATAGACCAGAACTGTCTAGTCCCGCTTACCTCTTCAAGGAGTTTATTAGTTACCCCTTCGTTGAAATCGCCTTTTCTCTGGCAGTTGCCAGGTTGCATACGTTCCGTATTCGTACGAAGGTTGTTCTTGTTTCCTTGTTGGATTTATCTTCCATGACTTGTAAGTTCTGCTCTTAGCTACAGAGGCTCTTTCGCAGTCTTTGTTGAACCATGGCTTTTGTGCTGTTGTTCTTTTCATGGAATGAGGAATGTAGAGATCCATTCCTGCATGAATGATTTCTGTAACAGATTCAGTACACATATTGATGTCAGGATCTGAAAGGCAAACATCACTGAATGGGAAGCACGAAAAGAATTCACGCAGCTCATCGCAATTAGCACGGTTATAGTGCCAAATGCGTCTGGGTGGTTTAGGTTTTTGATTTAGCGGCAGCACAGTGGTTCCAGTAGCAGATATAAGTTTGTGGTCTGAGTTGCCTAGCGGTGCTGAGACCTCCACTACAAAATCATCTGGATCTGAAATCAAAAAGAGATCCAATTGTTGGGGAAGTCGGTTGGGTGATCAGGTATTCTTGTCGGTTCGTCGACTAACTGCGTTAGCGCTTCATTTGTTCTATTGGAGTGGCGAAGCCAGTTGGTGCTGTGAACGTTGAAGTCACCCAGTACAATGATCTCAGCTGCTAGATGATGTGTCTGAATCTAATCCACCTTATCACCTAGATACTGAAACAGTCTAGTGAAGTGAATATCGTTTGGCTAGCGATATAGACAGCATAAGAACAGTGTTTTATCCTGCAAACAGATTTTAAACCACGCAAAGTCGAAAGCGTTGTCCTCCATCGTCTTCTCTCTCTGTCATGCAACATCCGATCTGGCGAAAACACAGAGGCCCCTTTTAAACCTAGATCTTGTATGTAACTCACCCATTAAAATGTAAATAAGTTTTGTCGGTTGTTTGACTTATTTGGGTTTCGGTTAGGGCCAGCACATGGGGTTGTACGTTTTGTAGATGCTGGTGGACTGTATCGATATTCACGTTGTTGTGCCCCAGTCCTCTGATATTGTAGAACTGTATCAAGAGTTTGCTTTCTTTTCTAGAACGTGAATGAATTAGTGAATTCGCCGGAGGAGTGCTCGACTTTCTCGCATCATGAACCCCTCAAAGTTCCGAATGGGAGACTATTTTAACTCCGGATGATTTTGTCCCAGAAGAACTCATGATGCTTCGTTGCCAATCCTTAACACCCTAGAAACACGACCAACCATCAGTTCCCGAAACTTAGTCACACAGGTTATGTTAGATTATCCACAGAAGTTCCCAGGTTATATTCCGGCTAGTCAACACCTGCCCAATATTTGATGGCTTCCTTAGAGTTAATGACGTACCTATCCACTTCAAGGGTTAGGAAGGCATACGTTTCTATCCCACCAGCACCACAGCCTTTGTTATATGAGACCCCAGCTCTGGACTAGTATCCTTTATCTACACGGTAACGGCTAGGGTGGCGTCGCTCATTGGCCCTACCAGCTCCTCCTGATAGCAAAACCACTCCAACAATGACCAGGTCATACGCATATTCTATAATGTTGTACCCTCCGGTACAACATGTTTGAGAATGGAGTCGTACAATATATTCCATAACTAGCATGGATCCCTGCAATACTCCATGGTGACTTCCCAACGATCACAACTCTGTCCCTGAGGAAGGCACAATTACCCTCACATGATAAAAGGACACTCCCCTCCTCTGCAGTCTCTCCACGATGGCTCCCCATCTTTTTCGTGGTTGATGACAAATGTCATACTGAAATCTAATCTAACTTAACCTATCGTCTACGCTTCCCGTCGATACATCAGCACATCCACACAAACATTTTAATTAATTCACATTCATAACGAATATCGTATATTATAAAACAGTAAAGTAATTTAAAAATTCACGGAGGGATACGATTAAAATAAAAATTATTCAAGTTCAAGTTTTTGTCATAGATGATAAGATGTTTATTTCGTCTTGTACACTGCCAAGAAATTATCTCGAAGAGATAAATGCTCTCATTTAATTCATTTTCAAAATTTACGTTTTGTGGAATTATACGATGAAGCGGGAGATAATGTTAAAATAGATAGTCCATTACATTTGTTTTAAAGAGACCTTTCAAAAGAGGTGCTTCATGACATATATTATTTGAAAAAAGAGGTGGTTCTTTTTTTTCATTTTCATTAAGATTCATGAAGAACGTAATTGAATGAGCATATAATTTACTAAAAATAAAAATCGAATTATCTTGGTAAATTTTAAAAAGAATAATTTTTGACGTTTCACTGAATTTATCTCTTTCAAAGTCCGCACTCTGTATATTTCATAGTCATGGCATACTTCGACCCGAAAACTAATGTTCCACAGCACATTGGCTCAAATATAAAGTCAACAAACCACATCAGTTATGTCATAAAAATATTATTACCTCTTTCTTCGACCTGTCGACGGGTCCAATATTTACGCCATCTCTGCCTTCGTTTGTTTTGGTCGTTTAAGTTTTGTTTTATCGTTGTCGAGACCGGCTTGGATTCTCAGTTATGTAGAAAGTATGGGTAGAAAATTCTAAGCTTAGTCCAGACGAGATTTTTATCTTTCTTGTATAACCAGCAAACAAATAACCAGCTTTCAGTTTGTGTACGTTGAAATTAATTTCGGATTTTAGTGGTTCTGGGGTATTAGTTGCGTTGCGTGTTCGCTCTTATTAGCAGGAATCTTGGAATAAGAATTAATTCTTGTACGAGTGGAATCTTCGGAATTCATTACTAATATATGAAGAAATATTCAAAATGTGATGAGAAATCTCTGGATGATAATCTTGAGACATGAAATATATTTTCTAGCATTTACAGAAGAAGACGCTTTTACATGATGAAATAAATACCTGAGAAAAGGCTACAGAAAAACCATGAATAACTAACTCTTTGAAGACAATCTATGCTTTATCTTCTCTCCAAACCTCGGACGAACGCAAAATCTCTCTGTCAGATTTGTGGCCCCACAAAAACAACTTCTTTAACTTAATACAGATATTTTTTTCTCATTAATATCTTAAGACTTCCGCTTCTCGGTTCGTACTTCTGACAGTATTTCTCACCAAACCTAGTTCGATAAGTGATGGTGAAAGAAAAATTTAGATCTACGGTGGGTCGGCAGCAATATGTTTTCATCATTTTTAAAATTTCTTACAGAGCAGTCTACTTGGATGTAGTGTGATTTTTACCATGCTGTCCCACATACATAAAATGCAGTCGAGTTTAGTGTACTTTAATCGAATTTCTAAAAGTATCACGATGGACATCAGATAACCATCAGATTCTACTTGTTTTCATCATGTTTGATTCAGTCAGGAGTGTTTTAATTTTTGCACAAGCTTCCTTCAGGTGAACTGCATGGACAACAGGTTAATCCTGTCAAGCCATCAACATAAAATAAGATCTCTCTTACGCTGTCTGTAAAGTGCTAACTTTGAGAAGATTCTAATGCTGTAGTTTTGACTCTACAAGTTTTGCCTTAATTGACAAGCTAAGATCACTCAATTTCGCTTGACTCAGTCTGTGTGAGTTATTATATTTGCTTTAAAATGGTTATGCAATGCAATGCTCGATTAGCTTTTCTTCTTTGCCACTATTGTTTTTTTCTACTTACTATCTTTTCTTTTTTCTACTTCTTACTAGTTACAACATATATGTGAATCCCATGACTTGTGTCACCCAGATACATACCAAAATAATTCAATCTTCAATCTCCATTTTTCTTTTTTGCATACTTGCAAAGCAGTTGTTCTAAATAAGCCATCTAAAGCGATGGATAGATTGAATGTCATTTTCCCCGCACTTTTGAATCACACCAGAAGTCCAATGACCATGCAAAGTGTCATCTTGTTTTGGACTTCCTAGATTTTGGACATGAATCAATGTCATCTGTTCGAACCAGTCTTTGAACATGTGGTATCAAACTATGTATGCGATGTCCTGCTTTACTTAAGCCATTAATACCCCCTTCAGTCCAGATAGGTTAGGTTAGGTTAGATATAAGCTATGTAAGGTGGTAGTTGGTCATGCAGTGTTATCGCACAACGTAGCACTGGTACCTGTTTAGAAGGCGTTTAACTTAGAAGTCAACCAAAAAATTGATCTCGTTATGATTGATTATATTTTTATCTATCAAATTGTCCCGTCAGGTTATTATGTATAAAAATGAGACAAGTTCTTCCACCAAGAAGTATGCCAAGAAGCGTGACTCCTCAAAACATCAGTGATGGTTTTTGCGTTTCCAGCTTCCTTCCATATTAAAAAAAAAATCCTTTCGAATCGGGAAAGACACCTACTGTATCGTTACACATCGCTGAATAGAACCGTTCGTATTATTATCAAAGAACGTCTGAAGTAGAGTTGACCTTCATGCAACTATTTTCTTCTGACTCTTGTACTCGTAACAGAGCTTAGGCAGAAGAGGTATTCTTGGTAGGACGCTGTCAGTTTCATTGAATCTATATATATATATATATATATATATATATATATATATATATATATATATATATATATATATATATATATATATATATATATTCAGGGTGCTTCAACGAAAACTAAACAGAGGCTATATCTACCAAGATATTCATTTCTGAATTTCTGATCAAAACGCAAAAACAGGTCAACTTTGTTTCAAGGGTACCTCCTTTTTTTCAGTGGCTCACTCTGTATCTTCTACAGTTTTCAATCAAAAATGAAAATTCGTCCACGGGAATGCAGACAAAGATAATACCTTTCTTTCGAGTTATCACTCGACCTATATACCCTCTTCCAAATTTTCAAGGGTTGTCACCCCTGCTCCAGGGGTTGAAATTCGAGATGAGGATGGTACTTGATGATGACTCCCATTGATCAGCATGGATCTGTTCCATTTTACCTCACTGAAACTTGAATAGTCTAAGGAAATAGTCTTCCCTATCTTTCAGTTGCTCACCCTGTATATTTTACAGTTTTCAATTAAAAATGGAAATTTATTCAAGGCAATGTAGACAAGGATACCACCTTTCTTTTGAGTCATCACTTGACCCATCTTCCCTATTCAGAATGTTCAAGGATTGCAATCCCCGCTTAGGGGGTTGATATTTCAGGCAAGCATTGTAATCCAAAAGATGTACCTCTTGAAACAAAAATTTACCTTTGCGTTTTGATCATAAATGAATAATTTGGTATATATAGAGAACAAGAGCTAGTTCTCAAATCTGCCCGCCAAGCACGCAGCCCCCAAGAGCTACAATAGTGCAACTATGCAGGATGCCGAGAAACGAAGTGGCAGACTGCAGTTTCGTCCTTATTAGGAGCTCATCAGTGTCGCATATCGCCCCTAAGCATCATAACCAACTACATCGAGGTACCCCAACGACTTCAGAAAGGACGTATCTCGTACATACGTACGGGAGTCGCCTTCTATGGACCGAAACGGTAAACCCGCTACCGGACTTCGAGAAAGATACGTATAATAACAAACAGATGTGAGAACGTTAAAATTCCAACACTCGACGAACATCTCTCGCCGGTCCGTGAATTACATCAGCGGTTCCAAACCAGCTAAATAAGCCCGTTGGATCTGGTGCTCTGGGCCTCCTTTTCCAGGGTAAAACCTCTTGTCGGTAAATATTTGATGAGGTTCGATTCTAAACTCAACTCATCTTCCTTTAAAAGTTTTCGTTTTTTTCAAATGATGTAAGTTTTTTTTTGAGTCTAGAAAACTTATGGCGCTCTGGTTTATCACGATCTGGAAATCGTTCCCGATAGAGTCAAAATTTTCGAGCACTATTTCTGTTAGATAGAAATCAGGTAATTTTCAGTCGTAATACGATATATTGTGAGTTATTCGAACTGGAATACTTTCTAGAACCCTGGATAGCTTCTGCTATGAGCACCCAGCTTGGATCATGCTAATAGGTCCTAACTTCCATTCTATACTAAATATCAGAATGTTTTATGAAATTCAAATGTTTGCATTGTGTTTGCAACAAAAAGCAAGTTAAAAAATGAAATTTAGAGATGACAAATTGTTTCTTCCAGTACCTCAAATGATAATGATCTGTCATTTTTGTGCAGTATCCCAATTGAATAACCTTTACCTTCAATACCTCATCGCATCAGCAAATCTATTTACTTCCAATTCAGTAGTGTCATGTTCATACCGGCCATTTATCTTCGACTTTGATACTTTAATGGCCTGTATTGTTTTTCTTTAGGTAAATTCCGGAATTGAAAAACGTCCGGAATCTGCTTATAATGGCCAGAGGTGCCCTTCTCCCGCTTTATAACCTAACGATGACCGAAGAAAAAGAAGAAGAGGAATGGAGTCTACGGATAGCCGCCATTGTTCTAGACGGCATTGCAACGTAATTGCGATAAAATAAATAATTGCGCTTGTGTAAATGTCGCCCCGATGTACATCTAGACTACGTTTACGAATACTCCGATTGAATGTATGAAAGCTACTAAGGATATGATCTCCTTGGAAGCGAAGCTGAATTGTTCTTTTCTTTCTGACGTTCAGTTTAGTAGAAATAATTAATTTTCTGTTGAAAAGTGAAACCAGGCTATGTTGTCTTGCTCCTCGCATCCTTCTGAGTAATCGTCAATGAATTCAGCAAGATGCTTTCAGACCTTATCCAATTTCAGAAAATAGGTCTGGTATTTGTTTTTCGTTCATCGCATTTGCTTCAACCAAGCCAAAATTTGGAAGATTGTAGGGAGACTGACGTAGATGTGTTGAGTGTTATTGTGATTAAGCAGTCCATTACTGCTTGCCAGAAGCTGTGACCGTTTTATTCTTATGCTTCCTTGTTAATTGTCTGTTCACCAAGAGCATACTCATGTTGCGCATGACATTCGAACATTGACTTCAGTGCTCCTACTTAAAGACATGTTTTCGACCCTAGCTCAAATGGCAGCTTCCTAAAGAATATTGATTCTAGCTTTTGGGATGACTGCAATGAAACACTGACTTATTACCAATTATAATCTTTTGAGAAGGGTCATTATTGACCATTTCCAAGTTTTCCTGGGTGATTTCAATGTGACAGTTTTTTACTCATCTGCCAACAATTTCGGCAAAGATCGAAGGTTATCTTTGCATCATATCGCGGAAGCAACAGGCTTTTTATTTTATGTAGTTCAGAACATTATATCCAATGTTCTAGACATGAAAAAACCAACTGCAAGAAAGGTTTCCTTAATGCTTTACACTGTTCAAAATCGTGCGGGGTAGGAGAATACCACTACGACTACGAGCCAGAGATGAAAGCGCACAGCTGTGTTGTATTCTAGAATGTGAAAGGTGCTTCATCGATTGTTTTTTTAGAAAAAGGAGATACTATAAGTGGTTCTCATAATGCACAACAATACCAAAATTGTCTTCTTCTTCTTCAATTGCCATGCACAATCCTGCGTAGGCGTCCATCCTTTCACTAATCATATGATTCTATTGATTGCAGCTTTTTGTAGTGTCTGGAAGTCCTGTATTCCTGTCCACCTACTCCTCTTTTTCCTCCTTCTATTTTACTCTGGAGGATAAGACGCTGGAAGTGATAGCGTTCTCCGCGCAGTACATGTCCAAGGTAGCCAATTTTTCTTCTTTTGATGTTTTCGAAAAGTTCACGGTCTATCAAACCAGTTCTTCTCAGTATATCCTCATTCGTTACATGTTCAACCCACGATACCCTCAGCATCCGTCGTAGGGTCCACATCTCGAAGGCCTTAATTTTATTTATAATTGCTGTTTTCAACGTCCATGCCTCGACTCCGTACAAGAGGACAGGCCAGACGTAACATTTTACCATTCTATATCTGAGATTGAGATTTAGGTTCTTGTCTGTCAAGAATTTTTTGAGTTTTATGAACGTTGTTCGAGCATGCTCGATTCTGCATTTTATTTCTTGATCTGGGTCCCATTTTTGGTTTATCATGCATCCCAAGTATTTAAATTGATTGACTTGTTCAATGTTTTCTCTAATATACACCCCTGGCGGACGCCTCTTTTTATTTCAAAATCCTCAGTTGTTCCTGCATTTTGAATTCGGATTTCTGCTTTTTGGTTCCAGTATAGATTACCTATAAGTCTGATATCCTTTCCATCCAGCCCCAAGTCTCTAAGATATGATGAGGATATGATATGAGCCAAAATTGTATGAAGTCTCAATAGAAAAGAAATGGAGAATTGAAAAAAAATGTACTTTTTGTCCAGGATAATGTGCAGCACAGTAGTTTTGGGATGCAATGGGTACCATTCATTGAAACCCCAAGTGACGATAGGCTATGCATGAAATGCAAAGAATATGTCAGGGCATTGGGGAGAAATTAGTCGATCAATGGTATAGTGTGAATGGGTGGTTCGACTCGGTCGGAGAAAATTTATTCCAGGAAGCTACTGGAATGGTAGAGCGCCGATGGGAAAAGTGTGTTGAATTGAACTATGTTGAAAAATAAAATTATCAAAATGTCTTGTAAGTATTATTTCTGCTTCAGGGTGTAGCATATAGATCCCTCGAAGTTGGATTTTTTTATTCATAACTCCTGTGCTTATCTAAATGCCTACTTTTGTTCTTATGCTGACACAAATTTTACTGACATCAGGGTCAAATTTCTTGACGGTAATATTAGTTATAAACCACTGGCTCTTGCATCAAATACTGTTCTAAGAATGGTTTTTCGGTATCCCAAACGTTGTAAATGTTGGGAAGAGCAGTCGGTAACAATTCCGTATGACATGCGTCTACTTTTGATCGGTGAGCCTTCAAATCAATGTTATGTTCACATTTTATTCACTTTCATGATGTCCACTATGAATTCCTCCCGCATGGTCCAACTATCAATAACAAATATCATTTAAGCATTTTGCCTTATTTGCATGAAGTTATATGCGTAAAGCGGGCTGATTTTGGATATTAAAAGCAATTACGAAGTAACTATACTATAAGATGTATTTTCTCCCAAAGTTTAATGCTCTTAGGTTAGCAGGAACTATCCTATAGGTTTTGAATATACCTGCGAGCGTCAAAATATTCCGCAAATTGCTTCATCTGTTTACTGCGTTGACTTGAAGCCATCAATATTAACTCTATTTATACACGTGTTTCTGAGAAATCTGTCCAAAAATAGAAAAATTCCATAACAGTTTTGGCTGATCATAAATTATATATGCAGTCCACCTTGACCATTTTGGAGTTACAGGTATATTGTCATTGCTCCAACCAAGATTTAGAAAATCCATACAAGCCGCATGAAAACAATTTTCTTGCAATATGCATCCAATAGTGTGTACATAAACGAACGTACAAGACATAAAAGAGGCCGAACTGGAGGATTTCGGAACGATGAAATGCTTATGGGAATTCAAAAACGTTTCTTAATAATATTGAATATTTTCTCAGTAATTACGAGCGGGGCAAATTATAAATGACCAACTTGTCGATATTTACAATCTTTTTTGTTACGAATATTCAAACGTACTGAATGTATACCGTTCTTGAAACCGGAACCCACGAATGTAGACGATTGTTTATTGAACAATAGAATTGGAAGAGATGATTCAAGAAAAAATAGAACCATACTTGAAGACTTCGTGAAATATGTACACACTACAACACACACCAAAAGAATCTAATAGTCAAGAAAAAATATTATTTTTAATAAAATTTCTCGAGACAGTTCTGTTTTACATTTCATTTCGTTCTTCTTCTTCTTCTTTTCCGAATGGCTTGAATGGACTATTTCGAAAAGAGTCAATGAACTCCAGTAACTTCTTAGTAGTCCTCTAGTCAGTGTTAAAAACAATTTTTCTAATATTTTTGGTGAAATTGCCATATTTTGTGTTCGTAAGATACCTCAACAGCACCAGGTTTATTGAAAAACCTGGATTTCAGATATTCTTCATTGAAAAAGTGTTGATGATTTAAAGTCTGGTGATCTTGTAGGTCACTCATTTGTACTCTTCTTCCAAATCACTTGTTAGAGAAATGATCATCTACGTGCATAACATATAAATTGTGTCAAATGTGTTAAATTTGAAATGACGTTATAAGTTAACAGTAAAAGATTTAGTGTGAAAGTTAAATTTTTTCTATTTAGCGCATTTAAGTAAAGCTTGTTTTTAAAGAATTTTTTAAACTTAATTTTATTTTCTAGTTATTCTTGGCAAGCTTCCATTTGGTACCCATATTGTAGGAAAGAATAAAAGAAAATTATCCGCCATTTCGTTTTGCATTAAGAATAATTGGTCCACCATCCTGGGTACGCCGCCATGTTGGATTTAGAATGACGTCACACAGTTAATTATGCATTGTCATCTAAACTAAACGTGTATACAAAATTTCAGCTCAATCGGTTGAGATCAAGTGCCTTAAAATTGAGTTGTAAGATTTCACCCGAATATACAAACATACATACATTGCAAGTTAAATAAAAGCTTGTAAAAATGTTTATAAATAACTAAAAGAAGTTTTAGAATCCCATGGGGTTAACCAGTGAAATATATCATCCATCTTACCGATACGAAATTCTCTCATTCGGTAAGACTGGGTCTATTCAATTCATAATCCAGTGAGCGTTTTCTTCAAAACAATATCTACAGTTTGGACGATTGACCTTACGGTTTGATGTGAAGCTAGATTCATCCGAGAAAAGGATCCATTCCGAGTCTATGTTTTTTCACTGGTGGAATTCATCATGTATAGTATTCTCCGGCAGAAGTTATTGGATAATCTTGAATGGTCAGCGAAATAGTTGATTCAGTGTCGTGGCCAATAACGGACTGTTATATTATGGGTACATGCCCCTCACGCCCTAACCCTGGTATTGTGGTTCAATTTTGCTTATAGTGCCTTGGCTAATCTGTCGTCATAACCAATCATAATCGAAATTTCAGTTTTGTGCAATTCGGTTAGATGCATTATTAAAAGAAAAATTCAACATTTTTACGATACAATAAATAAACTCATTAAAAAATTCACTGAGAGATAAGACCAAAATAAAGATACTATGCAATTAAATTATTTATGTATAACAGAAAAGGTTCCACATATCGATAAATCTAATCAAAAAAATTTCTTTAAATTCAAGTAACTTGTCATATCATGCCGTTTCAAATGAAAAAGTTGTTCCACTCCCTTATTTTCCAAGAATAATGAAAAAATATGTAAAATAAAACAAACTTAGAAATAAAAACCGATTATGCATAAAGTGTTTCGATGTTCATTGCTTTGGTTTTTAGATTATTTCCCCTACTCCAGATTTCTGTTTTGGAGAAAAATCTGTGAGTCTTCATTTCTAGGTTCATTCTGTTTCCAGCTCCACCTTGTTGGGATTGTAACTTTGTGATGTTTGTCGGTGGTTGCTTCAGCGGTCTGAATCTTTACCATAATAAGTTCATGTCGCCTTAGAATCTGCATATATCCACTTAAATAGCTATTCTTGAAGTTTCTAACGTGTGAAGTTCGGAGGATTTTCTTCCACCTTTTTCAATACAATGATGAAGAAGCAAGTTGTTTTCATCACATTGGTATTGCTACGCATGTATATAGACACTTGCAATTGCAGGTTCCCTTCTCTTTCAGCATTTAGGATGATCACATTGACTGAGTATAGATCCAGTGGTTCAGTTTGGGGACAAAAACTAAGTTCATCACACCATGTTCCTTGAGGTTTATAGTGCAGCTGTGACTTTATCCATCATATTGTGAAGGTGTTTATCTGAAGGCACCCCTTTGTCCAGGGTTACTCCTGGCTTCTGTTGTGAGATCCACTTGTTTCTCCAGTATGGAAAGAAACTCAGGTTTAAATAATAAATAGAATTATGGTAGTTTTGGTGGGCCTTATTCTCAGTTCTTTCATACTTCTGAAGTGACAGGTGAGATTGAGACGAGATAAAAATCCATTTTCAGAAATATAAGTAAACGATGATTTCTACTAAAATATATTAATAAATGCTCGACGCGTTTCGATAGACAGTATCGCTGTCAAGAGAGAATGAATACGACAAATATATCTTATTAACATATACTTATATATACTAAAGAGGCAATCTACTCAGAGCTATTTGTGTTTGAACTAGTGTTTAGGAAACAAGTTTGATAAGGGTGAGTTATTTATGTCTAACTGATCATTAAAAATTCCCGGTGAATACCTAAATCTGTTAATTTCAAGTACTTCCAGAAGCTTGAGTTTTATACCTCTATTCTCAGAATGTAGGATTTTAAATTCTGAATTGAAGGAATGGCTATTTTCCCCTGAGATGATTTGAATAATTTGAATCAGTTTTTCCATTGATGAAACTGCGTTTATGTTCTGAAATTCTAACATTAATATTTCTTCTTGTTCCACATATATAAAAACAATAGCAATCTGCACATTCCAATCTATAAACACCTGATTTATTTTCTTTATTAATTGGAGACTCATAATTTATGATAAATGAACCTAAATTTGTTGATGTTTTGAACGCTTTATTAAAATTTGAATCATTAAGCAAGGATTTCACATTATGGGGGACTTATAATGGGAAACCCATTAAGCCCTCTTTTAGCAGAAATCTGCATGTATAATATAGAAAAAACTATTCATAAACACCCGCTTAGTAAACATTTCTTTTATTGTTATCGATATTTCGATGGCATTATTGTGTTTTTCACAGGAACATACAGACAGTTCACTGTATTCGAAAATTTCATCAACAATCTGCACCCAAAAATAAAATCCACTTCTGAAACAAAACAGAACAATTCGATCAATTTCCTAGACTTAACAATAACAAAATCAAATAATAAACACCAGTTTTAATTTATAATAAATCTCATACAGATATCACAATTCATTATACATCGGTACATCCTTACCAACATAAATTTGCAGCATTTAATAGCTATATACATATAGCTAAGCAGAAAAATCTTTGGTACTCTTTTTGTACACACGACACTAACACAACATAAACAGACAAGCTATTGCTAGTGCAATAGCGACAGGGAAACGAGTTTTTTCCTCAGGTTTTTTCACTCGTTTATTGAATCATATACAAGATAGTATGGTTCCCTGCTACATTTCCTGAGCTCACTCTTGTGCTTTTCTGACACACCAAAATTATAGATATAAGCATTTATTGTAAATACAATTTATTCAAATTTTTAAATCCTATTTATATATATATATATATATATATATATATATATATATATATATATATATATATATATTCTTTTGAAAAGAGAGGATTTACTCTCTTGCATTCCATGATTTCCAAACGAAGACAAGGGTGAAAGAAAGGGGTTTGTGACAGAAATCTATAACAATGGAAAACCAGCAGAAAAATATTTCAACAATCATACTTCTTATATGTCTAAACAAATCTGAGAAAAGATTTTACATAGCAATCAAGGTCATGAAAAGGACTAAAGAGATAATAAAAAATTCATAACCTGCGATATTTCCTCAAATTCCATCTCTTTTTGACCGACAGGGCCCCGATAGCCGGGTTCAATCTTCCAAGTGATGCCGATTATGATCTATAGATGTTTTAGAATCATTATGGACCCAATAATCTGGGTTGGCATCGCCCATATATTATTTCTTCGTAGAACTTGCTTAATTTTAAGAAAAATGTGCTAAAAAATTTTGACAGTCGTTCGAAAAATATGACATTTGTCATATACATAGACTCTTAAGCACACCGATGTCTAATGATAATTATTTCAAAGAATTGAATTTGCCAAAACAGATCGCAATAAATAATGGTTATGATGCAAATTTAGTTAGCAGCATATTATATAAGAAAAAAAATTAGCTTTACAACATATATATCCATCTGTGAACACCAACACAAGAAATTCAATAGTTTAACATATATAGGCAATATTAGCAATAATGTGAAATCCCTGCTTAAAATTCAAATTTAAATATAGCGTTCCAAACATCAACAAATTTAGGTTCATTTATCAGGTATTATAAGTCTCCAATTAATAAAGAAAATAAATCAGGTGTTTATAGATTGGAATGTGCAGATTGCAATTGTTTTGATATATGTGGAACAAGAAGAAATATTAATGTTAGAATTTCAGAACATAAACGCAGTTTCATCAATGGAAAAACTGATTCAAATTATTCAAATCATCTAAGGAAAATAGCCATTCCTTTAATTCAGAATTTAAAATCCTACATTCTGCGAATAGAGGTATAAAACTCAACCTTCTGGAAGTACTTGAAATTAACAGATTTAGGTACTCACCGGGAATTCTCAATGATCAGTTAGACATAAATAACTCACCCTTATTAAACTTGTTTCCTAAACACTAGTTCGAATACAGATAGCTCTTTAGTATATATAAATATATGTTAGTTCACCACGAAAACAAGGCGATCAACCAAATAATGGAACTACAACCGAGGACAACAGGAAAGAGGACATCTCTAGTAGAATGGTAGAAGAAACAACAGACCAGTATATATGCACCACAACATAAAAGAAGGAGGATAACCAACCAGTAGGACCCCAGGACAAACCAAGGAGATGTAAAATTAGCAATATGAAGAGGATAAAGGATAGACATTCGACCCTCACAAAAATTCAATGATCACAGCAGAAGATATATTTGTAGTATGCATTCGCTCTTGACAAATATACTGTGTTTCGAAACGCGTCGAGGATTTATTAATATATTTTAGTAGAAATCATAGTTTACTTGTATTTGTGAATTTCGTATCAATTTATCGACTATTTTCTTATGTTTCCTCGGTACTAAAATTACTGAGTTATCCGCATGCTTAAGGTGCTGACTGTCTTGGGGGGACAATAGCCGGAATAATTTTTTTGAGTGAGATATTTCATCTTTTAGATGAGATTTCACTTGCCAAAAAGAAATTACATTAAATATATCATAAGAAAAGTTTGTATGAGAGTTATATTTTTCTATAACAGTCTGTGAAGTAATAGAAAATCGTGTTTCTTGTATTTTTTACTATAACTTGTATCATTACAACATAATGACTAATAAATATGATCTACTTCAACCAACACCTTGTCGAATGAAAACCCATATCAGATTTATGAATTCTGTCCCAACAACGCTCCTACAAATATAGATAAATAAAAATAATATTAGACTTGTCTGTCTACGTTTTATTTAAATTGTAACAGCCACCGTGCAATATAGGAGAAAGATAATGTAAGAGATTTCCTGGAACGATAATATTTATGTACCTAGCCATATTGGGCCCATGATATTACAGTGCATTCAACTTAAACAAACTTTGTTTTGAATCGAGAGACGTGCGTATTTTTTCCCAGAAATTCTGATATCCCTTATCAAATAGACGGAGGAAATTTATATTTACGTTCTATAATATTATCCGATAGGTTGACCACCGTTTGAAGGTTATTTTCAGAGTCCGACCGAAACTGGTTTTCCGGCCGAAACCGAATATTCGGCCGTGGCTTCAGTTTCGGCCGAAACCGAAACTCACGTGGTCAATTATAAAATTCCTTATAATACTGAAATTTGGTGAATTTTATATTATTCTGCATTGATTAGGACATGAAATGGAAACAGAGTATATTAAGATTGTTGTAATCATTTATTCAGTATAATATAAAAAAATATTGATAATATTTTTATTATTTTTTCAAATTAAGTTCTGATAGCAAAATGGTTATCTGTTATAAATAATCAAATTACTAATTATTATTGTTTCATTAAGTACTAAGTAAGTACAGTACAACTTCACTAGTCCGGACACTCGCTTTATCGGGCACTCCAGTTCCTCGGACACGTGGCTCATTCGGGCACTCCAGTACCTCGGACACGCGGCTCATTCGGGCACTGAGAATTTTACCTCTATAATTCGGGCACGTTGGCGCCGGCTGATATACAAACAATAATAATTTTCCTGTCTGTACATGTCTGTATGTACTTGTACTATCTGAGAGTGGCGACTATCGTTCTACAGTTACATTTTGCATTTCAATATCGCCGGTGATGTGCATAATGGCTCCAACCAAGAGAAATCATAAAACGCTCACACTGGCAGAGAAATCAAAAATCATAGATTTTATTGATGATGGAATGAGTACTCGTCAAATAGCAGCAAAGTTCACTACTCCAAAATCAACAGTATTTGACAAAAGAAAGAACAAGGACAAAATAAGGAGATTTATATCCAAATCGTATCAAGGAACAGGTAGGAATTAAGGATGCACCGAGCAAAGGTTTTCACAAAAAGCCTAGTACCGAGCTCTAGGCCAAACAAAATTACTGCATGCCGAGTATTTAGGCCGAGAGCTCGGCTAGCCCAATCGGGCCCTCGGTACATCCCCAGTAGGAATATTATTTTGAACTTTTCTCGAATTTATTCTATCCAAGGTATTTTTGTAGGAAAAAGAAAAATTATTAGAGAAGAACAACGCAATGCACACGTACCAATTTCGTCAGACATATTGAGAGCAAAAGCCAAACCGTTCAATGAATAAATCACAGGAAAAAAAGTTTTCTGGCAAACTCGGGATGGTAAGATGAATTCAAGCTAGACTTGCAATTCGTTTCTTGAAGGTTTGTGGTGAAAAACTTTCCAGTGATGTTTCCGCTGTGAGACAATTCAAGGAAAAATTTCTATCGGTTGTTGAACAGATGGAATTAAGCAAAGAACAGGTGTATAATGCTGATGAATCGGCCATTTTTTGGAGATGTTTACCAGACACAACTTGGGTTCATCAAGGGGAAAAATCAGCACCAGGTCGAAAAGTGTCAAGAGACCGCTTAATATTCATACCATGCTGCAACGCGGGTGGAACTCACCAACTACCTTTACTAGTCTTGGGAAAAGCAGCAAATCCACGAGCGTTCAAAAACGAAAGTTCACTACCAGTTGTCTACAAAGCATCTTCCAAAGGGTGGATGACCAGACCATTATTTAATGAATGGTTTGAAACATCCTTTATCCCCGAGGTGAAGAATTTTTTAAACAAGATTAACAAGCCCTCTCAGGCTATGTTATTGGTAGACAATGCACCATAGCACCTACCTGAGGAAGAGGTTAATACTGATCCAAACTTCAGAGTTATGTTTTTGCAACTCAATTGTACTGCCGTTCTCCAACCTATGGATCAGAATTTAATTCAAAACATTAAGGTGTCGTATAGAAAATGCCTTTTTAATCATATCATTTCGCATGAAGATGAAGAGATAACTTCCATTTCGAAGCAGTATAATATGAAAGATGCCTTGAATAATCTTGCCCCATCTTGGAAAGCCATTACTTCGAAAAATATTAGAAAAAGTTGGACAGCATTGTGGCATGACACTACAGAAGTAGAAGAATCAGATGATGAAAATATTCCACTCTCAGAGCTTCAGAAGAAACTTCGTCCAAACAGTGAAAATGATTTGAAAAATATTGCCGAATCGTTAAGGGTCATCAATCCAGAAAATGACTTAACCATTGAGAACATTACCAACTGGGCTGTGGGAGACAAAGAGTTTGTTATCGATTTGACTGAAGAAGAGCTTATACAGGATGCTTTAGGAAGGAATATTGAAAACGTAAAGGAATCTTCTGACTCAGAGGATGGTTTAAATAGTATGGTAAAAGTGAAACATGCAGATACTGTTAATGCGTTCTCCCTGATTATCAGTTGTGCCGAACAGAATAATCTTCCTATTGAAGACGTATTGCTGTTGAGAAGGCTCAAGGAAAAATCAATTCAGATAGCAGCATCGAGAAAGTTTCAGAGTAAAATCGATGGATATTTTAAACGTCATAAGGAATAGCATGTTGTTTATGTACACTAGCCTATATTTAAATTCTATATTTTCTATGAGGAAAGATTATACTGAATGGAAATTCTATAATTTGATTCTGTTTTAAAATAAAAACTATTTTTTGTGTCACTTTTCGATATTTTTATAATTAACTCGGCTTTAACAGATTTTGGAGCTGTACTGAATTATGTCTGCCGGACTGGTGGTATTTTGTATTTTGAAACTAATTAATACTTTGGTTTGTATTTGTAGTTAGAAGAATCATCAATCTCTTTTAGGTACCTCCTATATAAAAATAATAATTACTAAAATTACTATTACACTCTTAGTTCCAGTCTCAACAAAGATATAAATCAACAATCACACATTTAGAATTAACAAAGATGCCTAGATTACAATTATTAGGACAGTCATACTTATACATTCAGAATTAAGTAACTAACTACTAAACTACAGTAAACATTTCAATTGAAAACAGTTATAAAATCAAATGAAAAAACTTCTAAATATCTTATATTTAGGGTTAGGTTAGGTTAGGTTAGATTTCGGTTTTCGTATTATTAATATTCATAATTGAAAAGTCGTAATAATGGTTCCGACAGGTAAGACTGAACATTTCTTTCAGAAAGTGTTTTAAGTCTTCTTTAGATTGTGTTGATTAGCCGATTGTGTTGCACATCCAAAACACTCCCTTTTTCTTGCTTTATATGGTAAGCTTTCGAGACGCATGTAGTTGAAGCCGAAGAAACATTGGCGTTATCATAATCAGGGATGATTGTATGCTAACTTCAAACTCAGTCGAGAAAGATATTTGCTCTGTAACAGCAATGTCCACTTCATTGGATTTGAGGTATTTAGACTTGAATCTTGGGTCCAATATAGTAGCTACTCTCAACGAAGGGAGTTTTTTCAATGATCTGATGTTCATGGACTCCTATAGTGAATTTTTCATGTTGGTCATCATTTCGTTCTCACTTTTCCCGCGAACTTGCAATTTACGGTTTAATAACGATATCAAAGGTATAACAATCGAAATGCATGCATTATCAAATGATAACTCAAGAGTGGCTTCATAAAAAATGTCAACATAGATGTGAGGTTCTCTGCAATGACCCATCCATTAGATTAAAGAGAATCAGCCTTACCATGTTCAACACAGTATAAATTTACTTGTGAGCGTGAACTTCAGAAATCAGTTTTGGTTTCGGCAGAAGTTTCGGCCAATTTCTGCGGAAAATTGATTCTTGGCCGAAAATCGGCCGAAACCGAAACCGAACATATACTCTATTGTTTGAGTAGAATGAAAATATTGTCATTCTCATGTCTGGGACATTTGTATGTCCAATTTTCTAAATTTCCTCCTGATGATCCAATGGACAACCAAAACGTTTATATCTTATTTAATCAAAAGAACTCCTGTGAAATCGCAGTTGTTAAAAGAATTGCTCAATTCAAGAATAATCTCTAACGATTAAAAAGATATTCTTCGGTAATATTTTCCCACAATCAACCATGATTTCGATAGTTTTTACACCTATAACATGTAGGAATTTTTTAATTCACCCCAAACAATTGCCCATCGTTCGTTATTAAACCTATGGATTGTAAATTTTATAGTATATACCATATTGTAATTATCTTACACATATCTAGCTGCCTTTTCTTTTGATCTTAGACGAAGACCGCGAAACTTTAATTACAGGTTTCTTTTATACAACTCGAACGATTTATTATTTCTCAAAATGTAATTGTGTGATACTAAATTGGTCTGAACAGTTAATAACCTTTGGATGGTCCTGTTGAATTGATTGAGCAAATTTTATAATTGAACAAATCTTACATCGTTTAGTTGTTAAAAAAATATCAATTCTATTTGTTGAGATTCTTTTATGGTGCTATCTTTTGTAGTTGGGCAATAGGTGATTTAACAACACTGAGAGTATACTAGAAATTCTACGAATCCTATTAGATAATATCAGTGAAAACATACTTCATTGTCTGGGAGTGAATCGATGGAGTATCGATGGTCGATTCGGCATTCATTCAATGCTTTTAAAATGGCTGTTAATTTTACCGTATCAAACGCTTTGTGCAAACACACAAACTAACCTAATCAATTAATATTACGAGTTAAATAGTGTGTGCAGAAGTAGGTAGTCTAGTTTGAAAAAACGGACTTTTGTACCTTTGAATGACTAGGATTTACCACATGCTTTGGAAACACTCTGTATACCGTGAAGCCTTTTAGTGCATTGAATTCTGCTGAATGAGCCTCTTCACTTAGAACGAGCTGAAAATAGTCGACATTGAATGATCTTTAGAATTTTTATGATGCTTGATTGCAAAATTCCGATTGAAAAATTCATATCTTCCTTTCGGTTGATTTTAGGTAGCAATGATATAAGCAAAAATTTTCAGAATTTAATTTAATTTTCAACAGTAAAAAAATAAAAACATACATAGTGCCATTTGAAATAATAAAGATGGCATCAACTTCCGGCATAACCGGAAGTGCCACAGCGTCGAAAATATTTTCGGAACTTAGTTCGAATAACATTCAAGACAACAACAAAAATTTCTCCAATCGGTCATTCTTTTCTCCATACACTTTTAATGTACCATCTCGCGTGGACACCCTATATATCTATTATAATAAGAACGCGTCCAAACTTTACAGTGTTATTCAAGATGCCAAAATCTCCACGGGGATTGCTATTGGGCGCAAACGGCCTCAGGGCTATGAATAAGAGGGGTTGAAAATTTTAAAATCACCATACATCCCGCAATAACCAAGATGAACTCATACAGTTTTTGTATTGTATTTAGGTATATTATTCTCGAAAACTTTTGTTTCAAAAATTTTTTGATACGACCCTTATCTTCTGAAACAGTAAGGAGGGTTGAATATTTTCAAATTGCCATATCTCCGGTATTAACCAAGATAAACCTATTTGGTTTTCATATTATCATTTGGCATGTTAGTTATCATCGAAAGCTTTCGTTTGTAAAATTGTTTGAGATTAGGCTTAATTTCCAAATCGGGACTGAGGGGTTGAAATTTTTCAAATCGCGATATCTCTGGTAGAAACCATGATATATCTACGTGGATTTCATATTATTGTTAGGAATATAATTATAGAAGACCTTTGTTTCAAAAGTTTTGTTCTTCTCTAGACTATAGAAGTTAAATGATGTGCAAAAGTCTATACAGTTTTGCTAAGCTGATTCCCCAGACTGGACAACGAAATCTATTTTTGCGTATAGCCTTTGCGAAATGGTATTTTTTTTAATGGAAATGTTTCTATGATTTGAATAAACCTTTCTGGAAACTATCTTCATTGTTTAGAGAAGAAAGTTATAGAAAATACCAACGACCGTATGTAAAAATAAATATGTAAATTTTCTCACGGCATATAGCGATAGAGAATGCATATTAATGGACCAATCGTGTTCTACCGGCGATAATTCGTATATCCTAATCACTCACGTTCCAAGTTTTACGAGCAACTTTGATTACTGTCGCTGTCCAACTGCCACAGATGGACCATTGGGAACTCGAGTGCACGTTGAAGAATTGTATGGATCATACATCTGCTAGTTTCTTTATGACTGTAAAAGCTTGTTAACGTTTTAACATTTTTCTACAATGCAGACTTCTTTGAACAAGCTGAAATAGCAAGAGCTTCTACAGATAATGCTTATGTCCTGTTTGGATTAGCATAAATTGAGAAATTCGCCTTTATATATCTACTTTAACTGTATTTTAATATCTATTCTTTTACAATATCAAAAAATTTCAAACTTATACATAAAGTATAAAATAGTGAGCACATATTATAAATGTTGAATTGAATTGAATAGCTGATTGATTCTCTCTTTGGCCAACATATGTCTCTTATTTCAAGTTTTTTATTAAAGGGATTCGCGTTAATTAATTATATTTTGTCGAAATAACCATACTTTATTCCTAAATACTAAAGTGGAAGAACACGGATACAAGGGACAAATGATCGGTTAATCTAACTGCAAAATCCATCAAACAATAGTTACCACTCGTTTACATAAGGTATCTTGACCCAGTAAAGATGTTTTATATTGGTCATTAAGCCGCGATATATATTTTTCTTCCATATGTCGCCGTCGACGGCCAACGCATATATATATATATATATATATATATATATATATATATATATATATATATATATATATATATATATATATATATATATATATATATATATATATATATATATATATATATATATAAACACCTCAAAAAGTCTAGGAACACTTACCAATATCTTTAAAATATGAATTTGATGATTCAAATTTATAGAAATCTTTCGGTTTTTGTTAGGGTGTATTGTATATAATGTATTCTCAAGGAAACAAAATAATATTTGACTTCTCCAAAGCACCTATTATAAAAAAAAGTTTGAAATTTGAAAATGACGAAATTTGGTAAAATACAAAAAAATCCTGTACTAATATTTTCGATATGGAAGCACTTATATTTTTCAGTAGGTCCACCTCTGTTATTAATGACACTTTGGCATCGTCGCGGCATGCTCAATATTAAATTGTCTATTACATTTTGGCCCAAGTCATTCCAAGCTGCTAATCGAAGCTCCTGTTCATGATGGAAGACGTTTTGACACAGGAGATTTCTTTTTAGGGTGTCCCAGACATGCTCGATGGGATTCAGATCTGGGAAGCAGGATGGCCACGGTAGAAGGTCGATATTATTCTCTTCAAGAACGTTCAAGACAACTCTTGTACGATGAGGAGGGGCATTATCTTGTCGGAACAGTGGATTTTGACCAATTGTTTGGAGATACGGTACCACTACAGGTAAAACTATCTCATTTGCGTAATAATTTCCCGTGAGGTTGTTCTGTATGAAAACGAGGTCAGTTCTTCCACCAAGGCGTATACCTCCCCAAAAGATCACTGATCCGCCTAACAACTTCTCCAGCATCTAACTTTCAGGTCCCTCCATATTCGAATTCTTCCCGAATCGCGATAATAACTAAATCTAGATTCATCACTGAAGAGAACTGTGGCCCACCTCTCTTGATCCCAGTTTACGTGTTCTTGGCAACAAGCTAAACGAGCAGCGCGATTTCCATGGGTCAGTTGTAGAACTCTTAAAGGACGTCTGGAGTGGAGTTGACCTTCGTGCAGTTGATTTCTCATAGTTTGGTCGGGAATTTGTACATTATGAACTCGTGATAGCTCTTGAGCTAATTGAGATGCTGTGGTAGTACGATCTCTTCTGGCTTGTAAAACCAAAAATCGGTCTTGGGCGACTGTAGTAATTTTGAAACGACCTGTATGGCGTTCTTCTACGCTACCTGTTTCATTGAAACGCGACCATAAACGGTTTATGACACTTGGGCTACTTCCCAGAACCCTGGACACTTCCCGTTGTGAGCTCCCAGCTTGAAGCATGCCAACGGCTCGTAACATCTCTTCTCTAGTCAAATGTCGTCTTTCCGTGGTCGAATCACAAGACTTGAATCTTTTATTTGTGCCTACAACAGAAAGAAAGTGCCAACTAACTGATTTCGAACACTGAATACATAAAATGATTATAAAGCAGCGTGCATCTGCTGCATTTTAGTTTTTATAAAAAACTGAAATCTGTTGCGGCACTCTACATAATTTGATGAGAAATTGATGCAGGTGTTCATTTTCAAAAAAATCATCCATATTGATCTTTCTGGATACGATATATCTATATTTGAGATTTACAAAAATTTGAATAATTGTATTTACAATAAATGCTTATATCTATAATTTTGATGTGTGTCAGAAAAAACACAAGTGTAAGCTCAGGAGATGTAACAGGGGAACCATACTATCTTGTATATGATTCAATAAACGAGTGAAAAAACCTGAGGAAAAAACTCGTTTCCCTGTCGCTATTGCACTAGCAATAGCTTGTCTGTTTAGGTTGTGTTAGTGTATATAAAGAGTACCAAAGATTTTTCTGCATAGCTGCTTCATTCTCTCTTGCATTCCATGATTTCCAATCAAAGACAAGGGTGAAAGGAAGGGGGTTTGGGACAGGAATCTGTAACAATGGAAAAAGAAAACCAACAGAAAAATATTTCAACAATCATACTTCTTATATGTCTAAACAAATCTAAGAAAAGATTTTACATAGGAAGCAAGGTCATGAAAAGGACTAAGGAGATAATGAAAAAAATACATAACCTGCGATATTTCCTCAAATTCCATCTCTGTTGGAGAGAGTCCCGATGGCCAGGTTCAGTCTTCCAAGTGATGCCGAATATGATCTATACATGTTTTAGAATCATTATGGACCCAATAATCTGGGTTGACATCGTCCATATATTATTTCTTCGTGGAACTTGTTCAATTTAAAGAAAAATTTGCGAAAAAATTTTGACAGTCGTTCGAAAAAATATGACATTTTTCATATAACACTATAAAAATCATTTCTATCAGCCATGCAGCGTGTCGTTAGAAGTGTTTGTAGAAAACGATTAGTCCGACGGTTTCTTGATGTATACCGGGTGTCCATTTATAGTGTAATCGGTCCACAACTCTGTCCCCGTTGAATATATTGGACAAGTATGTATACAGGCTGTTTCATCATAAAAATTCAAATCAAAGTTTGTTTTTTTTAACGTGTTAACCAGAAATGAGGCGAGTTTCTTCAGATCAGTATATATCTTAACTGAACCGTTTTCGAGTTTATCGGCATTTTGTGAAATGAAGACTTTTCTTAATCATATCCTACATCTACTGAAATCGTCTTAAAATCTCAATTCAAAAACTAAATCATTTCCATAAATATTCGCGACAATAGAAATTGTTGATACAACTATACAATATGTAAAATTATTTTAGGTTCAAACCTATTTATATTTTTTCTTTCAAATTGAACACCATGTGTTTATTAACTGCAAATCGAAGACAATTCAACTCCTTCTAATTTAATTTCTGCGACTATGTCAATGATTTATTATGTGGACAAACCCTTAATGATATGAGTACTTAAGATGTTAATTCGTTTTTTTTGTTAATTATTACTTTTGATTTTTACTTACTCAAGAGTAATGAACAACTTTCGTTTGTTTTCATGCTAAGTGAACCACAGAATGTTCAAAGAATTTTCATTTCTGAAAAGACTCTTTTCTTTGAAGTAAAGACATATTATATATATTCGGAAAGAGAAGAAATATACTCTTCCTAGTTTATCTGAATTCACCTTTGGTTTACATTTAAAAGAACATGATTTTATATCATAATTCGAAAACCATTCAACAATTTTTTAATACGTCCCGCATTTTACTCAAGAAAGTGCCCGTAGACTGTCCAAATACTTCCTATCTGACTTCGATAGCAACCGAGATATTGGCATATGGCAAAATCTCGGAAATCATGAAATCCGGAATAACTCGAAAACAAAAGAAAATAGCTGTGATTTGTTTTCAGCAATATGTTTTCCTAGGAAAGTAGTAGGAGATAGTAGGCTAATTTTTGTTTTTTGCAGTATTTCAAATAGATGCCGTGCTAAAACATCGAAAATGGGAAATGCTGTGCAAATGGTTTGAATGGAATTTTCTAGACAGAGTATTATTTCGAAAATTGTTTTACGAAAGGCCTATAGTGTAATATTGACGTGAAATTTGTATTTTCAACAAGTATTTGTCTTCCTAATCCAATTTTGTTAATTTGTTAATTGAAACAAAACAATTTTACAATTGATTTTAGCGAAAAAACTACACCGTTGAAATAATCAAAGCATACTTTCCTACTGAAAAAATCAATTATCTCTGGACACGATAATCGGATGGAACTGTCATTATCTCTCATACATACTTCCACATCAATTATTCTTCGTGAAACGTTAAAAACCAAAATGCCTCGAATGTATTCCGTTTTTGTAAACCGCCTTCAACAAACGTACTCGACTCGTGTAATTACACTCACAAATTTCTGAGATTTATAACATAGATTAAAGAATAAGAACTGGAAGAATTTGCCTTCGGTATTTCGAAGCTGCTCGTTCGAATTTACCCTGATCGAAAAATGTCCGGCAGCTACTAGCAAATTAGGTGCAATTTTCTCTTGGAAAGTCCTTCGAAGAAATATCTTGGATAATACGCAAACGTCGTCAACGTTTATTTGAATATCTGATGCTTCGCTATATTGTTGGAGAGGATAATGATGTGAAATTGATATCGCCATATGTACAAGGGTAGTTCTCTAACTTTCAGTCACATTAAATTGTGGAAGAGTGAAGTGTAATTTGTTGGAGAGTTAGGAGTATTTTGCTGTGATAGATTCATGAAAGACAAAGTTCCACGAACGATGATTGAGCAGCGTTACATTGCATTATATAAAAATAAATCGTGCGTGAAAGTGCGGCTTCTCCTTCGTAAAATTCCATGTTTCCAAAATCTATTAAATAGTCAGAAAAGGGTTTGTAGCTTTTTTCGTTGATAATGATTGTTTGCGTAATATATTAATGACCAAAAAACACAAGAATAATATTCTGTTTATTTAATAGATCATCGTGGTGTCTATATTTGGACAATGATGATGTGGTAAATAGAACAAAATTTGATTTGCACTTATTCATTATACCCTCGAATCAATGGTTATAAACTTTACAACATATTATTTAATGAATAGGTAGATTTTGACAATGATTCACATTTACTAATTTGTTTTCGGCTGGGTGATGTAGATAATATTTCTGCGAATTTTCCTTAGGTAGTTTACTCACTTTTGATCCGATTGTATAGATCATGTATAAATTGTTGTATTTAGTTCGGTTTTTATTTCGTACAAAAAGTTAGAATAAAATTTGTGAATAATAAAACTTTATAAAGAAGTGAATTCTTATGTTTTTCGCTGAAAATTTGATACTTCTAATACTTTTCTATTTTAATTAACATTTTTAGAAGGTAGTTTTACTCATTTTCAATCCGATTGTGTAGATAAAATATAAATTGTCGTACCTTAGTAGTGCAAAGTTTTTACTTGTATTAGTCGGATGAAGGCACAATGTCGTGTTACAAAATATACTATATTAGTGTAAATCAAATTTTCTTTCTTATATTTATTCTTTGAAATTGATTTGAATCAAGTAACGTCCACTAATGTTCAAGTAATGATTTAAAAACTAAGTGAAACTATATTGAAATATAGAAAAGAAAGACTGAGAGAGGAAAGGAAGTTCGGTGAAAGACGGAAAAGAAAAAGATAAAATTATTCATTGAACCAGTCATTTCGGACATCATATTTTCGCGATATATAGAATACTCGAACATAGAGAAAAGGTTTTTGTTGAAATTTATATGGCGGAAGATGTCAGTTGGAAGAAGCAGATGAGGGCGACCAAGAAGAAGTTAAAGAATTCAGTGGTTGAGGACGTATGGAGAGAATATAGGGGGTAAGCTGTTCACAGATATTTGACCGAAGATGCCTGATGGAAGAAGGTGAAGAAGAGATCGGCTTAGATGGACGTGGAAATGAGTTCTAATAGAAAATGTTCACCAAGTTCAGGTCCAAATGACCAGTGAACACTATCCCAAATTAAATGCCTACAACATCAACTTCAAACCCTTCCTCATGAATATTCGTATCTTTTCCTACTAGATTTCTAAAATTAATTCAATCAGAATTAATAAGTATACACCCACTGCTTCAATCATCGAGAACCGAACTCCTATAAATAGCCATCTTTGATTCTCATGAGAGACCGTTCAAATATGTAAATTCCAGGATGCTGTGTAAAATCAATAAAACGTTTGACGCTGATGTAACCGCTTTGTTACTCTCAGGTAAACGGTTGGCAACACTTAGAAGTGAAGTGTTTCCAATAATTCAATCGACTGAGTAATTACAGCTACGTTTAATGAATAGTTAAACTATTAAGTATTGTTGCCGGCTTAATGTTTTCAAAGAAATATTAACACATTGTTGATTCTGCGAATAATTGTAACAAGATTTTAAGTAGGTGTTTTGAGTCAATCCTTTCATTCAATATTTAAAAGTCGAATGTAAATTTGTAAAATATTCCAAATTTGTTGCAAATATAAAACTACCATTATTCGGCATCGAAGGATGTGTTCGAAGAACTATATAACAGCAAATTGTCTTGAAATAAAACCTTCTATCTACATTTAAACCTCTGGTAAAGAAATGAACCACGCTGTATGAACTTAATTTCTTACAATATTTCTTAAAAATGGTATCTATAATTCTGAACAACAATTTTCGAGTTATTAAGATACATAAATATACATGCATATTGTCCGCCCCCGCATTGTAAATATGAAGTAAAATGGAATGGTAATATCTGAATCAAGGATATCTTCGGTGGGTAGCTAGATCCTGAGTCGAGAAGCTGGTCAATTCTACAACTTATATACGAGGGAACTATACGTGATTGATTCAGATTATTTGATGTTTTTTAACTCATCTAAAATAGGCGGATATTCTTTACAATTCGTATGATTTTATTACTATTTCTTCTTGAAAATGATGCAGAAAACAGTTGCTGTGATTTATGTCACTATCGTGTAGTGTTTTTTATCTTTTAATAACCTGAACTGAATATGAAGGCTATTGTACTTTCCAAATTGCCCATCAAGATTTTACAATATGGCAACTTTCACATTTTTTTCTATTGCAGCATCAAATCAAAGATCATTCATCTGTAGAAAAGATCTAACCATCAAATATTTATGTAATTTTATTCCAAAATTCTCAATTAAGAACTCTTCAGATCTAATGAAAAAAATCAACTGACTTTACTACCATTTAATGTTGGATTCAACTTCTGAGATGTACAGGGTGTCCCATTTTCGATGATTCAGTACGTATGAATGATTTATTCATTACGTAAGGCCACAAAAATGTGGATGCACACGTCAAGTAATACATAACACATAAATAAAACAGTAACATACGAAAATACAAATAATAGGTTCAAAAGGAAGTTCATTAAATCAAACTGTCTGCTACAGTGTAATAACTCTTTGAAATCAATAGCTTTTCAGCGTTTCTCCTAAATGGCTCATATGCCAGAACTCTGTACCTAACTGGCAATTTGTTGAAGAGTTTTGATCCCACATAAAGTGGTGCCTTTTCGAATTTGCTAGTGTGATGGAGCGTGGTTCCTAGCATATTTCCAGATCGAGTACCATAAACATGGCTTGCCGAGTTCGTCTGGAACTCATTGAGATGTTTCTTAATTAACGAGAGAACAGTCAACATGTAGATGAAGGTGAACTATCTGTAGGTTGCAATCCACAAATTACCCGCATGAGCTTCTTCTGATACCTAAACACCCGGTCGCGTCCTGCCGAGTCTCCCCATAGAAATACATTACTAGACAGATGCAGTACGCTAAGGAATAATAAATTGAAAACAAAGTCCTCTGATCTAGTACATCCCTCAATCTCAGAATGACAAAGTGAGCAGAATTGATCCTTTTGCACACTGTATCTATATGAACATCCCAACATAGGGTTTCTTCAATGTATAGTTCCAAAAATCGAGTTTGATGACTATATTGAATATCAATACCATTCAACTGAAAATTTCCTCATTGACCTGATCTGAGGGAGAACCTCGTCACAACAGTTTTGTTCGGATTCACCACCAGTCCATTTGATGGACACACACTCTCGACTTTCGCAACAAGCTTCTCAGGAGTATACGCTAACTCGTTGACGAACAATAGCAAAATCAGTGGCCCCAGCACAGACCTCTGAGGAACGCCTGTGCCCACTTCAAAACTCACAGAAAAACAACGCAATAAACATTCGATATGTGTAGATTGCTTAAAAAATTCATTGATCCTTCTTCTATCCGCCCAAGCAAAAATTGTGTCTGTAGTGCTAAAGATCTACGAGCTACAATTTTTTAAATGTTCCTCAAAAATCGAGTTTATAACAAAAATAATTGAATCTGTCAAAATTTTTAACTGATAAGTGCCTACAACTTGGGTATTTTATGCCTTGCTCAAATGTCGGTTCTAGATGTATAATAAAAAAGGTAGATTGCCATTTGAAATGACAAAGTGATGACCCACTTCCGGTATAACCGGAAATGGTATCACTTCGAAAATATTTCACTCCAATTGGAAATCGTTAGTTATGGCCGCGTATAAAATTTCAGCTTGATATTGTAATTGGAACTTAAAAAGTTTTTAACGGACGGTCCCGGTGGATATCCCTGTATATAACTTGTATTTTTTAATTTTTTCCCAATTTATAAATCATTTCATTTTCTCAAAATTTTGAATCTTTTCAGAAATTTCCTATTTTATTCGAATTCTCTTATGGTTTACATTGAAAAATAAACAACTACATATATTAATTCCAAAAACATTATAAAAATTTTTTGAATACGTCCCTGCATTGTATTCAAAAAGTGTCTGTAAAATGTCAAAATAGTTTTCACCTAGTTTTGCTATTGGCATATAACGAAAATCAGAAAAAAATTCTGGATAACTCGAAAATACAAGATAACAACTGTTATCTGTTTTCGCCAATGAATTTTTCTTGAAAATCGTCAGGCGTCAGTCTCACATAGCTTTCGAACTAAAACGTCGACAACAGGACACCCCGTACATGAGGAGCATCTGTATACCTCCTCAAATTGCTTTGTATATTTTTGGGAGATCATCAATTGATCTTTTATCTATTGTTTGCACTAATTTTCGTTATAATCAATTGTTCGAAGTTCCCCCCTATCATGGAATTCAATTCAAAGACATATACGTCAAAATAGAATATTTCAGTCCGTTTATTTGTCAAAATTTAAGGTAACGTTGTAAACGTAGTCGAAATCCTTTAGTTTCTTTTTTGTCAGAAATCAAGTCGTCCTCTGACCGCTAAACAAAATTTACGAGATATTAAACGTTCCTTCCGGCCGATGTAAACATCAATTAATCGATCGGCCACAATTCTATAATGTTAAACCGAAAAACACGGCTTAAACACCTAATCAGACATCTACGTAATTATTATTTGGAAAACAAAAAGCGAAATATAATTCTTTCCCCTTGTTCTACCTGACCGAACTTTGATTTGGGTCAGATAAACTGTCAGAAAAATATATACCTCGGTTCTGTTTGACGGATAGTTGCCGTCATTTTTTCTTTTCGCTTTGTGAGCACGACTCACCCCCAAGGAAGAAGATAAGTGGGAACGTTGTGGCTGGTTCTCATGATTTTACGGATGAAATGTTTCAAGGTTTTCAAGGTTACCTGAATTTTGTTTAACAATTCAAGCTATGAATGATTAATTAGATGAACTTTCAGTCGATTTAGAATTTTTGAAGTTAAACTATCATAACAACACCAAGGGGATGGACTAGGGAAAATATTTTGTTAGAAAAAGAGAGATCTTACCCTTCCGTGAAAATCAATTGCAGTTGGTGAATTCATGTTTGCTACTTTAGATTTAGAAAATTTGATTCATTTAATTTGATTGAGGATGTCGTTACTTGATGAAAAGTGATGTAAATTTCTTAATTAAATAATGCAATGGTATTCTTTTTTTCACTATATTCACAAAATTATGACGCGTTTCACCACACGGTGGCCTCATCAGATAAATAGTACATTGAAAAGAAATATAAGCCTTATATGTGACATTATTGAGAGCAGATACTTAGCTTAATAGGAGGAAAATCCAAACAGAGTTGCTTTGAGAATTAAAAAGATTCATGTTGACGATTTTAGGTATCACTTTTTTGTTAAGAAATTTTCCATTTTTTCTGTTCATTGATTTCCAATGATTTCCATAGGTTCAGTTTCAATTTATTATTCGCATTAATGGAAATGCCAAAAAGACTATTAAATGTATGGTTCTTCCAGTAAATGATTTTTCATAGTGAGAATCTGATTCTTGTTTGTCAAAACTGCGTTTGTGTTCTGATAAAGTTCTACCTATATAAATTTTCTAACAACTACTACAGAAGAGCTTATGAATATCTGATTTATTACCTTTATGAGTTTTGGATTCACAGTTTTCAATGTACCTACCTGTCTAGGGAGTTATCCGTTCTGAAAGCTATATTCACCAATTTAAGTTGATATATTATATTTTTGACGGTATTAGGAAAAACCTCATGAATGGCTTGTGGAAACTGTTTTCGAAAAATCGTGCTATCAATCATACTAGAATTATAACCTATAACCATTATACTGACCGCTCATTGTTTTATGATATCAGTTTCTTTCAGGAAATCATTTTCAAACATTGGTACAGTGGTGAGTCTATGTACCATATTGTTGTAAGCAGCTATTTTGTTTCTAAGTTGATGTAAATATGCGGAAGAATTGTGAATGTTGATATTTGTCCGGAATATGTTAAAGTGTTGAATTCCAGGGATTTTTTGATAATTGGATATACTTTTTTAGCTGATAGCTACATGAATTTGCTTTTGTTTCACTATTTTATCAATGAACACAATCAAAGCCGTTGTTGTGAGCTGCAATTTTAATTATTCGAATTTCTTCTCCATGATTTCCTATTGGTAAATATCAATAATGTGCTCATAAGATACTTCAGTATTTCAAAAGCTTTGTTCAGAATTCGAAACCCGTGAATTTATGGTGGAAAATCGATACTGATTTGGAAAAATTCTTTAATAATTGAAGATTTCCGAATGTATCACCCCTTATTTGAACTCCTCGTACATTGTATAGGACAATTTAATAACAACTATGAAATATATGAAATCAATTTTGGCACAACAAATTTCTTATAGAACCATCCGCGAGGGGTTGCTAAGAAGAACTCATAAATATGTCTTAAACGAAACGGAAATAATTTTGGGCATTTCTTGTGATAATTTGATTTCATAAGAACATATATCACTTCAGTTTCCGTTTAAAAATAACATTCTGTTATATTTTGACACAAAACAATGAAAACATTTTCTTTATATTTTGGGAACAAATTTTTATTTTACTTGTTTCTGAATTCCAGAGATGGATTCGTAGATGATGAGATTAAGATTTTCTCCTAAAATAAGAAAAATATTCAACATATTTTAATTCGTGTAACAAATTCTTGCAATTTTGAATAGTATTTTGAACAATTATTATTAGCAATTATAATATTTCGGAAATAAACTTAGAATTTTTGACATTTGGTTACACAGAATGTGAGATTGAAGATGGATATTTTTAAAATGGTATTTACACTTTTTCATTTATTTGTACAATATAGAATTCTAATCTGGAATGAAAGGTTAAGAGGTTTAGTGTTGATAATTTTCTAGTAGAACATCCCTGAAAAACCCCACTAACAAAATTTTGCAAAGCTCATGTAATCTATTCCTAATATATTTTCACTGAGAACATCCTATATTGCTGAACAGAGAAAATTATTTTTAAATTTATAATATAATAAAGTTAGGTAGGTACATCGTCACTAAAGCCGTTATTCTCTTAAATTAATCGTTGAATTATTATAAAATTCTGAAACGAATCAACAGGGCGCTGGTATTTTGTAGAAATATGAAATTCTGAGTCTCATTTTCTTCCTACGAATTTGTCTAATATGTTAAGATTATAATTTTAAAATTTCAATTGATAACGTTACCACGATACGTTTTCTTTTCTCGCGTATCGTTGAAGTCTCCAACTTCTTGAACCTTTCTTGGATGGGTGAAATGTTAAGTTCGAATCTAACGTTCACGTCTTACGAGCGTTAGTTCTGGTTGCTATTCAATGCAAGCGTATTTGATCTTCAATTTTGGTAAATTATATTGCAACAACCTCTTATTGGAGATGAAACCAAATCATATTTCTTGATTTTGTTGGTTATACGAAATTATCTTATAGTTCTTTTCTGTATTTATGAAATAAATCAGACAGGTCGTCCGCGTTAGAGGATCCATTGAAAGTTTCTGAGGAACGAATTAATCCATCAATTTTAAATTTTAGCATTAAAGTAAATGGATACTGAGCTACAATGTGCAATTATTTTCAGAGCTGTACCGCTTCCGGTTATACTGAACATCGACTAAAACATTGCTATTTTGAATGTCATGGTGTACTTCTCAATTTTTTTTATTTAGAGGCATCCTTTTTCTTTAATTCTTTTAGAAATTAACCACCATCGAGGTATGATTTTTGTTATCAAAATTTTTGGAATTGAAGTGTCCCTTATTTTTCCGAAAATGGACTCAGATTTGAGTAAGATTATTACTTTTATTTAGTATAACAAGAAAATCATTATTTTTGAGGGCAACATATTTTTGATTTTATTTTATAGACAGGGTGATCAAAAATCACTTGTGAACAAAAACATGTTTTTCAAATACGAGCCCTATATTTTTTACTTCATTAGAACCTTATTTTAAATAAGTATTCATTCATATTAGGGTTCCCTATACTTAAAACGACTCGTTTTCATTTCATTCGATTTCATGACAAATCTTCGTTTCCTTCAGAAAATTATCATTAGGCCAAGGGACATAGAATCAGACAGAACAGATTTAATTCCAATGCCAGTTTCTATGTTCCACAATGTTTTTGTAAGGTTCTATGAAACTTGCAGAACATTTAACGGAAAGTATCCTAATATTCAACCAATTTGTAGAAAATTCCTAAGTGACAAAATTTGATTGTAATTTTCTAAATTGTTTTCTACAAATTGGGTAAACGCGGGTAAATTTCGTCAAATGTTTTGCAAGTTCGACCTATTGTTTTTTGGCATTGTCCTTGAATGATAAATAAATTCATAATATTCCCATTTGATTATTTATTCGCCATTTTATTTGACAAAAAGTCTATACATGGACAAAATTAGTGTTATTGCTATTTTTAAATGATTTCCAAACGTGCACCTATTTGAAAAAAATAGGTGCTCCTATTTGCATATATATTTAGTTTTATTGAGTTGACAAGTGATTTTGAGCACTTTATAAAATACCATCGCAATGTAAATTGAGGAATTTTTCTGGGCATTAAAATGGCACTATGATTCAGAAAATTAGGATAAAAACTCATTGCTCAATAGTGGCTAATTTTAGATGAGACAAATTTTGAGAAAAGAAGCTCGAACAAAAATGTCACTCGATTAAAAAAAAATAAAAATTACACTATCCCATTTCAAAAAGCAAAGTTGTAGTTGATCTTCAGTACAACCGAAAGTGGTGTTACTCTATAAACAAATGCAAATTGTCAATTAATATCCATTCATTTAAATTACAAAATTTGAAACTAATCGATAAAACCATTCCCCAGATATTTCTAAGGTCCTTTAGCGCGGACACCCTGTACGGTAAAGAGAAAACAATACCGGAAACAAATATAATAGATTTCAATATCAAACATCTTCTTAAGGACACAGAAAGAATAAAATGGAAAACTATAGTGAAGAGCTTCTTCGTAACAATAAAATTATACTCGACGATCGTATTTCGAAACAAACGTGGCGCCATGCGGTACTACTCTTACTTATTTACTAGGAAAAGTTGCGTTCCGTATACTAATTTGTTTGTCGCTGAAACTGACTCGTCGTGGTCTTATTAGTCTATAGTGAAGCGGTTTTTCCTTATTCGGAAACTCTCAGAGGTACGAGGAAGGTCGCTGTTGTAAAACCAATTATTAATTCTACATGAAATGGAATAAAATCGTATGAAATGATGAGAGTATGCGGTTATACCGACAGAACTGAATTGTATCAAGCCTAAACCATATATATCTACCATTTTTTGTGTATTTTATGGCTTTGAGCACTCAATTCATTTTTATACTAAATGGTTCTTGGTAAGTATCAATTGAAAACATTGTAAAATGAGCTATATTCTAAAGAATATTTCTCGGCTGCTTTACATTTAGAAAACACGTTCGTATTATAATTCACCACAAATTTTTGCCGTCTTTGCATTTTACTCAAAGAAGTGCTCCTAGAATATCCGAAAAGTTTGCAGCTAAATTTGATAGTATATCCCGAAAAATCTCTAATAACCCAAAAACCAAATGAGATAGCTGTGATCACCAATAAATTTCCATAAAAATCAAGGATGAAGATGAGGACAGTCAATTTTCACTATTTGCAGTATTTCACATAGTTTCCTACAAAAAATTAGAAAATTGGGCACTCCGTACAATCAAAGATTGTAATTCTAAAAAATACCTTACATTGGGCGACGAAAATATAGTGTGATTCAGAACACAAACATGCGGTGGCTGTGAATAAAATAAATCAAAACATTATATCAATGGTGCAAAATACCAGCAAAAGATATATCAGGAAATCCTTCAAGAATTATACGTATTTTTTCTCAAGTAATATACAAGGTGTTACATAATAGTATGTCACAACCTGAGGGGGTAAATCCACGTGAAAATTTGAGAAAAAAAGTTTAAATAAACATAGCTCCGTAAAAGCTTCGTTACGGAGCTACAGGGTGTTGAATTTTCCGGAAAAAATTGGTTTTTCCTTCAAAACTCCTGTAGTTTTTGAGATATTCAGCCCAAATTTGGAATGCAACTTATTTTTTACAGCCTCCATTATTACACGTCCAAGATTTTAACTGAAATTGACAAGGTGTTTTCTTCTCCGAGGCTATGTCTCCTTTTGCTCTTTCAAACTTTTCAGCAGTACGCCACTGATCAGCATACAATCAATTTTTGTCATCTTTGTTCAATTTAGAAACTTTTTTGGTACTCGTGATTTTATCGTATCTCCAACCATTTTCGAGTGAAAAATTATTGAATTTGAATTATTTGAATTGTATGTTATTCGCTAAATCAAAAAAATAATAGAAATACTCGATACGCATGCCAAGACTTTGCTCTTATTTTGATAGCTCGTCTTCTGAGTTTCAACTTATACTTATTCATTTCAAACTAAAAAAAAAGAACAATTAAAAACTAAATAAATTGCTAAAAGTGTCCTCAACCTGCAAGAATACATGCCTCTGTTCTTCTTTGCATATTATCACGCACTCTTTGAAATATTCCTGGGGTATTTCTTATCGTGTCACAAGAGGTTATTATTCGATTTCTCAATTCTTCTACAGTGTTCACTGGAGTGGTATAAACTAAACTTTTGAAATATCCCAATAAGAAAATGTTTGAACTATTTAAGTCTGGGGACCTAGGAGGTCATGGTTCTGGCCCACCCCGACCTATCCATCGGTTGTTGAATATGTTATTCAAGAATTCCTTAGCTTCTCCACTGAAATGTGCTGGTGCTCCATCATGCATGAGCCACATTATGTTTCTCACCAAAAGTGGCACATCCTCGAGCAATAAAGGTAACTCCTCCTCAAGAAATTGCCGATAAGCGGGACCTTAATCTGGCCCAATCAAATAATTTACAATTATTCTGACCCATACATTTAGTGAAAATTGTTCTTGATGATGAGATTCTGCAATCAAATGGGGTTTTCCTCAGCCCAATAATGATTATTGTGATAGCAGTTCTCGAAAAGTTAGCTTCGTCTGTGAACATTATTTCACTATCAAAATGAGCATTTCCTCTAATTCTATCTAAGAACCATCGGCAAAATTCAGTCTTGAAGGAAAATCTCGAGGAAGTAGAGTTTGGACGCGTTGAATATGAAACGAGTACAATAAAAAGTCGTGGAGAATCTTCCAAACTAGAACTTGTGAAATATTCAACTCATTTCCAATTTTTCTTGAACTCACATGAGGATTCAAATCAATACAATTCAAAACTGCTTCCTCAATATCTGGTGTTCTCATAGTTTGAGTTGCACTTTTCAACCTTCTGTGGATATTTGAAAATGTTCGCCTGTCTAGTGTTACTCGATTTGGAAAGCGCACCTGATATAATCGCCTAGCTTCTGTTGTGTTTCCGTCAGCCAGACCGTACATTTAATCGATATCAGCCAATTCGTCGTTAGTAAAATAAGCCATTTTTTCTTACAGCCATAACTTCAAAAGTCTTAAAACTCCACTTTAGCAACTGTCAAAATAAATAAATAAATGAAAAAAATCAAAGCCTACTAGTCCTTCTTTCAATTAGAGGTGCTTTCAATTCAGCGAATGCATACAATTGCTTAATAATTTTTTCTCGAGAACGGTTGGAGATACGAAAAAATGACAGGTGTCAAAAAAGTTTCTAAATAGATGACGAAAATTTATTGTACGTTGATCAGTGGCGTACTGCAAAATTGTTTGAAAGGCAAAAGAAGACATGGCTTCGGAAAAGAAAACACCTTGTAGATTCTAGTTAAAATTTAGGACGTGTAATGATGGAGGCTGTAAAAAATAGTTTGCATTCCAAATTTGGGCTGAATATCTCAAAAACTGCAGGAGTTTTGAAGAAAAAAGCCAGTTTCGTCAGGAGATTTCAACACCCTGTAGCTCTGTAAAGAAGCTTTTGCGGACCCATGTTTATATGATTTTTTTTTCTTAAAATTGCACTTAGATTTACCCCCTCAAGTTGTGACATACTATTATATAACACCCTGTATAAAGTGTCCGCTATTTGCTATGTCCATGAAGCCTACTAAAGCCGGTAGCTAAGACTACGTTTTTATTATATGAACAAAAAATAGTCAAGTTTGATATTCTACAAATATTATAAAAAATGTAATACAGAAGATACTCAAAACTATTTAAAATAAATCTTTCCTGCTTTTTAGCATGTCACGTAATAATACTACTTTTTGATATTATTCTCTGATTACTGAGAATTGTTCAATTTTTATTTAACTCAGGCCAGAAGAGAAGGTTGTGGATACGAAAAGTAGCCAAATACCTCTTAAAAATGATATGGAATGAAAATTGGAGGTTTACCGTTAAATCGAAACAGTTTGGTGCAAATTTCGGTCGAACTAAAGCAGTGAAAAATGTTGATAATAGTCTAATTCGTTAACATCCCCGAAAACTCTTGTAAAAAATTCATAAAGCTTATTCTATCCGTAACTAAGAATATTCGTGTTGATTACAAATTAATATGATGTCTTGCTCAAACTTACATGCATCGCTTATAAAATGGTATTTATTGTTATGTAGTCTACATTATATTAACATCAAGAAATAAGTTTCTGTTCGATTAAATTTCAGATCTAGAATTTTTTCTCAGCCTCCACACATTACTGATTCATAAATGTAGGAATTTTCAGGAGCTGCATAAATAAGTAATTACAAAACATATATCTCTATTTCCACATAATCACTCATTGAAAATATAGATGGATTGCGTTCATTCTTTCAGCATTAATTTTCGAACTGAACCTTGAAGAGATCATAAAATTTTATTTCTGTATTTAACTGGAAAAGATTCGTTACAAATTGTTTATTACGAACGATTTGAGAAAGGATAAATAATTGAAAATTAATTAATTCCATGAGTATTGATTGAATTCATCGATGTCGACAAGGACATCATTGTTTTTAAGATTATTGCGATTAGTGTGGCATACCTGACTGGAAAACGTCTGCAACTAATTTTTTATATATCGTTCTTGAATAGATTCAATGGAAACAATGGAAAAATAGATAATTTATAAAATCTGCCATCTTATAATTGAGATATATTTCCATTAATGTTTCACATTGAATGATTTTGAAATGAATAACATATCGCAGTAGATGGCACCACCAGAAATCAAACTGAATCTAACCTTCAAATGACGTGTAAAAATTAATGACAGTATAAGTCAGTCCCCAAATTATAAGATTTTCAGAGTTGCTACTTTGAATCATTTAGTTTCATTGCTGGGATGCATGTATCTCCAAAACATTCACAATAATTTTATAATAAACAATATTAGTTTGAAAATTAAGGATCAAAACGTGGTTACTTAGGAAATCATAGAATATCGTTTTCTCCAAAATAAATTGGATATTTGGGCCATAAGAAAATGACTTTCCATCAATTTCATAATTTCAGTTTTTGGGAAAATGAAAAATAAAAACTAAAAGTTATATATCGGGAGTTTCGAAACACACGCCCCAAGCTATAGCTTCTACAATTGTTGATAGGTGTCAATGAAACAAACTCTGAATTGAACCTTGAATACTATTTTAGCAGTCTGAAACATTAATTTTGGTCATTCGCTTCTGGTAAAACCGGAAGTCGGTCTTCTTGACAGGTAACGTCACATTTCTATTTTTTCGATTACTTATTCAATTTTGCATACCTTCTGCTATAAAACTGTCACTCACAACGCTATATTTTCTGGAAAATATTCAAGAATCTCGAAAGAAAACTAACATTAATTTCCAATTCATCCATGTATTTCATTGAATGGACTACTCTTTGAGTTTATGATGAAATTTTTTCGTCGTAGAAAGTGTTTTGGTTTTGGAGGCAGATATGATACAAGTTCATTTTTAGTCTATCAAAAATAGTGCTCGAGTATTTCGACTCTATTGGGCACGATTTCTAGATCGTGATGAACCAGAACGTTGCAAGTTCACGATACTCGAAAAAACCTAAAAAGTGGTTGCTGTATGTAGGTCACTCCAGAGCCAAAAATCAGAAGGAGTCAAATCTGAATAGCGGGCTATCCTAACCTCACAGTTCAGCCAGCTCACATTCAAGGCTGTGGTGTGGGGATCAGCACCATCATGTTGAAAGTAGATTTTTCTCCATTCTGCCCAAAAAACATCATTGAGGAAATCTTGTCATGTTTAAATGAAAATTTTATTATAATTGTTCTGAGTCAAGTTTCCTTCAGTGGAAACTCATCCTATAAAGCGATTCGAATAAATGGTGTACCAGATGTTCACACCGAATCTATGCTGAGAATTATCGTTTATTATGTTATGCCAATTCTGATGGCTCCAATGTCTAAAATTATTTCGACTGAACTGACGGTTGTTGTGAAAAGTACATTCATCAGACCAAATGATGCTTCTGACAAAAGATTAATCTAAATGCATTACTTCACGATTTATTATAATCTTCTGTTACGTTTTGAGTCTTTTTTACCCAAACTATGAAATAATGTGAGTTTGTCATACTAAAATAATGACCAAATTACTTTCCAGGACAGAGAAATTTTATCATAAACTCAAGCAGTCGCCTCTTCTACAAACTACATCAATGAATTGGAAATGTGAGTTCTTATCTGAAATTTTTCAATGATTTCTTCTCTCGGAAAATACAGCATTTTGAGTGATATTTTTTTGGTAGAAGGTATTCAAAATTGAATAAGTAATCTGAGAAGATGGAAATATGATATAGTTCGGGGCGTTTTTACAGCAGAAATTCAGATTTTCGCAAGATCTACAACTTTTGTTAAGGAAGTTTTTCATCGAGTGTTGCCATTCTTCAGAAATGGAGAAACGACTAGTACTTCATTCGCTAAGTGTCAAAATTTGCATCAAAATTTTTGGTCTATTAATTAGCCTATAAACTCAATTCATGGTACGTTCGTCGGTTCATATTTAATTGAAGGATAGATAAAAATAATCACTAGTGTAGGTGAAAACCAGAAATTCCAAAGAAGGATATCCATTTCTCATGCTGAGGGCTGGATACTTCTCAGCTAGTAATTTTACATCTGTCAAAGTGATTAATAGGTTTTCAACTTCCATGAAAACATACTGTGGAATTTGTTCCTTTGATTTATTGCGATAGGTCCTATCTGATGCTCTTTCCTATTAATATTGGATGGGAATTTTCGATATTTTTAATTTTTGGGATTTAAAATGTTCCAAGTATACCTACATTCATCAAAGCGACGTCCATTTAACATAAAATTAATTAAAAATAATTTAGGAACATATGTGCATTGATATTACATCGAATATATTGATTTTCATTTACATATTCGAAAAAACCCAATGTGACACTCAGGTATGATAGCAAATGATAATTAGAGAGATAAATAGTTCTAGAGTAGAAGAAAGAAAACCAATAGGTAAGACAAGCTACAATTTGAACTTCAAGTTGGCATTTCTGGAGAGAAACCTGGTCAACTGGTGAATCATCATTGTTTTGTGATGTCCCACTGACAACCCTGATTTAATACTATCTGACTGCATTTGTTTGGTCCGCTGTAGCAGGATGTCAAAAAAAATTGCAAGCTTCTGAAGCAACTATATAATTATTGAAAAGTTTAGAAACGCAAATAGTAAAGAGCCTTGACTCCATCTACTTTGTACTTCACTATCTACTTTGTACTTCAATCACACATTTCTTTCGATTTATAAATGTTAGTAGTATTCGTATTCGCACATGCGTGAAGGGTGAATCCTAACTCATTCAAGTGACTTCTGAGATGACAGTGCCCTTTCAATATGGCAGTTAAAGTTAAAACCCCTAGCCTTGAGAGTATTAGCAATGCTTTGGTTGTCACAGCGGAAGGTTCTCAAGATTCAATAAACCGAGAGCGTCTGAGTCGTTTGAGGCTCAGATAATTGTCTCGTATCTACAGATTCATCCACCTCCAAAGCTAGTCCGAGCTCAGGTTTCTGTCTAAGGAGCCTTGAAGCAGTTTACCGTGCTACCAATGAGTCCGCTTTCTCATTATCTTTTATGTATGAGTGGACTAACGCATAAAGCGAAGCCTGTTAACCTCCTTCAATCGTATCGTCGAATGGCATTGTTGCACCATAAGCGAAGTGCAATTGTTTGATACCAGTGCTTTCAGTGTGCCATGGCTGTACGTGACGAATTTTTATTTACCTTCTGTTCATGCTACTCCGGCAGAAAATTATCGCAGTGGTCAATGATGAGTATTTCTGTTAGGAAAATAGACGTTAGTTTCTTACACAGGTGGACTATCCTTTGGCAACCCTACTACCGTATACACCGGATACAGGCGAAAAACTGAAGATAGAATATCTGAATATTCACAAAAGCCGAATATCATTTACTATCATCTGTTAACTTGTCCCACTGATTTTCCTTATCTTTAAATCTACTGCTACTCGTTTCTTATTAACAGAAAAATGAGAATCACATGACCTTAGTGGAAGTGCTAACCTTCTCTCCTCGTCCTCTTCTAAATATTGCTGTGTCCCTCGGTTTTCTACAATTTTTGCATTTTCTTTGAAATTCTACAAATCGTTCATTACTTGATAAGTATTTTACATTTATAGCTATTCAAAACTGACATGAATGGTCAATGTGATGGTTAACCGAAATATAAATCGCTGTTTCACAATCTGGGATTATAAGCACCAGCTTGTTGAGTTCAAGAGTCAAACTTTTTCATTTTCTTAACTGTCCATAATCACTGCTAATCCATCCTCCTTCTGCGAATGAAAATTCCATCCTCCTTCAACCTTCCATCGGTTGGACTTTTATTTTAATCTGCGAATCGGTTTAAATCTAACGAAAGGTACTGAACTGGGGTGTAAAACTAGCGAGCTAACCGGCTTCTAGAGTACGCAGCCCCAATATATACAACCTTAAGTTGTTTAATCACCAGGGAAAGAGGGGTTTCAAAAAATTTGCCAAAAACATCACGGTTAATTTACAACTCCTGAGACAACGTATACAATCTGGATATATTATCATTATGACAAGGTGAATGTTATATATAGTGTATTTTGTCTAGAGATGAATGACCCATTAAGTCGTTCGCCCATATGGGTCGCTCCACTTATAGGACCCGAACGTGTCTTTGTATAAAATACCATCTGGAAACCCACGCTCTGTTGCGAGTGCTGACAGACGTCAAAACAATACTACTGCGTAAAAATAAATTTGTGTGTTTCAAGTACCATAAACGAACTTTATATGAAGCACTGTGTACTTTTGGATGAAAATTAATATTGACGTCATAACATTATAAATATTACCGAGAATTTAACGAACGATGATCTACAAACAAGTGAAAAACAATTGTAGGTATGCATTTTAATCGCATTAAGTTAATAAGATGATATCATAATCGTCTACTGGAGTTAATGATATTTATCTACTGAAAAATTACAGGCGCCTAACATTTTTATTTTCATCATTACTAAGACACGTGGTCATATTCTGTAAATATTTGTTATAATCTTCTCATTGTTTAATCATGACAAAGTACGTTTTCGTGACACAGAACATGATTAGTCCTTTAGAGACTTTTTATAAAATGTTTTTCATTAAGAACCACCATTTTTTTTCACCAATTAAAATATATGTAGGTTAGTTTTGTTGAAAATATAGTCGATACTGTTAAGTATGGAATGAGAAATCGTTTAAGTGCCCAAATGCGCGAGCATGAGTGAGTACGACGGACTCAAATTTCGAAAGAAATAGCACAAATCTCGCGTCCAATATTGTTTTATAACTCTCCTAACTTTACTAGCTTATTTCAACGATCAGCGATTCAATTTAACTCCAAAATAAAAAATCAGAAGGGGTTAAAACGCACGAATGATGAGGGCATTGGCCAGGACAGTTGCATGACATAACTCGTTCGCTGGACTATCTAAGGTACATGCGGGTATTAAGGCCTGTCGGCTAATAAGGCCTAAACATCAAAAATCTTGTTCAAAATACGATCTTGTACTCAAGGTCACACGCACACATGCATAATAATAGTGCAAAGCGCCACTACGCGGCAAACGTTGATACCTAACCCCTCCCGTCAGTGGCGAGTTGAACGTTGTCGTGAGTAGCTGCACGTCACGTTTTATAAATATTGGCCCCGGTAACATGTAAGTATTTTCTATATTATTATACTTTTCTACTTGCAATCACTGAGTATATTAGTGTTATTTTACGCTTGTCCCACATTGGCTTATTAATTAACGTGATACATTCCAAATTGTATTTATTTCGTTTTACAAAAATCCTAGTCGGTGGGTAATAAGGCCTCTAAAATTTTGTAGTAGGCCTTATTATACTTCTGGCTTTTATTCATACCTATACTTGTTATTTTTAAGGTAATTTTATTTCGGTCGTTTGTCGTAGATATATACCTAACCTATGGATAATAAAGAATTACGGATATTGAAGAAAATGAGCATTAGGCTTCTAGTCTCACGTGTATCTTTATTCTTTTCAATGTCAATTTAAACAGCTATTAATTCATTGTTCACAGTACGATCACGATGCCTCCTAAGCGAGCATTGTGGTCACAAGATGATCTAGCCTCAGCTGTTCGCGCAGTACAGAGAGGAACTATGAGTACGTATGCGGCTGCAGTAAGATACAAAATTCCTAGAAGAACCATCAGAAATCATCTCCAGAGTGGTATTTTGATAAAAAGTTTGGGTCGTAAGCCTGTGTTAAGTCCCGAACAGGAAGCTGATCTTGTGAAGAGAATAATCAGGTATGCAGAAATAAGTTTACCTGTCTCTCCAAGAATACTACGTCGGTTGGTGTATAAATATTGCGTGCTAAATAACATAAAACACAATTTTGATGAGACTGCGAAACGCGCTGGTAAAGATTGGTATAAGGCGTTTATGAAGAGACATCCTGAAATATCTCTAAGAAAAGCACAGTTCATGAACCCGGCCAGAGCCCAAAAACTTAATAAGTTTATTGTGGATGATCACTTTCAAAAACTGAATGAAGTTTATGATAAACTGGACCTTAGAGATCACCCCGAAAGAATATATAACATGGATGAGAAAGGATGCCGTTTAACGATTCACCACCAGCAAAGTGTTTTGGCCAAAAATGAGCAAAGAGAGTTCATTTGCAGGCTTCTGAACACGCAGAAAGTGTTACTATTGCAGGATGTGTAAATGCACTTGGTACTGCCATACCGCCAATGGTGATATTTAGGGTCAACGTTTGAAGCCAGAATTGTACGACAATTTGCCTCCTGGTTCTTTGGTTGAGAAGTCTGCAAAGGGTACATGACAAACGAGCTTTTCAGAGAATTTTAATACATCTGGCTAGATACAAAAGTCCAGGACCGTGCCTGTTAATATTTGATGGAGCAGCATGCCATTTAGACCTTTCCATTGTTGATGTATCAGAATCGCTTAATATATCATTATACTGCTTACCGTCGAATACCACCCATGAACTGCAGCCTCTGGACAAAGCCGTCTACAGATCATTCGAGCACTATTGGGATGCTGAAGTTCTTGCATTCTTGGATCAAAACCGAGACAAAAGCTGACAAAAGCACGCTTCAACGTCATACTTTCAAGCGTATGGTCCAAATGTATGACTCACAGCAACATCACGAGTGGTTTTAAGGCATCTGGTTTGTACCCTTTCAACCCACAGGCGATTCCAGAAACAGCCTTCGCTCCTTCAGTTTTGACAGAAGTCCCTGCGCCTGCTGTTGGTGAACAGGAAACTTGCAAGCTCTTGATACTACTAGGATAAGAAATAAGGAATGCGAATCGTCATCAATTTTGACAGAGGTGTTAGCACCTAATCTTGTAGATGAGAATGAGAATAATGCTAGGTATGAGACTCCAGAAGCTGATAGTTGGTCTCTGTCAAATCCTCCTGATGTCGAAAAGAAAATGTGCCTGATTATTCCCGACCTGATTCTGCGATTCCTGGTCCATCTACAAGTTTTAGGTCGCCAGTCAAGTTTGTATCAGAGGTATTATCGGATCAGCAGACCCCAGACCAATCAACTGCAAAACGCAGCTATTATCACCAAATCTATGGAACTTCTTCAAGTGATTCAGAAGACGATGTGCCGCTTGCTCGACTAGGCAGAGAAAAAGATCAAACAAAATTTGGGTTTCATGATCTCATGCCCACACCTGCTAAGGTTCAAGAAAAAACCAACTGTGCGACGCAAGGCTATTAATTATCGAGGGACTCCAGTTACTAAAGATCTTTTGATAAATATGACGAAGATAAGAAAAAAAGCAGGAAATAAAAATAAATTACATAAGAAGCAAAACAAGATAAAGAAAGGACTCAAAACAACAAAAAACTTCAAAAGCAAATAAAAGAAAGTCATCTAGCGGATTTTCTAGATCCAACGACGCTGCAGACACTCAAGAGAGTTGGTACTGTCATGCCTGTGAAGAAAATCGTAAGAATGACATGAGGCAGTGCTCTCAATGCTTCAAGTGGTATCACGAGGAGTGTGTCGGTTTGTCAGTGGATGATATTGAGGTCTTCATGTGCCCTGGTGGATGCTAGACGAGGGTACTAATTTAATTCTCAGACTGCTATAGTATTGTTGTGCCATTGACTGAGTGATAATTGATCTCAAGTACCAAAATATGTTGTTTAAGTTGATTATCTAATAAGTTTAGGCAGTAGGCCTTATTACCCTACCTAATTTTAATAAGGCCTATTGAGAGCGTTTAAAACAATGTTAAATTTTATTTAAATTTTATGCAGAAGTTGCTATTTTATGTTTTAATTTTGTTGTTGCTTAACTAAAGGACTGATTACTTAATAAATCTAGTTGATTATACTTTTAGTATTTATTTTATAACAAATTTCCTTAGCTAGGCCTTAATACCTCATGTACCTTATATATATATATATATATATATATATATATATATATATATATAAATATAATTTATGGCACGTTGTGCCGTCCTGTTGAAACCACACATCGTTCAAGTACATAGCGTCGAGCTGGTTTCTAAAATAAATAATTTTGATAAAAAATTCGAGATATGAGAGAATTGCGAAGCCAACTTCACTCCTATTCGAGGAATGTCAAAATCGAATGCGTCGAATCCATTCAGAAACCTTGTATTTTTCATCAACCAGCTACCCTGTCAATAATTCAATGAATTTCCAGTTTTCTGCAGATTTCAATTGAATGACTTATCAATGAAGCTTAATGAATCAGAATCAACAGAATACGAAATTTGTGACTTTTTGAATTTCGCGTGCTGTAATTTTAAATGGATCTCTGCTGCCTTGTACTGCCATCTACCAATAGATAGTGTTAAATTTCGGGCGAACTGCTTTATTTAGTTTGTGTTTCATAGCCATTGCGCTCTTGACTTTGAACAAAATGCAAAGCTCTTGTGAGTATTTAGCATTATATGTGGTGCAAAAAAATAATTCAGGGATAAATAATATGTTGTACGATCGTATCAGCACAAGCGACGTTGAACATTCATATCACCCTAAAGAGGTCGTCACGCCTAAAAATCGACGGTAAACTCCATGGAATGATATTGGATGATTATAGAATCAGAGTGCATGAGGTGGTTGAAACTGTTGGCATTTTACTTTGTTCATGTATATTTGGAGATGAAGAAACTATCTGCGCCATAGGTGCCTCAATTGCTCATACTCGAGCATTAACGCAACAATGTGACCTCTTTAAATGAACGTTTGGCAATGTTCAGCCCCTAATCCGAACGTGTATTTGCGCCATTTCAAAATGCGAAAAACCATGGATACATTACAAAATATCAAAACAATGGGTTTTCCCTGATGAACTTGTACTAAATAAGGTCGAATTGTGCCTACCAACCAAGAAACTCATAGCCACAGTTTTATGGGATTGTCGGTAAATATTATTCAAAGCTGTTGAACTGTTTTGATTTTGATTTGAATCAAAAAGTCACGAAAAAGGAGGGTACCATTAAGACAGAACACAGTAAAAATTTATAAATTGGTTACGAATTGCTAACTTTCCCAGCATTTTCACCTGATTTAACCCTTTGTGACTATCTTCTCCAAACGTGAAGAAGCAGCTGGCGGGTTAAAGATCTGGGTTGAATGAAGAGATCACACCGAAACATACGGCTATTGTGTGGGTTAGAGACCTATTTTTCGGCAGAAATGAATAATTATAATAATAATGAGAAAAAATTGATCTAAATGTATTGAGTGGTATGTAATCTGAACAACGAAACTTCGAAATCACCCACCTCTATAATCCGCACAATTTATTTTTTACCTCTTTAATCCAAACGCCGTCAATAATTTCATCGATTGAAAGTTTGTTTGTTTGTTATTCCTTTAACGTGCTCTATTTCCGCCTTTCGGTCAATCACACGCCGGGGAATTCTGTCACTAACACAGGAATTTTGCCGAACCCCACTCGTGTCGAAGGTAGGGATCTTTATTGTCCAACACATCTCTGTTAGACAGGACCGACGGCTTTACATATCTTCCGAAAGATGGACACTCAAGCGATTCCTAGAATCCGAAAAATCGCACCGACTTTGTGGGGATTCAGCGCTTGATATCCGTACTAATCATGTCGCGTCGACATAAAACGGTAACATTGCAGCAAGAATGCGAAATTTTCAAAGAATTAGATAATGGAAAAAATGTTTCTGAATTGGCCTGAATACACTCAATTAGAAAATCTACAGTATATGACGATATAAAGAAAGGAAGAAAATCAATTGAGAATTTTATATCTTCTTCCGATTCTGGTCCTCGGAAACGGCGTACGCTCAGAACTAGTGAAAATCCTAATGTTGAAAATGCTCTATACACTTGGTTCTTACAAGAACGATCTCGAAACACACCTTTATCTGCTGATCTCATATGTGAGAAAGCAAGATTTTTTTACACCAGTATAACAGGTAGAGATGATTACAAGGCATGTCAAGGATGGTTGGAAAATTTCAAAAAAAGACATGGAACTCGACAATTTAACATATCAGGAGTGAAATTGTCCTCGGTAGAACCATTTAAAAATAAATTTCTTCAAAAAATACGGGAGATGGACCTAGTGCCAGATCAAGTTTTCAACGCAGATGAAAGTGGGTTGTTTTGGCGGGTTTTTCCAAACAAAACAGCAGCCCATGCTACTGAAAATTCAGCTCCAGGTCGGGAGATAAGTAAGGACCGTATTACAGTCATGTCATGCTCTAATGCATCAGTATCTCATAAAATGAATTTGTTGATTATCGAAAAAGCCAACAAACCCCGAGCATTCAAGAACTGCTCCAATTCGCCTGTTTATTATAAAGGTCAAAGAAAAGGGTGGGTAACTAGAGAACTCTTTGATGAATGGTTCCACAAACAATTTATTCATGATGTTGAGAATAAAATGAACGAGCTGAAATTGCCACAACAAACTCTGCTCTAATTAGATAATGCTCCTAGACATCCAAGAGAAGAGGAATTAATCAGTGAGGAACGAAATATTCAGGTCATGTTTCTACCTCCTAATTGTACTCCATTATTACAACCAATGGATCAACATATAATACAGAATGTGAAATTGCATTATCGAAAATCTTTGCTACTGAATATTGTGGGACAAGAAGACAATAACGTTTCGCAGTTACTGAAGCAATTGGACCTCAAACATGTTGTGTTTTCTCTTGAAAGGGCCTGGTCATCTGTGTCCTAAGAGTTAATTCAGAAATCATGGAAGAATTTATTACTCACAAAAGATGATGAATATGATGTAGGTGACCTGTTGCCTCTTTCACGGTAGAGCGAAAAAATTTTGCTAGAGACAGAAGAGAAAAATCGCGATCTAACCATGATGACAGATGTGCTAACCAATGTATCTGGTCAAGAATTATGTTTTTCTGTGAATCACAATAATTTTGAGTTTTTCGATGAATATTTCACGTTTTTCAGCCCTGTCTTTTCTTTACTATTTCATTTCAATTACCTCGATAATCCGAATATTTCAGTAATCCGAACAAGCCCCGGTTTCATATGATTCGGATTAGAGAGGTTGTACTGTATTTCACTGACTTCTTGATCTGCCCTCGTAAAAGTTAAATTTACCTGAAAGGAACCAAAACCCGAGCATTATCGAGTATTCTAACAGACTGTGAAATTCTTTCATATGTTTACTCGAAAACGAATCTTCAATAAAACTAGCAAAATCAAAATCACGAATTTTCTCTAGAGAAAATACGGACTCAATTTTTTATGGATCTTCGTGAAATCCACTGAATTCCATATCATCACTTCGTGATTCTTCTCTGCGAGTGACTCACGATTGTACAACATGATCTTGACTTTCCGCGTTGTAAAAGTACCTACTAGGAACTAACGAAATAACCTCCTAGGAATGTAAGGCTCTTCAACTGTACTATACTTATACTTGCAGGACGGGTTCTCTCTTTACAAGCAGTATCGAGTCGTGTGCTACGATGGACTAAAAGCATAGAGCAACTCGTGCGTATACTTATTTTTTTATAGGACAAAAAACTATGTTTTATATGTTTTTGAGAAGAGATAGAGAGTCGTTTTGTTCTATACTGGGGACATAATTCCTTTCAGTCCATTACAAAGCCCAATTAATTACATCTTTTATGGATTGAGTGTGTAAGTTTAGGAATATAGTTACAAAGCGAGAAAGACACCTGTTTATATAAGAAAAATTTTAAGCTATAGCTTTTATATTTAAAATGCTTTAAAAAATCAAGGATGTACTTTGAAATTTCGCTTAGTTCAAATATACTTGTATGCATTAAATATTTCAACTCGAAAGCAACAGCACTTCAATTGTTATGTAATACTCATATAAGAATGCTATAATTCTTCCAGTAATTAATTCGCGGTATAATCACAGAAGAGAGTAATTATTCACCTGTCATTTTTACGTCAACACAGAAAAGTCGATTGCGATTTTTTTGGTCGGAATGAAACGAAGTGGCCGGGGGCCTTTCGAGATGGCAACTTCGTGAGGTGAAGAACTATAAGATCTGTAGGCGTGGCCACGGAGCAGGACCTTCGACTGTGTTATTACTGAGATAATAATTCCGAACACTCATTTCGAGTAACGATTTCTCGGGCGCGTGATTACAGATTGTTTTCAGAGATATTACGAGAAGAGAGAGATACCTATGGTCCGGAATAACCGAATTGGATCGGAAAAATTCAGAAGTAGTAATTCAGAGTAGAGAAAACAGCTCAATTTGCTGCTATTGTTAATATTGAAAAATACTGTTTTTCGAATATTATAATTCTGAAATCTCAAAGGTAAGACTCATAAAATCAGTTTGCTGAAATGAGCAGAGATTCAATCAACTAACATCATTTGCGCAGGAAAAATTCAGAAGTAGTAATTCAGACTAGAGAAAACGGCTCAATTTGCTGCTATTGTTAATACTGGAAAAATACTGTTTTTCGAATATTACAATTTTGAAATCTCAAAGGTAAGACTTAAAAAAACAGTTTGCTGAAATGAGCAGCCAATCAATCAACTAACCTCATTTGCGCAGAAATGTTCATGTTTATTATTTCATTTTCAATATTATGTTAATACTTCATATTTTGAAATATCAGAACGCATATAGAATATTTAACTTGTATCAGTTTGTTTGGAAAATCTTTGATGAATATTTTGAAAATTTCAAAACCAATTTTTTCTTAATATTGAATGATTTTTATATAATTTTAAATATCAACACTTGTAAAGATCTTCATTTGCACCTATGCGGGATAGTAATTAAATTTTATCAGTTTTCCAAAACACCTGTGTGAAAACCATATATATATATATATATATATATATATATATATATATATATATATATATATATATATATATATATATATATATATATATATATATATAGGGGTTTTACCTTGACGAGTTGCCTATATATCTGTTCATGCAATCAAACTGATTTCATGAAAAATACCAATTGCCAGGCAATGATTATAATCAAAACATATCCTGGAGTAATTATATATTAGGATAACGTTAAATGTTATGGGAATATATCAATCTACCAGAATATATACATACTATAGCATCATCAGACAATGATATCAATGTACCAACGAGTAGTGTCAGAGGCTTTCTCCCGGAAAAATCCAGTGTACGGACCTTAGTTAAGTAACACTGAATGTTACTCATTAATAGTTTCCTTTGTGTGAAGTGGTGAACGATCGGATAGAATACTGCTCTGAATATAAATATGACAAAATTGTCAGTTAATTATATTACATTTATATAAACAAATAAATAAAATATGAAATGAGATTCTGAGCAGTATAAACTAAAGAGAAAACCTATGACTCTACCTCATTATTATTTTCGGAAAGAAACCTACGAAGAATATTACAAGATTTGATGACTGTTATCTTTTGTAACTGTTCAAACAAATTTTCTTCAGACCCAAAATCTCAATAATGTGAAGATTTCTAGGAATAACGCCTGTTGTAGAAATAATAATCGGTAGAATAAATATTTTCTTCATTTTCCACATTTTTTAATCTCATCGCCAAGCATCATATATTTAGAAATTTTTTCATTGTATTTATTTTGTATATTATGTGTGTCGGGTATAGCAATATCAATTATATATGTTATTTGATTCTGTTTATCATTAAGAACGATATCTGGTCTATTGTGTTTTACAGCTCTGTTGCAAAGAATTGTTTTATCAAAATAAAGTTTATATTTGTCATTTTCACAAATAATCTCAGGTTCATATTTGTGAAATTTTTTCTTTTGGGAACTAGGTCATGTTTAATTCCTAGATTAAAATGAATAATGTTAGCGACGGCATTATGTCTTTCTAAATAATCTGTTGAAGCAAGGACTGAGTAAGATGATAATATATGAAAAACTGTTTCTGAAGAACAGAAACATCTACGGCAAGAATCATCTATATTTTGTTTGATGATGTGTTTTATATATATATATATATATATATATATATATATATATATATATATATATATATATATATATATATATATATGCGCATAAATATGCTGATAAGTTAGATCTCCCACATATGAAGGAGAAGAGAGATAGACAAGTTAACACGTGGCAATAAAAGAATTACCTGTGAAAGATTACGAGGGAAACAAATAAAATTTATATATATATATATATATATATATATATATATATATATATATATATATATATATATATATATATATATATATATATATATATATTACGATTAAAATGACTCCATATTTTTTATGTTCGAATGAGATGTTTGCACAATACCTTTTTGCAAAATTTTGTAGATCACTATAAACGCTCAATACTTGCTGTTTCATTCAGTTTTCATAGAACAAATTCGATTAATTCTAATACTTTCTTCTTCGTAGAATTTTCAAAGCTAGTTTAATATTTTCCATCTGAGTCCTAACCTATAATTCTCCTAATAAAGATTCAATTTGACTGGGATTCAGATCTAACAAACGCTTCATCTTTTCCCCGCAGAGAACCAATTATCTCCTATCTATAGGTGTTCCAAATAATAATGCCGACCCAATGATTGACTCCGAAATTATGGTTTACCTTTTCACCTCTAGCGTTCCATCCTACGAAACGTCGACGCAGGAATTTAATACAACGAATTTATAATTCAGCCATAAGCCAGAGACAATACAGGGTCAATTATTTCAGACCCGAACTTGGGACTTGGAAAAATTGATTATTCATAAGACGATGACGTTTTAGGAGATGCTATCGGTAGAAACGTTTCGGATCGGACTGTTAAAAGAATTCCGGAAATGCTTTGTATCAAATTTTGGATCTTTATGGGGAGTTTTTCTATATGAAATATTGAATTTGTGGAATGCTAGAAACATAATTCAAGTTATGCAAATATATTAGGTGTGATTCGTATAAAATACTGGAATTAGTTTCTAACTTTTTGATACATTCTACTTTTTAATTATTTTTGTCAAGTGAAATGTGAGAGAAAAAATAAACTGGAAAATTAATATCTATTTATCAATCAGTAAGGCAAGTATATATTCAGTTGATACCGAAGATTTTATCTATTTGCATATTCTCTGCTAATACATGTAATCTAACGTGTTAAACTCAAAAAAAATGAAGAACACATTCAAAATTTCCAAAGTGTTCTTTAGGGATAAGATAACTAAGAACTTAAAAACAATTGCTCAGTTGAACAGTGAATAACTGTTCTAATTTCAGTTCTCACACTCCAACAATAGTTGTCTTATCAATAATTCGAAAAATATTCACCCATTTCTTTATATTTTCAAAATATCTCGACATATAAAGCATTTTATCTGCTAAACTTCTCTCAAAATAGTAATCAAATTCTATGGATTCTTCAAAAGAACCAACCAATAGCACTTTTATTTCGGAAACTACCTTGTATAAGATATTTCTCGTTTTATGTATTATACTATACGATCAATATTCATTTCGATAGATAGTTGTGTGATGCGTACGAACTACTGGAAAAGGTTTTTAACTTATTTGGTACGTTTTTTTTTCAATATCGTAAACGGAATATGGGGGAAAATATATGCTGCAGAATGTATTGCTCCCGAGGGAACACTCAGTGGACAAAACACTTTTCAAGTGAAACTATTCAAGTTTAAAGTTTTTTCACTAAAAATTAGATGAATCGTAACGCGTTTTACTTCACAGATGTTTCTTCAGAACGATTGACAATGTCACAGTGATGATAACTTATTCAAAAGAGAACAAGAAATGTAGGAAATAATTAAAAAACGACTTATAACAGGACATCCCCCGGTTAATCGATAAATTTCATTTTAAATTGCTCGCCGAAGTGATTCAATAAGGCGTAAGAATTCAAGTCTATTTGTTCGTTTATGATATTACCTGAGTACTTGTACTCTCTGAAATTTCCCAACGATCGTTTTCTAATAACTAAGATGTGTGCGAGATTCCGGATTTGGTGTCGAAACAATGATTATATTCTAAGAGATGATTTATGTAATTTAAATCAAAGTTTTGATTTGAAAAACTTCTTGGTGTTCTGTTTTTCTCATATTGAAATTTCCACGGGTCCTATCAAAGTAAAATGGCAATTGCAGTCGCTTCCGTTTATCTTGTAAACACCATACTTTTTATATTCGCCGGTTTCAGTTTTCTAATTTTTGATGTATCAAATCATTACTAATTCGAAAAGCTATATTGAAGTTCTTTTTCTTCAGGAAATACTCAAATTCCTTCAATTCTTTATGGTTATTTTCTAAAAGTTTTAGTGTAATTGTCTAGTTATACTCACAACCAAATTTATATGGAATCACCCGATATTTTGAATATTACCTCAGGGATTTTGGAAATTTCGAAGGATTGTTAGAATTGGTCCTTTTGAAATATTTCAATTGAAAAGTGAAATAAATTAAAAATTATTTTGAGAAAGAAACAAATAAAAGAAAATAAGAGACTCTTTCCGCAAGTACTAAAAAAAATTAGTACTGTTTTCTCACGGAGTTGGTGTTTTTTCTCGACCTCAGTAGCATATATTATATCCTCTTGCCCTGATACATGCCTGAAACCGTCTAGGCATGCTTTGGATTAGGTTTTCGACCTCCTTTGGGGTGATATTCTACCACTCTTTTGTGGCGGCTTGGAAGAGCTCTTGTGGGGTTCTTGGATTATCCTGGCGCGATCTTATTTCCCTTTGAGACTATCGCATAAATGTTCAATAGGATTCAGGTCTGAAGAGCAAACTGGCCAGTCCAAAATAGTGATTCCCTCTGTTTCAAGATGATGTCGCGCGAGGTTGGTGGTATGCGGAGGGTCATTAGCTTACATAAAAGTGAAATTCTCACCGTGGGCACCTCACCAGTATAATGCCACCTCAAACTATCACACTGCTCCCTTGGTATTTCGGAATTTATCTTGCAGCTCGAAGTCTAGCTTGTCTTCCATGACCCCTTAAAACCCGAATCCGGCGGTCATCTGATCGAACACCAATTCTGGTCTCATCCGAAAGATGAACATTTCGCCAATTCTGAATATTCCAATTTTGGTGCTCGATAAACCAATTAAGTCTGTTAAGTTTTTGTTGTCTGGTTAACTCTGGAACTCTTAAGGGCCTTCTGATGTATAAATCTCTTGAACGAAGTCTTTGACGTATCGTTTCGACTGATACACTGATGCCTGTTGCTTCAAGAAATTGCCTTTGGAGTATGGGGTGCGACGCACTAGGGTATCGTCTTCCAATTTGGCACGAAAAGCGTTCTTGTTCTTTAGAAGTGATCTTTCTACGAGTTCTTCTAGACCTACTTTGCTAAGATTGTAGCTCCACGTATCAGGTGTAGGTCTCTGAAATCACCTCCTGTGATACCCCCATTGTGGACGCTATATTCCTCTGTGTCACCGAGAGCAATTATTCGACCCCTCTGCACATCGGACAATCCAACGTAAGGCATTTTCAGTTATGATTATAGGCTTTTTTAAATTTTGAAATCTCAGTGACGACTGAGTACAATATCCCGAACATGTGGTGATAATTCAACATTTCTTATCATACTATCAAGTTTTTTACAACAAAAACTTCATTCTTCATTAGTAGTCAAAGATCCATGGTTAAAATCAATTAATAATGTGAAATACCGAGTGATTCCATATAAATTTGGTTGTGTGTATATGTATACGACGCTTCATGAACATTCGAGAATATATATTCTCTATTTTTCATTGAAACTATTGAATTAACTTGTTAGATTATTGATTTTTACAATATTTATATTCACTATTTTTCTTTAAAATTATTGAGTTGAATATTTATTATCTCCAATCTAAAACCTCCCAAGTTCCAGAAACACTCTTTATGATTTGAGATATTTACCCGTTGAAATGATCCAAGGTTTTTCATTAGTTAATTGGTAAAAATAAAAAAAAAATTGGAAAACTGATTCAGAATCTTGAAGTTGTTTACTAGAAGATCAGGTAGATTAAAACCGGAAATAACAAGTAGGATATTGCTTCAATTTTCCACCTGATTTTTTACATTTCACTATCACCAAGTTTTTTAGACCAGTGCTTCCTTCTTGTCTTGAGATATTTAGACTCATATAGAATTTGATCAACTATATGCCCGTGAGAAAGTTATTAAATTCAGTTTTTTGAAGGAGCTATTGTGAACAACTTTATTCGAAAAACTCATTTGCATAAGATATTTCTTATATATCAGGAATATACCTAATAGAATCTTCTCTCAGAATTTGGTTCCACGATAGTAAATGTTGCTTCGGATAAATATAGCCATACGATCTATATGAAACACTGGAATAGATTTGATACATTTTTTTCAATGTTTTCTTGATCTGGAGGAAACGTAATTTTACTCCAGTTAAATCGGAAAATTTCGAACACAATAACTGTAAGAAGTTATTCGAATTCCTGAAAATATTCGTAGGGTTCACATAGCTTATAAACCACTAGGAAACTTCAAAATGAATGAACCTCTATTTTCACACAGTGAAAAGTTGAAATCCTTTTCTCGAAACAAAATTCTGCGTAACTATACTTCGCCTCTTGTAATCTCGTAACATGTATCTAAGTAGTTATCACATCTCCAAATTACTTATTATTACAGTTCAATAATTTTCTTTCATGAAGTGCTATTCAAAAAAGCTGTCTTCAAATTTTCGTGAAAATGTGATAATGTCGCACCGTCCAAAGTTTACTGAACTCAATATTTCAAATAAATAAATTAAATAAGCACTATATATGTTCAACATGAATTTGTTGTGTGTTTTCGAGCTGTGTCAGGTTATTTTAATCAGAACAGCAACTTTGCTACGTGATATTTTCATGGCACTGGTTAACCTGAGTCCGCCAAGTATTTAGTTGGTTATTTGTAAGCTTCTTAAGTTGGTTTTGTAGGATTTGATTAAGGAATTCTATTACTTCGTTTCGCTTAGCTTGCCACTTATATGTATGGAATTTGAAATTCTTGTATAACAGTACATGGATATCTATACAATACGGCAGGAATTAAATGCTGATTACATCGATTATCCTTCGAAGCTCTGTGGCTATAATATCATTAGAGAATCGTTTGTCATTTTTGAGTAACACGCAATCAATTTTTTTCAACAGAAATTTTGTCTATTTGAAATTGAGGCACCTTCATTTTCTATGTATCTGCAGTCTATAGTAGATAGTAAACCGGTTGGCTTTTGAGTTTCTTCTTTTTTTGTAGTCAGAAATGTTCAGTTAACTTTACAAATCATTACTATGCTTTCGTCCTAATGTCTTCAAAATATTGAAGATTATATGGCTTCCATCTGCAAGTGACACGAAACCAACTACAAAGTAATTTTTTCGATGTTATTTATAGGAAAACAAAAGGTTGACAAAAATTCGCTTTCTTTTACAAAAATTGTCTGCAGCGACAAGGTTCATTTTTGGCTTGATGGGTTCGTAATTAAACAAAATTGCTGATTTTTTTGCAAAGAATAACGCGAGGCAATTCAATAACTGATAATGCAGCTCGGAAAGTACACTGTACTTCTTCAAAGAAGATGATGGTCACAAACTTACGATCGAAGGAACAAGCTACCGCTCGGTGACAACGGAATATTTTTTCCTCTCAGAATGAAAGAATTAGGCATTAAAAGAATTGGAACGTGGTTTCCATAGGACGGAGCCACATGCCACATTTCACTCGATATCGTCAACTGATTGAGAGGGGATATTGATGAGGAATAAATAATTGGCACAATCAGATGGCCGCCAAGATCATTCGATTTGGTACATCTATAGAGACAAACCTACCACGATTCTAGCTTTAGAAGATAACGTTGGTAAGATAATGGCAGAAATTTTGCGATATCTATGCCAAAATTGCAGAATAAAGCGTAAACGGAGACACAAGTATTCATTTATCGAATCAAATATGTATTTAATTTACCTTTGAAAATTTCTACAAAAACTAAATGTTTGAAAAATCTACTATTAATAAATCTGACACGAAAGCAATTCTACAAATCCAAGAAGTTTTGTTATTTGCATTGGATTAGGCGCAATTTTACTATCGGCTTAGCAAAGAAACCCTCGTATAAGTGCCAAATACTAGATATTTAATTTGATTCTTCATAATCGTCACTCAGTAGTGTAGACGAATAGGTATTTATTAAAATGCGTAAGTACCCACAATTCCATTATATAATAATTGAAGAAAACAATCCATAAATTTAAAATTTGAACGTGCAGAACTTGGTGAAAATTTTTTGCATATGCGAAGACGACACAAGAAACAGGAATCATTTTACATCCATCTAATATAATAAATGTGAAAGTTTGGATATTTTCAACCCGAAGGCATGATAGGATCTTGTGGGATGTTTAAAATGTATTACTGGACGTATCTACTTGAAATTTGGAATAGATGTATAACTTTTTATGAAATTTGATATGAGGACACATTAACTAAATAAACGGACACAATTATTTAAAATTTCTATCCTAAGGCTGCAAAATAGAGGTCGAAAATTATATGGAAATTCTTTAGGTTTCAAAGTGAGAGAAATAAAATTTGTGTTGTATTTATATATACACGAGTATAATCATTCTTGGAAAAACCGCCTCTACTAAATAAAGGTTGAATTCAACTAAGTCCAGTTTCAAAGTTTGAAACATGAAAATTGTGATTAAGATCCTGATTACAAATTAGATTGGAAAAAGTGTTTCAGTATAGAGGGGGGAGTTTGTGTGTTAGCGGGCTTGAGCGCTTTCAACCATTTCTGAATAGAATATAAGAGGGAAATCCAAAAATATTTCTTCCCAGAGAGAATTTTTGTCGACTTTTGATTTGGCGCAGTTTTCAATAAAAAAATGGTTAAAGTTTGTGGTTAGTGAATTAATTCTGAGAAAAACACAAACACAACCAATTTAACAATATTATCGATAATCGTTCTTTTTTTTATAACCAATTTAATCTTTCACAAGCAACGCATATAATTATGATTGGTGTGGGAGAGCATCATTATAACATTTTAACGACGCCAAACCGAATTACAAATATGAAAACGATATCTAGAATCCAGTGGGCGGTTAATTCCCCATTACTCGCCATTTATAAATGCAATTTCTTGATTTATTGTGAGTTTCTATGGCGGCTAATTGAAGATAAGCGGATTTACATGAAATAATATTGAAAACAAGTGGGAGAATTCAAGGTTTCCGGTTTTATCGGATGTATTTCGTTATAATGCATCAATATGAGTATTCTGAAGTATTTTCTTCTTGAATGTTTTTAATCTAGATTTTGATAATCACTCTCTTTTCAATGGTTTTCATGAGATTCGACATCCGTTTTCAAGATGGCAAATTTATGAATCGTAATAATTTGTAGATGAGTATTTTCCATAAAATGTTTTATTTATTTATCCAATAGTATAGGTTTTTCAAATGAGGGCCAGCGAAATGCTATTTTCGACAGATTAGCATTCTTCTGTACGAGGATGTATTTATATACAGGGTGTCCCAGAACAAGGTATCAATAAATTGGCATTAAAAAGATCTCAGAGATATTCGCTTCTGAAGTTGAGCGAGAAAAAATGTTTTAAGTCGAAAAATGCGATTTCCTTCAGCCGATATTCGTGAAAATCTGGAAACCGCAATAACAAATAGATCACTAAAATACTGAGATTTCGTTGAATAATACTATAATCATTGAAATATTTAACTCACGATTTTATTCTATTATTAAATAAATAGAGCACGTTAAAGGAATAACAAACAAACAAACAAGTACAAAATCTATGCTTTGTCGAAAATTTAAGCGAAACCAGAGAATTTTTCGATTCGTGCATAGATTTCGGGTCTTTATATTTTTTTATTAAATGATAGAATGATGTTCAAATTTTACTATATTGACAAATTTATGACGCGTTTCACCTCACTGTGGCTTCATCAGATAAGTAGTTCATTTGAAAAAGTGATGTGTCTTAGATACTACATTCTTAAACGTAGGTACTTAGCAGAATGGGAGGAAAATCCAAAGTTGGTTGTCTGTTTTAAGCACTGAAAGATTAAGTTGAAACTACCCTGAACTTGATCTGAACTTGACTGAATGAATGTTGAGAGAATGACAACTGTATGAATGAGTCAGTGGCCTATATATGCCACTGACCTGAATTAACCTGGGCAAAGTATCTTATGAAATACATATAGTTCTCGCAAAGCGTGGGGTCAACAGGCGCCACATAATTCATGGTTGAGTTGACAAGAATTCTGAAGAATTCTCCAGTTTTTGAAAGCTTTGGATTTTATGTTTCCCTTATTCCAAGAAGTGCACTATTAAAATATCCTGAGTGGCTCGATTTCACATGTTATGCCACGTAATATAATAGTAGATAGGTGGTCCAAGTCCGAAGTGAAAATGTAGATATGCTCTTTTATTTAATTCCCAAATAAAATCATAAGCATAACTAGAATTGAAAAAGTGATAGGATGTGTATAACATAGTACAGATACATTACAAAGTCATGGTGATGAATTTAGGTTTAATTGACTATTAAATAAATTTCTAGAATTTTTCTATCCATCAGTTTCCAATGCTTCCTGTAGGTTCAATTTCAGTCCATTATTTGTATTTTGTAAATAATCCAAATTAATATAAAATATATGGTTGACTTCTAGTGGATGATTTTCATAGTGATAATCTGATTTTTGTTTCTCAAAACTGGGTTTGTGTTCTGGTAACCAAATATTAAAATTTCTGAAAGTTCTACTACTATAAATGTCAGCACAACTGCCACAAGAAAATTTATGAACTTTCTTTATGAATTTCAGATTTACAGTATATAATAATAATCAGCTTAGAAAGTTATCCGTACTGAAAGTTATATGCAAATTATAAAATGGGAAGAAGGATTTTAAATTCAGACTGGGTTTACCAATATGGGTCAATATCTTATTTGGATTGGTCTCTTTGATATTAGGAAAAACTTACGGATTACACGTTGAAATTGTTTACAAGAAAGCATACTGTCAATCATACTATAATAATTACCATTAATGACCACTATATGTTTATAGTATCGAGCTCTTTCAAAATTATTTTCCGACATTAGTATCGTGTTGAGTCTATGTCTAAGTGAACTTTATATAAGAGTGAATTGAATTTATGAATGTACTAAAAGAATTTAATTCTCTATTTGTACCTGTAAAACAATATTTTATGTCATTCACATATCTGAACCAATGAATGAGAAGTGGATAACATAATCTGTTGTTTCACAGGCACAAAAAACAGTATCTTCATAAATTCAATTCTCCTAAATATAAAGTTTCCTTTTAGTTTTCAGATTTAACAGATGACCAAAATCGACCACATGCATGATTTTTCTATTTTACGTAAAGAACCCAATGAGGTATAATAATAATAATAATATCACCATTCACAATTCTTTCGCACATCCACATCAACATAAAATTGCTTGAAAGAGCTCTATAATGTATAACAAATAGCGGTCAATAATGGTTACACTTATAGTATCATGGACAGTATGCTTTTTAGTAGATAATCTCAACATCTATGTTTTCACCAAGTGTTAAAGACAGTAATCAAAAATATAATATATTAATTTATATTGGTAAACCTAGTCTAAATTTGAACTCATTCTTCTCATCCCATGATTTAAATATAACTCTCTAAGCTGAGGTAATAGAAACTGTAAATCTACAATTCTCTATTGTGGAAGTGTGATAGAAATATAATCGTTAGAACTTCTAGAAATTTTATTGTTAGATAACCAGAACACAAACGCAGTTTGTGAAATGGATATCAATTGAATGAAAATGAAAATCAATTGTCATCAATGAAATTGTTTAATTTTTCGATAATTATAGACCTAACACTCTTTGAGGTCATTTTTCTCGTAAACTTTTCATTTCATTTACTTTGAGTATTTTCATTCTGAAAAAGATTTGAAGAAATCGAAAATGTAGAAAAAGTATCCACCAATTCGAAATTTGAAGCTAATAAATGGTAGGGATAGTTTACCACTTTTTATTTTAAATGGGACTGAAAATGTATAACGCGAAGTCATTGAATGTTATGTGTTATCGAGATTTTCAATATTCATCAGTCTGTTGAATGAAATAGAGGAACGAAAACAACTTTCTTTAATTTTGAGAGTGAATATCTCAGTAGTGGTGGATCCTAAGAAAAAATTTGTATAAGATGTTGCATTATTTTCATGAAATCTATTCGATCCCAAGTTATTGATGCTTTATTATGGAACATCCTGTATAGTTAACCTAGACCAGTTCGTGGACAATTTTTTGAATTCATGCTTGGAAGTTACCTTCTTGATTTAACATCAGTGACTGAATAATAAACAACAGATTTAACAGATGCCCGACATGTTAAGAACATGAACATGGAAAAAACATAGCATGTATCAAGTTCTTCTAGATTACTCTGTTGCAATAATTTACGCTTGTCTGAAATCACATCAATTAGTAATTATCTGAAAAACAAGAAGTGGGCGCGACGCCCCAACACGCGCCTGCAATTACTCGAACAAAAAATACCCAACTTCCGTTACACACACTTAAAATTCAAACAACACTCAAATACCCAGAAAATGTGCCAAATATTTGTGTCCCATCTCCCACCACCGGTTAGAGTGCCGCTCGCCTTAAACACCCACCTATACTATCCATCACCTGTGCGCGCCTATTCTTCTTCGTATCCAGGTAAACTAACCAATCGTTCCTCTGTTACAGCACGATGCCATATACCAGGTCGTACCAAAGGAACCGCGCTGAAAGCAGTTCCAGTACTGTGGCGACCGCGGAGCAATCAGGATCGCGCGCCATGTGACCCGCGAGCTACTGCGGATGATGTACCTCGGCATGGGGAAAAAATCGAGGTACTTCCTTAGTGGAGTACTGTTTCTCATGGTGTTAGTGAATGTGGACTGTGGGAAGAGACATAAAGGTGGTCAGAAATCAGAGCATGTTAACGTTAACACTGCTAAAAGTTTGGAAAGACATATTCAACAGGACAGGGATAGGACGAGTACCCTCAGGGATTATGCGAGGGAGAGAACTAAGGAGAAGGATCTCAACAAGGGAAAGAGTAAGCTCGTCATGTTCATTCAGAGAAGATAGTCAAAGATGATATCAAAAATCCTCTTTAAATGTACAACTTCCACATTCATTGTATTCTACGACAATAAGACTAGAAGAAAAACATATTCTTATCAAAGTTGGCACTCATTTTTGCTAAATATGAAATTTCTTCCAATTAGTTCATTATAATAGAATATTCACATATTATTAGCTACAATTTGATAGAAACAAACTATAAATTAGCAATTTACCTTTGAAACCTTTACTGTGTTACTGCTGATGCTTAAATGATGTAAAATTAACTGTATTATATCACTATTTTCCAAAAATATTTCTGCAGGACGTTGAGATTGAAATGTTATTGATATATATCACTAAAGATTATCTAAGTACACTGTACAAAATTTGACTTTCATATATCACTATTTCCTTTTAAATTTCATGGCCTTAGGTTAAGTTTACTGAGGGCCTAAACTGAAATATTTATATAATTATTATATTTCACTCACAAACTTTCGAAAAGTTCAAATATATCATAGTGAATTCTACCCTTGTAGAATTAGGATATGTAAACTTTCAAACAAGAAATATTTGGGAAGCAAGCAAAATACTATTTCTTCTACGGAATGAATATTTGACTTTCTATCACTATTCTCTAATAAATTAATTTGGTTTAGTTCAAATGTACTTATTGGAAATATTAACCTACTTGTAGTTGTGTGATGTGATTTTCACTCTCAAACCATTGAACTGAACAGAATATATCGAAAATCATTTGAAACACAGATTGACTGAACAGTCTGGATTTCTAGTATTAGTATATTTTGGATCTAACTAGTAAACTCAGGTTATCATTCCGTCTATACTGAATGAAAATTTGAGTTTTCTGTCAATATTTTCTGATAATTTCTAATAACTAATCATTACAATTAAAATATTAGTCCACAGCTAGTTTTGTGATGTGATTTTCATCCACAAACTTTTGAAAAGCATAGAGTATATCAGGACGTTTTGAAACCACTGAACTGAATTTATTATGTATAAATTCTTTCAATTTAAATAGTGAAATCTACTCTTCTGGATACAAATAGGACTTACTCATATCACTATTTTCTAATGAATTTATTGGGCTCCTTTCAAGTGTATAATGGTTTCATTTATATACATTAGCCCAATATTATGATATTTTAAATTCAACTAGTAAGTTGCTATTATCATGTTATTCGTTTGGCTATGTAAACTTTGAAATATAAAATATTCGAGAAGCAAGCAAAAATTATCTATTCTACCCAATAAAATTTGAATTTTGGATTTATTTTCTCAAAATTTTCATGGGTTCAGTTCAAGTTAACTAATGACTAGAATTAAAATATTAGCTCATTTATACTTGTATAATGTGATTTTCTTTCACAAAGTTTTCGACAGAACAGAAATATCAAGAAACTTAAAACTATGAATAAAATCTTAATTTCTTATATAAGCATATTTTAAATTCCACTAGTTAAATCATATCAATAGGCTGAATCAATTTTGAAAGATGAAATATTCAAGAAGCAAGTAAAAATATCTATTTTACTGAATGGAAATTTGATTTCTCTATCACTATTTTCTGAATAATTTCTAGGGCTCGGTTCAAGTTCACTAATGATTTTAATTAAATTATTAGTCCACTTATAGTTTTGTGATTTGGTTTTCATCCATAAATTCTAATTTTTCAAAGGCGAAATATTCGAAAACCAAGAAAAAGTGGTATTTTCGACAGAATTAATTTTCTAATAAATTTCTAGGGTTTAATGAAAATATTCGAAGCTAGTTGTATAACAAGAACAACTAGAACAAAATAAGTTTTTGTAATCAACAAAAATATCAAGTATTCCTTGAAACCCTGAACGAAATTTGAGTTTCTGATTTCAGATATTCAACTAGTTACGTCGTGTTATCACAAAATGTTGATTGAAGCTATTTCTTGCTACAAATTTAATTTTCACCAAATTTATGAATATTTCTCTAGTATACTTATACTTCACGTAGTTACTAATCAGATTATTCTTCATTTCCTAAAAAAACAGTCTCCAATACCATTTTCTTACAAGTATCTTAGACGTAGTTCTGGTTTGGTCATCTAGCTTTAATAAAATCATCATTCACAAACCTTTTGGAAATAACAAGTGAATTTTAACTCTTCCTTAAAGAGAAGTCCAAATTATTTGTACTAGTAACTTTTGAATTCAACCGTCAAATCGAGGTTTTCACCAGTTATGCAAAATGAATGTAGAATCTTTGTAACATTCGCTCCAGGTTGTTCCCAACAAGGTTTGAATTTTCTGTCATTCTCCTCTAAATTATTTCTTCATAAAATTCTCAAATATTTTGATATTATTTCTATACACTATATAATTGTTCTTTAATCAATTCAATGATGAAAATCACACAAATCATATTAAATATTTTACTGAAAAGTGTTTCAATGAAAACTTGGTAGTAAAGGTTTATCATACATACCATTTTCAATTTGTAATACAATATGCTAAGAAGAAATGCTTGGAAACAATGAGTATAAAATTCCTAAACAAAATTTTGACTTTCAAATATCGCTATTTCCAGTGACATTCAAATGACTACATCTTGAAATTAGAATATCAGCCCACATTTTGTAGTATAGTAGTTCACCAATTGAACTTGTATTTATACATCCAAGGAATTATATACTTAACGCCTAATATAGCAAACGCATAATATACTATACCCTAATATACTAAACGCCTAATATATTGAATCCCTTTATATCCAACTCAATCTATACTGAACGCCTCATTTTATTCGCATTCATACTCGATTGATCTTTATGTTATATGAACCTCCCTCATATATTACCTCGTACATTGCTATAATAAGCTTAAAATATTATTTTATGGATTCCGGCTCAATTATCATACAAATTTGAAGACAATTCACTATTACATACATTCAATTTTAAAATCTCAGCTTTCTCTAGTTGAACTGACACAGGATGAAAAAAAAGGGTTTTAGCATATATTCAGAAATAAAATCATTCAATCAAACTTTAGGCATAAAAATTCAATTATCAAAAGCGCAAATAAAAAAAATTCGAAACAACTCGTATTAAGTTTCGAGCATGAGAAAAGAAAAAGGGCAATAGACAATTATGCTGCCAGTTGTCAGCAGCCAAATTAGCGAAATAAGTAGAAGAGATAACCGAGAAGAAAAAGATTGATTCTAACTAAATTCGAGTTCGACGATGTCAAACAAATCAGGGATTTCAATCTTTTTGATTTTCCTTCCATACTTAGCTGAAAAAAAAGAGTATCTATGTTAATTTATATGTCTATGGTTGCCTTTTTTAAATTCTATTTCACTCATCCTCAATTCATATTCTTCAAAAATGCACAACTATTTGTAAGATATCAACATTGATATTTGACGGAGCGATGCTTCCTCTTGGATGAACTAAAACAAAAAATAATGAAGTGAACACATATATCTAGTTCGAAATATTTCGTTTGTTCTTGGTCCTGACTTTCTTGCTATATTTGAAGTCAGAAACAATAACATATATCTACTTTCAGAACAGATACAATTAGGCTAGTTTGAAATTATTTAAACACTCCTGGTACATTAATAAATTCTTAATTATGAATCTTAAAACAGTTATAACAATATGTAGACAGTGGATACCTGACATGTTATGAATAACTTTCAATATGCATATCATACCAAACGCCTGAATGAATATCCTATCAGTAGAAACATACACTGCAAAGCCTATTACCAGTCAATAATGCCCTGAAGGATATTCTATCATTTTTTTTTGTTTTGTTACAATTTTACACTTTCATTCCTTAGACAGGTAAAATTGAGCCAAGTTTTGAATCATTTAACTGCCCCTCGTACATTGATAAATTCAAGATCATGAATTTTCTGTATCTTCTTAACTTTTGATATTCATATCATTCTGAATGTAATTTCGTAACATTTCGAAAAATATATACAGAAAAGCCTATGACCTATCAATAGCGTCTTGGAAAATATCCCTTCTTTTGATAGTCTTGATTTATTTTATACAGAATCCTAATTATGATAATTTCAATATTCCAGGAATTCTAGAAAAGAGCTCTATAGGTCAGGTTGCTTTAGTTCAATTTAAAAATAATAACACACGATTATGAATTTTTCTGTATCCTAATGCAAGCATAAGTAGAGGTAGATAATAGATTTATGGCATGCAGTGAATAATTGTCAAAATCCCAATATGACTGTATTTATGAAAACAGAATGAAGTCGCAAAAATGGTCCCAAATGCGAAAATTATGTCGTAAAATTACGATTTCTTTTCACGAATTCAAAGCCGAATCTTTTGACACTGGAATGATACCTTCCGGTAACTACATATAAGTAGGATGAATGATATTATTGATCTCTTCAATAGCTTGACGTGAAAGTCTGGCGAAAAGTGGCTGGGATAACTTTGAACCGAGATCGATTTCTGGAAGAGATGACTTTGAACGTTAATTTATCGATTAAACTTGGGTTTAGAAAAGAAATGCATACAATTTCTGATAGGGAAAATATCGAAATATATATCAACAGAGGATTTCGCGCAAAATCCGATCTAGACGACTTTTTTAACGACTCGAAGAGCGAAAGTAGATACCCTCATGGTTTTTGGCGGTCACTTGAAAAGGACCAACTTTGGAGGCGGATTTCTCCGGAACGGTTTCGAACATCGAGAGACTACGCCATGGAAAACAGAAGAATTCTGGTGTAGCGTTTCTCCTTCAGAAGCCTTGGCTCGATATCCGACTGTTTAGGCTAACACCCCCCCGACCAATTTGGTCCATCTTTCGAAGGAAAAAATAAGGTGTTTTTCAAAATCCTCTGGGAAACGCGTTTCTTCGAATTTTCGATCGGGTAAAAAGCGTAATCCTCGTTCGAAAGGATAGAATTTTCGTTTTCCATCGAAATTTTCTCCTGATTTCACCTGGTGCAGCCCCGGCGCGCTTTTTTCGCCTATTTTCGAAAGGCCTTAGCGACGCCCCCAGTTTACTCGGGGGAGAAAATTGATCGCTATTCGAAAAAAAAATGTCTCCGCCAAAAAAGATCGCATCCACGTATCCCCTGCTTTCCCCCGCTGAATTCTCTTATTTGTCTACACCCATTCCTTACGGTTTAGTATAGTTAAACAATTTTAATATCAATTGCTTGATCCACTAAAGAACTTTTGAACTACTGATATGAAAATTTTGTTCTCAGGTTTTCGTCTAATGACACTATTATTCTAAATGAAAGGTAGTAAATATTATATATTATATTCATTTAGCGGAAGAAGTGGGTTGTAAAATTATTATAAATTGATATATACCCCATGTATAATCGGATGGTTCAAGATCTATGATTATCCTGATAGGGGAAATAACGTACTAGTACGGATGTGTGCGAAGAAAGTTTACTAGCGACAGGATATAGAAAACCGGAAAGCAATTCGTGAAGGATATGAGATTGATCATTTACTAGAGCATATTAGAAAATTAGAATTATCAATTGTAGTTATGTCCTGTATGATATATTATTATTTTAGCGTAGTCTAATAGGAATCGTACGATCAACATCATTCTTTCACATGAAATGTGCTGATTTTTAGGAAGAGATTGAAATAGATTAGGTTATTCAATTTGATATATGTATTTCATCCTGTTTCTTACAGAAAATGTGATAAAATTCCAAAACAACCAAAAATACAATATTTATACTTATTTAGCTGAACCCAGTCAAAATTGAAGTCTTTCTTCTTCTAGTCTTGAAATTGTAATACTGCTTTCAGAGCAGGTATATATATATATATATATATATATATATATATATATATATATATATATATATATATATATATATATATATATATATATATATATATATATATATATATATATATATATATATATATATATATATATATATATATATATATATATATATATATATATATATATATATATATATATATATATATAGGGGTTTTACCCCGACGAGTTGCCCATATATCTGTTCATGCAATCAAACTGATTTCACGAAAAATATAAATCCACCACCCGGTAATTAATACCATTGCCAGGCAATGATTATAATCAAAACATATCCTGGAGTAATTATATATTAGGATAACGTTAAATGTTATGGGAATATATCAATCTACCAGAATATATACATACTATAGCATCATCAGACAATGATATCAATGTACCAACGAGTAGTGTCAGAGGCTTTCTCCCGGAAAAATCCAGTGTACGGACCTTAGTCAAGTAACACTGAATGTTACTCATTAATAGTTTCCTTTGTGTGAAGTGGTGAACGATCGAATAGAATACTGCTCTGAATATAAATATGACAAAATTGTCAGTTAATTATATTACATTTACATAAACAAATAAATAAAATATGAAATGAGATTCTGAGCAGTATAAACTAAAGAGAAAACCTATGACTCTACCTCATTATTATTTTCGGAAAGAAACCTACGAAGAATATTACAAGATTTGATGACTGTTATCTTTTGTAACTGTTCAAACAAATTTTTCTTCAGACCCAAAATCTCAATACTTTTGTGAAGATTTCTAGGAATAACGCCTGTTGTAGAAATAATAATCGGTAGAATAAATATTTTCTTCATTTTCCACATTTTTAATCTCGTCGCTAAGCATCATATATTTAGAAATTTTTTCATTGTATTTATTTATTATATATATATATATATATATATATATATATATATATATATATATATATATATATATATATATATATATATAGCAGAAAAATATTTCAACAATCATACCTGTCGCTTATATGTCTAAACACACTTAAATTCGAGAAAAGATTTTACATAGCAAGCAAGTCCATAAAAAGGGAGATAATCAAAACGTACATAACCTGTGACATTTCCTCTTTCACGGAGATGTTCTTCCATCGCAGTGTGAGTCTCCTGAAACATAATCACTTCCTCATTCTTGCTTGCCAATTTTGAAGTATAATCTCGCAAATTCCCTTCAATATTCAAACTCAACAAAACAATTCCTTCTCTGTTTGACCGAGAGAGTCCCGATGGCTAGGTTCGGTGTTCTAAGTGATGCCGATTATGATCTATAGATGTTCTAGAATCATTATGAACCCAAAAATTTGAGTTGACATCTCCCATATATTATTTCTTCTTGATTCTTGTTTAATTTAAAGAAAAATTTGCGTAAAAAATTTGACGGTCGTTTTTAAACTATGATCTAACAGGACAATTTATGTAACTTTGGCAAGTTGTAACAAAATTATATTAGTAGAACTTTAATATTAGTTCATCAGAACAAAAATGCAGTTTTGACAAACAAAATTCAAATTTTCTTTATGTAAATCATGTACTTAAAGATAGCATACTTTTCATAACTAGTTTGATATTTCACATGATGAAAATAAAATATCGAGATTGATTGGGAATCACTAGTAATTTACAAATCGTAACAGTTTCAACTAAAACTTAATCCTTTCCCATAACTCAATTTTTTCAAAACACTCTTATTGGTATTTCCTCTACAGTGTGACTAAACGTGTCATAAATTTGCTAATAAATGAAAACTTGATCTCCAGGAAATATGTAGTGCAATAATTGTACGAGCTTTTTTTCCTCACGATTTTTTGTACTTTGTATTATAGATCTTTTTATGAGTTCTGAAACATAATTCACTCTTTCCTTCTGTACCACACGATTTTTGTCTTTTCCCAAGATCACAATCCACGAACGAGATAAGCTTTAACGCTCATTGTATACTAGTTTCGAGTAGTATCAGTACTTCGGACAGATGCTGTGAAATTATTTCTAATTTTCTCTCATAACTTCAGATGAAAATGCTAATTCTTTCGGAACATTAAATGACTGTTGAAGTTTTAAATATTAATCTTAGATCATTCTAATATAAAGGACAAGAACATATTTCAGCATTAAAGAAGTTATTTGCATAATTTTGAACCATAACCTGAACAAAATTTCCAGTTTTAAAATTAATAACTTATATTATTCATTTTTATTATCATTTTTTCTCAAAAGCGTGTTTTAAATTAAAGTGTCACCAGTTTGAGATTGATATAATTCATTCAATGAGTTTCAGTTGGAGAAAATTATAAAACAAAATATAGGTGTTTTTATCTATTAAAGCAATCTTAAGTGTCAGAAAACGTGGTGTTTATTTCTAGGATCTATATCTGAACAGTTTTTTTTTTAAATTTGCTTTTACAAAAAATTCAGATCTTGCAGTTATTCCGAAATGTTCCTAATAAGAAAAGGAGTAATGATCCAAGAGACAAAACTATCCTGTATATTATCAGAACGATGGGGAACACCGTGTAAGAATGAAAAGGTCACCAGCGTTCCAAATATCAGGCCGATATCTCAAAAATTGTAAAAGTTATCAACAATTTTTTTTTGAAACTTGAGCAGGGTATTTCGGAATCGGAGCATCTACAAACCAATGTAAATCCAATCCCAAATAACGGGTTCTGTCAACTGTTAAGGTCTTATAAATTCATTCATTTTAGAGTCGTTAGCTACACTCACGTAGAGTCATTCTGCGCGGTCCTGGTGCAAACTCAAGACCGCATTTGCGGACTGCCTATTTAACTTGAGCAATGACGTACGATTTCTGTCTCTGAGACAAATAATTTCGTATTTATTGAAGTAAAACTATACAGACATTCTCGTTGTGGCTCAATTTTACCATACCGGTATGTTTCAGTTTGATTCTAATGAAATTTGAGGTCTGAATCACGTCGTTTGCAATGAAAACTCTAGTGGTTTTTATGAATTACGAAGGTTCAAACGCAGTTTTGGCAAACAGAAACAGATGAACATGAAAATCAAATCATTCACTGAAACAAACCACACGTTGAATAACTAGTTTAATATTTTACATAATGAAAATGAAAGATTAAAATTGATTCTATGGGAATCATTCGAAATCAACAAATCCCAACTTTCTCAACCAGAACTCAATACTTTTGTATAATTCAATCTTTTCGAAAAACTCTAATTGAATTTTTCTACTTCTCTTCTTTGTGCAGTATTAATACGAGCTTTTAATCGTTTTTTTGTACATTCGATATTAGTTCTCTTTATGAACTCCAAAACATAATCCACTATTTCTTCTTGTACCACAAAGTTTTCGTCCTTTGCCAAGTTCACAATCTAAGTAGGAGATTAGCTTTGACACCAGTTCTAGTTCAGATTCGTATCTGAAAGAATCCACAGCTGTTTACTTTGACAGATGATCTGAAATTATTTCTTATTTTCTATCATAACTTCAGATCAAAATGCTAATTCATTCAACTTTAAATGACTCTTGAAGTCCTAAATATTAATTTCAGGTTAAATTTAATATAAAGGACATATTTCAGCATTAAATAAGTTATTTGCATAATTTTAAACCAAAACCTGAACAGAATTTCCAGTTTCAAAGTTAATAACTTATATCATTTCAAAAGCGTGTTTGAAATTGAATTATATATCACTAGTTTAAGATTGATATCATTCATTCAATGACTATTTTGGGAAAAATTATAGAACAAGATAAAGGTGTTATTATTTATTGAGCACTTTTGAGTGTCAGGAAGCGTGGTTTCATCCTGTGATCTAAACATGTTTTTTCCTTCAATATTGCGCTCTTACAAAAATTTCGGAGCTTGTAGTTCTTCAAAAGAGTTCGGAAAAAGGGGATATGATGTATATTTGTTGAATACCGTTAAAGACTAAGACTAAGAGCCAACATTCCGCAGATTTACAGTATAATAGCAAACTCCGTATTAATGGTAGGTAACTATTTCACCTACCGTGTGTGAAATAGGACTCATTTAACCCATCGAGGGTTCCTTTAGGTTGGCCCTGATGTCTAAAAGCATCAAAATTGACTATCGAAACCTGATTGTAGCTTATCTGCCATTTCAATATCGTGAAATATATAATTTTTTTAGAGAAAAATTTAATGGCAAACTTATTGCGATTCCTACTATATTTCATAGAATTATGAAGCTTCGAAGGTTTTTACAAGCGAAGCTGAAAATTATATATGTTGTTTATATTAATATTATCTACATATATTCACATAAGCAGACACATAGGTTGTTTTTGACATGCGGGCAGATCACATAATAGTTTATCAGTCGTGCTAACGAAGACGTACGATTTTGACACTCACTCTTCATCACGCAAGAATTTATTATCTCAGTTGAGCTGCAATTTACATATGTTATTTATATTACTATTATACATATACATCTAAAAAATCAGACAGATAGGTCGGCTTTTAATTAAATTCAGGCAGATCACATAATAGTTTCTCAGTTATTATCATGGAGGTGCACGATTTTGACAATCTCATTCTTCATCTTGAAAAGTAGGAGAAGCAGTATCATACGTCTTCATTAACATTAAAGTATTATGTTTTCTTCTCATATGTTAGAACCGACCTATCTGTCTGAATCTCAAAATATATATGTTCAATAATAGCATAAACAATAAATCTCAATCGGAGTTTTGTTGAAAGAAGGGTATTTTCAATAAATCTTGTCCATTGCTCTTATAAGGGTGCTTGAATACTAGTTCCCTGAGTGATGAAAAGTAAGAGATTCAAAATCATACGCCTTCGATAATATGACTGAGAACTGTTATGTGGTCTGCCTGCTTGTCAGAACCAACCTATGTGTCTGTTTTTGTAAATTTATGTGTACTATGATAATAAAACAACATTATAATTTATGGCTTTGCTGTAAAAACACCAATTTGTATAAAATTTTCAAATTGAAATTCTATGAAATATAGTAGGAATCAAAATAAGTTTCTGCTTTTAAATTTTTCTATAGAAACAAATGAATATTTTGCTATATCAAAACGGCAGACAAGTTGCGGTCACGTTTTGATAGTCAATTTTGATGCTTTTCGATTTCTGAGCACGCCTAAAAGAACCCTTGATGAGAAAAGTTAATTCCCATTTCACCTACGGCAGGTGGAATATTAAACCTACCATTAATATGAAGTTTGCTATCATACTGTTAATCTGCGGAAAACTGTTCTCAATCTATAATGTTTCATATCAAGGCCGATATCTGAATGTTCTGAGTAAAAAACTAAAGTATGCAAACTCAGCTTGTATTAGCCAGCTACCTATTTAACTTAATCAATCTCCCGACATTTATGTCTAAGACAAATAATTTTCTATTCATCAGAGTATTTTTTCATTAGAGCTTACTCTTTTCATAATGGTTTGTTTCAATATGATTCTGATAAAATTTCAGTTCACAAACACGCCGTTTACAATAAAAATAGTAGTATTTATGGTTTCTATAATCTACATACGTTTTTATTTCATGAAATCCTGTGAGAAGGTTAAAATGTCTAGTTTTATGGGTAATCAATTCGTGCATTTCGTACCACAGTAAAGTACGATTTTTGGATCGAAAGTTCTATAATATGAGTTATCACTATGTACAGTTGCCAGTTGTCTAATATTTCAAGAGAAAACACCCACCAGATATCACATCTAATCCACCAAATTGTAAGGTTAGATATAATTCGACATCTTTTGTACACAGCATATTTTAGTTGAGTATCTTATGCGTTCTACTTCATTATCTAACTGTTCATCAAATACGGATCTGTAAATAATGTCATAAATATATCTACCTTTCACGTGAGACAAGAACAAAACAATAAAACTTTCTCAATATTCTTAGAACACAGAGCGAACGCTCTGCAACCGAATCTAGGTTATGCATACGTATGAAATTACGTCCACAAGGCATATCGTTATAAAATTCTGCTAATATCTCCGTGAAAACAAACAGCGATGTAAATTTCTCAGAGAGGAATCTGCATCGAATTAGCACCTAAGGAAATTATTGCTATGGTGTGAATGAAATGTCAGATTTAATAGGAAAAAGATAAAATATAATTCATTCTATTATACAAGATGACGTTTAGTTTCGTTAATCTTCTTTACAGGAACCGACTCTGAATTATTTTAATTTTCACGAGGATGGGACAGTTCCTAGGTGCTACATGTGGGAAATGAAGAGCATGAGGAAGCAATTTATTCCATGGATGGAAAAGTCCCGGAACTAGCCAACGATAATACAATAAGTTTCTGAATTCTAAATTGTTTATCTAATGCCTCCTTCTACAATGTTCCAATCATTCCAACGCTTCTCTAATATTTCTATGCCTTTCTTGTAGAAAAATTTATCTCCGACCTCAAAATAGTCATTAGTTTCGGCAATGATCTCTTTCTATGGAGCATCTTTTTCCAATAAGCAAAGAGGCAGTAATAGCTTTTAATAGCTAGGTGATGAAACAATTCTTTTTTTTTTGCTTTATGAGGTGTTGGTCGTTTGGTCCTTCTTCAGAAAGTCGATGAACAGTATTCCATACGTATCTCAAAATACAGACGTCATAACCATGAAGCCGAGTGTTGGGTTTATGGACGCTCTGGAATGTTTTCGCCCTTTGCTTTCCACCCAGCAGATGCTCTTTTGACTCTGGCGTTTAGTGGTGGTTCAATGTTTCATCCATGGCCACATATCGACGCAAAAAATCATTTTTATTGCGCATAAAAAACTCCAACCAATGTTCAAATTCGTCCATTTGTTGTTGCTTTTGTTCCCCTGTGAGCAAACGTGGCATCCACTTCGAAGAAAGTTCTTTCGTGTGCAAAATGATGAATATAGAGCTTTTTTTAGGATGTCGAATAATTCCTACAATTTCACTTTGCTATTATAACAATTTTTGAACACTTTTGCAGTATTTCATGACTTGTTCGCCTCTTTTGGCTTTCCAGAACATTCTGCACTTTCGCTGCTCATACGAGCACGTTTGAAATCAGCATATCATCGGCAAATGGATATTTTCGACGATGATTTCCCCAGTAATACTTCTTAAGCCATTCTTGGACTTCTACAATATTTTCACCCATCGAAGAGAAGACCCGAAACTCGTTCTTATCTCGCAAACTACTGATCGAAATATCATGGAATTTTGGCACGTTTATTTTAGTACTACCTGAAACAATAGCACATTCTATGTTTTGGCAACTGTTGCCATTGAGACGTGTGTGATGCTTCTTGCAATTTATTTTTTCAAAGGCTTTATGATAACTCAAAATAGAATTAATTTATTCAATAGAAAGAATGATAGCAAAAGCTTACAGAAAAATCCGGGAAAACTAAAAAAGGAAGTTTATATGAAAATCAATTTTTTAACCGGCAATTATGTTTTATGCGTTATATCCCTACAAAAGATTTTGGAAAAAATAATGAGAGAAAATAGAAATAAAAGTAGGAAAATTTGGACACTACTGAAAAAAGTTGCATTGCATTTTCGATTCATGTTCAAAGCAAACTCAGATTCAAAACGATCAACAATATCTACCAACTCATGCACTCAGCTAAAATTGTTTTGTGGACTTTTAATCCATTTTTTAGAACTTGTTTCCCACGACCAACACCTAATTAACATACTCATTCATACGAATCCATTGGTTTTGAAATTGAAAAAGTAGCTTCACTGAAATCATTTCAACTTTTAAATTACAGTACGTATGAAAATAACTAATAGAGTAATAAAGGCTAGGCAGATGGTCTAGGTAGAAGGAAAACGGACTGTGGCACACCGAGGATGTGTAAGAGGCACAATATCTGAAAAAGACGCAGTATAAGCATGGTAAATCTTATTAAAAATATTCAAATTCTTCAAGCACGTGATACGGGAACAAATCTACACAAAAATTCGAACAGTGTAAACAGTGGCATCCCAAGTGGACTCGCCCAATTTTGATTAACCAAAGTAAATAATAAGTATCATATTATTCCAATTCTCATACAATTGGCGCCATTCAACGAATCTATACAAAAGACTACCAGGCCCACAGAGACACGAAGAAAACAAAGAGTAGATCAAACGAAGAGAACTTTAAGAAACCAGACTAGGTTGGCTATTCACATCGACGCAGCACACTGTGCCTACTCGATGCAGTGGTCAAAATCAGCTAACGCTGCAGTGCTTGCTTGACTGTCAAACCATATGTACATCATATCTGAATAGCGGATATCACGCCAAATTCATTATTATACGTGAACGCATTGATACATACAATATTCATCCAACCGTGGAATGTTGATTATCCTTCCCTGAAGGAGTTTGAGAATCTAGTCGGATGTCAGAAATGGAAACAATAGACTACAGTTTCTCGTTCGACCTCAGTGTTACATATCCATTCGTAACATCAAGCCAGACCGCCAAGTATTTATATCAATTCGTTGGATATTATCAAGTATTTGTATATGTATACATATACAATTGGCGCTCTCCAACGAACCGACACAAAAGACTGCCAGGGATACTAGGAAACGAAGAAGACAAAGGGTAGATCTAACGAAGAAAACTTTAAGAAATTAGACTAGTTCGACTCTTTTCCGCAACGCTGCAATCTGTGCGCATTCTATGACAGGTTAAATATTGTTTCCTGATTAAAAGTCTCCAATGTGTTTCCACATATAGCAATAAATTTTTCATCTGGTGACATTAGAGTATTCTTAAATATTGACACGTACCTTTTTATACTAAGTATTAGTTCACCACATTCGATCTTTCTGGAAACAGCAAGACTTTTTCAACAGATTTGTGTGTGAACTAAACTTTCATACACACATAATCTTTCGAGACACAGTGAACTTTCTATGCATTTAGATAGCGTGAAATTTCTCAACAGTTTCGACCTTTCTGTTTTCATCTTATAATTGTTATTGAGGTACATAATGTTTATTACCTTTCAACGTGGACCTTTCAGAATCAAACCAATTAACTCTTGGACTCGGACGTGATTACATTCCACCCATTTGAAGTGATTCGGGTCAATTCGCTCGATATTAACTGGTTTTGGTATCGAAAAACGTCCATGCCATTACTTTCATTTATAATCTGAATTCTCAAAGAAATGCCGGTGCAAGCAATTAACGAATCGGAGTGATATAAGATGGAAAAATCGCCGTATACCAAATGGTTCTCCGGTTGATATGGTCTACTTATCGTATATATAAACACTGGGGAGTACATAGAATAAATCAATTTTATTGGTTGGTAATATTTCTGATTTTCAGGTAGAGGCATCTATGCCTTAATCTTTTGATGTTATTTTTTAATATTCAGACAATTGAGGGTATTCTTCAACCATTAATTCTCTATTGACTCATAATTTGTATCCCCATATCTGGAAGTCACGCTGGAATCTCCATTGACTTTTAAATCCCATCAATAAATTGGAGCAAAAGTTGAGAATTTTAGCTAAGTCAACTAGACTAGACTGAACCTGTTGTAGTCAAATCAGTTCAGCCAAGTAATGCGCTTACTAATGAGAAATATTCTTTCTGAATGACCAAACATATGAGTAATCTTATAGATCTCCTTCTATCATTCCATCATAATCAAAGTTTATACCCAGTAACAAGTGAGCAAAGATGAGTTCTCAACCTTTCACTCGAGAATCTGACGGTTAATCTTTCCAGTAACTAATTCAGACTTTCGTTCGGATAAGCTAACATCGATTTACGCGTTCAATAAAGCCAAAGCCATAACATAATTTCCAGCACCATTATTGCGTCGATGTTTTATTTCAATCCAGATAATAGCTGTAACTCTTATGAATCTCGTAAGGCACGGTCTTGAGAACAAAGCATGGAGAAAACCGCGTGGAGTATATATAGCCAATCAGAGCGCAATCACTATGGCATTATTACAAGCGTACCTGTATATAAGTCACTCCGTTTATGCGCAGTCATTCGGTATAAAGTGATTCGTTTATTGTTCTTATTGATTTATTCCCATGAATGACCGTGTTACGAACCACTGGAAGACGACATTCTCAATGTTTACGTCAAAATGAATTAATGATGTCGAGATCATTCACGTATATCTTTCATAAGAAAGTTTATTCAATATATTCTATTTACAATTGTTCTTTTCACGAATACTGGCACAACACAATGGGGATGATATTGTTTCCAATACTATTCATTGTGAAAAAAATATAGCTCCATTTGTTGGGCGCATATGTTGCTATTCAAGCTATTCAGGATATGAAAAATATCAATACTAATTCAAGATATGGGGATGAACATGAAGTATAATATAATCTTTCATCTGAAACGTTATAAAAAATTAAACAATTGAAGAAAAACACTAAGCTTAAGTTTTACGAAATATAATGAATGAATATATGCTGAACATATTTTATGCTTAGTAATTTTCCTCTAACTGTGATAAACGAGACATCTATATCTATTAAAACGTTATATCCTGTTGACTAAAAGCAAAAATACATAATCATGTTTTCTTCAAATTCACTAGTATATATACGTACAAAATGTCATACAGTTTTGTTTTTGAGTAATTCCTTTTATAAATTAATCACAGCACATTCGTATTGTACACCAGTAATCTTCGGGTTTATAACTGTGTCATTTAAAAGAAACATAACCTAGAAAGTATTATTTCAGTTCAACTTAGAACGACAAAAATTCATTTTGTGCATGCACTCGAGTATGAATGTCCTCCAATTTTTTTTCCTAGTGCTGCGCGTTGTGTACTCTGGCATGGCTAAAGAGTCCAATTCGAGAGCCACAGGCCTGCACTGGTCACATACAAGATGAATGATATCCCCTGGCAGCTGGTTATTATCTGCTCTTATATTTGCTCGCTCTTTTCTTTCTTCGCCAGGCGGAGCGGTCTGATGCAGATACCTCCCAGTGGAGATCGTTAATTCCATAGCTTTTCAAATTACGTTTGAGGACATCCTTGTATCGTTTAAGCTGTGCTCCTTGTGATCGTTGGCCATTTTTGACATACTACATTTAATACGTATACGACGAAAATTATAAAATTTGTGACAAAGTTCGCAAATAGATCGCTCGATTCGTTTAGGAACGTTTGTGCAAGAAGCTTTAGTTCAATGCAAACAAGTTAAACATCGCCACTAGTCTTCTCTTGTCTTTGAGCGAGAAAAAAGATCGTTGCAATTCATGCAGCGGCATATATTTATCATCTTGAGCGTTGCTTGTTGAATTTTTTCTTCACTGTTGATTGCGTTTACGGTTTTGGTAATATTTCGTCTTTTCTCTGGATGAGCTTGAAGCTTCTGGAACAGGAGATATATTCTCAATACACCCTGTTAGAGTATAGGATGAAAGATGTTCTTTATGGTCATATTCTATCTGTTGGGAACCAGTTGGGCGATATTGATTTCGAACAGGTAAATTACGCACTCAGCTTTCAATTGGAGTCGATTATTTGAACTGTATTCTTTCTATCAGGTTTTGCTGCAGATGTGGAATTTCTATAGTTTCAGAAGCTTGATGGCCATTCGTTGCTAGAAATAAAATTGAATTATTTAGCTGCTTGTAGAGGATTCGGCTATAGGAATTGGATAAGGAGCTATTTGACGATGACATTGCACATTTGAGATGTCTTCAAGAGGGATGTTTGCATTTTCTGCAAGTTCGTACAATCGGGAAATATTTCAGGATTCAGAAGTCAAAAACTGCTGAATTTAAAATCGTTACATCCATTTTGCACTGTAGCTGCCAAACCATATGATTTCTGTGCAATGATACGTTATAGGTGTTGTTTTAGCCATTTGAATGTCGCTTGATTGAAGAAAGTCTTTAAGGGCGCATAAATTAAACATCTAGAGGCTGCATACGATGCGTGCAATGTGGAGGTAGACGAAGCATAATAATGCCGTTTTGTTTATCATATTCCTTTGTGACTTGTGACCATCAACTATCAATATAACTCTGTCGGCTATGGATGATTTAACAAAACAAAACAAAAATTTTTAAGCCTTTTCAGAAATAAATCTGTTATCATCCATCTCAATGAGATACACCTAAAGTTTCAGGAGGAGCTTGACAAGTTAATTTTTTACATCTTTCCTCGAAAAAGTCAGCTTCGGCGGAACAAACACCATTAACACAACGAACAACAGTGATTTCTCGTTGTGGGCTAGTTATTACTCCAACTTGGTTCCTGCCAGCAGTAGCCAGATCTTTTGGAGTTTTTGTGCAGAAGACAGGCTCGATTCATCAGCATTACAAATTCGGTGTAGACCAACCTTCTCTGATTCCCACAGATTTTCGTACATCTTTAAACTTTATGACTTGAAGCCGATTAGAAGCCGGAGCACGAGCGGGTAAAGCAGCTTCTATTTTGCGAAGAGAAATATCTTAATTTCGTCTTTGACACCATTTTTGTTCAGCTTTCTATTTATTTACATTGAACTTATGAGCAAAACCATTCCATTCAGTCATCTAAAAAGCTACTTCTTGAAGTGAAGTTTTGTCACTATTTGTACTATGTCTTCGGAGAGTTGCTTGTGGCACTCTAAATGTTTTAGATGCCACAAGCGAACCCATTTTATTGTTGCGCGCTGCTGACAGCTTTACGCATTGATTTCTTATTCCAGGATTGGCAATCAGTCTTGCACTTATAATCCACGGCATTTTGCTATATATGTAAAGAAATAAACAGCTCCGAAAAAAGTTAGTAGGGACCAAATTAATTAGTTGAGCACTTATGTACAAAACGACATACCATTTCATTTTGTCGGTTACCAATATATGTCAATTTATCAATGAAGCTTCAAAAAACTAAAATTCAAGAAAAGATTCAAAATTGATGATATTTACAGTAAAAGTTATTCAAATACAAGAATCATTATTTTCGGAGTCCAGTAAATGTATACACGACGTGAAACCGTAAAAAATATAATGAAAAAAAAAACTCGTAACTTAAATCGGCTATGACATCCAAAATTAAGATAAGCGCAATTCACGATTTGTCTATGGTGGCAGAATTTGAAATATGATGCCTATGTCATTTTGTCGATGTATGTCATTTTGTACGTACTTCCCCTATGATTGATACTTTGACTGGATGATTAAGTGAGTGAAAATTTAGCAAAATATTGAAACTAAGTTTTCTTTCATAAAAATTATTGGTTTTCCTAAAATTGACATATAAAACAACTTTAACTCAATTAAAAAATATGAGGTGATTTTTATCTCCCGCAACCTCGGTTTCGACGCTTGTGATTTTGACTCCGAAATTTCAAAAAAATAATTTACAACGGTATCGCGTATCATGGTTAAATATCAAATTTGGTTATTGTATATTTCAGAGTTACAATGATTTCTTAGAAAAATCATTATGGCACTTTTCGACCTTTATGTTATTTCCGTGTGTTGAATATCCTGCCGAATAGAAGTTCCCTAACTATGGTATACACTGTATATTTGACGATAGGTAGTTCACAGCGTCAATTTGTGAAAGAATATACTTCAACACAGTCATTTCGTGCAGGAAAATAACAGCAGGCCATGTTGTTCAGCTGTAGTAAAACAAAAAGTAGCAGCGTGGAATCAGACAGTGTCATTAATCAAGATCAAGTAGTCTGAGCGCATGCAGGGCTTTGAAACGCGCAGATCGGCCAATGAACGTTCAGTATGCCTATCGTAGATCGTGTTTTTTTCTGAGTTTGCGAGCCTGGTGAGCATATCAATAATGAATTCCTCGGGGAATATTATTAACGACGAAATGTGTTCATGAATCTTTGTCATTATGCACACGAGAAGTAAGTGTGATGAATAACACTGCTCGAGAGCTTCCTGAAAAATCGTGGTCTGGTATGAATTCATTCTAGGAAGTTATTGGGAGCATATTATTAATTTCTTGAATAATGTCAAGTTATGAGTAGATTTTGTGGTCATGGCATATTTCCAGAGTTTGAGGCTGCGTAAGCAATTTGTTTTTGTCTCAGTATTTGATTATTTTAGGTTTGTTCCAAAAAGTGATTTTTCGACTTAGTGATTTTAATATAAAAAGTGTAACTTTACATGATAAAAAAAGCTGTTTGATCGAATAAAATTTTCATATTTCAGTTTTTGAATTTAAAACGATTATTTTAATATAAACATAATCAATAATTCCACTCAATTGTGTAAAATTTTGAGAATTTTCATGGAAAGCTCCTTGACATTGGTTCAGATCGCGGTTAATGGTATTAACAAATCTGCTACTTCAAGAATGCCCCTACTTAGTACTGGTTGATGAGTAAAAGTTGATGTACTTGTCCCGTACGTGTCTGGTAATTTTCATTGCCAAAAAAATTTGGAGGGAGCAAAGAACTCTCACATATTTTGCACAGCTGTATGTCTTTGAGAATTTTTCATGAAGTCCGATAAAAAATTGATTATGTATTGACTCGTGTGCTTATCTAGTCGAAATAGTTTCTATTTGATTCTTATTAAGAGTGCTATATTACCTCCTGCAAATTAGGACTTGAGTTATGAGAGTTGAACAAAATGAAAATGGTTTTACATACTTTCTAAGGAATCTAAATAGTTGAGGATTTCTGCGTCTATCGTCAGAATATCAAATATCGAAGCCTTCAGAAAAATGATCCAAATTCAAAAAACTTTTGATAACATACAAAATTGTGTAATTATTACCACAATCGAAAATAACCTTAAATAAACTCGGATTATTATTAATGCTCACTTTCTAGTAAGGTTTGAATTTAACGTAAGCTAAAAGTTAACGCCCCTCTGTTGAATATTAACAGATCGATAAACATACAGAATAACAAAACAGATCTAACCATCCTTCGAAATTTTAATGGATCTTTGAATTTCAACGGTTGCTAAAAGAAACTTTATTATCGTTCATTTACCATTTTATCGATTTTTATTCTGTGACCAGCATATACAGAATTCAGTTTGTTACTAGTGTTATGGAAAAACATTACGCGGTCGATATGCTTCAAGCAAACCTTTTCAATTCCGAGTCGCCGAAGCCATAGGCAATGGTAGTGTAAGAGAGATAAATGTCGGACGACCACGATTGCCAGCACTAACTATGGATCATTTGGTACAATTACCAGCCGAAGTAATCGTACATAAACTGCTGCAGAAACCATCTACTGAGGATTAAGAGGAGCCAATTTTTTTTGAAGGCCTTGGACTGTAGCACATCGTCCTCATTGGGCACAAGAACACGCTCTATGAGACAATGCACAGTTGGTTGATGTGTTCTTCCCAATGAGTCGAGATACGGTTTGCACCATCATTCTACAAGACAGTGAATGTGGAGATTTTCAGGAAGTAGAGCCTCGCAAAAAAAAGAGGTTCATAAGTATAGGGATGATACAGTCATAGTATGTGTAAGCATCTCCATTGGTCAAAGAACACCTCCCATTTTGCTAGAATGAGCTCTGAATAAGGGCGAAACTGCAGTCTGTCGCTTCGTTTCACGGCATTCCGCTTAGTTACACTATTGTGGCTTTTGGGGCTGCGTGCATGGCAGGCAAATTTGGGAACTACCTCTTGTCAGGAAGGATTATTCATTGATCTACGGCTGCTTTTTGAATAATTCTTCTTGTCTCAAGTTTACGTATGTAGACTCCTCGCGAAGTTTATCGCGGAAAATATTTGTCCTATCATATATATATATATATATATATATATATATATATATATATATATATATATATATATATATATATATATATATATATATATATGCAGATAGGCTGCAGCTGTTCTGTGTGCTAGAGATTGACATATTCCATTTCAGTTTTAAACATAATGTTTCGAAATTCGCCAATCAATTTTCTCAGTGAGTAAATTTTAGCAATTTCATTGATTCATCATTTTATGATTCAGAATTTTTTTTCTGCTTATCAGAATCACAAATTTCACCAACTCTCAAATTTTATTCCTTCCTTGTTTCAAGAATAATTCAGCCTGAATTCAAATTCATTCGGAATATTTTCAGATTATGGATGTGTTTATATGTCTTTGAATGTTGAGAAAAAAACAGCCGATAGTTATCAACATGAAATTACGTAGTTTCGTTCATTAAAGAGGAATAAAAATTTTGAAGATTTCAGAAAAATAAATGAAAAGGTAAAGAAAAATTACCATCACTCTTCATCTCCGATTTTCAAGTAAAAATTGGTGAAAACAGATGGCAGCTATCACCTTTTGTTTTTCTAAATGTAAAAAATAAGATGAATTTTAATGAAATAGCATGAGTAGTTATGCTAGTCTTTCTAGAGATATATAACAAATTTTCTTGAAAATGTAAATTTTTCCAGAAATTGAAATTAGTTGAACATTCTGTTGCTTCATCTAGTATTCTTTTGCGAATTCACACAAAACATCCCAAATGTTTTCAATTTTATGCTCACAACAATGAAGCCCACTTACAATTAAACAAACGAAAGTTATTTATTACTCATGAATGAGGATATCTCAAAAATAATTTGCAACAAAAAACAAAAAGTGAAAGTATCATAAGTACTGAGAAATAGTTCCATTATTCAAAATACAAGAACTGGAACGTCCAGAAACACTTGTGCACGCATTTCGAGTTTGACTATTGGTCAAGTTATGTTTCAACTCTTCTATATCATTATTGGTTTGTCTATATAATTAATCCTTTATATAGCTTCCTAAATTAAAATCTAACGGTGTTGAATCTGGTGAATGAAATGGTTATTTCACATCTCGTGCCTATCCAGCTATCACCGAAATACTGGTTTAAAAGCTCTGAAACATTTCAGAGCTCATTTGGTGGCGCACTGTCATACTGGAAATTTACAAACCGTTTTTGAGCCAAGAAAGTTTCATTCAAAATATTCTCGAATATGTTCCCATTTATTATATCATCATGAAGTTTCCCAAGAAGATTTATATCAAAGTCCAAAATCGTCATTGGTGTTGAACATTCACTCCCTGATGCGGATTTTTTCATCGCGATTGAATAATCCGTCACTGGTCACCCCCACTGCATCAGTCCTTATGGCATACTGGTATAATTTTGGATTTTCCTACGAGTTTTTGTTATACCATCGGTAAAATTCTTAATGTCACTCTCAATTCTCTGTTTAAAATTTATTATTCTTTTATCGCACTCTCTGCTTCAAGTAGTCTACTTTAAATTGAGGAATTCGCAATAACAGCTCCCAATACTTCATCATAACTTCTTGATTATCTTGTTTATTTCAAGTTTTTTCTTTCTTTGAAAAAAACAGGGTTTATGAGTTTCAATCTACTCTTGAGGAAGCCTCCTGTCAGGAAATCGAATAAAAAAATTGTCTGCTTCAGAGTGCAGCATTCTAATGTCGAATTTTTCAAAGTTTTCAAAATTTACGAACATTTTACTATCGATCACTAGATGAAAACCAAAGAATGTTCAAAGTATATTAATTTCTTCAAAAATTCACATCTATAATGGAATTGTTATTTGTATTAGACAAGAGGAACCAAAAAGAAATATGGAGAAAATCGAAAAATCCAGGAAAACCCTTAAACGAAATAAGATAGCTGTGATCTGTTTTCACCAATCAATTCTCTTCGAAAATGGTGGAAGGGGATGTGAGGACCATTTTTTTTCTATTTCCAGTATTTAACATTACTGCCATACTAAAACATTGAGAAAAGAACAACCTGTATAAGTGCCATCTATGAAACATTAAAACTACTCGCAATTATTCAAAGGTATGGTAGAAGAAGTATTATATTTAATCTCTACTGCGTTGATACCAGAGAATGAAAACTACCACGGTTGTTGGACACGACCATGTTGAAATATGAAGCTCATTACAGTTACATTAGGAACATGTGAGAGAGCGAAGAAACTTTTAAAAAACAACTTCTCAAGTCGAAGATTATGAGAGGACGATCAAGTCCTTAATTCTTAAGTACGGCGATAAGAAGGGACCAGTTCTATAAATGCGTGACGTAAAACCGCTTGGGAGAATTTGTGATATAAAAGCTCGAAAGCGGTTTATAAATGTTCGATTAACGCATATGGTAGTTATGGTTCAATTTTAATGCATTTCATTCGATATAGAAATACCAATTCAAGATTAAATTCGGTACAATGTATTAGTTTTTGAAAACAGTTCAAATTTCTTTTCATATCATGACCAGTTTAACAGGCAATGAGTAAACATTTTTATCTATTTCATCTTCAATCGATTTCAATTTTTTATGACTCTAATTCGAATCATTCAATTCTTGTCCATATAACTTCAAGACTACCTAATTTAGTGAAAGTTCATCCTTTTTTTTCTAACGTTCTCGGAACAATTCACTTCCAAACACCTTATATGAAAACAACCTAATTTTGATAATATTTATAGTAATCACAAACGGACACCACCCGTTATTGCATGTGGCTCTTTATCAACACATCCCAGTCAAATTAGCTACTCCGATAGACTTACGGTATAGCTATGATCCCACCACAGCTTCAAGGCAAACTGGCCAACTGTATACACCACATACCTCTGACCAAACGAACACATACAAAGTTTCTTACATGACATAACTTTCAAATACCGTGGCATGGAAATAGCAGCGTTAATACATCTCTAGGGATTGAATACAATTAATCTTCTACCGTGAAAACTTTTAATTACAGCATCATCTATAGTATACTCGGTTAATTAGATGTTTCTATGGTCGAACGTGCTTGTTGTCCCGATAAATGGCGATCATTTAGGTTAGGTTCGTGTTCGGATGAGTTATGGAGATTGCTTGTGAAATCCTCTCGACTCTAAAGTTCGTTTCAGGTAATTCGAGATGATTAGCGAAGTCGGATTGATTTTGTTTTGCCAATTAATTAAGTCCTAGTATGGAAGTGTAAAAACTGCATTATGTAACTTTAAATTTATAGGTTAGATATGGAAATGTGCAATTAATTAGGAAACTGTAAATTGTGGGATATGTCACTTTTTTAATCTTGACATTTAACGTGACACTTATTCGCAAATGGTGATAAAAAATGAATATCTCCATAAGTTGCAGAAATACTAGAACAAAATAAAATAATTCAAAATTGAACTATTGGAAATACTTTTTATTGTCAATTATATCAATCTTTATACCATGTGTCTTTGTTCGATAGTTTGGAAACTATACATTGTATGGGAAAGGTTTAAGATAAGGTAGGTAAATCTTAAACCAATACATATTTGAACTCAATTTTTTTGATGGAATGTCCATTGTTCTTGTATTTCTCATACTAAAAATGTGGGTTTCTAAGAAAATTTTGTACCTGAATTATTCGGGTTTTGTGAAATTTTGACATTATTTTTAAACTCTTCCTGTACTCCTCAGGATTATCATTCATGATGAACAGAGCCCAGCAGAAATTTACAGGGTGTTGATTCTTCATTGTTATTTAGAAACATTCGAATTACATTATTTATCTTACTTCAAATAACTATACTGCTTTTAAAGATCTCGAGAAGAAAAATAATTTTAATAAGTAGGCGAAAATTTATTACGATAAAATAAGACGCGTTCGACAAAAGGCGGAGCATTCGAGACTTTCGTTCATTTCGTATGAATATTGGGAGGAAGAATTTTTCTTTTGTATGCTGAAGGATAAGTGGTCTTTGTCGTGCCTCAGTTGCAATACATAAGCGTGATAACTCAGAGAGGCATCATAATACTGTTCATAAAAACTATTGAAAGGATTTTCCGCCACAGAGTGCATTAAGAAAACGAAAGGTAGGTACGTGATTTGATATCTTGTTTGAAAACAGAACAAACCATGTTCACAAGATCAGCCTAACAATCAAAAGCTGCTACGATTGTGTCATTTAAAATATCTTACATATAGGCGAGACACAAGAAACAATTCCAAGATGGATCGGTTGTGAAGGAAGCATTTATTGAAGCGAGTGCGACTTTAATCGAAGGTTTTAAAAATAAAACGGAAATCATGTCAGCTATTAGAGAACTTCAGTTATCTCGTTCGACTGTCAGAAGCCGTATTGAAGTCATGAGTCAGGACATGGCAGATAAACTAAAACATGATTTCATGAAATGTACATACTTTTCTTTACAGTTCGACGAATCCACCGATATGACAGACTGTCCAGCTGTGTGTTTTTATTCGGATGGCTAAGGAAGGAAATTTTACAATCATTCCTCTGAAGGAAAAGACCCATGGCGAAGATATATATGACGTTCTCTTCGATTTTGTAGAAAACTACAAGCTACCAATATATAAATTAGTGTTTATTACAACCGATGAAGCAACAGCAATGACTGGAAATAAAAACGGTTATGTGGCATTGTGTCGAGCTAATGTAGATTTCCCTTCATTTTTTTCATTCCATTCAACAGTTTTTGTGTTCAAAAGTTTCAAACACGGAGGAAATTATGGGTATTGCAACAAAAATTGTGAATTCCATCCATACACGTAGCTTGCAATGGCGGCTCTTTAAGTTGCAGTTGGAGGCAAGGAGTCAGCTGAACACACTGATTTAGTTCTTCACACTGACGTCAGGTGGTTGAGTCGCGGAAAATTTCTAGAAAGGTTTCAAGAATTATTGCCCGAAAAAACAGCTTTTCTAGACGAAATAGGTTAGATTAGGTTGGATGTTGAAAAATGAAAAATGGCTGACTGATTTGCCATTTTTGACTGACATCAAAATGCACTTATACACCATTAACTTGGAGCTTCAAGGCGAAGGAAAAACCATTATTGACATGATTAGCGCAGTAAATGCATTCGAAAGTAAATTGCAGTTTATGATTGATGAACTGAAAAGAAAGGATCTGAAACATTTTCCGTCTTTGAAAGCAAGAATTCCTCAGTTGACTTAAGATACGTATGAGGCTGAATTATCAAATATTTTTGGACAATTCGAAATGCGTTTTTATGATTGCAGTAAATTGGCAAATATAGCAACATTTATGAGTTATCCTTTTTCATGTAAAACATTGGGGGATTAGCTACAGAAACAGCAAGTCAGTTTAATATGAACTCATTGTTCTGTTGAAAATGAGTTGGTGCAGGTTATATCAGAAATACATCTCAAAGCTACAGCATCTGATACAAATTTCTGGTGTTCTATATCTGACGATAAATATCCGAATCTAAGGCAAATCGCCCTTCAACTAATGGCAATATTTGGGTCAACTTACTTGTGCGAGTCTGCTTTTCTGAAATGAAGATAATTAAGTCAAAATATCGCAGTCGACTAACTGACGATCATATGTCATCATGCTTGCGATTAGCACTCAGTGGTTACGTACCATCTTATGAAAAGTATTGTGAAGACAAAGTCACTCCTTAGTTAAGTTTAACACCATATGTAACTCTATTGTTTTGTAACAACCGATAAACTCGCAATTTTGAATAACTGTGTTTTTTCATTGATATTATAGAGAAAAACCTAATTAACCTAACCCAAACGTTGACTAAAATAATGTATATTGTGCGGAAAGCTAATATCTATATATGCAACGGTACACATACGGTAGGTAGGGTGTATCATGTATGTACGACAACCCTGCATCACACATACTTGCAGCCCCTCAGAGTCGATCGTAAGTAGTATAAAAATATTGAGGTAGATCGCCAGCAGTGAAACTGATCTACAGTTTCAGAGCTATCGAATAAACACACTAATATCTAATCTTTTCTTTAGAAGTGATGTTTCCTTGTTTCACTCGAAGTGCTATAATGTTTATTGATTTGACACAAGCCCCTTCAAATCTTCGTTTACCTTGATTCAGTTTTCAACGTATCCACTGACTACAGATACATAGTAAGAGATATGTTTAAATATACGTGCTAAGCGAAAGTTCTTTCTCACCACATGTATCAGTTGTATCTACTGTATCACAAATATAAAATAATTCTATTGTCTGAGCTTCAACCACGTTGTGGTTGACCCGTTTGCTTGTACGATCCATTATTTTCCCAGTACTCGTATGTTAATGATAGTTATAATTTTCCGAACGGTTTCGTTTTAGTACATATTCAAACAATTAGTTGAATAAACACACACCTGCAGCATTGTTCTCGTGCCATGCTCCGAAATGAGCTTGTGAGTTCTTAGTATTCGTTTCACTTAACCAAAGGAAATATTGGTAAAACTTATGATTTGTTCAAATATTCAATATTGATAATTCGTGTTTGATTTTGGAAGGGGGACCTTGAAACTCCATTTGTATGGTATTTGAGAATGTTTAAACTGATAGTACAGGTGTTTGATATGGTCTGATGAAAAATGTTTTTCAAAATTGGAAAAAAGGAAGAATTCGTTAAGACGAAATGATTTTACTTCAGTTCGTAGAACTAGAGATCAACATCAAATAACATTTTCAGATGAAGTGGAAAGAATACACCCTGTAATATTATCACAGCATTCAGAGTTGATGTAAGATGAATTTGAATCAACATCAGTAAACCCTTAATAAATACTTCATTTCCACCTTTTTTATTCTATTTTATACTCTCTATTCAATGTGGAATGATTTTTGTGCAGATTTCACAATTTTCGAGTAAATCTGTTTGGTATACCACAAAAAGTAGGAAAAAGTTGATACCAGTGAAAAATTCGATTCTATATTTATTTGTTAGAAAATGTCAAAAATCAAAACTTATTTTCGAATTGTCATAGTTGTTGATATTAATTGTTTAAAATAATTGTTGATACGGCCTCTTTAAATCTCCTATTCTTGAAAATATCATAAGAACTTGCCGAAACTTTGGCAGTGCGATTTCCATATGGAAACATTGTTCCCCAACACTTAACAGTTGTTCGATTTTCGATTTTTTTACCTAAAATTTGAAGTCCTTGTTGATGTATAATGCAATGGAATGAGAAAAATGAAGGGAAATATTCATCAGCTCGACGCAATGCCACAAAACCGTTTTTGTTTCTAGTCATTGCTGGTGATCCATCGGTTGTAATGCACACTAATATATATAGTGGTAGCTTGTAGTTTTCTACAAAATTGAAGAGAACGTCATATATATCTTCGCCACGAGTCTACCCCTTCAGAGGAATGATTGTCAAAAATTCTTCCTTAGCCAACATGTCATTGAATACTGTCCGAATAGAAATACACAGCAGTGGCAGTGTCTGTCATATCGGTGGATTCGTCGAACTGTGAAGAAAAGTATGTACATTTCATGAAATCATGTTTTAGTTTATCTGCCATGTCCTGACTCATGACTTCAATACGCCTTGTGACAGTCGGACGGGATAACTGAAGTTCTCTAATAGCAGACATGATTTCTGTTTTATTTTTAAAATCTCCAAATAAAGTCTCACCCGCTTTAATAAATGCTTCCTTCACAACCGATGCAGCTTCGAATGGTTTCTTGTGTTTCGCTAATATATGAGATATTTTAAATGACGCTTTTGATTGTTTGGCTGGTCTTGTGAACATGGTTTGTTCTTTTTTCAAACAAGATATCAAATCACGTTCTTTTCGTTTACTCAATTCACTCTGTGGCGGAAAATAATTTTCATAGTTTTTATAATGCCTCTCTAAGTTACCACGCTTATGTATTGTAACTGACGCACGACAAATAAGACAAATGCACTTACCCTTCACCATACAAAAGAAAAATTCTTCCTCCCAATCGTTAATAAAATGATACGTTTTAGATTTCTTCGCTGCACTCATAATTCTTTCAGTTAATCTAACCTACTTATTGAAAATTTTTTTCGTCTCGAGATCTACTCAAAAAGCACCAGTCGATCGCGATCGACCGTTTGAGCACCCTGATCTAAACCATTCATGTATCACAATTTACTTATAATGAATTACAGAATCCGAGATATATATAGAAATCACTTTTCCTGGAACAAATTTTTGAGGTATCCACAAGGCGTTTCCAAGAAGAAATCATAAATGATTTTAACAAAATGGAAATAGATATTTTCTTAAATAAAACAGTGAAGTTCAAATTTTACTATATCGACAAATTTATGAAGTGTTTCACCACACTGTGGCTTCATCAGATAAGTAGAACATTCAAAAGGACTATATCCCTTGTGTATTACATTGAAAATAAGTTACTTTGCTCAATAGTTTCCCATAGGTCCAGTTTCAATCTATTAATTTCATTATATAAAATATCAAAACTATAATTAAAACTAAACTGGTTTTCTTCTAGTTGATGATTTGCATAGTGAGAATCTGATTTTTGTTCATCAAAATTGCGTTTGTTCTCTGATAACTTAATACTGAAATTTCTAAATGCTCTACCAATATAAATTTTATCACAACTTTCACAAGAGAGTTTTAAATATTCGATTAGCTTGAAGAATTATCTGTTCTGAAACCTATATTCTAATTGTGGGACGAGAAGAATTACTTCAAATTTAGACTGAGTTTACCAATATAAGTTAATATATCGTAATTTTTAATAAGTCTATGTATTTCACTGTTATAAGCAGCTATTTTATGATGATGTGGATGTGCGAAAGAATTATGAATGGTAATATCTGTATGAAATGGTTCGCGAAAAATGGAAAACTCATGGTCACTTTTGTTTACAATTAAATATAAAAAATAATGGAATTATCAGTTTTAATTCCCAAAATGAACTTTATATTAGAGGAATTGAATTTATGAAGGTACTAAAAAATCTAATTATTTATTTGTCTCTATAAAAGAACAGATTATGTCATCCACAATTTGGAAATGGTGAATGATTAACTCTTCAGAGTTAACAATAACCAAAATTGACTACATGATTTTTCTAATTTCCTAAATCATCTAATACAGATATTACCGCACATCCACATAACATATAAAAGCTGCTTATAACAGTATAATACAAAGACTCCCACGATACCAATGTCAGAAAATAATTTCTTGTATGAGCTCAACATTATGAAATAAATAGTGGCCAAAAATGCTTTTTCGTAAATAGTTTGAATATGAGGTTTGTGCTTGTGTTAAAGAGAACAATCAAAAACATAATATATTAACATATATTGTCAAATCCAATATAGATTTAAGGCAAATATTCTAATTCGAATATAGCATTCAGAACGGATAACACCCTAGGCAAATATATTAAAATCTGTAAATCTAAACTTCATATAAGAAGCAAATCAGGTGTTCATAAACCTTTTTGTGAAATTTGTGATAAAATTTATATCGGTAGGACTTGAAGAAATTTCAATATTAGGTTAGCAGAGCACAAACGCAGTTTTGACGAACAAATATCAGATACTCACTGTGCATTTTATCTACTAGATGAATACCTTACTTTTAATATCAATTTTAATACACTCCCCACAAAAATTGTCGTATCACCCTACTTTTACGACAAAACTATATAAAATTTTAGGTTGGTCATTCAAGAGTCGCTTGGTAACTTTCAGAAGTGTAAAATTAGAAGATATCATTCAAAGAAGATGAGTTTATGATGGAAAATATCAACAATTTTCGAGTTAATGAAAAATTAAAAAATTCTACCATCTTCAAACATTCGCGAAGAGACCAATCAACTAGCATCGAATGGTTACTAATCATTTTCCAAATCGAGTGTTTTCTCCCCGGGCCCAAATTACACACCATTACTGAGTCTCCTCAGAAGTTTTCGGTTTGTCGGATATTGCATTGCTGATACCGTTCTCTAGGTCGTCTGTATACAGGCATGCGTCTATCATTTGATACTAGACAGAACCTTGACTCGTCGGAAAAGAGAACATTCGGACATTCTGGAATACCATAATTTGCATCTTCCCTCGCAAACTGAAGTCTTGCAACTCGATGCTCTCTGGTGAGATGCGGACTGGTAGAAGCCACCGATATCGTGTTCTCTGAGCCTGTTCCTAACAGTTTCCAATGAACTATGCACATTTCTGGAAATTGCAAGTTTATTTTGTAGCATTCTAGCCGTACAGTGCCGAACTCTTAGTGCAGTTAAACGAAGCCAACGATCATCAACTGGTGTTGTTATCCGATTTCTTCCCTGTCTGGCCCTTCTTCCATATTCCCCTGTTTCGTGGTACCGATTAATTTCTCTTGAAATAGTGCTTTGGTTAACATTCAACAAGTTAGCCACGTAACGTTGGCTTCGCCCCTCCTCTAGAAGTGTAACAATTCTTATCACTTCATGATCACTCAAATAGCGTCCAGGACGTTCAGCAGCCGTTACAATAAATTCAAAGATTCGAAAATCAACAAGTCACACAGAAAACTTGCATTAATTTAGCGTGAAAACTGAAGAGAAATTGAATGAATACTGATAGTCAAATAAACTCATTCTTGTTTTAGACGTGTTTGAGATCATATGGAAACAAATGTTACTATATAGATGAGATTTTTCCCCTCATATCCAAAACATATGATGACAAAGAAACTGCTATCGAGCTGCTTAATTGATTCTGGAATTCAGAATACCAGGTGATGCGACAATTTTTGCGATGTTTGTATTTTATATAATGAAAATAATAGATTGAAACTGAACTTATGTGAAGCACTGGAAATCAATAAATCAAATTCCGGCAAATTACTTAATAGTCAACTAGCAACCCTGTTTGGATTTTACTCCAATTGAGCTAAGTATCTGCTTTTACCAATGTAATATATATGGTACAAAATCCTTTTAAATCTTATCTAATGATACCAGAAAGTGGTGAAACGCGGCATAAGTTGGTCAATATAGTAAAACTTGAACATCATTGTTTCATTCAATTAAAAATGTATGTATATCAATTTTCGTCAAAACATGACCTCTTCAATCAAATAATCAAGATGAAAATAATTTTCAGGATTTAATTTAATTCTATAAGAATCTTACTTAAATCTTTAATATTTTTTTGGAAATATATCCAAGAAAACTTCCAAAAATAGTTGGAAGATCTACGTTCGTGTAACCAATTCTTGCCATTTCAACAATTATTTTAATCAATAAATATCTACAACTTTGATAATTCGCAAATGAATTCAGGTTTTTTGACATTTGTTACAAGAATGAGAGATCGAAGCTTTTGATGGGCTTTTTTAATGGCATCTACCTCTGTCTACTTGTTTGTGAAATTCCAAAATGATTTATTAGTTGAAAATGGTGGTATGCTACACGAAAATCACTTGTAATTGAACGAGGAAACATCTTAACCTGAAATGACTAAGTTGTGTATTACTTCCTGTAGAACTGGAAGTGGAAGAATATTGATGATATTCTAGTTCGCGAAAACCCCTGTAGACCAATTTTCATTAAGCTCATTCGTTCCATTACTGAGATATTTCTATTAGAAACTCCTAGCGGGATACTATATATTTATGGAATTATTTTTTGATGTGAAAGTTAGTTTGGTGATTCTGTTCAGCTATAAAATATGAAGTCAACTTGTTCATGCGTGACTTCATTTTTCTAAGTATCTATGTAGCCATAATTCTCTCTATCGAATAGAACGTACAGGTGAATACATCTCTGTTCTCATTCCTATAGGTCTTGTTCTTTCGTGTCGATAGTGTTGTAATTAGTCCGTGGTCTCCTAATGAATCGTGTGCCTGATATGATCTGAATATATTTCGTCTCATTTATTCTCTGACAAAGAACTGATCGCTTCGGCGGTGCAAGTCATGGCTTTTTCCAATTTAACTTTTCGATTCTCTTATAGAATATCGGCCTGTTGGCTGCCACAGCGTTTCACGATATTAATTTCATATTAATTTATAATTCAGATTCCATGGGCCTGCGGGGCGATGTAGAGTGCAAAAAACCCAATAGAATAGATTGTGTTCGTTGAGATGACGAGGTGGTCATAACAATGGATATCTTAAATCATTCCTCGATAAATTTAAATGGTTTGATAGGTACGAAGATATTATTTTTTCGAACAATGCTGGCTTGAATATGGTGGCATTAAATTGCTTCGAGTATTTAGGGATATAGTTTGCAGATAAGCTAACGCTATAAAAGGTGATCTTAGTAAAGAATATAAGAACCAAGCACGAAAATATGATATACTACTCTGTGACAAGAAAGTATACGGAAATTCGAAATAAAACGCAAAAATCTTAATCTACCTCAATATTTATTGAATCTTTTTCAGAATATGCTCCATTTGAAGCGATACACATGTGCCAACGCTTTTTCCAATCATCGAAACATTTTTAATAGGCGCTTTCAGGGATGGCCTTCAGCTCCTGCGAATTTTATTTTAGGAGCGGCAATTTCAGTTTGTAGAAAAGAAAAAAGTCACACGGAGCTAGATCAGGCGAATACGGTGGCTGCTCGGTGGTATTTATCTAGTGTTTGGTTTTAAAGTTGTTAATAACCGTGGCTCGATGAGATGGTGCGTTATCGTCATGCAAAATCCACGAATTGTTTTGTCACAAACACGGCGAATATTTTCAAGCAAACGTCACAAAACGGTTCAATAGAAGTCCTTGTTGACCGTTTGACCTTACGGAACGAATTCATGATGAACCACACCACGAATATCGAAGAAAACAAGTAGCATCGTCTTGTTTTTCAAATGACTTTGGCGAGGTTTTTTCGGTTTTGTCTCATTTTTTCCCACACATTCCAATGATTGTTGGTTCGTTAGTGTGTCGTATTCATGGTCTCGACACCAGTTATGATTTGTCCCATGGAGATCATATTTCACACTATCTAGCAGGTCTGCAGCTACCTGCATCCAGTACTGTTTTTGAAGAAAATTCAGCTCTATCGGAACAAGCCCAGCCAGGACGCGCCGCATACCCAATTGGTTCGCCAAAATCAAACGAGCGGTTTCACGTGAGATGTTGTGATCACGAGCTATCTCTCTATTACTGGCATGACGATTTTCCTTGATTTTTTGGAAGTTAATAATAATGATTATGAAAGGCCTTATTGAAGCTATAAAATGCTTACAAATATATATAAATCAGGGCGAAGTCTAGCAGAGCTCCTCATACTTAACCCTGAATTTCAAATCTGACACATACAGGAGACAGAACAAATTGAACGAAATATCGAAATATTACTATGCTTCTAGTGTAAAAATAGAAATAATATGCTGAAGAAAATTAAAAATATATGAACATGCACAACCGAAAGCTGAATTGCCAGAAAGAATATTACTTAACTGCAAGAAAAACAAATCTATGATATCAAGCATCAATGGTGAAGCGTAAATCAAAGAACAAACAAAAGTGAATTAACTGAAATGCTGGAAAAAATACAAAAATCCCATAAGCGATGTCTTTACCTCGGCTGCAATTCAAGTAACGACAGCTTGTACTGAACACGGAAAGGATTCAACTAGAGTCCCTTTATACTATTGTGTAGGGAGTTATAAAATGTAACTACATTATATGTGAAGGACCTCGTGAACATGGCTGAACCAAACCTAGATAGACAAAGCTGATTAATCTGCTTTGTGTTTACATTATAAACCGTTTTTCACAAAATTATTGTTTCCTGCAAATAAGTTGGCGACCCCAGCAAAACGACGCGGTGAACAAGAACACAAAACTGAAGATTAAAAATATTCTTCACTTTTAACCAGCTCAGTTCCTGAATTCTTCTGGAAACTCTATCAAACGGCAGCATGAATTCTGAACACGCTGAAGTCGATTTCGAGATATCTGATCTAAACATGGAAAAATCAATGGAAGACCGTAGTGTAATATAGGAAGCACCAACGCCTCTACAAGAATTTTACGCATTTTAAAATTCAAAATGTTAATGTTCATATAAAGTGTTAGCCATATAACTTCTTTGTACCAACTCAGAAACTTAAGCCCTAAAGCGAAGATCATTTCCTAAGACTATACCAAGTCTTCTCGCAGACTCCTTGACTTCCCAGTACGGACCCCTGAGGAACACCAGAGGTGACAACACTGGTAGCAGATATCTTTTCGTCTATCGACACTAACTGTTGACGCAGGCTTAAGTAGGACCGAAAAATCCAACCGCTAGATCATCAAAACCATAATAATATAACTTTGCACATAACAAACTATGATCGATTGTATCGAATGCCTTCGAATAATCCAGCAACACTAAGGCTGTCGAGAGTCCAGCATCTAGGGATCGAACTATGTGATCCACAACGTTAAGCAATGTTGTTGTTGTGCTATGGCCTTTTCTGAATCCTGATTGCATGTTCGAAATTATTTTGTGTTCCACTTTAAATCGATTGTTAGAAACATGCTTTTCTGTATGTGAATTAAGTTGAATTCCATATTCTTTTTTCTTTGTCAATATTTTCTAGTGCTCTCACTGGTTGAGTGGAAGAGTAGCCACGGCTAAACTTCGCCAGTGTAGAGCACTATTTGTACACTTTGTAGGTACAGTATATAAAGGCGATTTATCATTATTATTATATAGTCCTAGAACTGAGCGACAATGACCTTCTCGAGTTACTTAGACATGACCGGCAAAATACTAGCATGGCGTAAATCACTATAAGTCTTCGGATCTCATATTTTTGCTAGTGGCTGGAACACAGAAAGCTTCAACAATTTATTATGTGCGTTAAGGAAGGCAAGATCACTGGGCAGCACATCTGCAACATTTTAGCAGAAATTCCATCTGCACCAACTGTCTTGGATTTGATTACAAATAATAATAGTTTCAATCGTCGATTGAACGATGCAAAACGATCTCCCGACCGTCCTTAAAAGCTTTGTACCACTTGGGTTTTCGATAAAATAGAGTCTCCTCCATATAAGCCTTTTTCAGTACTCCCAACGATTCAGCACACGGAATTTCATTGAACACAACATTTGGGACAAACTTTTTGTTCAATATTTTTTTCAATTGTAAAATTCGCAGAGCACCTCTGAGATCGACTGGTTTCAACAGCTGTCGTAAAGAAACTAGTTGACAGATCGCGCTCATGTTTGGTATAGTAATTAAGGACAATCCTACCAACACACAGAAACTTAAAATACTCAAAAATACTCTACGCGGGCAATTTAAATGAGAATTTCCGGATACTTTTTCGTCACACAGTATATCGAGAATTTCGTCAAAAATACCGTCATAGCTCCTCCAATTATTGATCGATTCTTTGATGATATTTGTAAATTGTAACCTCTATCTTATTTTTTTATGATTACTTCTTCAATTGTGAAAGGTATTTCTAAAAATGTAGTATTTTCCAAGAGAAAGAAATATTCCAGAAATTTTGGAAGAAAACTCTTATTTTCAATTCATCTATGTAATTCGTAGAAAGGAGACTTTTGAATTTGTTATAAAATTTTTCTGTCCTAGACACTGTTTCATTATTTCAGTTTTAATAACTCATATTATATCGTATTTAGGGTAAAAAAACTCGAAACGTAACAGAAGATTCTAATGAATTGTGAGATAATCCCAATTTATTCATTTACTTGAATGAAAAAAATAGAGAACTATATTTCAAAAAATGATATGAGTCAACAACACAATAAGTAGAAAGTACAGCATGCAGAATAGATAAAGTTCCAAAACACGCTAAACTCTCACGATCGCCCCTTAAGTGTAAGCTCAATGAAATAATGAATAATTATGGTGTTTGGAAGATACTCAATCACTAGTGGAAAGTTTTCCATGGAAAGTCCTCCCCGAACATTGAAGGATCATTGATGTTGAAAATTTGTGGGTTTTCGTGACTGTAGTAATAAAGGTTGTGTCTATTGACGAAGCCATGGACTGTTAATTTTAACACAAAAGTGAATGCGTGCTCTAATTCTCAGGTGGCGGCAACGCAAAACCGTCCGTTACTCCGCTATGTAGATAACATCATTTATTGTTTTACAAGTACAAATAGACAATTAGATTCCTTTAGCATCCTCACAAATTCAATTCACCAATATTAAGTCGACTTGAAAATGAAATTTGAGAATTCTATTTACTGTTTAGATTTAACTATAACAAAAATTGACTACAAATATAATTTTTATATTTTCCATTCAGCTATGTCACAAAATAATTTCTCGAACCAGTTATAATACTTAGTAATGAATCAAAACGCAGTGAATAATTGTTATACTTCTAAAATGATTGACTACATGCTTTCACTTAATAACTCCTATTAGTTCGTCAGGGTTTTCCAAGTATTAAAGAGGTCAACCAAAAATGCAATTCATTAACTTATATTTGTAATTCCTTAATTAATAAAGAAACATATCAGGTGTTTATAAGCTGTTTTATGAAAGTTGTAATGAAATTTAAATTGGTTGAACTTTTAAAACTTCCAGTATAAGGTTAGATCAGAGTAGAAACTGACTTTCTGAAAACAAAAATTAGATTCTCACTATGCAAACTAGAAAAACCATAATAATTTCGATATTTTATATAATAAAAATAAAAGCTTGAAACCGAAACCTACGGCAAATATTAGAAATCAACAAAGGAATTTACTAAATAATCAATTAGACTTTAATTCTTTGCCATCACTCAAGTATCTCAGCTCTAACATCAAGCAGTCCTATTAGGATTTTTCTAAGATCATCTACCTTCATTTATCAATGAATAAGTATCAACATTAATGCATAACGTACATTTTACTTTTAAATATATCATTTATCTGATGAAGCCACAGTCTGGTTAAATGCGTCATGAGTTTGTGAATACAGAAAAAATTTGAACCATTGTTTTATTAAATTGAAAACTGAAGAATACAAATATGCCGACCAGTAACAGTGTGACCTACAGTAAAACTCTTGATTTCTTGTAATGAATATAATAATCCTCTACATCAGGAAACACTACATTCAGAGAAGTTTTCCAAGTCTACACGGTATTATTTTCTATTATTCGAAACAATAGTCGTGAATTCTAGGAACTATGAGAAACATGACATATCATAAGTCACATGTTTGATGAAATTACAGGTGCATGTTTATAATAACCGTACACGTCATTTATAAGAAAGAGTAAACTACAACATAATGAATTATAATAACTAGATTGTTCGTGAATATTTCCTTGATTCATTCAACTTTAAAAGTATCATTTTACGAGGGTTATCCCAAAACTATACGACTTATTTCTCCCAGGTGTTATTCTATGTGGTCTGTCTTGTACTATTATTCGAAGTAGTCGGCTTTGGTTTCAACTACAAGTTCCCAACACCTTTTCTAGTTCTAATACAGCAGTCCTGGTACTGTCATCTAAGAAACAGCTAAATGTTCCAGAGAGTTTTATCAGGACTGTACGGAGGCTGGAATAATTATAAGGCATTATGCTTTGTGCAATATTGCTGCACGGGGTGCTTATCGTGCCGCATTCGGGATTCAGAAAATGAACACCTGGTTGTCGAAAAACAAATGCATCCAAATGTGAGCGTTTGGTGCAGATTTTGGGCTCGGGACAATATTTAATCATACTTCTTCGAAAATGAGGCTGATCAAGAAGTGACTGTTATCAGTGCCCAATTTCATAGTTGTTTCCGCTGAAATTTGATGGTTTTGATGATACCAGTATGTGGTTTCAACAAGATGGTGCTATATGCTATACAGGCTTTGAAACAAATCAATTACTTCATGAGATATTTCCTGGCGAGCACGCTTTCGTTTTGGTGATCAAAACTGCCCCTCTGGATCGTGTGAATCAGCATCATCAGATTTATTTATTTATTTGAATTCAACGATTAATGTCAACAAACTCAAAGCAACCTGTGCCTTACAGGAGGAAATTAAACCCTGCATCAACAGAATTCAGCCCCATTCATGCAAAATGAATGGGGCTTAGAATCATTTCCAATCCCAGAGTGTAAAGGTCGTAAAGGATCTGGTGGTGGGACCAATTGTGGCAATATTACTTCGTCAGTAGATTCACCATTTATTTCTTCTTCTTCTTGCATGGCGCCTTTATGGGCAGCACTCAGGTTAGATTTGGCCAATTGTGCTTGCCGTGTTGTATTATTTTGTTTTGTGAATTAGAAAAACTTTTATGAAGGTTGCAAGACTGTTGTTGGCCTACTGGATCATCCGGGCGTTGATTATTTCAGTGCCCAAGGTGTTCAGTCTGGTCACCTCATGAGCCAGACATTCGAAGAGTATGTGTTCCGTTGTTTTGTCATTTTCTAGGTAATCACCGTGTGGTTTTCGATAGTCTCATGACGTGTAGGTGTTTGTTGAGTTGATGGCCAACTACCATGCCAATAGACTTTTTATCGAGGGACAATAGGCCCTCTTCTTTGGTTGCGACCCCTTTATGAGCCTTACAATATTTACAAATAATTATCATTTCCCCAATTGTTAACGATTTGTCGGCAATATAATCAAGTGCTGGATCATAGTGGAATACAGCTCGTAGAAGAATTACGGGAGCACTGTGTCTGCGGATTCGCTCAATTTCATTATTTAGTAGCTGTTGTTGTGTTTGATGTGCAACGAACTCGTTGCATTCTAAGCCTATCTATTTCATGGTTACTCACTAAATAACGCAATTCTGACATAGCAGTACATCTATTTTCTTGATCTGTCTCTCTCTCTCTCTCTCTCTCTCTCTCTCTCTCTCTCTCTCTCTCTCTCTCTCTGATCATCAGTGCGGTTAGCACGTGAGGTAGCTCTTCGCACATTTGATTGACTGCAACTACCTAACCTAAGTCAGGTCTTCTTCTCCTCAGCATCGTAAATTGTAATTAATCAAAGTAAGAAATGTTTGCGCTAACTCAGCAGTAAACTGTCACTATCACGGAATATCAACAAAAGAAGAGCACATTCCTTGGAATGTTACTATCACAAAGGATCACAAAAGAAAAGAAAGTTCTCGCGCACGTAGCGGTAATCTTCACTCACAAAGATAGAAGGATGCACTCATAGATATCGTAATATTTTTTTCCGTGGTCTGAAGTGCGACAGGATGAATTGACAGTCTAATGTCAAATATTATGGTTGCGTTCAGAAATTTAATTTGTTACAAAACTTAAGATTTATCAATCTTTAACAACTGAAGTTAGCTAAAATTAAGTTTCACTAAGCGGACCAAATTGAAAATCAGTACTACTAATGATCTATTGCATTTTGTGACTATGCAATTTTGTCACGTTTGCGATTCACTTTTGTTCAGTTTCAGAACGCGACATTAGATCATCCATCACGCACACGAAGACTAATTTGATAAATATGATTGAATTGGAACTTTGTGCAGCGGTGATAAATTGCAAATTGACTCTTTAACGTTAGGAACACACCTACATTGCTTAGACAACAGTCAGTGATTATAATTGAGTATGAGCTTTATTTAATAGCAATGAAGTTCAAATTGAATATACATTTTATTTGGAAAACGTTTGAGAAATAAAAAAGGGCTATTCTTATGGTATTCCGGTAGTTATTCGAATTTTTTCCACCTTTTAAACCTTCCCTAGACCTCCACGAACATTTCCAGACCAAGATAAGATAAATCCGTTCAGCCGTTCTCGAGTTTTAGCGAGACTAACGACCAGCAATTGATTTATATATATATATATATATATATATATATATATATATATATATATATATATATATATATATATATATATATATAGAAGATCTACACTCTCTTATATACATCAGAAATTAAATTCAATGCGAAAATGAATAATTTAGTATATATCAGTGCCTACTATTAACAAATCTAATCCAAATCAAGTATATGTCGAACTTTTTGAAAGAAAAACCATCAAACTTTCATTGCGTTCTCTACATTTTCTGAAACAGTAGAAAGTACAGTAAACAGAATACAGAATACATTCTGAGGTTGATAATAAAATCCCTTCGAAGAATATCTCAAGTTCGTACCCTTCCCCGGGGGGTAAATTCCGCATTTCGAGAATAAAAAGTTTCCAAGAAACACTCGGCAACATTATTATTCCCTTTTGTTCGTCACATTTGACACGGTCCGCCATTCTACCTGATTTAAAGCCTTCGAGATTCTCGATCGTAGATCAGTGAGTGCTAGATGAACAGGTAAACGAGAGGAAAAAGTGTAGAAGTCGTTCTGGCTATGGATTCTGGATTGAGGGGTATAAGTAGTTATTGCGAATCCCGTTCAAACGACTCGATAGTGGCGCCGCATATCTTCAAGTGTTCGTTCTGTTTGTATGCAATGAGGTGTACGTGTACAGGAACGGACTTAGGCAGGTATTTTTCTTATAATAGCAATGAAAAGATTATTTGTTTCAATGAGCTGTAATTCTTAGTTTTAATAGAAATAACTCAGAAATTCATAAAATTTGTCTTCTGGGATTTTCGCTTAAAATAGAATAATAACATTATATCACGTCCGCAACTCTCATATTTCAATGGTAAACCCCACTTTCTATTCTAGATTATGATTCTCTATTCAATTAGATGTGATTTTTGTGCTGTGTTCGCCAAATCGAAACTTTACAATTTTCGAGTGATTAATGATTTCGGGCTTTTCAGAAATAAGTAGGAAAAAGTGAAGTAGATACCAAGATGTCCTCCGAAATCTTTCGATCTATCCTATGGAAGCAAATGTCGAAAATTTGAAATTTATTTCCGAATTATCTCAACACATTGGCAAAATATTCTGGGACTAACCAATAAAAGTACAATTGTCCTCTCCAAATTCGAATTTATTCATTTATATACTCATTTCAACGTTTCTCTAACACTTCTATGCTTTTTTTGTTGAACAATTTAACTTTGGTCTCAAAACAAGTGTTAGTTTCGTTATCTACATATTTGTCTGAGCCAAGTCTCTTTCTCTGGAACATATTTTTCCAATCAGCCAGTAAACTCAGGGTGCCAGATCTGGAGAATATGGTGGATGCGACAACAATTCCAAGCGAAAATCGTTGGTTTTTGCCATGGTTTCTGCAGACTTATGATTTGGTGTATTGTCTCAATGAAAAATTGTTTTTTTCACTCAATCAATGGAGTAAAGCTAAATAATAGTCAGTGTTGATCATCTGGCCTTTCTTCAGATGGTAGATGGAAAATATTTCATGCATATCCCAAAATACAGACGTCATAAACTTTCCAGCTAATTGTTAGGTAGGATGCTTGGACCGTTTTGCTCTGTACGCTCCACTCTGCAGATGGTCTTTTCGACTCTGGAGTGTAGTAGTGGATTCATGTTTGATCCATGGTCAAATATTGATGATTGCTGCTTAAGTTTTCTACTTTTTGGGTAAATGTTTAGAATTTTCAAATTATCAATACTTGGAATGGTCGTTTTGAATGCAGTGGTTAGCTAATATTGAATGTTGTTTATTTTTATTGAATGAAGTTTGATGTTCTTCATAACTAATTTTGAAGGAACGGCTAGTTTGACTTATGTAGATATTATTGCAGATAACTCATAAACGCTTGGTTAATTTAAATTCTCCATAGGATTTTTAGATGACAGAGATGACAATTTATTTTGAAATCTGTATGCAATCTTCGATTTTGATTTGAAAAGATTATTTGCGACACTCACATTCATCTGCCAAAATATGTTGAAAAAAATCAGCCCTTCCCTTTCGACAGATAAATGAACTTATTGAACAATTGGATAGCATTTCCTATGTTTTGATATATCGATATTTTTCAAATAATTCCTGCATTTTTTGAGATCTACACTAGATAAGCTGAAAACATATAAAAGTGTATAGGGTGGTATTTTACCCCGGATCATGATCCCTTGTTCTCCTACAACTTTTTTCGTTCAGTCACAGACGTATTCTGAATATTACATCGAATAACTCACTCAATTTCAAAATTTTTATTTGATATTTTCTATAATTAGTTTTGAAGGAACGACCAGATTCATTTCTATAGAAAATATTGCAGCCTCGACCAAATAACTTGTAAATTTGTGATTCATTTGAATTCTCAATAGGATTTTCAGCATGAAACAAGAGGCGTGACAATTTATTTTGAGGTCTGGATGGAGACTTCTTCACTTTCTGTCCAAAATATGTCAAAAAACACGAAAATATTCATACCAGTAGCATATCTTGAACAGATAAGTGAAAATATTAAGTAACTGGATAGTATTCCCCATAAAGCTTGATGATATTTTTTCGATAATTCCTGCATTTGTAGAGATCTGCAACACTAGATACGACGAAAAAATTGATATGGAATCTTTATACGAGGTATGTCAATTAAGTACGCAGAAGTTGGCAATGCTGCGGCGTCTGGTATCTCTGCAGCGTTCGCATTGGCTTCATTCGAAACAGAATTCATTTCTGCTTCAGCCTGTGCAAGTTTCGTGTTGATCGGTTGTATACTTCCTGTTTTATTGTCCTTTGAACATCGACCTTGTTCGACCCACCGTCGTGAAGATGAGTGATACAATAACTGAGCCAAGAATAGTTATTGAATTTTTGGTGAAACGTGGCGAAAAAGATTGTGTGAAAAAACCAGCTGTCTACGATTGGGCAAAGCGGTTCAGAAGTGGCAGAGAATCAGTGGAGGATGATCCGCGCCAGGGAGCTCCCTCTACCTCTCGAAACGCACAAAACCTCGATCGGCTGCGTTCACGAGTACTCTGAGACCGTCGAGTAAGCTTAAGAATGTTGAACGATGAGTTGGGCATCAACAAGGAGACGATCCAGCAGATGCTACACGAAGATTTAGGGATGCGTAAGCTGTGTGCGAAAATGGTTCCCAAAGTGCTCACATTTGAGCAGAAAGAGCTCAAATTCATTCGAGATTTCTCGAATTGATTAATATTATCACTGTTGACGAGTCGTGGCTGTTCGAATACGATCCTGAGACCAAAAGGCAGAGCATGCAGTGGGTAGAGAAGGGGGGTAAGCCCCCCACGAAAGCCAGAATGTCAAAATCGAAAGGGATATCTTTACTCATCCCATTTTTCGATATTAATGGAGCTGTACACCACGAATACGTTCCAGCAGGTCAGACAGTAAATGCAGTATTCTACATTGAAGTTTAGAAACTCCTGAAGGCTCGTGTTTTTCGTGGACAACCCGAATTGGCAGAGTGCTAATGGGTGCTTCATCATGACAATGCTTCCGACCTCTCGTCATTCGCAGTTCGTGATCTTTCAACAAAGAACGGCATTCCAACGCTTCCACACTCCCTTACAGTCCATATCTGACCCCCTTGGACTTCCATCTGTTCTCACAGTTGAAGTCGTATCCTAAAGGAGAGAGATATCACGGAGTTTCGCAAGTCCAAAGCATCAGGACGGCGGTTCTCAGGAACCTATCTTCGGGGGTGTTCAGGGTGTGCTTCCAACAGTGGGTTCAACGGGGTGCAGGAAAGAAGGTATTTTCAAATACTTATGTACTTTCCAGACCGTCCGGGCATTTTTCCTCGAACTTAATTTATATACCTCGTAGATCAATATTTATCCTCAGATCTTCAATTTATTTTAGTGCGACACCGATGTATTCTCTATATTATATCTAATATTCATGCAATTTCAAAACTTTTTGTCTCTTAATTTTTAATTCATCTGTCACCATTTTCCAGATTAAAATCATAAAAATATCTCTGATTTATTGTTATCAGTTAATTTTTCAAAAATAGATATGAGAAAAGAGGAACAAGTTATTCGCATTGAAAAAGTTGAGAATCTAACAACATGAATTTCTATATACATACGTAGATCAAAGATAAAATGCAAGAGACAAAATGTTTTCTAATTAAACGAAAAATAGATTTAATCTACAAAATAAGTGAGTAGCATAGTAACAATAAGTTGGGAGATCAAAAAGGAAATGTGACCCGTGAAAAAAATCATCGTATATGCTGTCATAGATTGAATCATAATCTGGAATAGGAAATGGGATGTAACATCTCCGAAAACGTAGACAAATTTTCATAGAGCCCACTCTATCCATTCCTGACACATTGTTACCGAAAAATTGTGAAGAAGTGACCTACGTTACAAATTTGAGATCAAATTGTAAAAGCTATCAACAAAAAACGTAATGTTTATTGAAATTGAAGCACCTTATATTTCGAGAACCAAGCTTTTATCAATCTACGTTTGTAAGTGGAAATTGTCTTAAAATTTTAATATTCTGCAACTTACATACATGTTTTTAGCTATTAGTACAAAGTATTAAATGATTCTATTTTCTATTCAAAATTAAAACAAAATAGCCAATAATTATTTTCGAAGAGTGATAATAGCTACTTATTTTGTCTTTATTAATTCTAAGTACCCACGTTTACGATACTTAGAATAAATTGAAGACAAACACTGTTCCTTTCTCTTTGTGCAACAATTATATTTTGTAATGGCTTAGTCATTGAATTTACATATTTTACGTTTAAATGGGAGATAATATTTCCTTATTGGAAGACTATCGGATTCAATTTACATTTTGATGAATATAATTACGATTAACTCATAATATCGATAGTCTGCCGTGAGAGAAAACTAAGTAATTTCAGGGTGGTCCTTTGAACTGTCCGAATTTTAGGAGTAAAAAATTTTGTGCTTCTCAGAAATTTTGTGGTTTCTTGTTTGAATATTATTTGGCGCATAATAATTGTTGTGGATCTCTCTGTTCTTCCGACGTCGTTCCTGCAGAATTGCTCCCCAACTTCATCGTATTTATGGGTACGGCAGCAACTTTAGGCCATTTTCACGTCACTATAATTTAGTTGTGGATAAAGCTAGAAGACTGAATTTTTTTACCAAGCTAATCTCAGGAATTGATCGAATGAGCTTAATGAAAATTTGTCACGGAGGTTTCGGGAATGTTCTCGCGAACTAGAATATTATCAATATTCTACTGCACTTGAGACTAAACTCATTTTATATCCGAAATATTCGAAATTATTTTTTTCCATTCAATTTCAACTGATTTTGAGTAATATATCTCGAGTCTGAGATTTCGGCATTTAGGCAACATCACAAATGAATAAATAAACGTAGATAACTTTGGAAAATGACGTTCGAAAAGCTTCGAGCTTACATTTCAAAATATTTAACTTTAAAATTTTAAGCCTAACGTATTTCGCAATTTCGTAGGATGAAAATGGGATTAAAAATTTCATATTTTTATAAAATACTATATTACCATCTTACATTTATGTGTGAACAAATGTCAAAAGTTCTAAGTTAATTACCGAATCATATTTATTAATATTTTTTATTTAAAATAATTATTGAAATGACCAGCTTGATAAGAAAATGAAGATTTGTTAAATCTTCCAACTATTTTGCAGAAAATTTAAATCTCCGACTAGAACCATCTTATGAAATTCACAAACCAGCAGATGAAAATTTATGCTCAAAAAATACCAAGGTTTGCTTCATCATGATGTAACAATAATTCATTTCCAAACAGAAAATAAAATTCTGTTAAAGGTGACGAAGTTTCTTAAGAAATCTAGTTATCACAACAAATACTCAAAATGATTTCTGTTTTCTTCGAGTTATTTATGAATTCATGTCAAAAACACTTCGTGGGTTGCCTCCGCAATATGTTCCGACAAAAATTATCGAGAACCATCTGGTATTCTGATCTTCAGTTCTTCTAATTGTAGTAGTACACAATGTTTCTGATATATCAAAAAATTGAAAATAACTCAAGTTTGGTGAACAAAGAAACCGAAGATAAGGTGCATTTGAAACTTTCTATCATCCCAAATAGGAACGAATTCTTTGATAAGTGAACAGGAGCACCATCTTGTTGAAACCAACTATTCGTTTTGGGGTATATTATATATTGCATCTTTCTCGGTTAGGAGTTTTCTCTTCGGTGTTGACATTTAAATCATGGCAATGCCAACAAATCATTAATTTTTATTTTCACAATATGATTGATCCTTCAAACAAGTCAATTAAAGATACCCTTATATATCTAGAAAAAGCTCATCGTCTTCATGCAAAACTAAAATTCCTTCTGAGACATTCATTCTTCGCCGAAAATCTTATTTTCATATCTTATAATTCTTCAAAGTTATATGAAGCATTGATTTCGGAATATGTAAATTTTTCTCTGCTTGTTGTATCAAGATATTTTTGAAAGCAGCAAAAAATTGCGACCTGAAATTCCATTGACCTGGTTATCTAATACTGCTTAAGGCCTCTGAATATTCGGTTAAAAAATCAGAAAATCGAATAACTGTTAAGTGTCCTCTGAACAAGACTTCGGAACGGATGTGCTTTATTCGGGAATAGTTTTGGAAGATTTTATAACATTCACTATGAATAATTAAATGACTTCATTCGTTTCACCAATTTTTTGCCATTTCAACTATTAATTTAAACAGTATATATCAACAATTATGCTAATTCGAAAATAACTTTTGAGATAGAAGCTTTTCGATAGATATTAATCAGTGCTATATACTGTTTACTATTCTCTTATGAAATTCGTATAATGATGACTCGAAATTTTGAAAATTTGCTCTATAAAGCTACTTTGTTTGACTGGGGAATTATATACTGGAATAAAAAATGGGTATTTACCATTCAACAAAATTATAGAAGGAGGATACTTCGGTAGAACCTGAAGAGAATGTTTATACTATTCTATCACTAGTTTGTGAAAACTTCCCCAAAAACCCCCGTAGTTAAATTTTCATAAAGCTCTTCTTATCCATTCCCGAGATATTTGTAGTGGAACTCCCTGCGAGACACCCTGTATATCCTGCGGAACTTTCTATGTTCCTGATAGGACTCTGCGCAAAGAGATCAACGCACACATTCGAAAATTCAAATTTATTTACGAGAAGTTTAGATATGTCGAAGATTTATTTTCCAGTAATCCACTAGTACTAAGTAATGCTTTAGAATGATCGAAATGAAAATGATACTCATAGAAATTGGAACAAACAAAAAGTTTGCTCCAAAGGGTACATTCTAAAATGTCTATAACGCAACTCTGGGCATTCAGGGTTCCATTATTTACGATGACAAAATCAGTGCGGGCATTTGGGGTAATTTACCCCACACCATTACTGAACCTTCATCAAAACATAGGTAGGTAAATAATTGCAATGGGCATCTCTCATCTCGTCGTCTGTACGCAATGAAAAAGAGGCAAAATTCAATCGGATTCTTCGATTAGTAGAGGTTGGAGTTGGGCCTTCCTGACACGTTGTCGTATCGTTTCACTGCTAATTTGCACTCCACTCTTCTGTCGAAGTAGATCTTTGCAGTAGCGAACCGTTGTCCAAACGAAGAAATTTCTAAATAACGGTCATGGATCGCCGTTGTTGCTGTTACCTTTCAATCCTAGGTCATCTTAACACAATTGCTTCAGCATAGTCTGCTGCGGTTTCTCCCAAAAATTGATCAACAACTGCTGTTATCGATGCTGATTATTTTTGCAGAATCTCAATTCATTTCTTTTATTTTATTTCTCATGAGAACATGTGCACCATAAAAACATTTGGCATATGTCCAGACATCCGAAAAAACACGTAATGATAATTAGTTGCCTGGACACTAAAGAGAAATTCGAAATAATGAAATTATGCGCAGTGTAAGTCAAGAAGGCCCATAAAATTAATTTGCTGTTATTGATTCGTTTTTCTTTTCCTGGCCGCACCCTGTATATAAAACTCATGGTCTCGTGTTTTTGCGTGTTACTTTTCATATCTCAGTTCAACAGAATGATTTAATAACGCCATTACGTTTTGAGACCAAAGATCAACAATGAAGCCATTGTTTTGTCGGTTGGAATAATTCAACTATGAATTTATAATATCTTACGACATTTTTATTTCGGTATCGTAAAATTTCTAGTTCAGTCAATATTTTCGGATATATTGACGTTGACGAATTGTTAATTTATCTTGATATGAAAAAATCTGAAAACTTCATTTGAATACGCAATAAAGTTTTACTACACATTTCAGATGATTAAGCTTGATTTGTTCAAATAAGTTCATATGTACCTCTTTCTATGAATACATGTACGACCACCAATAAGGACCACACGAAGACTCGTGAAAGTAAAACTTGTAAGAAATGCAGTTCTTACATTCAAGTTGTAATGAATTGTCGCAAATAAAACAAATGAGCTCGAATTAACGGCAGAGAAATCTCCAAACCGGAACATATTTGTAATCTAGATCTGTCTTTAATTTACTAACTGGTTAAGTTCTCGTTTTGGATCTCGTTGCTATTCTCGAATGATCCAAGCATCACAGTATCATTTTTTAGGATTTCCTGCTCCCTGTAGTTTGATTTCGTTTATATAAAGTTTGTTTGAATTTAGGAGGCTTTCACAAAATTTTTTGACAGATTCACTAATTTGACTGATACCTATCTTACACAACCACAAAAGATCTATTATAAAAAAATTCAAACATAATTTACATCCAAAACATACTTAAACTAATTTTGAACAGTTAGGTATAGACTCCGAAATCATTCTCAAAAACACCAAAGATAATATTTTAGCCAAACATCAAGCAAAAATCATCAAAGAAGACTTTTCAAAATTATAACCTCATTGCAATTCCGATTATAAAATAATAAAAACAATTCGTGAAAATAGTACCAAGAACGATTTAGTATTCACTAAAGCTGATAAAGGTAACACCGTCATCCGATTAGTAAAACCGATTATATTTCAAAAACTGAAGAATTTTTAACAGCTGGAAACTATATAACATCAACTAAGGGTCCTACAGCTTAATTTCAGACAGAGGTTAAAAACGTAATTTCGACAGCAAAATCAGTAATTACAGACCACGAAAAATATAAATTCAGTAACACCAATCCACAATCCCCGAATTATAATAAAATAAAACTTCATAAACTTAATATTACCCTATAAGACCTGTTGTTTCTTATGTAACGGCACCTTCTTTCAAACTTTAAAATTCCTTAACAACTTGCTAATAAAACATTGCAATTTTAAATCTGAATTTTCGGTACAAATTCATACGAACTAATTGCCAATATCAAAGATATATCATGTCAATACGATCATTAAATCAGATAATCTTTCATTATCACAAATTTGTTTAGATCAAAATTATTTTCATTTCAATAACAAATATTATACTAGTGAAGACGGCTTGATTATTGGCAATCCGTTAAGTCCTTTGTTAGCAGATATATTCCTGAATAATTTAGAGGAATTAATTCATAATCATCCACTTAGTAAATATTGTTTATACTGGTATCGCTATATAGACGATATCATTATTTGCTTCATAGGAACAGATAGACAGTTAAAAATTTTCGAAAATCCTTACATCCAAAAATGAATTCACAACCACAATAGAAAGCAATAATTCAATAAATTTCTTAGACGTAACAATTTCAAATGAAAATGGAAAATGTTTTCGCAATGTACCATAGGCCGTCACATACAGATATTATAATACATAACTCGTCCTGTCATCCGTATCAACATAAAATGTCAGCATTCAACAGTTTTATTCATAGATTGATTAACATCCCGTTATCAGAAAAGTTCAACAAAGAATTAAATGTGATTAAACAAATAGCTAAAAATAATGGTTACAATCCCAAAATAATAAATAATATTTTAAATAAAAACAAAGTAGAATCGCATTGAATGAAGTTTACCCTGTCGATAAATTGAAACATTACGAGTGAGAAACTGAAATCATTCTTGAGTAGCAATAATTTCAACATAGCTTTCCAAACTAATAATAGCTTAGGCAAATATATGAAAAATAATAAAACCAAATCAGATAAAAATAATAATTCAGGTGTTTATAGATTGAATTACTATGACTGTAATAATTTCTACATTGGTAGAACACATAGAAATCTTAATATTAGAATATCGGAACATAAACGCAGTTTTTCGAATAAAAATCAGATTCAAATTACGCGAATCATCTACTAGAACTCTTTCGACCCACAGTTTGAAATTTTGCATACAGATAATAAATATTGGAGAGTAGATCTTTGGGAAACTTTAGAAATCAAAAAAGCAAACACTCAGGTAGACTCATCAATGAACAAGTCGATTTAAGCCATTCTCATCTATTGAATCTCTTCAGGAAGCAATCTATTCTTTAATTTTATTAGATATAACTGTCATCAATAACCACTCAAGAAGGAGCAAGCCAATAAGCTTTTAATTAAGAGCATTTGTATTTATATTCTCATTCTTATTTATACACAGTTTTGTACATTCATTCTTCTGAAAAAGCTACGGGGTAGTGAAACGCGTTACGAATCACAATCATTAAGAGAAATTCCTAAAAAGACATTACTTGTTTTTATTATACATAAAGTTTGGCTTGTCAAGGCAAGTTTGAATCTTAAATGTTAATGTCTGTACTGTATGCATGCCACCATTTCAATTCAACCATAACATGGAGGGATGTGAAGTTCTTAGCATGGTTTTATTCGTGAACTCATTGTCAATTTTACAATATACAGAGAAATTTTGGTTGATAGAGTATTCTCTTGTACTTCTCTAAAAGTGAGCGATGTCAGTAAGATTGCTATGGTTGTGGACATTGAACTCATTCGCATGTTATAGGCTCTTCAGTGCTGCATACCATCTTGTAATATTAAACCAAATTTTTTTAACTATTCATCAAATCACGCAACTAATTCTACTATATAATTGTTCAAAAGTCATCTGTCAATCGGTCCTTCCAATTATCCCGAAAACTCAATCACATATTTATGTCAACGTTTTTGTTTCAGTTTGCATTGGCACAAATGGAAGGATGTCAGTTCCATCAAACCGAGACCATCATTACAGAAACTTGAAAGACAGATTCACGAATTGTACATATGTTGATGGAAATTTAGAGCTGACTTGGCTTCAAGATGAAAATTTCGATCTCAGCTTCCTTCAGTACATCAGAGAGGTAACAGGATACGTCCTGATCTCACGCGTCGACATAAAAAGAATAGTCTTGCCGAAATTACAAATAATCAGAGGAAGAACTTTGTTCAAAATGCATGGAGGAGAAGAATTTTCCTTGATTGTATCCTTGTCACAGATGTATACACTGGAGCTTCCTGCTTTGAGGGATGTATTGAGGGGTAATATTGGTTTGTTCAATAACTACAATTTATGTCACGTCAAGACGATCAACTGGAACGAAATCATGACTGATCCAAACGGTACCTATAGTTACGAATATAATTTTAATTCACCTGAAAGAGAATGCCCCCCTTGTGATAAAAAGTGCGAAGCAGGCTGTTGGGGGGAAGGTGAAGAGAATTGCCAAAAGTTTTCAAAAGAAAACTGTAGTCCACAATGTTTTCAAGGTAGATGCTTCGGTCCAAACCCTAGAGAATGCTGTCATCTCTTTTGCGCTGGTGGTTGCGTTGGACCCAAGCAAAGCGACTGTATTGCTTGCAGAAATTTCTATGACGATGGCGTTTGTACGCAAGAATGTCCCGCAATGCAAATTTACAACACTGTCAATTACTCATGGGAACCAAATCCGAAAGGAAAATACGCGTATGGTGCAACATGCGTAAAAAACTGCCCAGAGCATCTACTCAAAGATAACGGTGCTTGTGTAAGGACGTGTCCTCCTCAAAAACGTGCGAGAAACGGTGAGTGTGTTCCATGTGATGGACCTTGCCCCAAAACGTGTCCCGGTAGTGATACCCACGTTCATTCCGGTAATATCGAGAACTTTAGAGGCTGTACGGTTATCGAAGGACATCTTCATATATTAGAGAACAGTTTCAAAAGTTTTCAACAAATTTATCCAAACTACACATTCGGGGAAAGATACCCAGATATGCATCCAGATAGATTAGATGTGTTCAGTACACTCAAGGAAGTAACAGGTTTCATTAATATCCAAGCAAATCATCCGGCTTTCAAGAATTTATCGTATTTTCGAAACTTGGAAATAATTGGAGGAAGAGAGCTTCACGAGTACTTTTCGTCTCTGTACATCGTAAAAACCTCACTGCAGTCCCTAGAACTCAAATCTCTGAAGAAAATAAATTCTGGTACTGTTGTCATCTTGGAGAACAAGGATCTGTGCTTCGCTTCTAGTATAAACTGGGATAAAATCAGGAAAAATAAAGATCATATGTTGATGATGACCGCAAACGCAGATTCGAATGTGTGTGAAAAGAAGAAGTTAGTATGTGACGAGCAATGTAGCAAGGATGGTTGCTGGGGATCTGGACCTGACCAATGTTTATCTTGTGCTCACTTCAAGCTCGGGAGTACTTGTCTTCAAAATTGCAGCGTTTTACCAGGGTGAGTGTTTTTGCATTATTAGTTTCTACATTATGGTAAAGCTTCAGAATTTGCTCTTATTATTAATTATTCTTTAAGAAGATAGGCAAGCCTACTACTAAGGTAGAGCCCTATATTCTCTTTGAAAAATCAAATTAAGTCTTCTTAATTTTTGTAGGATATATCGGGCCACCTTCAACGAATGTAGACCGTGTCACGAAGAATGTGGCTCTTCTTGCACAGGACCAACAGCAGATCATTGCACTACCTGTAAACATTTCAAAGATGGTCCCTTCTGCGTCCCCAAGTGCCCCAATAACAAATATGAAAACCACGGTGTGTGTCAAAATTGTCATGAAAACTGTGTGGATGGTTGTACTGGTCCAAAGAATATCGTAGGTCCAGGAGGGTGTAATTCTTGCGAAAAGGCTATCATGAAGGAGAATGCCATGGATATTTGTTTGAGGAAATACGAGCCATGCCCAGATGGATATTACGATGACTGGGTGGTACCTCATGAGCAAGCGACACTGCTTAAACCTTTAGCTGGTAAAGCTATATGCAGAAAGTGTCATCCAAGGTAAGCTTAATTCAATCAGCCATAATAAGTTTTATCTTCATGTTCTATTTGTTTTATAGATGCGAAACTTGTACTGGATATGGTTTCCACGTTGAGATGTGTACCACATGTGCGAGATACAGAGATGGAGAGCAATGCGTTGACGATTGCCCTACAGACAACTATCCTGATGAAGAATCCAGAGAATGTAACTTATGCCACTCAGAATGTAGAGGCTGTTCAGGACCTGGACCGGAACATTGTCGCGTCTGCCAAAATTTTAAGATCTACGACGATTTTGACCTCGGTGAAAACTCTTCGTTTACCTGCGTGGCAACCTGTCCTCCCGAATTTCCTCATCGGGTATTTCCAGTTAATTCTAGTGCGTATTGTACAGACAAGTCTACAACATCAATGTTCATAACTTCTCTGGACAACAATAAAAGTTTACTGATCGTGGCATTTGTAATCGTTGGACTCTTTGTGACAGTGATTGTGATAGTCATCTTTCTATATTGCTATTGTCGAAAAATGAAGGAGAAGGAGAACGCTTTAAAAATGACCTTGACGTTGACTTCTATCGAAGACGAACCTTTGAGACCAACGAACGTTATGCCAAACGTTGCCCAATTAAGGATTATCAAAGAAACAGAGATTCGTAAAGGAAGTTTTCTTGGTTTTGGAGCCTTTGGTACTGTATATAAGGTATGAAATTTGTTGGCAACATCAGTTTGGAATAGTACTAATTCTACATCATTCATTTCAGGGTGTTTGGATTCCTGAGGGAGATCATAACAAAATTCCTGTTGCTATCAAGGTACTACGCGAAGATACAGGCGCTAATACGAGTAAAGAGTTTCTTGAGGAGGCTTATATCATGGCTACAGTAGATCATCCTAATTTATTGCAACTGTTAGCTGTTTGTATGACCTCTGATATGATGTTGGTGACGCAGTTGATGCCTCTTGGATGTCTTTTAGATTTCGTAAGGAACAATAGAGAGAAGATTGGATCTAAATACCTTTTAAATTGGTGCACACAAATTGCTCGAGGTAGGTTTTCATTTTAGTTGAATCTTCTTAGATATACATATACAAGTTTTTTAATGGTTGATCTGAATTTTCACAGGTATGGCCTATCTAGAAGAGAAACGACTGGTCCATAGGGACCTTGCAGCTCGAAACGTGCTCGTACAAACCCCAGGCTGTGTAAAGATCACAGATTTCGGTCTTGCTAAACTTCTGGATATCAACGAAGAAGAATACAAAGCCGCCGGCGGAAAAATGCCGATTAAATGGTTGGCGTTGGAGTGCATTCAACATAGAATATTCACCCACAAGTCGGATGTATGGGCGTTTGGTGTCACAGTCTGGGAATTACTGACGTTCGGAAAGAGACCGTATGACAATATACCCGCTAGAGATGTACCTGAAATTTTAGAAAAAGGAGAAAGACTACCTCAACCATCTTTCGCCAGTATTGATATTTATATGGTCATGATCAAATGCTGGATGTTAGATGCTGAGAGCAGACCGTGTTTCAAGGAGTTGGTGGACGATTTCTCCAAGATGGCCAGAGATCCTGGAAGATACCTGGCTATTCCTGGTGATAAATTTATGAGACTGCAGAATTCCCAGATAATACACGTAAGTAGGCTAAGACAAGCATTTTAATATCAGTATCATAATTGACTAATCATTTCAGGATCCAAGAACTTTCGCAACCCCTACCATAGATACTTCAGAATCTCATTCGGAAGGCGACGAATATCTCCAACCGAAATCAAGAGCGCCATTACATGGTACTGGTTTAACAACTCTTCCTTCTATTCCGTCGAACGGCGAAAAATTATGGCCTTCCTTGTCTCAATTCACTTCAGAAGGAAGCATGGCATCGCAGTATCAGAATAACTTAAACCAGAAGCTTCTGAGGTATTCCCAGGGTAGGAGTCAGGATCCTGCATCTATGGAAACAGCGCAATCTGATATTTCTAAATATAGGTAAGAGATCTGTTTGCAATCGATATATTCCGCAATAACTGGATGAATTATCTCATTTACCCCTTTATTTTTCAGTGGAGAATCTGCGAAGATGAGTAAAGACGCTGGTTCCGATGAATACGACTCATCCAGCAGGTCCCAAGCTCAAGTGGGATCCCTCAAGTTGGAGCTTCCAGTTGACGAAGATGACTACTTGATGCCATCACCGCAGCAATCGGTGGCTGCTTCCACCTACGTGGATCTGATCGACTCAAAGTTGGATAACGCTAAAACTCAATACGGAACTTATCCGGATTTCTATAAAACGAATATCGACAATCCCGAATATCTTATGAACAACGACGCGCCTACTCAAACGATAGGATTACCTCCAGTTCCTGAATTCGTACAAGCAACCATATCTTCGAATAATTCGGAAAACGCCATGGTACCGCCGATACAGAATCAAAGGAGTTCGGAAGAGGAATCAGATCACGAGTACTATAACGACTTCGACCGATTGCAGAGGGAACTTCAACCGTTGCAGTGCAGCAAAGATCCGTCGATAGTTGGATGGAACGTTTAAAATTTGATTGTTTAATTCCAGTGAAAAACCAGTGATTTTCTGAAACTCTCGAATCGTATTCTTTGTATATAAAAGCAGTTTTCAGCCGTTTCAAGAAACGCTAATCCAAGGCTACTGTCTTTACGGGTTTAAGTGCAGCTTCCTTTTATTTATTTATCTAAAGGTCTCCAGCATTCTATTATCTAAGCAACTAGAACAAAATCTTGAACGGAGCAAGCAGAATCTGAATTGAAATCCAAGAGCTCTGTAGATTGCGCGCTTACTGATAGATTTAGTTTTCGACTTTTATGATGAAATCGAAGGTAACTGGCGAAAGTCATGATATAATCGGATAACTATAATCTTTAGGGGAGAGTGGCCACTAGGTAAATATACTTCAATACTGAGAATGTTCGATAAAACATTTCTTTGATTCTGGTTCAATTTTTGTAATTGCCAATGAAGTTTTGCACATGTAATTCAATATTCTGATTCTGACAAATATTATTTTCCTTTAATATTATACATATCTCCTTGAGGCTATGTATCCGGCATTGTATAGGATGGTATATTTGGGACACTTGACTGAATATTAAAAACACATTCTATTGACTATTATATCCAAAAATTTATCGGATGCTCTTACATTCATAATCTTAGATTTTGAATAGCAAAGTACACATTTGTTCATCTTACCGACAATAACTATGTAAGTCATTTATATCATATCATGAAATGAAAATGAATTCGATATATATCTGCGCTTTCGGAATTCAATTCGAAAAACTTGATCAGAAACTTTACTGAGAATTTGTCCAATAAAGTGCACATCCTGCGTTTTATGGATACTTCAGTAATGATATTCACCAAGTCAAAATCGCCTACTTCCACATCAGTGTTGTCGAATTCATTTCCTTTCTCATAGTCTATTTCTTCATGGACTACATAAGAGAAACCATAGCTCTGTTGAAACTCGATTTTCAGAACATTTGCAGAAGTTCTAATTTTATTTTTTCTCCAATTTCTGTCCTCTTCTGGATTTATTTCTTTTCTTCTTTAACGTATATTTCTCTTGTTTGAGCTTCTTCAACTTCAACTGTATCTGTTAGCCCCCACTCTTCGAAGGTTTCCTTTCACATGTCTTCTTTTGTCTAGGCTCAGTCTTTGGTAGTTACCTCACAAGTTCTGGGCTAATTAATTGAGGTTCCGATGTGGAAGGACTGACCACCACTGCAGCTTCTCCACTAGCTCCACTACTATTCGCGTTCATATTAAGTTCATCCAGGGGCATTTTGGTTTTCATAAGGACTATATGTTACACTTTCTGATGAAAAATCTGCTTCACTAAATATATTTCTATTTAGGGGAGAAATTCCAGTGGCACGAATGCCACTATACTGACTTCACCGAATGAATTTGAATATGCATTCTTCACAAATTTGGTTATCTCGTAAATCGTGATGGTTTTCTTTTCTGGATTATTCAGAAGCCATTTACTATGTTCTTATCCCAGAAAAATTTCGAAACTGTAAAAAAACACCACGTCCAAGGTTTGTAGCTTGTGACTACAATGAGAGGGCTGCGTTGAAATAACGATTCTTTTTTCTCGGGCAAATTTAATAACATCTAAGGAAGCGTGGTTCGCGTGGTTGTTACAGATTAGCAGACCCGGTTAGATTCTTTGCTTGAGGCTACGAATTTAGGAAGAGTATTCCATTTATCCTTCAGGGTGGATTTGCGGTACCTACTGATCCAGTTGGAGTATTCTTGCATGCAATTCTTGAACTTTGCCTTTGGAAACATGAAGACAGGAGAGACTGAACTTCCAATTCCAATTGTAGCACAAACTGTAGCTGTTTCTTCTTTTTCCCCTCTAGTGCCCTCCTTATTTGTTTTCGGCCTTTCTCTGCTCAAATTTTGCTGGGTGGGTGGGCAGTCTATAATCAAAATCATATTTTTGGAACCGTTTTCGAGTTTATCAAGAAATTCTCCTACGTTTTTTCTATTGAAGCTTGACGATCAAGACAAGCTAGTCGCTTCATTATTCCGAACAGACAAATTTTCATTTCTGTTCAAAAATTTTCTGATCCATTCCCTACTTGCAGGTTTATGTGCCAGGTATTATAAACAGTTTTTTTGTTAGCAGAGCATAATTATACACCTGTTCTTTTATTTGATGTGTTAAAACTGCATATTAGCTCCAGTAACCAAATATTATGCCAAAGCCTTTTCTTCATTACTTGTGAAGAGTTGCTTACTTACAAATTTAAATCCATATTTTTCAGAATCTGGTTATTTTCCAGATTTAAAACATCCGAATAAAGTTGATTTTGGAATATTAAAATCCTTAGCTGCTTATCTGAAGAATTCGGTTCTCTGAATGATATTGGGAGGAATATCGTTATTTCTATCTGACCATTTCAAGTTTTCTGCGATAAATTGTTGGCATGATCTGAAATATTCCAAAAAACTGGAGTGGGAAGTCGAAGTGATTGGTGATATTATGTTTCGGATAGTTTTAGAGGTATCTTTCGTTCGCGTCCTAAATTAATTTCATTGTCCGAATCATAGCCATGATGAGCTTAGAAAAGTTGAATTCATTTTGAGTAAGTTAGGTTAGGAATTTTGTACCGAAGAATGTTCCAATGAAATATTAAATATTAATTCATTCGTTAAACTGAAGATTACTGAGTACTGTGATGAGTGACGTTACTGAGATCATTTCGAGGGATGTTGAGCGCGAGAAGTTCAAATGACGTTTCAATTATTTAGAGGTGTCCCAAACGTGCCACTGTCCGAGACGTACCAACTCTCCCTTATAGATCAGGACGCTATAGACTCTTCTATCTTCGAATAATTGGCTTTAGATTCCGTGAGCTCTTGTGAGACTGATTTCAGGAAAACGTTCAGTTCACGAATCGTTTCATTAAGATTATACAGGAAAATTTTTCCTCAAAATTTCATATTTTACTCAATATAACTATGAAAAATTTCATTTTGATAACGGTGTTCATTGTGTAATTTTCAGCTATGAATGAGGTGAGAGTTTCAGGATAGTATAACATGAAAATGAAACTAAAGTTATCTGTTTTGAGCTGCCAAATTCAATTAAATCTTGCTTCTATTTATATATATATATATATATGCAACATATTAGCGAAATTTTCAATACATGAAATGGCTGAAAACTCAAAATCTATGCATAATCGAAACGCACAAATTATCGAATTCGTTTTCCAGGGCCTGTAGTACTTTTTTGGTCGAGGCTGTGCCAATATCTGAATTGTTACTTAATCAATTTTTAAATCATAGTTGCTAAGCATATCTTTCCCTACTGTCAATCGAATACGAAAAATGACAATAACTTAGTGCCATTTAAAGTATGGCTTATGTACATAATTGTTGCAGAATTTTCGAAACATATACAAACATTTTGTATGGACGATTTTTAGGTTAAGATTTTACTAATGTTCTGGGTAAGCTATGGAAAGGCATCTGCCAATTGAAGGAATATAAAATGTTAATAAGTGTCAATATCATTCATGGAATTTAATTATTTTAATTGACAGTTATTATTGTTTATATATGATTGTTGTCCTAGAAATAATCTTGCCCTTTTTATCTGTGATATAATTAATAAATCTTTATTTTGTATAGAGAATGATACGGTAGAGAAAGCACGATGTAATTCCTTTAATTATCTGTTAATATTTTATCTCTTCAATTTTTCCTGGTAATTGAAATTTTAAATGTAAGCATTTTGTAATTTCAATTCTATCATATTTATTGTTTGTTAATTTTCTGTTTTTTTGCGCTAAAATCGTGCCATTTTATTTTTGTGTATCAAGTGCCTTTAGTGTAATAAAGATATGAATTCTTTACATATTTGTAAATTAAATGAAAACAATTAATGAATATATATTGAAAGAAAAATTCGCTTTTTAGTTATCATATTCAAATACTTTTATGACATAATCCTTAGTTTTATATGTGAGAACGGGTAAAAATTATTTGCTTATCTACTTAAATATTTTTGTGAACTTCAATGAAAAAGGAGGTCATATTTTCAACGTTATAAATAATAGATACAGTTTCGGGGGCTAGGACTTCTTTATGAGAAATTTCGTCCTCTTTATCCTGTACAGAAACGATTCAAGCTACACCTTATCTTTCTAGTGAGATGAAAACTAGAGTGGGATCTTGTATAAGGAACTCATTGAAAACAACTTCATTGCATTGTCTTCACTAATGGAGTACGGGGATATGTTGGGAATTTATATTGCAGAGGATATGAAGTATTGGGGTTGAGGTAATGCTCTAAGAACAGTACTCAGCTGTAGAAAATACAAGAGCAAATTTTGGATTTTGAAGTCTGGATAATCACTTGATTGAACAGTTTAACTAAATAATTGAATAATTGATGCAAAACACTAAGCCTCAAGTTTTACAAAATATAATGAATAAACATGCGTTATATACTTTCAATGAAATAAAACTATGGTATTTAGATTTTCACTATATTAACAAAACTATGACCGGTTTCACCACATTGTGGCTTCATCAGATAGATACAAACTAATGAACAGAGTTATTCCTTATATACTATTCTTATTTCCTACTTAATATTACATTAGGTACAAGTACAAAGGGTATGGTGGAAAACCCATCGGAGTTGCTTACTTTATGAATCGAAAAGATTGAGTAATGGAGAAGGATTTAGGTCTAATTGACTATTAAGTAACCTACCTGAATTCTTTTCTTTGTTAATTTCTAAATTTTCTCATAAATTGAGTTTTTGTCTATTATATTCATTGTGTAAAATTTTAAAATTATCAATAAAGTTATGGTTTTCTTCGTGTAAATGATTAGAATAATGAGAATCTGATTTATGATAATTAAAACTACGTTTGTGCTCGGATAATCTAACTTTGAGGTTTACCCATGATTAAACATTTTCACTATTATATATTACTCCATTGAAGTTGAATTAATTTTGTTCGAAACAAATTTCTAAAAGGTGTAAGATTTCTGATTAAATTACTGGATTGACTTCATTAATTTGAAGAACGTTGTTGATGAGTTTCACTGAATCACTAGGTGGAACACTCCATTAACTTTCTGGATTTAACTATTACTAAAATTAACGGAAAAGATGATTTTTCTATTTTTCACAAACCATCGCATACAGATATTACTATTCACAGCTCATCTACACATTCTTATCCACATAAATTAGATACTTACAATAGTATGGTACATATACTCATTAATATCCCAATGTCAGAAAATAATTTTATAAAAGAGCAAAATATAATTAAACAAATAGCAGTCAATAACGGTTACAGTCCTAGTATGATTGAGGACATGATTTCAAGCAAAAATTTCAAAAAGCAATCCAAGAAGTATCTCCGAGTATAAAAAGTTTTAGCATAAAATACAACAGCTTAACTTATATTGGTAATCCTAGTCTGAAATTAAAATCATTCCTCTCGCATTATAATTTCAATATAATATTCCGAACTGATAACTCTTTAGTCCGATATATCATAAACTGCAAATCTAAAATTGATAAATGTAATAAATCCGGTATTCATGAACTATCTTGCGGGATTGTAATAAAATTCATATTGGTAGAACTTTCAGAATTTTCCAAGTTAGATTATCCGAGCACAAACGTAGTTTTAATTATCTATCATAAATCAGATTCCCATTATTCTAATCACTTACTCGAAGAAAACCATAACTTTAATGATAATTTCAAAATTTTACACAATAAGAATAAATAATAGACAAAAACTCAATCTATGGGAAATTTTAGAAATTAACAAAGAAAAGAATTCAGATAGGTTACTTGATAGTCAATTTGTTTCTAAATCCTTCTCCATTACTCAATCATTTCAATTCATAAAGTAAGCAACTCCGATGGGTTTTCCATCATACCCTTTGTACTTATATCTAATGTAATATTAAGTGGGGACTAAGAATATTATATAAGGAATAACTCTGTTCATTAGTTTGTATCTATCTGATGAAGCCACAGTGTGGTGAAACCGGTCATAGTTTTGTCAATATTGTGAAAATCTAAATACCATAGTTTTATTTCATTGAAAATACGTATATCGATTTTCATCAAGTAACGACACCCTCAATCAAAAACATTTGTTAGACATATGTCTTTCGGGTTCTATTCCATTTTCAAAAACTAAGATGAAATTGAAAGAATACAAAGTCATTTATATCTAAGTAACATATGAGAGGAGTAGGAACAAACTGAAATCAAGCTGGTCGTTAGTTATTGCTAGATTATGTTTGTGAGCTGATGAAATTTTATGAATTTTAATAAATATAATCATATGCTTTTATTACCTGAATGTAAAATTTGTGTTTGTGTGAAATTTAAGAAATGATTTTCGTCTAAACAATGCTATGAGAATCCACTTGTTAATTTATTATGAATCATTATTTTTTATGCTCATCTACTATAATATTGTTGGAACGACCAGTTTGACATATGTAGATAGCAGAACAATTATTAGAGTATAATTTAGATACACAGCTTATTTGAACATTGATCTTTATTATTTGTATATATAATGTGTTGATCTTATTTATTTTTAATATATGTCAAATTTAGTACTAAGTACGGATCTATGACATTCAAAGTAGTTCTAACTTCAATATTGATTTCAACACTTGTTTACCTAACTTGCAACATTATTGAAACGCAATATTCCAAAAACGTGGTAACTGTTTGAATTTGAAATTAAGTTCAATGCAACTCAAATTTGAAATTTGAGTTTTATAACTCAGAAAATTGATTTTATTGAAATGTTATCAAACCATTTTGCCAATCCAAACCTTTTGTTTTATAATTTGACGAATGATAAATTTGATTGTGATTCTCATCTTTGTTTCAATAAATGTGCCAATTATCTATTTGAAATATTATAAGGCATTTATTCAGTATTTACATTCATCTCAGTTTAAAACTTAGCCGAACGTTTACTTGAATTGTAACCAAGCTATTTATATTATTCATTGTAATCGAGTTGTAAACTGTTCAACTATGGGGAAGGTTCTTATTCTCAAAATATTGATTTGATGTCCGATACTGTTAAGCTTAACAGGGGAACTTTCCTAGCCCTTAGGTGTTATAATCACCTTAGAATTATAACTTGTCTCATTAGTATAAAGAAGTTGCTTTAGGGACGATACGCATGTATGAGCCCACTGACATTGAGGCTTGTGTGTTCAGTCGGTATAAAAGTTTTGAAGAATGTCTGAGTTGGTGGCATGTATGTGATGTTTGTGGTACATACAGGTGCTTTAGGGACGATACGCATGTATGAGCCCACATACATTGAGGCTTGTATGTTCAGTTGGTATGAAAGTTTTGAAGAATGTCTGAGTTGGTGACATGTATGTGATGTTTGTGGTACATACAGGTGTATGATCAGAAGCATGATTTCCTGGTTGGCAAATACGCGATATGGAAATAGAGTATGTTCCGCAGTCAGTGACATAATATGATTAATATAGCCCGTTGGCGCTCAGTTGAGCAAAATGAATCACGTACTTCTTCACGGGCTTACTTCTAGTTCCATATATAACGTTTTTATTCTATACAAATTACTGAATTCGATTGAAAATACGCGAGCGAATTAACGCTTGCAAGTTGTTGTAAACTAATTGTGATAGAATTGACAAATTGACCTCCAACAAGGCTTTATTAAACTAAAAGAACGAGCGTGCATTTAAATGTTGCGATTAAATAACGTATGTTAGAATTACTACTAAGAAACTATATCTAATTCACTACATTCACCCCTATCCTTAAACTAACGGTGTTCATAATCTTCAAGATAAGCAGGAATTCTTCAAGGTCTAGAACTTCGTCGGATGAATGGAGAATTTCTTGGATCAGTAGTTTGATCAATTAGATTGGTCCTATTGCCCTCAACGGATTCACTGATAGTACCATCTAAAATTGATTCATCATTTTCTTGACTTGTATTCTTATCTTGAGGTTCAGACAATTTTGCATCTGCCATAGTTGAATCTGGGAGACTCCTCTTTATCTTTTCGCATTGGAGCGAGATGCCGAGTTGAAACAGAAGATTCTCTCCGTCGGGATGTTTGATGTGAGCGTATTCATCATTTCGTTCTAAGAGCGTTACTTCCTTTACAAACGAATTAAATTTTGAATTTCTAACAGGGCATCGTAAATAAACAGGGCCAGGTTCAAGTTACCAGGAAGATGCTGACTGACCATTACTAGATCGTCTAGGATGGCGGAACATTCTTTCATGAGGAGTCTCATTTGTTGCAATACATAATAAGGATCTGATTGAGTGGAGAGCATCAGAGACTACAGTTTCCCAATTCTTTATTTGTTTTCCTTTTTACTTAAGTGCAAGCTCTATAGTCTTCCATATTATGCCATTATACCTTTCAACCTGTCCGTTTCCTTGATGATTGTAGGGTGTTGTTCTACTAGTTGCAGTACCATTCGAATTTTTTGATTTGTCGAAGAAGTAATCAGTACTTGGGCCTTCCAAGATAAATTACTTGCTTTTGTATCTTCAAAATGGTAAATTTTCACTACCAAATGATACATTCGGGTGATTCCGGGATGACATAGAGAATCATGAAGTTGTGCAAGGCGGTTTTTTTTCTGATATCGTTGCTGAGCAAATTCGTGAGAAAGCATCAGCTGCTTCATTTTGTTTTCCAGGTCTGTATATAATATGGTAGCTGAAACATGATAATTCCAACTTCTATAGCAAAATTTTCTCGTTATTAATCTTACTAGAGCTTTTGCCGTTAAACATAAATGCGACAGATTTCTGATCAGTGATGTGACGAAAGTGGCAGCCCATAAGATAATGGCGCCATTTTCGTGTAGCTTCAACTATAGCATATGCTTCCTTCTCTAAAGATGAGTGTCGACATTCAGATCCAGATAGCGCTCTTGAAAAAAATGCTACAGGCCTATCTAATTGAGATTGTTGCACCTATAGAATTTTCAGATGCATCTGTTTCGATCTTCATTGATAGGAGCAAGTGCAGCATTCTGTATGTCTTGCTTTAGTACATGAAAAGTTTCAAGTGCTTCTACTGAGAGAGGAAAGGAAGTGCGTGAGAGTATTGCTATCTTCTGAGAAAATATGAAACACTAGTTGAAAAATGTGCGAACATACCGACAGCTCTTTTGAGAGACGCTGCATTAGCTGGAGGAGGCAGCTCCCGTAAAGGCTTGAGCCTTTCTGGAACTGGTGTTATAGTCTTATCTGAAATGGAATAGCCTAAAAATTGATCGATTGATGGCAATGAGAAAGAGCTTTTTTCATTATTTAAAGTTAAATTGTACTTGCTGGCAGCTTCCATGAAACGCTTCAAATTTTCATCATGCTCATTTTGATCTCTTCCACATAAAGTTGCATCATCTAAATAGGAGTAAGTATTCACGAGCTCCTCACTTTGTATTATACTATCAATTCCTCTTTGAAAAGCTGCTACACCGTTAGTCACAACAAATGGAATTCTTCTGAATTGATAGTTTACCACATGCTTCGAATGCAGTATAGAGTTTGTCCTCTTCTTTAATAGGAAACTGGTGGTAAGCACTTTTCAAATCAATAGTACTGAAAATTTCATAATTCGCTACTCTATTGATTATGTCTTCTATACGTGGTAGTGGTTAAGCATCTAATTGTGTGAATCTATTGATTGTTCAGATAGTAGTCGTTCAATCTCCGCTTCTATAAATTTCGCGTCACTATCTGTTTGTTTTCGGGATTTTATAGCAATTGGCTTACAGTCGGAAGAAAGATTTTCAAAAAGAGCAACTGGACTTACGTTAGCTTGAGCTAAGCTGCAGATCTCTCGGCAAATATTCAATGAATTTCTAGATCCTCTAAATAGTACTTCAACACTTTCATGATTCTTCATAATATCATGACCAATAATTACATCCGTACAAAGGTTTGGAAGAACGCAAAGGCGAACTTGGTTATATTGGTGTGCACAGCAGTAGTCGAACGAAAAGACATGGATGCCATTGAAACTTGCTCTCTTGATGAAAATTTGGTTAGATCCAATTGTCCTACACAGCGATCGCTAATGAAATTGCAGGAACTTCGAGTATCAATAAGGGCTTGAAGCTCAAATCCATTCACTTGTACTGAAGTTAAAGCTTTTGATAGATTTGATGAGGCAGATGTGTTTTAATTAGTGGCGACTGTATTAACTGAGGCAGACTGTGTTGAGTTATCATGAGGTTTCCGGAATCTGCAAACTTTTGCATAATGTCCCTTCTTATTGCAAAAATTACAAATTGCATTACGTGCAGTAGAAGTTGATGATACTGCGTTTACAGTGAGAGTTTGATTGTAAGATAGTGCCTGCTGCCGAGCCAATTTTAAAGATCTAACCGATTCGTAAGCATCACTCAAATTCAATGTAGAATTTTCAAGAAGCCTCTGTCTAATGTGCGAAATTGATAATTCACGTATGAAAGCATCTCTCACAAAATCATCTCGATGCTTCTCAGCTGTAACAGCTTTGAACATGCAGTCTTTAGCTAAAATCTTCAGAGCTTGTAGATAATGGTCTATTGTCTCATCAGGTTGCTGATAACGTGTGGCAAGTTTATGACGACTATAAACTTCATTAATAGGTTTCACATATAAAGTTTTTAGAATAAAGACGGCTTCGTGGCATGAGTGAGATTCGCTTACATGTTGATAAATTCTTGACGATATATAGTTGAACAGGAGCTTCAACTTTTCAGAGTCTGATCTCTCGAATGCGAAATTGAGGAATCTTCTATACCAATGTTCCCATTCGATTGCAGCAGTCGGCGAGTCGGGATCGATATCAAATCTTTCAGGAGCCAGAAGTTTTTCCATCTTTTGGTGAATTGAGTTTAATAAATTGTGATAGAATTGACAAATTGACCTTCACTAAGGCTTTATTAAACTGAAAGAACGAGCGTTCATTTAAATGTTGCGATTAAATAACTAATGTCAGAATGACAATTAAGAAACAATATCTAATTCATCACACTTATCTATAGATAATTAATGCTGTGATATTTCGAAGGAAATTATTTTTCAAGGGACAATATTCAACCTTCCGTAGAATGTTAAATATCCTCCCTTGAGATGTGTAAGATGTTTGTTATGCCTGGTTGTAAACCACATAGAAATGAGGAGCGTCGGTCCTTCGACGGCCGCTTCTGTCTGATACGTGAGTGTCGCATGGCGGTATGTTATCGAACTAGTGTGACCACTTTACGTTTTCCTGTTTTATCTGCTCTTTCTTTTCACCGTTTCGCGGGGTGTTGGTGAGGTAGCCTCTGTTTCAGTTCGTTGGGGGGCGCAGTGATATTTACATTATTGCGTTCGCTCCAACGAATTGAGAAGAGTAGGTAACGGCATAGCCTTGTGTTACGAATGGGTAGACAATGCTGACGAGGTCAAACGAGACCGAAACTGCAGTCGATTGTTCCTATTCGCGACATCTGACCGTGCCGTACCACTTCCCTGTAGCCCCTGTTAACGGTGATTATGAGGAGTAGATCGGAAAACTAGCTATTTAACATTCTACGGAAGGTTAAATATCGTCCCTTGAAAAATAATTTTCTTGATGTGTCTACACATTGCGAAATCTTGCATATAGTAACTTTTTGTTTCGAGATGGCTGTGATACTTCATTTTCGTGAACCTGTGAACCTTCTCAGAACGGACATTCAGGGTGAAACCAAGTACAAAACAATTATGAAACAAAAAAATTAATCGGACATCTTGTAGTGCAAGAATGTGTATGCAATATAAGGATGAAATAAATAAAATTGAAGACATAGATGACAGTGTAAGTCCTGAAGTCATGATGGATATTACGAATCAAATTGTTAATGTTGAGCCAGTTCCATCCAAATAAAAAAAAAAACATGTGCCGGAAGCAGATGCTTCACTACATCCGTCACTGACAAACCAAATCCAAAGAAAATGAATTCAGAAGAGGTTCTCCTCTTCATAAATGAAGATAAGGAAAAAGAGAAGAATGAACGCCACAGAGAAAATTGGAGACGCTTAAAACTTCCTGGCCAAATGATCAAGTTTATACCCTCGGAGGTGGCCGTGGAGTATTGTATATTAGACGGATCAGGAGAAGTCATAAGATTTCTATAATAATTGGTATGACCACATTATTTGTCTTGATATCTAAAGTAATTCAAAATATGCAGCACTGACGCTTCTATTCGAAAGTCATAGTAAGTTCCTTATTTGGAATAGCATATTCTGTTCATCAATTATTTTTAGAACTTCTAATATCCAACGTTGACAAGCTTGAGTTATGATCTTAAGTTAAGATCACAATCAAGTATGTAAGAACTATAAGTAGAATTATTGAAATAAAATATCCGAAAGGAGCAAATTACATCAAATATCAAATAAACTCTTAACCTTTAAAAAAGTTGGTAACATATCAAATTACTAATTATTACTTTTTGACTAAAAATTTGACTAGAAAATTAGTCTTGTTTCTCTTTCTCGTCCAATTTTCTTTCGTTCCTCACTCATCTTTCATTTTCAATTCAATTATTTGGCATTTAATAAATGTCTTCTTGCTCTTGAGCAGGTTCAGCAAATGAATTGCATGTAACTTTCTTCGTCGAATGTTTTTTACAAACATATTTGCTACATTCACAGCAGGACATAGAAGTTCAATTATTTTTCGAACTACCACAAAAAAAGCATATTTTCCTTTCCATGGAAGGAATAGCTACTGCTCTATTTGGTACTTCCTTGTACTTTTCTAAAAACAACCTTTATATCTCCAGGAAGGTTAGTGAGTAGCTCCTCGTTTCAAGTTTCCTTGTGAGCTAAGTTGAATGTAAATGTTCTTACAGTCGTGAGATTGGGATGATTGGACCTAAATATCTTGAAATAATTGATTCCAGCCACATCATCAGTGGATGGTGAAAAATCACTAAAGGCCACCTTCAAGTCGTTCTAGAAGTAGAGCAGCGAGTACACTTCAGTTCAACAGTGTTTTCACCCCCTTTTGTTACATTGTAGTCCATTATATGATTAGGTTTACCTATTTCAGCATCAGTTTCATTATCGTCATGCATAGTGGATAAACCAAGTACTAGTTTTTTTAGGGTTCCCAAGAAGGTCAACCGTTTTTTAGCAATTCAGAAGCTAACGGATAACTGCTAAACCAGTTATCAGTAGTAACATTTGTTTGTTTGTTTGTTATTCCTTTAACGTGCTCTATTTCTGCCTTTTTGGCTAATGACACGCCGGGGAATTCAGTCACCTCACTAACCCGGGAATTTTTCCGAACCCCTCTCGTGTCGAGGGAAGTGATCTTTAATCATCTGTATTGAACAGGACCGACAGCTTTACATCTCCCCCGAAAGATGGACACTCAAGCGATTCCGAGAATCCGAAAAATCGCATCGACTTTGTTGGAATTGAACCCAGGTAACTCTGAGTAGGAGACGAGCATCATATTCCTAACTCCACCAAGCCGGCTTAGTAACATTTCTTTTACTCTGCTCTATCGGCTCTGTCAATGTAACAACGATGTCATGAGGCTTGTTCGAGGCAGCAAAGGGACCCGTATTTTGTTGACCGCAATAGACTTCACTGCTGTATTTATAAGAGCATCATACATGGCATACATTTTTATTTCATATTTATCGGGCTTTTTTGCAATACATTGGATGAAACGGCAACGACCACGGAAAGCTACCTACATTTCATTGATGGTTACGAACTCTCCTAGAGCATATGAACGCTGGCAATTTTGAATAAATTTATTTAAAAGTTCCCGAATTGGGGCTAATCTGTCACTGTCCATACGCTGATTTCTTGAGATAATGTCATCAAACCGTATGCATCTTAGTAATAACCGAAAATGTCTGTCGCTGAAATTAGCCTGCAATATCAGTAAATTCTGTCAGATTGGTTCGATTTCCTCTTTTGAGCGCCATTAAAAGTAGAGATATGAAAAAGGCCAAGATTTCATTCTTATTTGTGAATTTAAATTCTCTCTCTGGACTGTCTGGATTTTCATTTGTCTTCTTGTGTATGTAAATGTTTGTATTCTATGCAATGTCTTCGATGATATCCGGAAACATAATTAGAAAAACAGTCAAGCTCGGACATACATTTGCGAGCGGCCCCATAGGGTCCAGTAAAAGTATTGATAATGTTTTTTGACCTTGTTTGGAAAGTATGTACCACAGGTTCATTTACCCAAATCGTTTCATATTCTTTCCCAATATAAATCTGAAAGTTTTCGCCTAACTCGAGGTCACCTTCTACATCAGCTCCTTCAAATTCTTGTTCCGAATCACTGTCTTGGTTGTCATCCTCAATCCTTTCTGCCTCTTAGTCCAGGTCATCGGCATCTTCAGTTAAGTCTTCATCCCCATGTTGCATTATATTTTCGTTCTCCAATTCTTGGAGTATTCGAGCGATGTCTTCCGGTCTATGGTAACTTCGTTCCCTAAAAACCCAAAGGGACAAAGTAATGAATAATTGCAAACTTGGAAATAAAACAGAGAAAGAAAAAACAGGTACGTATACCACAAAAAAAAAATTATGTAATTGCGTTTAGTTGATGGGGTGAGGGGGGTGGAAACAAACCTATAATTGAAAGTACAATACACATTCATCAAAGTAATGTAAAATAATTAATAAAACAAAACAAAAGTGTACTTACATTTTATTTTGAAACCAGAAAAAAGTTAGCTCGCATTAATGCGCAAAGCGGCGAATTGGCCGCCGGAAGGTGTGTTCTCGAACTTATCAAATTTCTCACTGATTTACGGGTAGCTATCACAATTCGAAAGTATCTCTTACAGGCCATCTTTCTGTATAAGCTTGTAATTAGAGAGTACCAGTGGTGGCCGTTTCCTGGTGCAGCGTTTTTACCATGAAAGAGAGATTTTCGAAAAAGACGACCAAAAAGCCTCCCGCGCACCACCGGAAGGTTAACGGATGAAACCGAAAAAGTATTTATTTAACAAAATTCATTGAACTCAAACTGGATCCAACAGTGAAATTTCAAAAATCTATTGAAGTAGATAATCTCTCCGAATGTACTCTCTGAAAATAAGTTATCTCGAACAGTAATGAACCCTAGAATTCCTTTACTTTATGCTCTTCCCAAAATACATATAGAAGGTTGTCTGATGGGACCAATTGTTTCATATACTAATGCACCCGCTTCAAAACAAACATTTGAATAGAGTTATACCAAATTCAACTGAACATCACGCAGCATATTCAGTCAATAATATTTTACAACAGAAGAGCTAAAAATATCCAATATTCCTCCTAATACTAGCTTAGTTTCATTTGACATCGTAAATTTGTTCCCATCAACATCAAATAAAGAACTCAAAATCATTATTAAAAACTAATTACTCGTTTTCTCTTATTCTGCTTAAAATTTGAATCTGGTTTAAAATTATAAATGCTTGCACCAACACTTATGCTTAGCTTGCTCTGAATAAAGGAGAGTATGAATTAATCCGTAGATTGGGTTCCGCTTAAGGATTAAGCGTCACTTGTACGCAAAATGAAGCTTTAATATTAAATAGACGTACTAATGTAGGTCTGTCTTGTCATTTGATATATTTAACATATATTTCTTTATTTCCTTAAACTTTTGGTAGTTTCAGGAGGAGTTACCATTTAGTAGTATAGGGCGACATTCTCGCCCGATCGCTCCAATGCTCGCCTTATCAGAGCGCTCCCAAATTAGTCCAGTCAAAATAGACATTTGACCTAGCCAAAATTTGCAGAGACGTTAAATACATCATTATGAATGAAATGTCAAAAATCCCCTTCGATCCTACTTCTGCAAAAAATTTTATTGAAGGTCAAACATGCAAAATTTAGTTTTTTTCCATTTTTCTCCAAAACGGTAAATTTTATCGTAAAAATAAATCAGACACAAATTGTAGATCATATTATTCTCTACAAAAATGGTTCAGTCAGTTTTTCTCTTACAACTCACCATTCGTGAGATATCGCGGTTTTAACTATTAGAAAATTCATATTTTACATAATATGCACGTTTCCGCACCACCTATGAGGTAATGTACTTGGCGCATTTTTTTAACGTGGTTTCCCAGTAGGTATACTCCACGATCTATTGTAATAAAAAAGCTCGATCAGATCATATCCTATTGATTAAAAGAATGGTAATATTGCTAATAATTAAAGTGGAATAGGTTTTTTTCTAAATATTATTATATTAGATAACTGTCTAATTCTACAATCCGATCAACTGGAGTTTTGGTTATCGTTCTGAGGACAGAATTTTCGAATACGCTTACCTACATTCAGCCACTCATCATCATCACTAAAAGCTGAAGCCATTTTGTTTCAAAGTACAGTTGTTCTATAGAACCTTCTCAAATCAAGGCCAGTATCAATCTACACTGTTATATTAATCAGTTCATCTTTCAACGCTAAATAATAAAGAAAGAATTTGGTGTAACTTCAATATCGTATTACCTTCTCAAACATCTCCGTTTTCTTTTATCATCTTTAGAGTTATATTATAAGTGGATTACTAACCCTTATTTTTCCGTATATTATAAATTGCATTTCATTACGTATATTATATTCTCATCAAAAATCATATTCTTCATTTACTGTTACCTAAAAGTAACACTGATTGTTTCTTGATTTTCAATCAGTCGATTCATATTAAGTTTATATTTCATAGCTTAAATCAAGTGGCGCCCAGTTCATTTTAATTATTCTTTTATTGGTACTAAGAGTTTTGTAAATTATACAACCCACTACCCAACTGTTCTCTGGCGAAAAGCTGCCAATAAGCGCAATTATGTAATACGTAAGAAATTACGTTACATAAAATTGGCATAACGTGGGAACCGTAGTTCTATTTTTTCTGATTACTTTGCAATATTGTATGAAATTTTTTGAATTATTGATTACTGTTATTGTATTCTATATTGATTGGATATTTTGAGTGTATTTTGTATTTTCTTATTCTTGATAGCTGTAATGCACCAAACTTTTCTCTCTTTTAATTTGTGTGATGATTGATTATCTTGATACTGTCAACATATGTGCTAGGTATTGCGGTTGTTGTTGAATTTATAATTTTATATTTGTTGTGAATAATGGAAATCGAAATTAATCCTAATCATTTGTCGATTAATGAACTCAACTATGAATTGAGAATAAGGGCGTTGTATCATGTAGAGGACAAGATGAAAGAGGAAAATCTTGCGTAGATTATTAGTACGTCAGAAAACTGTAAAAGACTTAGAGTTACACGATCCTGAATTTTCATTCACTACTGAACAGAACGAAATTAATACCACATTAGAGTCTATAACGCAACTTGTTATCGAGTTCGAAGGTAATAAGAGGATTCGACTTTTAAAGAGCGAAATCACGTCTATCTCACATTTCAGAGCGAATTTCACGTTTACCTATTATCGTTGGAGATGATGAAAAGAACGTTTGTCATTTAAAATGAAGCCTTTGCAACTTGTATCAGTTTAGAAGCTGACTTATATGATAAAATCACTGATCAAGCACCTACTGTCAATAACGCATCTAGTATATCGAATTCTTGTATACACAGTGTCTCCGGTACATCACAGTCATTACCAAATCCTCCTTACTATAAATCCATACCTGTTTATAAATGGGGTGAAACATTTTCTGGCGATAAGAGCACCTTATCTTCATTTTTAGAGAACGTAGAAGAGTTAAGAAAGGCACGACACGTAAGCAAAACAGAATTGTTCGAATCAGCTAGAGACTTATTTGTCGGTAACGCACGATGTTGGTTTCGACAGACTATAGGTAATGTTAAAGATTGGGATGCTCTTGTTGAGGCATTAAAATTAGATTTTAGGTCACCGTATCATGATGATGAGCTTTGGGAAGCTATAAAATGTAGAACTCAAATTAAGGATGAATCGGCCGTTATTTATTTTGCCAAAATGAATGAATTGTTCAATCAACTCCTCGAATCCTGCGGAGAGCACTAGACTCAAATATATTAGAAATAATTTGATCCTGAGTATCGTAAGGCGATAGCAATGACAGAAATTTCTTCCATTTCCGAACTTTACAAGCTAGTTAAACGTTTAGAAGACAATGATTATTTGGACATAAATATTTCGTTGCCCTCGACTAGTCGTGCTGAAACTGCGAAAGGTAATTTTTCAAATCCAAAAGGATTCCCCGTACAATAATATTTCAAAACATTATAGTCGTTCACCCAAATTATTAACGATTGATAAAAAGATAATAATATTCCTGTTAACCCCGATGAATGCTGGAATTGTCATAAGAAAGGACATTTCTATAGTGAGTGTAGAGCTAGGAAAAGTAAATTTTGCTATCGTTGTGGATTACCTAACGTTACTGTTCGTACCTGCTCACAGTGTCAAAAAACTAATTTTGGGGCGAAACTAAAAGCCCGAGATTCGTCCCAGTCGTTTCATTTGAGGGCTTCTGAATTAAATAATTTTGAAAATTTCCAAACTTCACGACTTTTCACTAAAATGACACACGATAATAGACCATACATCGAGGTGAAAGTATTAGACAATAAAATAGTAGGTTTGTTGGACTCTGGTTCGAATATTACAATTATCAGTAAAGGTGGCGTTGATTTAATACGACGTCTTAATTTAAAAATTTTAGTCCAAGTTCGAAATTTGTACATACTGCTGATAATAAAGGCAACATGTAACTGGTCTTGTACATTTGCCTATTGAAATTAACGAGGAGTGTCATCTTGTAGAAGCTCTGGTTGTTCCGAGCCTGAGTCATAATTTGATTTTTGGAAGTGATTTTTGCCAAAATTTGCAATTAAAATAGATTATCTTGAGGGAAATTGGGAAATACAACACAATAATGTTTCCTTGGTAACGGTTACTTCAGTCGATTCAAAAATAATCTGGACCATAAAATAATTTATCCCCAAACCAAAAGGTTGTGATCAATGAGTTGTTACAGGCGTTTGAAGAAGTTAGCGGTGTAAATCGTCTAGGTCGAACGGATAAAATCTCTCTTACTATAGATACTGGCGACGCAAAACCTTTTAGACTGAAACAATATCCGATGTCTCCATATATGATGAAGATACTTAACGAGGAATTAGATGACATGTTGAATTTAGGTGTTGTTGAACCATCAAATTCACCTTGGTCTAATCCGGTTATATTAGTCAAGAAGAAGAATAATGAATATCGTTTCTGCTTTGATGGGCGTAAATTAAATGAAGTTACTAAACACGATTCGTACCCTCTTCCTCGAATCGATTGCATATTAGAAGTCTTACCGGAGCAAAATTCATTAGTACTATTGATTTAAAGAAATCGTTTTGGCAAATTCCGCTGGAACCACAATCAAGAGAAAAACCGCCTTTAGTATACCTGGAAGAGGCTTATTTCAGTTTACAGTCGTTCCTTTCGGATTGCGAAATAGTGCGCAAAGACAACAGCGTCTTGTTGACAGTCTATTTGGTCCCGAATTCGAAAATAAAATTTTGCTTACCTCGATGACATTATAATTATATCTGGTACTTTTGAAGAACACGTTTACCTTCTAAAGCAGGTTATTGATCGTCTAAAACAAGCCAATATTACTGTTAATCTAAAAAAATGTCAATTTTTTCGAAATTCATTAAAATATTTAGGCTATATTGTAGATGAAAATGGTTTAAGAACCGATCCTGAGAAAGTATCTTGTATGGTTAATTTTTCGCGTCCGAATACAAGTACAGAAATAAAGAGGTTCGTGGGAATGTGCTCATGGTATAGAGCGTTTATCAAAGACTTCTCTACCTTACTTTCACCAATTAATGATTTACTGAAAGGCAAAAAAAACGACAAGCTATTACGTGGACTCCTCAAGCTGAGGAAGCTTTTTGAAAATAAAAGAGGCTCTAGTGGCATCTCCATACTTACATGCCCTAATTTCAATATCCCTTTACCATACAAAGCGACGCTTCTGCAACCGGTGTCGGTGGCGTACTCACACAATGTCATGACGGCGAAGAAAAGTTATTGCGTATGCAAGCCGATCTCTCACAAGAACAGAAAGAAATTACACAGTTACTGAACGCGAGCTTTTGGCCTTAATATTCTGTTTGGAAAAATTCAGAGCCTATGTAGAAGGTGTTAAATTCACCGTCATAACTGACCATTATTCGCTTTTATGGCTAAATAAACTCACAAATCCATCTGGTAGACTTTCTCGTTGGGCAGTTAGGCTGCGACAATATGATTTTGAGCTTATACATAGAAAAAGGCAAAGACAATGTGGTACCGATTTCTTATCCCGCATTCATGAATCGCAAGAGATTAATGTAATATCCTTTTATGACGATGATTTTGACAATTGGTATGTTAGCATGCGTAATAAAGTTAAACAAAGGGCAATTCCTATCCCCAGTGGAAGGTAGAAGATGAAAAGCTCTACAAGTTCGTTCCGTCGAACATTCATGTTCAATCAAATATTTCTGAGTGGAAGGTAGTAGTTCCGAAAAAAAACGTAAGTCAATAATAGAAGCGTTCCATAACCCACCAACTTGCGGTCATCTCAGGTGTTTTAAGACACTCTCCCGAATAAGTGAACTTTATTACTGGCCAAAGATGAAAGCCGATATTCTTAAATTCGTGAAAAATTGTAAAATTTGCGGAGCTAATAAAATTTATAACCAACCAGGTTTAGGATTAATGGGGCAAGAGAAAATGTCCGTTTTCCTTGGCAAATTATCGCGTTAGATTTAGTAGGTCCTTTTCCCAGGTCCAAACATGGAAATACGTTTTTACTGGTCGTATCTGATTGGTTCTGAAATATGCCATTTTACACCCATTGCGTAAGGCTAGCGCTGAAAATGTCGTTAAATTTTTGGAATCAGATGTCTTTTAAAGTTTGGTATCCACAGTTTATAATAGCTGATAATGGAACACAGTTCGCAGGGCGCGCTTTGAGGAATCTGGCCAGAGCATATAAAGTCCAGAAGATTTGGTTCACACCGGTATATTCACCTCAGTGTGATTTTGTTGAACGAACAAATCAAACCGTTGGTACTACGATTCGTTGTTATATAAAAGAACAAAATCATTCGGAATGGGATAAAGAATTACAAAAATTGCTTTCGCTATTAATACCGCTAAACATGAAGTAACAGGATTTTCACCAACTTTTCTAAATTTCGGTAGATATGTTCCGCTTAGTGGAGATTATTACGGGAAATAGAGTTGACTGACGATATACAATTGTTACCTGAAAAAGGGATAGTTACGCAGTTGATATCGCACCGTTGTCTGATATTTTCGAAATATTCGGGAAAAGCTTCATAAGGCTTATAGTAGAAATGCCCGAACCTATAATTTGCGTCGACGGGACTACAATTTTGGTGTAGGAGAGAAGGTTTGGCGACGAAATAAAGTCCTTTCAAATGCTTCAAAGAAATTCTCGGCAAAACTTGCACCAAAGTATGTATTGCGTCGAGTTTATCAAAAAGTTTCTGGTCTTTGTTATAATTTAGTAAATTTAGACGGTTCACCGGACGGTAAATGGCATGTCAAAGACCTAAAACCATATTTCAGCTCAAATTCTGATGTTTCCGTTTCATAATATTTTTTGTATCGCTCAAGTATTTTAAAGTTTCACTGTCGTTGAATACCTCCTTGTCGAAGTATTCATTTCATTATTCCTCCGATCGATTAGTTTCTGAACATTATCAGGATTTGACCTATGGGTGTAGTATAGTTAGCTATAGGTTATTATTTAGGTTATAAATAGGTTAGATGAGTAGATAGATAGGTTAGATTATAACTAGATAAGTTAGTTTAGGGTTGTGGCCGCAACAAAACAAAAATTAGCTGTAGGAATAAAACGATGAGAAACAGCATGACGGGGTTAGTAAGGCCTTCAATAATATATGCCTATTCCATATGAACTGAATATGTACTTCAAAAAAAAATTATATCAATTTTTTTCTTTTTAGGAATAGTGTAACGGTATAGAATTCCTCTTTTAATATAAATCACTTTAACAGTTTTCCTCTTTTCATATTATGTCCATCTTCCGGGAAATCAAACAGTAAAGGTTAATAATTATTCATAAGGATAGGTAGCATTGTCCGTATGTCCGTAATTATTGTTTTATCGGCGCAGTAGATAAGATTCGTTACAGATTTACCATAATCGATCTAGTTTTCGACCTGAAAAGGGATAAGAAAATATTAGAATCAAAATTCAGAATTAGAATATTCCGTATCAAATTAATTATCGAATCTCAAAACCCTTTTGATAAAAGGTGAGTGTTTATCGAGTCTAACTCCAATTGTTTCATACGTGAAAATAAACATTTTAGGGTTTCTTCTACCGAGGCATAGCATTTCTTTTTCTTATACATACCTGCAATCAAAATTCAATCCAATCCGATCAACTGGAGTTTTGGTTATCAGAACAGTTTTACATCAGCCACTCAATCATCACTAAAGCCATTTTGTTTTACAGTTGTTCTATAACCTTCTTAGTATCAATCTACACTGTTATATTAATCAGTTCATCTTTCAACGCTAAATAATAAAGAAGAATTTGGTGTAACTTCAATATCGTATTACCTTCTCAAACATCTCCGTTTTCTTTTATCATCTTTAGAGTTATATTATAAGTGGATTACTAACCCTTATTTTTCCGTATATTATAAATTGCATTTCATTACGTATATTATATTCTCATCAAAAATCATATTCTTCATTTACTGTTACCTAAAAGTAACACTATTGTTTCTTGATTTTCAATCAGTCGATTCATATTAAGTTTATATTTCATAGCTTAAATCAAGTGGCGCCCAGTTCATTTTAATTATTCTTTTATTGGTACTAAGAGTTTTGTAAATTATACAACCCACTACCCAACTGTTCTCTGGCGAAAAGCTGCCAATAAGCGCAATTATTTTTCTAAATATTATTATATTAGATAACTGTCTAATTCTACGTCGACAATTATTTCTTCGTCTTCATTTTCTTCTTGTAGAATTTCTATTCGCTGTTCTAAGAAAAGGGATGCTTCAACTGTCTCTTCATTAATATCATAAATATTTTCATCTGTCATATTTTCTTCAATATTGGAGCAAGTCTGACCCTGACAGTTGATGCATACTGGCGAACAAAATAATCCCACTTTTCGACAGCCACAATTCTTACTACAATCCGTCTTGCAGTTACAAAAAATAGTATTAAGCAGTTTTTCTGGAGCAGGCGGGAGTAGAGTTTGAACTGGCTCCAAATAATTGTCTGTTAATTTCCAACCTCATTCTTCTGGGTCCAGCTCATTGCCTAGCCACACTTGAACTTGATAATACACACCATACAAGTGTTGAAAGGCAGAAGCAGATGTTGGAAGCAGACAAGACAACTGTACTGTTTTATTGTTCCAAGCAGATTTTACCAACCTCAAATATCTATATTTGTCTATGGAATCAATTTTTTTTGGAGCACCATACATTGCAAGAAGGAAACGAATTCCATTTGTAACGATGTCGTGTGGAGAAGAACCAATCTTTGTAAATACTTCTGCGCAATCAATTAAATCATTACGTTTTTCAAACAATTCAAATACTGTTATTTTACCTCTTTCAAAAATTGCTGATGTAGTATCGCAACCAGTTATTGCATGTAAAAATAAAATATGAGCTTGACATTTCGGATATGCAGTCAGACTTTGTGATGAATATATTGTTGATTGTACTTAAGCTTTCCCAGGTTTCAAAAAGTAAATAATTTTATCATTTGGAGTCCGTGCAGTCAGTAATATCAACAAATCAACATCTTCTTCAACAACGACTGTTGTATTTGAACTTTTCCATTGTTCTATTGCTGTTTCAATTATAAGGACATCAGCATCATTATCAGCTTGTTTTATTAGAATACCAGCATCTGTAAATTCGTCACATTACATTGAAATGAAGCGAGACTTATTGTGAGTATTTGCAAGAAATTGTTGTTGGTTTGTTGGAACTTTCATAGATCGATCAAAAACGATATCAAGAGATGATGATGTTTTTGTAGTCCGACGACGTTGTTCTGCAGCTGTCTTTTAGCTGCAACAATACTACTCTTTCGAGTGTACATTTTACGACAATGCACGTGGACTGTCACAGATTGCATGTCTTTCAAGTATTCAAAAAACATATCATTTCTTTCAACACTTGTATCAATCAAAGTCTTCATTCCACGATCAACAACAACAACTTCACTTCCTTTCAAAGGTTTATCACAAATAAAACAAACTTCTGACATCTTGTTAAAATTATTTAACAGCACAAATTAAAATTGAAAATATTACAAATAAGCGCGTCTGCTCACTGGGAAGTAATTTTCGAAACTAACAGTATATACTAAGTTATTTGGTTTACTTCCTTCAAAAATAGGCAGGTATACGACCCTTCACACTCGGACAATGACGTAGCTAGCAGATGTTGCTCAAGGTTACCGCCGAAGGGAATTCGGGACTAACAGTATAGTCTCTTATATTAAAATACTCATTCAATTTATACAAGTTTTATTGTGTAAGTAACACAAACCAATAGTTTTTTATTTTCATTTGTATTGAACGTCTGGTGACGTGTACAGGCTGCATTGAAGTGCATATTATGTAAAATATGAATTTTCTAATAGTTAAAACCGCGATATCTCACGAATGGTGAGTTGTAAGAGAAAAAGTGACTGAACTATTTTTTTAGAGAATAATATTATCTACAATTTTTGTCTGATTTATTTTTACGATAAAACTTACCGTTTTGGAGAAAAATGGAAAAAACCTAAATTTTGCATGTTTGACCTTCAATAAAATTTTTTGCAGAAGTAGGATCGGAGGGGATTTTTGACATTTCTCTGCAAATTTTCAGCTCTACGCGAATTTTGGCTAACTTATGACTTTTTTTTTGTCTATTTTGACTAGACTAAATTCCGCTACTTCATTTCTAATACTGTTAAACGATTCGAGCGTGTAGAATCTGAGATCGTCCTTTCAACAACGGATGAAATTTCTTCAATACTTAAATATCTTAAACCTGAGAAATACCCCGGAGCTGATGGAATCCGCAACAAAATATTAGAAAATTTTGCCAACAAATTGTGTCGAGTATCTCAACACAATCATTAATGAAATTCTCACAAATCAGTACTTTCCAAACGTTTGGAGAGAAGCAATTGTTTGTTTGTCTATCGAATCTCAGCACCCCTACGAGCTACAGGCCTATATCACTACTACCTGCCATCTGTAACGTAGTAGAAAAAGTAATCCTAGCGCGTATTAACGCACTTATTGATGCGCACTCCATCATGCCGGACTTTCAATATGGTTTCCGTAAAAATCACGGAACTGGACACCAATTACTTCGAGTTGGAGAATTTATCTCCAACAGTCTCAACAAACTTTAGCACACCCCTATGTTTCTGCTTGATGACCAACAAGTATTCGACTGCGTCTGGCACGACAGCTTAAATTATAAAATAATGGGTTTCAAATGTCCTCAATATCTCACGAACATTGTGCGTTCTTTCCTTACAAATCGCAATCTCTCGGTCCGTGTCGGAACAACCATCTCAACACCCCGTATCATATCGGCTGGTGTTCCTCAGGGGTCAGTTTGATCGCATACACTGTTTAATATTTTCGCTGCTGATATCCCAACTGATAAAAATGTCCTTACTGCCCTCTACGCGGACGATATTGCCCTCCTCTCTTCTAGTAATCATATTTCATACGGAATTTCACATATCCAGCGACACTTACTAGTTCTCCTAGATTGGTACTCAAAATGGCGTCTAAAAATTAACGAACCTAAATCCGAGACCACCTTTTTCTCCAAGAGAAGGAGGGAGCCTCCAAACTTCACAATTCATAACTCCAAAATTCCATGGAAACGCTCGGTCAAATATCTAGGGATCCATCTCGATAAACGTCTGACTTGGAACAAACAAATCGATGTGGTCCGAAAAAAGGCCCGAGCTCCATTTTCTAAGCTTCCACCTTTTTTCCGAAATAAAAAAGTTTTTCCAAGAACCAAACTATTAGCTTTCAACGCTATTATCCGTAGTATTTTTAAGCTTCCACCTTTTTTCCGAAATAAAAAAGTTTTTCCAAGAACCAAACTATTAGCTTTCAACGCTATTATCCGTAGTATTTTTACCTACGCCATTCCAATCTACGGCACTGCACCTAGAAAGCGTTTAGAAGGAACCTTCTTCGGATTGCTGCGCTCGTCGTTAAACATTCCATGGTTTGTGAGGAACGTCGAGGTCCTTAAGGATTTCGAGTTACCCTCACTTACCGAACTAACTCTCAAATTAGCACGTAACGTAACGTGAAAATGTCTCTGAACACGACAATCCCACGATTTCCGTATTAGCTAAATGTTAGCCCAAGCGGTTCGATTTAGTTCCTCGACCGTGCTCCCTAGCTAATTAAATAGGTTCTCTTCTCTCCACAAATCTCCGTCCACGTAAGCGTATTGACATTTAAGTCACTCTCTATTCTCAGTATCCTTTATTTCTGCACTATGTAGACTAGAGCCTACGGGCTGGAACACCAAGAGGAGGTTTTTAGTCGGTAAAAATCCGACATTGGCCCCGTCCCCGAGGTGCATCTTTTCGAAGATTTTCCTCCTCTTTGCCAAAAAAAAAGAAAGCACCGTGCATTTGCAGTCGAAGAGTATTTGAAATCGAGGCACTCATTGAACGTAACGCTTCAATTCGAAAATGTGACACAATCATCCGATGGGTACAGAATTTCCAAACGACTGCATCAGCAATGAATCCAAAACGTCAAGGTCGTCCCCGAATATAAGAACACCAGCTTCCGTGGAAAGAGTGAGACAAGCTGTAGTTCAGAGCCCAGGGTGCTCCGCCCGAAAACGAAATGTAGCACTCCAAATGAGTAGTCGAACTGTTCGCGGAATTTTACACCAAGATCTCCACTTTCACCCCTATAAGCTCATGGTTGTCCAGCACCTGAATGAAGGAGACTTTGCACAACGCCACTAGTTTTCCGAGAGAATGCAAATGATTATCTCTGATGAAAATGAATCAGTAATATTGATGAGTGATGAGGCTTATTTTCATTTGAGCGGATCGGTTAATAAACAGAATTGCCAATATTGGGCAGCAGAAAACCCTGCGAACTGCTTCAATCCCACTTCACAGTGAGAAAGTCACCGTTTGGTGAGATATGAGCCATCATGGGGTCAGTGAACCGTATTTTTTCGAGGATCAGAGAGTAACTGTAAACTCTGAGCGATATGTTTTCATGATGGAGAACTTTTTTATCCCAGAATTGCGACAACGAAGAATGAACAGAAGAAATGTTTGGTTCCAACAGGATGGTGCCAAGGCACATACATCCAGAGCTTCAATGGAAGTTGTATGTCGCATTTTTCCTGTTCATATAATCTCTCGTTTTAGTGATTAGCCGTGGCTTCCCCGTTTCCCGGATCTCACTACTTGTGGTTATTTTTTGTGGGGAAACGTAAAGGCTAAGGTCTACGTTGAAAAACCTCTAAATCTGCAAGAGTTGAAAGAAGCCATCACAAGAGAAGTTAGGCCTAAGCAATAGACACCAATTTGTTAGAGCGGGTGATGCAGAACTTTGAGAATGGACTACAGAAATAGATTGCGGAACATGGACGTCATTTGCCTGATGTCATTTTGAGAACATGATTCTTTTCACTTTTTCTACACTAAATGGTAACATTTGAATTGATTTACGACCAATAATGCGTTCTTCGGAGAGAGTAAATGCACCGTTTTTTCGCTCTTTTATTATTAATGGTGACTCATAAAATCAACTTGATATAGCATTGAAGAAGATTTTAAATAAATCGAAACGTCGGCGATTAACTGATCTGGTTTTAGTCATTCCACCTAATATCCACTCATTCAACTGAAGGCAACATTTCAGCTTTCAATTTAAGTAATTGAAAATGTTCTACGTTGAAAAACAACAAAGTTATTCTTATTTCAAAAATGCCCTTTCATTAGGCCCCACTCTGTATTTTACTAGTTTTATATCAATACTGTAAATGAATATAGATGATTTTTATATTATGGCAGACTATTTCATCATTCTTTCGAATGGAGTACCAAGTCCACCGAAAAATTCTGGCTTCTATGTCTTTTACAATTTTTCATATTATAAGATATCTTTAGGAGTTTTGGGATACTATGAATATTAAGTATCTTTCCTGGGTTGAAAACGTGCCAGTTATTGAAGGCTGATTCTGATTTTGACTGCAATTGTCCAAATAGTCCAACATATAATGGTGGAAAGAAAAGACATACAATCCCATTGTTACGGCAGTAGTTGATTGCATTCATTGAAATGTGGCTTTCATGATTGTCACATAAAAGCAATATTGGATTTTCTTTCAAACTTAAAGTGCATTTCTGGATGTGCTTTGAAACATCAACAAAAATGCTCGAGTTTGTCCAATCAATGTTCGTGTTCATGAAAAGATGAAGCCTTAAAAGTTTATTTTTATTAGCTTGTATCTGAAGTGCCTTTGGTAGCTTTCAGTAGATGGAGTGCTTATAAGGATTTTTATCGCGATCTTCTGCTTGCCGAATACCCGAGCAGTGTCCACTAATGTTCCTAATAATATCAGAACATAGGTCGCATCAGCATAAAAATGAGCATGGTGAGTGACTAAATGCTTCTCTTTCACCTACAATGCTTTTTATTCGTCTGATCATAAAAAATTGTTATAGAAAGTTAATTGGATAAGGATTCTAAGTGCCTCCGCTTTGAGAGAGAGACGTCTAGTGTAGATCCTTGCAGTGTAAGTTGGTTCTGAATTCCTGGGTTTTTCATGGTCTATGTTCATTCTTACGTTTATTTCTTGTTGCTTGCTATCCAGCAATCTCGGATCCTACTATGAACTAACTGTTCTAAAGTTTAATCTCTCAGTGCTCACTGCCTTATCAATAATGGTAGTGTTATCAGCAAAAATTTCTGAACTATCTGCTCTTATATTAGATACCATGTCGGCTATTTAAATTATAAAAAGATTTGGCCCCCAATATGAAACCCTGGGGCATCCTGGTGTCAACTCTCTTCATAGAAGGTTTCGATCAATATATGATTGTAGGAATTTAAATGGCTGTCCCCTTATTCCACAATATTCCAGCTTCGAAACTAGCTTCTCATGGTTGACACAATCGAAGACACTCATCAAAGCCAGGCAGATGATTATCATCTCTTCCAAGTTATCAAATGCCTTCAGTACAAACTCGATAAGTTCCACCATTGCTGTTATTGTGGACTTTTTCTCCCTGAAACTGTGTTGGCACTCAGCAATATCTTGGATTCGATGTACTCCACAAGTCTCGTTTTTATGAGGCACTCATATATTTGATATTTTTTGAATTGGGAGTTTCCATTTGCTGAAATAATATCACCAAATGTGACGAATTCTCCTCTAGCAAACACTATTTGGCCAACCTCTTTTTGACTTTTGACAGCATTAACTGCTGTTTTGATGATACCGAATGATCTGACAGCAGTAGTATTTTCAGGTTTCACAAACTTAAATTTTATTGAGTTTTCGGAAACTTGCTAACCAGTCTGCTCCCGCCATCTTATTATCATTGCCAGTTCGGTGGCATAGAGGATATGATGCTCATCTCCTGCGCAGAGTTTACCTGGGTTCAATCCCCACAAAGTCGATGCGATTTTTCGGATTCAAGGAATCGATTGAGTATCCATCTTTCGGAGAGGATGTAAAGCTGTTGATCCTGTCTGACTAGTGAGGTGACAGAATTTCCCGGCGTGCCATTGGCCGAAAGGCGGAAAGAGCACGTTAAAGGAATAACAAACAAACAAACTTGCAGGATATTTTATATCATTAGCAAATTCATACGCAAGTTTTTAACTTGAATATATTTAAGTTCATAGTGCATCTTAGAACACGCTGAGATATATTTATTCAAAAGATTCTTTTCTGTTTTTTCAAAAACTTGCTGTGATGCAAATTTGGATCCGACTATACGATTTTCTCTTGTGTTTTGTGTGTTTGTACCAAGTCCATATTTGGCAGCTGATTTATGTAAAGAGAGTTTGTTTTTCAATACCTCATCGTCAGCTTTCAACATTGCCTGTTCGTCCACCTCTCCTCTTCTAGTTTCCTTTCTCTTCTAATTTCTGACCATATTTTTTTTTAATGAAATTATGATAGCATTTCAATTCTAAAAGCTAAAATAGAAAAAGTTGGGCACATTCATACCGTATGAATGTACGCTGCTTAGTACTGTATGAACCTTCCCTACCAAAGAAAATGAAATAAGAAAGAAAGACCATCATTATTCAGAAGCTTGGTCCTGTTATATTTCATTGAAATTCTAATGAATAATCAAGATTTTATCAATAAAAAGAGGTTATAAAATTATTTACCAGTGGCAGAATTACTTTCCGTGTCATCACTTTGCTTATTTCACCCTTTCTTCGTGAGCCAGCATACACAAATGCGCTATGCATACACGAATAAGTGCGCATCTGCCTCACTTCCTTATATCAGCATTTTTTGAATGGACTTTGTTGATGATTCTCATACAAAATATTCGATTTGCATTTTCATCCACATCTAAGAATCATCCATTACCCAAGTCAGCTTTCGTAAAATTACATCTAGATGCCATTCAACAGGGTAGCTGAAAACCTGAAGACATAAAACTAAAATGCTAATTGTGAGGAAAATCTGAAAGAATTTTCCGCTTGACCAATTGCTCAATATTAATACTGCAAGCACCTCAGAACCTTCACATAAACTTGAATCTACGGAAAATTCCATATTTGTACTTGCTCATCGTTTAGATAAACACATAAATTTCTAGTAATAAAGAAAAACAAAATGAAAATATTCATTTAATTGTTTCAAAACATTAAACATTAAGATTTATTTTCGAAACTTATCCTATACATTGAATGTACTTGTAATTGATCATTTGGTGAAACAAATTAAACTTTTTCATCCATATAGAGTTAGTGTAAAATAATGAACTCAAAAAATTAAACGCTCTTATTGAAATTCAGGACAGATCCAAGTTTCTTTCGAATTTTCGGTGATGTCCACTTATGGGCAGCTGCTAAAGCTGGATTTATTTCACTGGAAGAAACCCCTTCATCCACGTCATCTGCTTCGGTTTTTATTTCCATTTTCTGTGGAAAAAAATAATTTATATTAGTTGAATGTACTCAGTGAAATTCCTTGGTATTTTGATTCCGTCTCTTTCAAACAGTTATACTTAACGGAATCCAATAAGTTGAATCTAAGACTAACGGAAAGATACGTAGATGATCATACAAGGATGGATTGATATATGATGATACATTTCTCATAGCGGTGTTTTAGTCTTGTAATGCCATCTCTATAGGCTGGTTCGTCAAGTTCCTCAAAATATCCATTCACAGCTTCGATTACTTCTTCATTGCCTCAAATATTTTACCGCCAAGCCATGTTTTGAGGTTAGGAAACAGAAAATAGTCACTCGAGGCTAGGTCTGGATAGTAGGGAGGGTGCGGCATCAATTCGAACTTCAGATCATAGATTTTAGCCATGGCAACGTGCGAAGAATACGCTGGTGCGTTATCGTGATGAAACAAAATTTTTTTCTTCGCCAAATGAAGTCGTTTAATTTGCACCTCGTGGCTAAAACGTTACAATAAGTCTGCGTAGTATTGACCTTTTCAAGGTAATCAATGTATATAGTACCTCTTGCATCCCAAAAAATAGAAGCCATAACTTTGTTTGCCGATAAAATTGTTTTTGCATTCTTTGGAGTTGGTTCCCCTGTTCTAATCCACTGTTTAGACTGTTGTTTGGTTTCAGGAGTGTAGTGGTGGACCCAAGTTTCATCAACGGTAATGAATCGACGCAAAAATACGCTTGGATTATGCTTATATAGGGCCAAATTGGCGGTAGTAATGGTTTTTCGAATCAATTTTTGGTCGACTGTTAGCAAACGCGGCACCCATCTTGCAGATAGCTTTTTCATATGCAAATGTTGGTGCAAAATATTTTGCACACGTTCATAAGACATCTTACAGGTCTCAGCTATCTCACGCATTTTTCATCTGCGGTCTTCCAGCACTATTTCATGAATTTTTTCGATCATATCTGGAGTTGTGATCTCAACGGGGCGTTCTGAGCGTGGCTCATCAGAGGTGGTCACACGACCCATTTTGATTTCGGAAACCCACTGCTTAACGGTTGAATCTGATGGGAAGGATGTCCCCAGTGTTTGATTTCCTTCGGCATTAACCCCTTCAAATAAAAATGTTTGATGACAACATGCTTTTCCAATTTTTCCATTTCCAAAAAAAACACAGAGGTGTCTCGTTCAGCGTGCTCTCAAACGTAAACTAACATTGCGATCGGGCTGAAACTATACCTACAAGCTATCTTGAAGATTTTGAAGGTCAACTTCCCAGAAATTCTAGAAAGTATTGTCTAGCCGTGCCTGCAAGACAGACTCTTCTCGATCCGTTATAGTTCATCTTTCGTTCTTCCATTAGAAGGGTGGAAACTAGAGCATCATAAGGATTACTACTGGCACCCTTCCTATTTAGCATCTACATTCTGTCGAAAAAGTATCGGGAATTGGTCAATAAAACACAAAAAATGTATTTTTTATCAAAATCTCTTGTACCGCCTTCAAAGTAGGCATCTTTCGAAATAATATATTCACGCGGACGAATAATTCAATCATTCTCTTTTTCTAAGAGTCTAAGACAAAAACAGTCAATAATATTATTTTTCCTTCTGATAAACCGGTAGCGCTAATGGTGGGCTCATATGATCGAAGCATTTTAAACACTTATGTAGTAAAAATGGTGAAATCTGAAGTAAAACCGGGATCAATAAACGCAAATGTGATGAACACATAATTGATAAGGAATGGTATGCTGATTAACTGTAAGGATGATGAATCGCTCAATAAATTGAACATCAAAGCTTGTCCTCTGATTTCAAAATATCCGAACCTAAGAGATTGAGTCCACGTGTAGTAATTTATAATGTTGATGCGGATACAGCGGAAGGGAAGAATTTGAGAGATGATATAAAGCGCGACAATAACATCGAACTGAACTAATGCGATATAAAATTTATAACTAAGCTCAAAAATAAGAATATGTTCAATATTATATTGGAGTGTTCTCCGCCAGTATTCAAAAGAATTATGGAGCATATCAGTTTGCCGAAGTGTTTTGGGTGTTGGAAGTTCAGGCATTTGAAAAGGGATTGTAAAGTTAATGCTCCTTCCTATCTGTCCGCAATGTTCTGAACGTCATGAATGAAAATATTGTGAGTCACTGACTGTTTGTTGTGCGAATTGTGAGGAACTAAATTCTAAAATGAAAACGTCTTCTAATGTTGATCATTCTGTCAATGATGTAAACTGCCCTTATGTTGTGAATGTTTTGACGTCGTATAAGTCTAGAATAAGTTATGAATAGTACAATTAGTAGATTATTTGATATTGCACATTTAAATGTAAGATCTCTCACAGCTCACTTCAATATATTCAGAGAATTAATTATGTCGGATGGCTATGATGTTGTATGTGGCTTAGCGAGAATACACCTTTGAATTGTTTGCAAATTGATGGTTATAAATTCTTTTGTCAGAATAGACATGGCATGGGTTGAGGTAGAGTGGAGATTTATTTTAGGGAACATCTTCACGTGAAAAGAGTTTTTTTGGATTTAGACAGTATACGTCCGGTAGAACATACACTTCCCACAAAAATTTGTCGCATCACACTACTTTTACGACAAAACTATATGAACTTTTAGGTTGGTCGTTCAAGAATCACTTGGTAACTTTCAGAAGTGTAAAATAAGAAGATATCATTCAAAAGAGATGAGTTTACTATGGATAATATCAACAATTTTTGAGTTAGTGCAAAATTAAAAAATTCTACCATCTTCAAACATTCGCGAAGAGACCAATCAACTAGCATCGAATGGTTACTAATCATTTTCAAAATCGAGAGTTTCCTCCCCGGGCCCTAATTACTGCCAGTATACTTCTCGGAAGCCCCTCAAACAAATTTTGGATGTAATCTTGAGTCACTGAGTTCCAAATTTCAGGAAGCAGATTTTCTAGTGGTTGGAGTGTTCTACAAGGCATCCTACGTTGCTGAATTTGCCACCCCATGTTGTCCCAAACATGTTTTATGGGATTCAAGTCGGGACTTCTGGCTGGCCATCTTAAAATATCAATTTCGGCATTTTGAAGAAATTCTATAAGTACTCTAGCTGCATGAGGCCGAGCATTATCATGCATATGAATGAAGTTTTCGCCAATCATTGGGCCAAAGGGTACAACATGGGGTTCAAGGATATCTTTGATACATCTGGCCGCTTTCATCCTTCCATTATTTACTAGGACTAATTCAGTTAGACCATAGAAAGAAATGCCTCCCCACACAATTACTGAGTCCCCTCCGAAGTTTTAGGTTTGACGGATATTGCATTATTGATACCGTTCCCCAGGTCGTCGGTATACAGGCATGCGTCTATCATTTGATACTAGACAGAACCTGGACTCGTCGGAAAAGAGAACATTCGACTATTTTGGAATACCCCAATTTGCATGTTCCCTCACAAACTGAAGTCTTGCAACTCGATGCTCTCTTGGAATTTTGGAATTTGTCTTGCTGCTCGGAGTCTAGCTTGTCTTCCATGACCCCTGAACACCCGAATCCGGCGGTCATCTGATCGAACACTTATTCTGGTTTCATCCAAATAAAGAACATTTCGCCAATACTCAATATTCAAATTTTGGTGCTCGATACACCAATTAAGTCTGTTAATTTTTTGTTGTCTGGTTAGCTCTGAAACTCTTAAGGGCCTTCTGCTGTATAAACCCCTTGAACGAAGTCTTTTTCGTATCGTTTCCACTGATATACTGATGCCTGTTGCTTCCAGAAATTTCCTTTGGAGTATGGGGTGCGACGCATTAGAGACTCTTCTTGCAATTTGGCACAAGAAGCGTTCTCGATCTTCCTACGAATTCTTCGAGGCTTATTTTGCAGATATTGTGCCTCCACGTATCGGGCATAGGTTTTTGGAATCACCCCCTGTGATACCCCTATTGTGGCCGCTTTATCCCTCTGTGTCACCCCGTCTTCAACGAGAGCAATTATTCGACTCCTCTGCACATCGGACAATCCAACGTAAGGCATTTTCAGTTATGATTATAGGCTTTTTTAAATTTTGAAATTTACAGTTTCAAATCTCATTGACGACTGAGTACAATATCCCGAACATGTGGTAATTATTCAATATTTCTTATAATACTATCTAGTGTTTCACAACACAAACTTAATTCTTCCTATATAGTCAAAGATAAATGTTTAAAAATAAACAATAATAAGAAATACCGAGTGATTCCATATAAATTTGGTTGTGTGTAAGCTTAATAAATCAAAGGAAAAACTATACCTGAACGATGAGTCTAAGAAATTGTTGTTGAGTTTCCAGAGCAGATGCAAGATCTTTCAGTCTTCTCTTAGTTTTCGATAATTCTGTAACTACATAATCGTCCGTACTTTCCATTCCAACTACGTCCATCGCTGAAAAAAATTCGAATTTTCTTTTACCTTGAATTTGTATCATTCATTTATTCATTCTAGATTTTCAAGAACAGGAGAATATAACTTGCAGTTTCTTGCGTTGCAGCATTGTAGTGAACATATAGCCAACTCACCTTCATCAGAAAAAGGATCCCCAAACCATTTTCTGAATATTGATTCCCATAAGCCCAACTCGTGCTTTGTGTCGTTTGGGTATTCGATGAGTTCGTTCTTATCAACCTTTTCTAAAATCATTTTCGGCAATTTGGTTTCCAATTCTGTATGTAACACCACCTAAGAAGAAATGTTACGAACGAAATTTAAATCACATCACAACAACCTAGTTTCTATTCTTACCTGCATAGCCAATCTTTTCAGTTGGGCATTCCTTCGAACAGATTCAATATCACCAACAGCTAAACCAATGAGCAAATTCATGAGCAAAATGGGCATTAGTACCATAAAGATGCCAAGTATGAGGAAAGCTGGCATAGGAAATGGTAGAAACGACTTTTCTTCGTTCACTGTCAAATAATATGGTTTAACGTAGGTTCCTAGAAAATCTATTTCACCCAGCATCATAGAAAATGTTCTTACTAACGACATTGGAATCGTCTTGAAAGATAAGTGATGTCCCTGAAGATAGATAGAGATAGATTGAAACCGTGCTACATTTAATGAAATCAAAATGCCACAAACAAATTTACTGTAGCTATCATAGTTTATGAACAGTACGATTCGTACAGTGCAATGTCCAGTCTAATTTATTTTAATTGTGGCCCATTCGATAGATTACAAAAAAACCTTACCTTCGATAAAAGAATATAGAACGCAAGTCCAAAAGCTATAATCAGTATGGAAAAAACCATCAGTACTTTAATCAGGGTCTGCAGGATCTCCAGAAACATAACAACGTAAATGCCAACTTGATCGAACCGTTGAAGTAGCAACAACAAATTGAACCAGCTCAAGAACACAACAATTGAAGCGCAAGAAAATTGAAGCTCATGTATTTTACCTCCGAAGATTGGAAGAACCTGTGGTGTGAAATGCGTTAACAATCTTTCATTTTCGTTATTAGAAGTCTTATACCATAACAATTGCAGCTCCATAGAGTGTCCAGGTGACTAAGTTAATGGGATCCAGGAGGTACATCCATTTTTGTTGGTACATCTGTATGGCTTCTTTGAGAGCTCCTAGTCCTATATACGTGAGAATCCCCATCGCACTTACATATATTGCTGTTGATATCTCAACATCCAAAAGATCCTTCATAGATTCTTCAATATTCACAGATTCCTGAAAGATGGGATACTTTCTATTAGAAATTAGCCAATAAGTTTATAGAGAGGCAGTTTCACAAAGTAGTGGTAAATTTAAGTAAACCAAAGCGTATCGAAACTGTGGTAACTCATATTTGTCGTGAAATAACATTTATGTCGCAAAAACGATATTTAACGGCCGTTGTTAAGAGTGTTCTTCAGTATCATTTTGGTATGAAAGTGGGTGACCGTGACTAATCATGCGACCCACTTATACAGGTTATTCGAACGAAAATTTGAGTCCCTCTCCCTAACTCAGAAGAACGCAGTGTTAGCGGAAAACGCTGAAACAAATTGATATATGTTTCCAAGGGGACCATTGTTTCTGCCAACTATGAGTGTGCCAGATTAACCCCTACCCTTCATCATCTAACTACAAAATAATCATAGGAAATATGATTTTAGTAGTTAGAAGGGTGTTTCGATTATCTATATGATCTTGATTTGAAAGTACATGTATTAACCTCCTAACATCAGCATCCCCAAAGTTGACAATCCCAATCGCAAAGACTATGATATGACACCTTATGGAAATGAGTTCTTGATGCTCTGGACGAATTTAGTCACTTCGTGTTAGGTGATTGAACAGCTGTCAGGCCAATGAGACCAGAACCAATGCTGATCATCCCATGGACCCATGCGCTCTCTTTCCTTCAAAACTGGAACATCACCGAGGCCCAAAACTACTGGGCATGCATCTCGGGACTGAGACAGTCAAAAAGACTCATAAAGGGGCCGCAATCAAAGAAGAGGGTACATCAACTACTGTCCCTCGAAAAAAAGTCTGTTGGAATGGCAGTGGGCCTATTGACGGGACACCAACTCAACAAACATCTACACGTCATGAAACTATCAGAAACCACACAGTGCCGTGGTTGCCTAGGAAATGACGGATACAACGGAACACATACTCTTCGAATGTTCCGCTCATAAGGAAACCAGACTGAACACCTTGGGCGCTGAAACACCCAGCGCCAGGATGATCAAGGAGGTCCTCTACAACAGTCTTGCAAACTAATCAGGAAGTCTTTGCAGGACAAATAACAACTCAACAAAACACGGCAAGCACAATGGGCCAAACGGCGTAAGTGCCGCCAAAGTTAGGTGTTCATACAGGGTATTTAAATCGAGGAATTCATTCTGTTAACTAGCAGGGTACGTCGAGTCGATTGATTCAACTTCAGATATCGATTCAAGAACGATTCGAAAATGGTGTAATCAACAGAAGACGAAGTAGAAATTGTTACTATTCATTTTCATAGTTAAGTTGTGCCAGAATAATAGCTAGAATATTTAACATAAATAATTCAGAGAAATAATGCGTCTACAATATGTTGGAAATCTGCGTGTAGACGAGAGGTAAAAGTTACTAAAAAACTCTTCAAAATGCTTCTCACCTCCATACAGAGGTATAAACGGTTTTAAAAGTCCCTTCTTACGTAACCAGAAACATCGGGTGTTAATAATCGGTGTTCTGTTTTAATTCTCCTCCCCGTCTCGTTCAAAGTATCTGGTGGCGTAGCATATACAGGGTGTAACTGAAACTAGGGCCACCCTTGAGCTTTTTTCAATTCGGTAGTCGGATAGAAGACAACATTAATATGATTGACATTTCGTTTCCGGTTATGTCGCAAACGATACCAACTTTCGATTTTCAAATGGGACACCCTGTATTTTTTTGCTTATTTTAATTGTTCATCTCATCCTACGATTTTTGACATATTTTTTTAAGAGAAACAAAACAATTTTTTTTTTTTCAATTTTCATCTTTCGTTCTAGAAGGCTATGAACAGTGACAGTTGACTTAGCTCAACATCTCATATCACGAAAATACAAGATTGTTTCTAAAAATTTAATTGCTAATTTTTTACGGGGTGTCAAAGTTAATAACAGCAGAGCGAACAGCGAAAACGAAATGATTGTGATAAATGCTTAAAAATACCACCATTCTCACGAACACAACATCGCACAAGATTGATGGTTCCTCTCGCAACATTATTTAACTGTTGGTCTGTAATGACTGCAATAGTCTCAAACAGTTTTTCAATTCTTGTTGGGTCTAACAGGTATTTAGTAAACCTCATTCTTCAAACGGCCCCACAGAAAGAAATCTAGTCGACTCAAATCTGGCTATCTAGCTGGCCATCTTATGGGACCATTTGTACCTATCCGTTTTCCGGGAAAAATTTCGTCGAGATATCGCGAGACCTCCCTTATGTTGTGAAGAGGTGCACCACCTTGTTGAAAATATATTTCATTCACAACATCTAATGGCAACTCGTCCAATTCATTTTGTATTTGTGTACTCAAAAATTCCAGATATCACTCCCCTGTCTATGAACCTTCAAAATTTATAGGCCCTATTAAATATCTTCCCATCATCCCCATCCAGACATTGAACCCATGACATTCTTAGAAGTTTCCATCTTCTATCTTTCTGTGCACATTTTGTTGTGACTAGTACCTGGTATTTTGCGTATTAAACATCCCATTGTTTGTGAAACGTGATTCGTCACTGAATAAAATCTTTGTGGGATATTGTGGATTACCCTCCATTTCTCTAAGGTACTCTTCACAGTACTGGAGTTGCCTAACACTACAGGTGTTGGTGTAGTTAATATTTAAATGAGCGGTACTCATGTTTTTTCCAAAATTCTTCATGCGCTTTGGTGGCTAATTTCAAGCTCCTCGGCCCTTGTTAATGTGGTTGGATTAATATCAACAAATGTCAATACATCTATTTCGGTATGTTCGTCGATAACGAAATCCTCCTCTTCTGTAGGTTGCACCTCACTAAATTTCGTTCAACATTAGAGAAATAGGTTCTATTCGGATGAAGTCTTCGGATAGCGCTCTCTGTATAATTGTTCAGCTAGAACGTTATTTTGCTTGCACTCTCCATAAATAAGGAGCATATCGACTTTTTCATTTTGGGTGTATTGCTTCATACTCAAAACTGAATTAACTAATTCGCAATGTCAATAATTAAAAACAAGAATTTTGACATGCCACACTGATATTTTTATGATCACAGAATATTCTGTGACAGTATGAACAAATATTCTGTATCGCCAACGTAGTAATTATTATTAGCGAATGGGGAAACTCTGCAAAAACTGCCTAGGTATTTTTCATTAGAACTCCTGAACTGATAAGAATAGAGTGTCGTGAGTGGTATAAAAAAGATAAAAAATACTGCTATTGTAATACCGGGTGGCCCGATATGTTTGCCTCAGAAGAAAAGCAACTTTTCGAGGAAAAACTGAAATTTAAAACTTTGACACCCCGTTAAAAATGAGCAATGAAATTTTTAGATACAATCTTGTATTTTCGTGATATGAGATGTTGGGCTAAGCCAATTGTCACTGTTCATGGCCTTCTAGAACGAAAGATGAAAATTGCAAGAAAAAATTGTGTTTTGTTTTTCTCTAAAAAATATGTCAAAAGGTCGTAGGATGAAATGAACAATCATAATTAGCAAAAAAATACAGGCTGCCCCATTTGAAAATCGAAAGTTGGTATCGTTTCCGGCATAACCGGAAACGAAATGTCAAATATATTAATATTGTCAAATTCAAAATGTTGTCTTCTATCCGATTCTCAAATTTTACCGAAATATCCAAATGGAATAAAAGTTTCAGTTACAAGTGGTATTTTCGATTTTACATGAACCCATAATAAAATCGAGATGATTCAAATCCGGTGAGCTTGCTGATCCCTCCTGCCAATCCAGTCCCCTGGAAAATCATTATCTAAATATTCTTGAATATCAAAATGCGGGGAAGTACCGTTTTGTTAGAAATGCAATTGAATTCCTGAAAGATGTGGATCGTTGTCCGAAATATCGATAAGTTTTGGATAAATAAACGGTTCGATAAGATAGTTTCCGTGCAGCCCTGGTGAAATTTTTGTGAGGTATGCAAGTATACATGATTCTACTATCAGAATATTTTTTTATGTTACAATGTTACTGTGCTTATAATAATTAAGGAATTTTCAATATCACCGATTTTTGAAATGAACTATAAATTTTCATACTCCACATACGAAAAAAATATGAATTTAAAAGTTCTGCGCTATTACTTCGCTGTTCATCGTATTTGTAGTAATAAGTCAAAAAAATTCGTGATTCATTACCCAAATCAGCTGACTTGAAAATTCTTTCGCTCGTATAAGTTGAATAATATTGACAATAACAGTTCGATGGCGAAGATCATACATATTCGTTGGAATGGAAATCATTGTGGAAACACTGAACATCATATGCTCTTCGTAAGTGGTATAATACATCAAGAAAATTCACAATTCATTTCCCAAATTGCTGACATTGAAAATTATTTCGCTTGTAGAAGTAGAGTAACATAGAAAATAACAAATTGATGGCGAAAATCATGCGCCTTACTTGAAGTGGAAGTTATTGTGGGAAAAATATGAACATCATATGGTCTTCTAATTTCTCAAATAGGTGACATTAAAATTGTCACACTAGTATACAGGGTGCTTCAACGAAAACTAAACAGAGGCTATATCTACAAAGATATTCATTTCTGATCAAAACGCAAAAACAGGTGAATTTTTGTTTCAAAGGGGACATCTTTTGGGGTACAATACCTGCCTGAAATATCAACCTCCTAAGCGGGGGTTGCAATCCTTGAACATTTTGAATAGGGAAGATGGGTCGGGTGATGACTCAAAAGAAACGTGGTATCTTTGTCTACATTGACTTGAACGAATTTCTATTTTTAATTGAAAACTGCAAAAGATACAGGGTGAGCAACTGAAAGATAGGGAATACTTTTTCTCTGGACTATTCAAGTTTCAGTGAGGTAAAATGGAACAGATTCATGCTCATCAATGGCAGTCATCATAAAGTACCATCCTCATCTCGAATTTCAAACCCTGGAGCAGGGGTGACAACCCTTGAAAATTTGGAAGAGGGTAGATGGGTCGAGTGGTAACTCGAAAGTAAGGTATTATATTTGTCTACTGAAAAATAGAGAAGACTATCGCTCCAAGACTATTGGAGTATTAGTGCGAAAAACTGGAATAGATTCATTTAGATCTAAGATGACAGCCTTTGATCTGGAATGAATCTGTTCCATTTTTTTGCACTAATACTTGAATAGCTCAAGGCGATAGATAGTCTCCTCTATTCTTCAGTAGCTCACTCTGTATCTTCTGAAGTTTTCAATCAAAAATGAAAATTCGTTCACGAGGATGCAGACAAAGATAATACCTTTCTTTCAAGGTATCACTCGACCCATCTAACCTCTTCCAAATTTTCAAGGGTGGTCACCTCTGCTCTAGGGTTGAAATTCGAGATGGGGATGGTACTTGATTATGACTGCCATTGATCAGCATGGATCTGTTCCATTCTACTTCACTGAAACTTGAATAGTCTCAGGGAAATAGTCTTCCCTATCTTTCAGTTGCTCACCCTGTATCTTTTACCTTTCTTTTGAGTTATCACTCACCCATCTTCCCTATTCAAAATGTTCAAGGACTGCAACCCCCGCTTAGGGGGTTGATATTTCAGGCAAGTTTTGTACCCCAAAAGATGTCCCCCTTGAAACGAAAATTGACCTCTTTTTGCGTTTTGATCAGAAATGAATATCTTGGTAGATATAGCCTCTGTATAGTTTTCGTTGAAGCACCCTGTATGTAGAATAACTTAGAAACACTATTCAGATAGCTGAAATCATGCACATTACTCGAGAAGGAAATTACAGCGGAAAAACAGTGAAATTAATTTGTTCCTAGTACGTTTGTAATAAGTCAAGAAAATTAGTAGTTCATTAACCAAATGGGCGACGTTGAAAATTCTTTCACTAATAGGAGAAGAAGAATACAATAGTTTGGTACCGAAAATCATGTACATTACTTGGAGTGGAAGTTAACTTGAAACAACTATAAACATCGTATATTCTCTGTACGTAGTATAATAAAACGAGAAGACTAGTAGTTCATTTCCCAACTAGGAGCAATTTAAAATTCTTTGACTAGTGAGAGTATAATAATATCGAAAACAATATTTTGACAACCAAAATCATGCACAGCACTTAAAATGAAAGTTATCGTGAATAATCTATGAAATTCATATTTTCCTTTTACGTGTAGTAATGAGCCAAGAATATTCGTAATTTCTTTTCCAAATGGGTGACATTGAAAATTAATTCGCTGATATATGTTGAACTATATACAAAATACTATTTTGTACAGAAAATCATGCAAAAATGAAATTCATCTCCTAGTAAGCGCTGTAATTGTATTTGCAATTAATTCATAGTACATTTCCCAAAAGGGTGACATTGGAAATTCTTGGATTGGAAATTATTGTGATATGATTAAACATGAAAATTCGTAGAAAATTTCAGTACTGGATGACATTGGAAGTTCTTTCGCTTTCAAGAGTAAAATAACATAGAAAATGATATTTTGGTAGTCGAAATTATGAACATCAATTGGTATGGGAATCACAAATCGCTGAAAATTTCTCAGGTTTTATGAGCACAATTGCATGAAGAAAAATATTCTTATAGTGGAATTCATGCACAGCACTTGAAATGAAAGTTATCGTGGATAATCTATGAAATTCATATTTTCTTTTTACGCGTAGTAATGAGCCAGGAAGATTCGTAATTTCTTTTCCAAGTGGGTGATATTAAAAATTGTTTCGCTGATATATGTAGAATTATATAAAAAATACTATTTTTCTAGAGAAAATCATGCACATGGCAATGGAAGTTATCGTGGGAAAACTATGAACATCATTTGGTCTTCGTGGTGGTATAATAAAACAAGAAGATTTCTAATTAATTTCTCAGATAGATTAGATTGAAAGTTCTTTCTTTTGATTAAGTAAGATAATAGAAAGAATAATATTTTGACAGTGAAAATCATGCACATCACTCGAGATAGAAATTATCTCGGAAAAACAATGAAATTCATCTGTTCCTAGTAAGTCTGTAACTGGTTGAGAAATTCATAGTACATTTTCCAAAAGTGTGAGATTGGAAATTCTTGGAATGGAAGTTATCGTGATATGATAAAACATGAAAATTCGTAGAAAATTTTCAGAACCGGATGACATTGAAAGTTCTTTCGCCTTCAAGGGTAAAATAACATGAAATATTAAATTTTGGTAGTCGAAATCATGGACGTCAATTGGTATGGGAATTATGTCGAAAAAATCCTTGAATCCATATTCCTCGTACAAGTACTTCAAAGGCAATTTCTGGAAGCAACAAACATCAATGTATCAGTCGAAACGATACGTCAAAGACTTCATTCAAGGGCTTTATGAAGCAAAAGGCCCTTAAGAGTTCCAGAGCGAAACAGGTAACAAAAAATCAAAAAACTTAATTGGTGTATCGAGCACCAAATTTGGATTATTGAGAATTGGCGAAATGTTCTTTTTTCGGATGAGACCAGAATTAGTGTTCGATCAGATGACCGCCGGATTCGGGTTTTAAGGGGACGTGGAAGACAAGCTAGACTCCGAGCAGCAAGACAAATCTTGAGATACCAAGGGGGCAGTGTGATGTTCTGGAGTGGCATTATGCTGGGAGGCAAAACAGATTTGATTTCGTTTCCTGTGAGAGTAACGGCTAGGAATTACGTGAAACTAGTACTGGAGCTCATAGTGAGACTCTGGAGAGGAGAGAATTTCACTTTTATGCAAGATAATGCTCCTCTTCATAACAGCAACCTCACGCTACATTATCTTGAAACAGAGGGAATCGCTATTTTGGACTGGCCAGCTTGCTTTCCAGACCTCAATCGTATTGAACATTTATGGGATAATCTCAAAAGGAAAATTTGATCGCGCCAGGATAATCCAAGAACCTCGCAACAGTTCATCCGAGCTGCCACAGAAGAGTGGCAGAATATCACCCTAGAGGAGGTCGAAAATCTAATCGAAAGGATGCCGAGACAGATTCAGGCTTGTATCAAGGCAAGAAGTGGTAATACAAGCTACTGAGGTGGAGAAAAAAACACCTATTCCGTGAGAAAACAATTTAAAATGTTTAATCTACATGCGAAAACAGTCCTTTTCTTTTCTTTTATTTGTTTCTTTCATAAAATAAACCTTAATTAATTTTTTTTCAATTGAAATATCTAAAAGCATCAATTCTAATAATCCTTCGAAATTTCCAAAATCCCTGAGGTATTATTCAAAATATCGGGTTAGGTTAGATTACTTTGGTTGAGTGTAGTTCATTTCACAAATCGCTGACATTGAAAATTTCTCAAGTTTTATGAGCACAATAGCATAGAAGAAAATATTCTTATAATAAAAATCATGCATATCACTTGATATGGAAATCTTCTCGGAAAACTGTTTTTCGCATGTGGTAATATAAGTTGAGGAAATATTGTGCTCGTTTCTAAAGCAGATAAAGTACAAATTCAATAAATTAATAACGATACAAAAAGCAGTTCATTTTAATTCAAAAACATCCTGCTCCAATATAAAATTAGTGAGATTATCAAAACCTACGCTGAAACATTGCGGTGTGACCTAATTGAAACCTCTAATGAAAGGCTATTTTCATATCAGTGGGAGTCCTTTCCAATGGGGTGTCACATGTTAATCTTTGCGATTGAAATTCTTGTGTTTGGAGGTGCTGAGAATTGACAGTTGAACCTATACTGTGTACTACAATTTATTCCAAATACTTCGGATTCGAAGAACTGTTCAAATATTATATGATAATATCTTTTTATAGTAGGAACACACTATATCGAAAATTTAGCTCGAAAAATTATCGATTCATATAGATAATCAAAATACCTTCCTAACAAAGTGCCGCTCTTCCCACATTCCCTATGATGATGTTGCTGGTAGGGGTTGAGGGGGGTAAGGGTTTGATCTGACATTCTCAAAATCGGTATGAACAATTTGAATTAAAACTCTACCTATTTCAGCGTTTTCCATGGGCACTGTTTTCTTCTCAATTACAGGGGAGATGGTACAAAATTTTTCATCGAACATACTATATGAATTTCACTACAGATAGCGTTTGCTACCTTCTTCTGGAAAGAAAAACAATCTTGTTGTATGCTGCAACGTTAATGGCTTTATGAAATCGTGGAATTCGATTTATGATCCATGTGAATGGAGTGATTTATCCAAGTTGTAGTACTTCACAACCGTAACCGTCTTCCTTCTATTCGTGATTATTATGTTCCTCGCATGAAAACTTATGCAAGAATGAAAGCCCTCCTTGATCCAATTGAATATGATGAACATTGGTGGATATTCTGTGGCAATCCAAAGATCATCTGTATACTCTTAGAAATTCAACGAAGGTACATTAACACAGTTGTTTTGAGTAAGTGAGACAGAAGGGGTAGGAAGTTACATTATATTCAAGCAGACTGGCCTGCAAGAAATTCTAACAATAATGAAAAATATGATGTTGCCAATCTTCTTGTGGATTCAAACGATATTTTTTTCCATCACTACATGTACATTCTATCAAGAAAGTACCGGGAATTGGTCAATGAAACACAAAATATTTATTTTTCATCCAAATTTATTGTATCGCCTTCATAGTAGGCCCTTTCCGAAATGATATTTACGCCAAGAATAATCCAATCATCAAAACATTTTTCAAACGCTTTTTCCGAATCCTTTATGTCTTCTATCGATTTAAGGCGGGTACCTTGAAGTAATAATTTGAGTTTTGGAGGAAGAAAAAAGTCGGCCGGAGCCACTACAGGTGAATTCAGTGCTTGTTCGATGGTATTTGTTGAGTTTTTGGCCTGAAATTCATTCACAATGATAGGCTTGAGATGGTGCAATATCGTGGTGCAAAATTCATTAGTTTTCTTTCTGGCCCTTTTTATTGAATTTGCTCTCTCAAGCACCGTTCAAATCTCAGGAGAAAGAAAAAAGTCTGCCAGAGCCAGTACAGGTGAATTCGGTGGTTGTTCGGTAGTATTTGTTGAGATTTTGGCCTGAAATTCATTCACAATGATAGATGTGAGATGGTGCAATATTGTGGTGAAAAATCCATGATTTTTCTTTCTGGCCTTTTCCATTAAATTTGCTCTCTCAAGCGTCGTTTACATCTCAGGAGAAAGAGAAATATCTGCCGGAGCCATTACAGGTGAATTCGGTAGTTGTTCGGTATTATTTGTTGAGTTTTTGGCCTGAAATTGACGAAGTCTATTCATTGTAAGCCTTCAATAACATTTTTAGCGATTCGGCACACGAAATTCCATATGCAATACCAAATTCGAGACAAATTGTTTGTTCGATACTTTTATACCTTGTAAAAATCGTCAACGCACTTATGAGAACTGACAAAGTCGAGCACTGTGAACAAACCAAACAAGAGATCGCGTTCAAACTCCGCGTCGATATAGAAAACGGTTGTGTCAACTTAGCAACGACAAAAACTTTGACAATCATTTCAAGCAGATTTTTTAAATAATTAATTCCCGGCACTTTCTTGACAGAATGTAAAACGTGGTTTAATAACAAATGCATGAACTAAGAAGAAGAAATCTTTATGTATTCATGAAACAAATTTTCTTTATTAACTGATGCAAGAGTTTAAGGTCATAAATTCAATTCTGCGAAAGTTTGGAGAGGAAAATTGGAAGTTATTCATGGTTTCTAGGGAACGAAAGTGATGATAACTATGTTCGGTACGGACAACGCTCCTACAGGAATGCAACATGTCACATTAATTTCATTTTCTCCATTCCAATGTAGACTTTTTCTGTCCTAGTTTATGGGTTATCTGTGATGAGCACGGAGAAAAATTCCATCAGGATATTTCTCTAATGGAATCAAGATATCAACATCAGATTCAATGCTTGCTTTGTATAGGTATGCTCCATATCTCACTTGAAGAGCCAGAAAACAAGCAACTCCCCATAATGCTCTACATTCCAAATGGATTTAAATGTGGTTAGCTGAAGGTTTAAAATTTACATTTTTGCATTAATTTGTTAATACACTCCCCACAAAAATTGTCGCATCACCCTACTTTTACGACAATACTATATAAACTTTTAGGTTGGTCATTCAAGAGACCAATCAACTAGCATCGAATGGTTACTAATCATTTTCAAAATCGAGTGTTTCCTCCCCAGGCCCTAATTACTGCCAATATACGTCTCGGAAGACCCTCAAACAAATTTTGGATGTACTTTTGTGTCACTGAGTTCCAAAGTTCAGGAAGCAGATTTTCTATTTGTTGGAGGGTTTTACAAGGCATCCTACGTTGCTGAAATTGCCATCCCATGTTGTCCTAAACATGTTCTATGGGATTCAAGTCAGGACTTCTGGCTGGCCATCTTAAAATATCAATTTCGGCATTTTGCAGAAATTCTGTAACTACTCTAGCTGCATGAGGCCGAGCATTATCATGCATACAAATGAAGTTTTCGCCAATCAATGGGCCAAAGGGTACAACATGGGTTTCAAGGATATCTGCGATGTATCTGGCCGCTGTCATTCTTCTATTATTTACTAGGACTAACTCAGTTCGACCATGGAAAGAAATGCCTCCCCATACCATTACTGAGCCCCTCCGAAGTTTTCGGTTTGCCGGATATGGCATTGCTGATACCGTTCCCCAGGTCGTCTGTATACAGGCATGCGTCTATCATTTGATAGTAGACAGAACCTGGACTCGTCGGAAAAGAGAACATTCAACCATTCTGGTATACCCCAATTTGCATGTTCTCTTGCAAACTGAAGTCTTGCAACTCGATGCTCTCTGGTGAGACGCGGGCCGGTGGAAGTCACCCTTGGTCTGATATCGTCTTCTCTGAGCCCGTTCCTAACAGTTTCCAATGAAATATGCACATTTCTAAAAAGTGAAAGTTCATTTTGTAGCATTCTAGTCGTACAGTGCCGAACTCTTAGTGCAGTTAAACGAACTCAACGATCATCAACTGGTGTTGTTATCCGATTTCTTCTCTGTTCGGCCCTTCTTCCATATTCCCCTGTTTCGTGGTACCGATTAATTGCTCTTGAAATAGTGCTGTGGTTAATATTCAACAAGTTAGTCACGTAACGTTGGCTTCGCCCCTCCTCTAGAAGTGTTACAATTCTTACCACTTCATGATCACTCAAATAGCGTCTAGGACGTTCAGCAGCCATTACAATAAATTCAAAGATCCGAAAATCAACAAGAAACGCAGGAAACTTGTATTACTTTAGCGTGAAAACTGAAGAGAAATTGAATGAATACTGATAGTCAAATAAACTCATTCTTGTTTCATATGTGTTTGAGATCATATGGAAACAAATGTTACTACATAGATAAGATTTTTTCACCTTATATATCCAAAAACATATATTGACAAAGAAACTGCGATCGAGCTGCTTAATGGATTGTGGAATTCAGAATACCAGGTGATCGACAATTTTTGTGGTGTGTGTGTTTAGGCCAATTGTTTTTCACAGAAACTAGATCCAATGAAATTTTTTCATTTTCATATTTGTCTCAACCCAAAATTGGTAGTACTTGGCTAGTGACAAAATATTTTTTTTCGTGCAAGTGGACGAATCACACAACGAACGAAAACTGAATTTTCTTGTGCAAAGTTGCATCAGTTAACTTCTTAAACTCTGAATTGTGCTATTTTTGCAAGATGCTAAGGCTACGTGGCATACTCACCTTCATTTTCGTTTTTTTCATTCCAAAGGACTGAAAAATTGACACAAAATTATGAATTTTTGCAGTTGTTCGAAAAAACTATCTACAAACAATTCATATGAAATACACGGCAATATACATAGCTTTTGCTACTTTTTTCAATGTATTTTATTCAACCATCCGTAGATTCATGAATATTCCCACTTGAAGGCAAGTTCTCCGATCTACTCATTTTGATTATCGTTAGCAAGGTCACAAAAGCAGTGGTAAAATTATATGAATTGGTCTTTTACTGTCGATGCAGAGTTTAGTTGAAATTTCGTTTGAAAGTATTGGGGAGGTATGCATGATACGTTCTAATAAGAGCGAAACTTAAGTATTATTGTTCCTCTCCAAGACTTAATTAACACACCGCAAGGATTCTTGGGTCCGTCTGTTCCAATCGATGACTTTCTTTAACATCCTTAAGTTGAACCCCAGTAGAATTTTAGACGGTCTTATTCCTTTAATCTCTTAACAATGCTTGTGGCTTAGGTTTGTGTATCAGTGGTAGCTCTTTAATTAGAGCTACAGCATTGATTGAATGTAAGAGAAAAACACTAACAAAAACCACTAATTTCAAGTTATCTTGTAGAACTCTAATCAATTCATCTATGTACTGCTGAACAGATTTAGACGATTTGGTACTGCAACTATGAGAAATATTGTGAACAGAGGAAAACGACCTCCCCCCGTCCCGAACGCGTGAGGAATTCATTTCCACAGATTCGAGCGAACTCTTTTGTTTTCGAGTTATTTAGAAATTTCAAGAATTTTCGGAATCAATCAAGTGCCTACAGTTATGTCAAAATGGCTGTGACATTCTACATGCTCTCTTTTATGTAGGATCTTTTTCCCCAATGGTTTTTGAGAGATGATGAACATTTGCATCCTTCTGATATAAACCTTCTGTCTTTTTGATTTCGATGAGTAGTTTTTTTTCCTTTGCGAAAATATATCACATGTGGACACAATTTTCATTCAGGATGTGTTTTCATGAAAAATGAAATTTTCCGTAATTTTATCTAATAACTCTATGTCCACTTACAGAATGAATAAAATAACTTATGTATAAGTATGTTTCGTGCCCTGATTATGACAGTTCGAAATTTATTCTTGCAATGACAATTCAGTTGAATGATTTAGTGTGTCTTATCAAGTTACACCCAATGTGAGAGTAACCTATTGTTTGTAATAACGAAACTACCATGTCTTACGAACAATTTCGTATTTGGATCGTTTTCCTGAGAGGAAACAATCGTGTTAAAGTATATTCGAAAAATTGAGGCATCCTACATTAAACGTCACAATTAAAAAAGAATATAAAGAGGAGAAGCTTTAATAATTGATGTATCAAGTAGAATAACTGTCAACCCATCCACTTCTAGGAGTCAAATTGAAATGGTAATAGGGGTATCAGAGTCGAGCGCTCAGAAAAATAGATATGAACCTCAGAAAATGAGGGTATACCAGTTTTTGCTCCCAACATCAGCTGTATTTCAACAAACTAGTCCACTTTACGTGTTCACTCTATGACACTTAAATTCCTACCTTTCACTTTCTCACTCCGATCGAACTATACCATGATTTCATCCTCGACCCCGTTGTCTTTTTCTTCTTCTTCTTACTGTGCCTTATCGTCACTGGACGTTGGTGATCATTTTGGCCCATATTACACTATTGACTGCAGCTCGAAATAATTCCTGAGATGTTTTCCCGGTCCATTGCCTAAGATTGGCTAGCCATGAGATTCATCATCTTCCTGGTCCCCTCTTACCGCCCATCTTTCCTTCCAGGACCAGAAGGAGGATTTCATACTTATCATTCCGCATTATATGTCCAAAGTATGCGAGTTTCCTTTCTTTAATAGTTCCCATAACTTATCTATCTTTGTTTCTGCTATTTCATTCGTCACATGGTGTACCCAAGATATTCTCAACATGCGATTGTAGCACCATATTTTGAAAGTCTCTATCCTCTTGCAAGCAGTCAACGTCCAAGACTCTACACCATACAGCAATATAGAGAACACATGGCACCTCAATAGATGAGTTCTTATTTGTAAATTCAACTTGAGAATACATAAAAAAGCTCTCATGTTGTTGAAGTAGGCTCTGGCTTTCTAAATACGTATTTTGATCTGTCTAATCTGTTCCCAGTTATTATTCAGATGCGCACCCAGATATTTTATGGTAGTAACTGTTTCAATGAGTGAACCTCCGGCATAAAATTGTACGTGAAGTTGGTTATGTTTGCTTATTATCATAACTTTCGTTTTGTACGTATTAAGCCACATGTTGTATTTTTCGCAAACTTGTACTACGCTTTCAATGAGCCTTTGCAATCCGTCACTTGTGCTTGCCAAAAGAACCGTATCGTCCGAGTATCTCAGATTGTTAATGAGAACACCATTCAAGGAATTGCCGTCCTCAATCTCGCCAAGGGCTTTCCGAAACAGTTTTTCAGAATAAACATTCAAAAGCAGCGGGGACAACACGCATCCCTGTCTGACGCCCTGACGAATCTCGAATCTCTGCGATTTCACTTCCTCTACTCGAACAAACGCCTTCTGCTTCCAATAAAGGTTAGAAATGATACGAAGATCCTTATCGTCTATTCGATACTCCTGCAATATTTCTATTTCCCTCTGATTGTTTATCCTGTCGAATGCTTTTTCGAAGTTCATAAAGCATTCATATACATCGCAATTTACATCACGATTTCTTTGAATTAAAGCATTCAAACTGAACAATGCTTCTCTAGTACCTAGACCATTCCTGAAGCCAAACTGCGTATCACTAATGTTTTGTTCTAGTTCTGGGTGAATTCGTCCATGTATTATTTTGAGGAATACTTTCAGAACATGGCTCTAGATTGATAGATCTATATTCCACGCATTTTTTAGAAGATGATCTCTTTGGTATTAGAATAAATGATGAAATCAGCCAATCGTCAGGAATATTTCCTCTATCGTAGACGTAGTTGAAAAAGTCAATGAAAATGTCCAAATGATCTTCCTGAATTAGTTTGAGCAAATCTCCACAAATTCCGTCCGGCCAGTGACCTTGTTCCTTTTCAAATTATTTATTGTGTATGCTATTTTCCTTTTTTGTTATAGAAGGTCCTGTTATTGCCTCATTTTCCGCAAGAAGCTCTCTGTCTTAGTCGTTAAAAAGTTATTGCATATATACCTTCCATCTCTTGATCTTATTTTCGGCTTCTAAGATAGCTAAACCCTTATCATCTACTATGTCCCATTGTTCCTTTTCTTCCAATTCCTGCTGTTTTCTCAACTTTTTTATAGAGATTAAATAGATCATGCTGATGACTAAGCTGCTCAATTTATTCACAATGCCCATTCAGACAGTCTTCTCTTGCCAACTTGATTTTTCTTCTGATGTTATTGTGTATTTTATCGAGTCTTTATGTTTTTATTGCCTACGTTCTTCGATAAGATCCAGAATTTTATCTGTCATCCAATCGTTCTTCTTCTTTCTCGAATTAGTTTTAAGTTTATCGTTGGCTGTTTCTTCCATTATATTTTTGATGGTATTCCATTTCAATTCTACATCAGTTATGTTGCTTTTCACATCCTGAATTTCAATATTTAGGTATTCAAATATTTCGTTCTTAGTGTTTTCATTTTTTAGATTGTGTGTATCAACTCGTGGACTCAGCTTCTTTCTATTCAATTTTATTAGTTTGATTCTTAGTGTTCAAAACAGTAAATTGTGGTCGGACGGAACGTCTGCTCCCGGGTATGTTTTAACAGACAACAGAGAGTTTCGGAATCTTCTATTAATTAAGAGGAAATCAATTTGATTTCTAACAATATTTCCTTCGCTATCCATTGGGGACTTCCAGGTATACAAGCGTCGAGAAGGCAGCTTGCAGTGGGTGTTAGAAGTAACGAATTCCATCTCTCTACAGAACTGAATGAGTGCCTCTACTCTTTCTTTCCTTGTTCCAAGGCCGTAGTTACCCACCACTTCCTCAACCTTACCCTGGCCGACCTTTGCATTGAAGTCTCCCAATGATATAGTTGTTTCCTCCTTATGGGTATGTTTCAATGTTGTCTTTTTGCTCTCCATATTTTCCCTAGTACTCCATATTTTCTGAATCCCTTCCAAGTTCCTGTGAATCTGTCAAATGAATTGATGCATATTTGCAAGGAGACAGTTTGAGATCTAATTTTGTAATTTTGTGAAAGTGAAGAAATTGAAGGGGTTTTGAAGAAATATCTACAGTAAATAAAGGAAATAACCATATGTTAACTAACTTCAAAGTTTAAAGTATATATTGCTCCTAAATGTCCCAACATCATCGATATTCATTTATTTTTGTTATTCTCTTTTTTCTTCACTTCAATGAGACACGATCTGTTTAACTTATTGTATACTAAAATATCAGACATAAGGGGTGCATTGAGGGGTTGAGAATACTTTCCACTTATCAAATTGATAGTCCTAGAGTCCGCGAGCTCTAAAATGAGCCATGTCAATCCTCCTTAAGGTTTAATATCGATTATCAGTATTCAAACACTAGAAATGTAGAAAACTAAATTCCAAGATTGCTTTCTTGGGTATTAAAAATAACGAATTCCATCTCTCTACAGAACTGAATGAGTGCCTCTACTCTTTCTTTCCTTGTTCCAAGGACGTAGTTACCCACCACTTCCTCAACCTTACCCTGGCCGACCTTTGCATTGAAGTCTCCCATTGATATAGTTGTTTCCTCCTTATGGGTATGTTTCAATGTTGTCTTTTTGCTCTCCATAATTTCCCTAGTACTCCATATTTTCTGAATCCCTTCCAAGTTCCTGTGAATCTGTCAAATGAATTGATGCATATTTGAGAGGAGACAGTTTGAGATTCAATTTTGTAATTTTGTGAAAGTGAAGAAATTGAAGGGGTTTTGAAGAAATATCTACAGTAAATAAAGGAAATAACCATATGTTAACTAACTTCAAAGTTTAAAGTATATATTGCTCCTAAATGTCCCAACATCATCGATATTCATTTAGTTTTGTTATTCTCCTATTTTTTCACTTCAATGAGACACGATCTGTTTAACTTATTGTATACTAAAATATCAAACATAACGGGTGCATTAAGGGGGTTAGAATACTTTCCACTTAACAAATTGATAGTCCTAAATCCGAGAGCTCTAATATGTCATCATCATTAAGGTTCAATATCGATTATCAGTATTCAACCACTGTTGAATACTAATAATGATGTAGAAAACAAAATTCCAGGATTACTCTACAGGAATACTCGAATCTCGTGCCTGTTATCTTTTGTGAGTGAAACAAAACAGTTCAATAATAGAAAAGATATATAAGATAACCATTTAGGAACTGAACTGGTCTATTCTATCCCAAACCGCCAGGTAGAAAGGGAGATACCATAGACGGCGGTTGCAAGAATAGGTTTTATACATTTGTTCATCCCCCAATTATTTGGTCTATCTCGATAGCTAAGTACTTAGTTGAAGATCATTTATATGCTATTAATTTAACAATTACTAAATTCAAATTCCCAATCCTATTTATTATTGACGAAATAAAAGTTTATAGATTTTAAGATCTGGTTACCGGCATGGGAATAATTATTAAATCATTGAGATGAATAACTGCCTGAAACTAATGAAAACAGGTAACTTATTCAATTATAAAATTAAACATATAACCATGATAGATATTTGTCAATTTTGGTGATTTAAAATAATTGAAAATATTTAAGGTTCCCTTATATATCATTAGTGATTAATTTGAAAAAAAGTTAATCATCGCCGTCATTCATGTCCTCATCATTACTATGTACATAACACGTATCTTTACCTAAATGAAAAATTATAGGATCCACATTATCTTCATCCGCAATATGTTCTTTTTCTAAATTTTGTTCTTCAATATTTTCAACTTCTTCATATATTGACTCGGCAACATTTGCACATTGCGGATCAGCAAATTTTTGAATTGCTAGATTCTTAACAACTTCCAACTTGAAAGTGACTTTTTTCCCCACATTTTCGCTATTGGGTTTAATTCAGAATGATAGGGGGTACGCGGACAACCGAATGCTCATGAGCAGCCAGTGGAGAATCGGAAACATACACACAACCAAATTTATAAGGAATCACTCGATATTTCACATTATTGATTGTTTTTAACCATGGATCTTTGACTACTTGTGAAGAATGAAGTTTTTTGTTGTGAAAACTGGATAGCATGATGAGAAATGTTTAATTATCACCACATGTTCGGGATATTGTACTCAGTCGTCACTGAGATTCGAAACTGTGAAATTCAAAATTAAAAAAACCTATAATCATAATTGAAAATGCCTTACGCTGGATTGTCCGATGTGCAGAGGGGTCGAATAATTGCTCTCGTTGAAGAAGGGGTGACACAGAGGGATATAGCAGCACAATGGTGGTATCACAGGGGGTGATTTCAAAACATATGCCCGATACGTGGAGCTACAAACTCTTCAAAATAGGCCTAGAAAAAGTCGTAGGAAGATCACTTCTGAAGAACAAGACCGCTTTTTGTGCCAAATTGCAAGAAGAGACGCTTGTGCATCGCACGCCATACTCCAAAGGCGATTTCTGGAAGCAACAGGCATTAGTGTATCAGTCGAAATCAAAGACTGAAGGAGTTTATACAGCAAAAGGCCCTTAAGAGTTCCAGAGATAAGCAGACAAAAAAAAATTAACAGACCTAAATGGTGTATCGAGCACCACAATTGGAATATTGAGAATTGGCGAAGTGTTCTTTTTCCGGATGAGACCAGAATTGGTGTTCGATCAGATGTCTGCCGGATTCGGGTTCAAAAGGGTCGTGGACTCCGAGCAGCAAGACAAATTCCGAAATACCAAGGGAGCAGTGTGATGTTTTGGAGTGCAATTAATCTGGGAGGCAAAACAGATTTGATTTCGTTTCCTGCGAGTGTAACGGCTGAAAATTACGTGAATCTAGTGCTGGAGCCCATAGTGAGACTCTGGCGGGGTGCCGACGGTGAGAATTTCACTTTTATGCAAGATAATGTTCCTCCGCATACCAGCAACCTCGCGCGACATTATCTTGAACATAAGTTTGGTTAGAGTAGGAAAATTAAATCGCGCTAGGATAATCCAAGAACCCCACAACAGCTCATCCAAGCCGCCACAGAAGAGTGGCAGAATGTCACCCCAGAGGAGGTCATATGTTATCATTAGTAGATGAACCTACGTGAATTTATCTTTTATCTTTTCTTTTTTTTTAATGATGTATTTTCTTCCGATCGTGAAGAGTGATGAGCTTTTTTTCTTGCATATGCTTCCTGGTCGTGTGTCACTTATTTTAAGTATCCTGTTCGTTGGGACTACTCAGTTTTCGGGTTATAAATAATCGCATCGCCCCACCATTTATAGGTCACACGGTGCTTATTTTTCCTTTGCGAGTTTTGGAATGTATATCTTGAAGTTAAAAAAAAGCTAATTAAATATTCTTCCTTCATACGGTTCATTTCCCATTTTGTAGAGAATGTTATTTGAATCGTTTTCATTCCATAAGTTGATTTCCATTATTTTACTGAGGCCGCTCGATCATCTGAGCGCTACGGAAAGAATTTTTGGCACATTCCGTACTGTCTGCTGAGTAGGATCCAAAACATCAGGATACTTTTCAAAATTTCTGTACGATATTGTCGCTTTGTTTTCACAAACGATGCTCTATTGACACAAAAGTTGTAATTTGATGAAAAAACATAAAATAAATTATCTGAATTGTCATTGCAAGAATTAATTTTCGAATGTTATTTGAATCGTTTTCATTCCATAAGTTAATTTTCATTATTTTACTGAGGCCGCTCGATCATCTGAGCGCTACGTAAAGAATTTTTTGAACATTCCGTACTGTCTGCTGCCTAGGATCCAAAACATCAGGATACTTTTCAAAATTTCTGTACTATATTGTCGCTTCGTTTTTACAAACGATACTCTATTGACACAAAAGTTGTAATTTGATGAAAAAACATAAAATAAATTATCTGAATTGTCATTGCAAGAATTAATTTTCGAATGTTATTTGAATCGTTTGCATTCCATAAGTTAATTTTCATTATTTTAGCGAGGCCGCTCGATCGTCTGAGCGCTACGGAAATAATTTTTGGCACATTCCGTACTGTCTGCTGCCAAGGATCCAAAACATCAGGATACTTTTCAAAATTTCTGTACTATATTGTAGCTTCGTTTTTACAAACGATACTCTATTGACACAAAAGTAGTAATTTGATGAAAAAACATAAAATAAATTATCTGAAATGTCATTGCAAGAATTAATTTTCGAACTGCATGACGGCATCACAAAACATACTTAAGCTTATTCCATCACTCCTTGTAATTTCGGTGAACGGATATAAAGTTACTATATTAGGGGAAAATCATACAATTCTCGGTTTTTATGAAAACATGTCTTGGATGAAAAAATTGAGTGCATGTACGACATATTTTTGAAAAGAAAAAAGCTATAGTCAACGGAATCAAAGTTACCTATGGTCCATATTTCAAAAGAACGCAATTCGCATCAAAAATTGAAATTCCGAAATACTACAATTCTAAGTCAAAAAGAATGCCAAATCCATTTTTGCGTAACTTAAAAAACAACTGAGGTATTGGAACTTATTGAAAATTTTCAAAATTTCCAAATAAAGCGAAAACGAGAAAAGCTAGCTTGAATCTGTTTGAGACAATGAATTCCTCAGACAAAAGTAAAATGGAGAAGGAGTGTCATTTTCTTCTCTTTATAATATTTCGCATAGTTGCAGAAAAAAAAAACATTGAAATCTGTTCACCCTGTACATCAAAGAACCATCGTATCAACGGTCTCCCATATCGTATTCAGTGTGGCCAATAGAGATGCTTATTATAGTCGACGAACAATGTCGGCAAAAACGAATTCCGACCAAAAATACATAATTTTGCAAGCTAATATATATTTTTCTACTTCTGCATGTATCAAGTAGTAAATTTTGATGAATTCTTTCATATGATTCTGAACATAAAGTTACTTACATTCAAAGTAAGATTTCGCTCGACATCTTGCCGTATCATAAGTTGAGAAGAAAAGCATGTAACAAATCCTAAGAAAATACAATACAATAAAACATTAGCCACATGGAAATATTTCCCATATGAATTCCATTTCATCTGTAGGTATTTTTGACTCAGAGGATGGGCTAGTAGTTCAACTCTCCCATGAGATACCATAGCCTGAAATAACATAAAATAAACATGTTTATTCCTGTTTTATGTTAAACTGCGGGTGATATTCAATAAGTAAAGAGGCAAGTTGGTATCAAGGTCTTGAATATATACACACAACTAAATTTATATGGAATCACTTCACAGTATTTCACATTATTGATTGTTTTTAACCATGGATCTTTGACTACTTGTGAAGAATGAAGTGTTTTGATGTAAAAAACTTGATAGTATGATAAGAAATGTTGAATAATGTTCGGGATATTGTACTCAGTCGTTACTGAGATTTGAAACTATGAATTTCAAAATTAAAAAAAGCCTAAATCATAATTGAAAATACCATACGTTGGATTGTCCGATGTACAGAGGGGTCGAAAAATTGCTCTCGTTGAAGAAGGGGTAGCACAGAGGAGTATAGCGGCCACAATGGAGGTATCATAGGGGGTGATTTAAAAACCTACGCCCGATACGTGGAGCAACAATCTCTGCAAAATAGGCTTTGAAGAAGTCGTAGGAAGATCACTTCTGAAGAACAAGACTGTTTTTTATGCCTAATTGCAAGAAGAGACCCTAGAGCGTAGTACCCCATACTCCAAAGGCAATTTCTGGAAGCTACAAGCATTAGTGTATCAGTCAAAGATACGTCAAAGACTTTGTTCAAGGGTTGATACACCAAAAAGCCCTTAAGAGTTCCTGAGATAATCAGACAACCAAAAATTAACAGGCTTAATTGGTGTATGGAGCACCAAAATTGGAATATTGAGAATTCGCGAAATGTTATTTTTTCGAATGAGACCAGAATAAGTGTTCATCAGATCAGATGACTACCGGATTCGGGTTTTAAGGGTCGTGGAAGACAAGCTAGACTCCGAGCAGCAAGACAAATTCCGAAATATGCAATGTGTTATTTTGGGGTGAAATTATGCTGGGAGGCAAAACAGATTTGATTTCGTTTCCTGCGAGTGCAACGGCTAGAAATTATATGGACCTAATGCTTGGCCCATAGTGATGTCGAAAACCTGATCCAAATCATGCCTAGACGAATTCAGGCTTGTATCAGGGCAAGAGCAGGTTGAGAAAAAAACACCTACCCCTGAGAAAACAACAATTCAATTTTTCCACTACATGGGGTAAGAGTCTTTTATTTTCTTTTATCCGTTTCTTTCTTGAAATAATCCTCAATTTATTTCTTTTTTCAATTGAAATATCTCATAAAGGATCAATTATAACAATCCTTCGAAATTTCCAAAATCCCGAGGTAATATTCAAAATATCTAGTGATTCCATATAAATTTGGTTGTGTACATTTACAATATTGAAAGTAGTCACATCGAATAAAATATGTTATATTATGCATTTGATGTTCTTTCATTTTTACCTATTTTGATTGAGATATTTTTCATTTTCGTTATATTCACTTTGAGCTCTAGGTTATTTTTTGTGTTGAATAAATATATTTTCAAGAATATTTGGCTGTTTCTATCGCAATTTTTTTTCTCTGATTTCTATTTTAAAAGGAAAACACTTGATTCACTTCACGGTATCATTTTAAACTGAATCCTCTGTGAAATATGACCTGTGTTTCATTTTACCCCAAACTATGGGTTGAGTGAATCACACTTACAATAAAAAAAATTTAGAAACCAGCTAGACAGATATTCTGTGGGACCAAATGAAGTGAAGTTGAAGAGTGTGTTAGTATAAATTATTACTTCCGAATTTTAGAATCTCAATTTCGGGGTGAAACAGTCGAAAAACACCAAATTTTGATTCACTTTACCCCATTGAACGATATTAGTTTTTTATGTTTATATAATCAATTGAAGTTTTGATCATTGAAGTTAGGAACGTAAAAAGAATGAAAAACTGAACAAACGAAAAATTATTTTTATTGCATATATATTTATATATTTATAGAATCCTCGAAAAGTCAAAACTATGCCGAAACAGATGTAGGGAATAAAAATTGAAACGCCTAATTTTATAGTCAATGTTACTAATACATATGTATATACATAAATAGCTTTGGAAAAAAATCAATAGATCTTCCTTATCTGAAATCATTATGAGAAATCACTTTCAAAGGTATATAAGCGTATTCAGGACACACTCTGTAAAGCCTAGAACCACTGAAGTGTACAGGGTATCCCAGTGTGAGTGGTCTACTAGACGTTTATGGAGACCCAATAATTTCTGTTCTGAAATTCTGGTGGTTGATTCAGCTGGTCCGAAACTCCATTTCTAGAATATTTTCAACTCAATGGCACTTCCGGTTATACCGGAAGTGCATATCAACTTTGTTAATAAATATATAACACTCTCTTATTTTGATATCTCACGCCGTTCTCGAGATATATCAATTTTTTCAATAAGCAAAAAATAGACAATTTTTTAGTAAAACTAGAATATTTCATGAACGAAACAAGCTAGACTTATGTGTTAGATGTTTTTGTAATTGGAATAACAAGTTTTATCGATCCAGTCATCAATATACAGTGTGTAACCAGAAGTGCAATAGAGGTAAAAATAGGCCACTCAACTTGGTATACCCTGTATACTATTACTCTTATGAATTTTTTGCAGCCAATATAAAAAAGCTGCTTGGAACAAGTTCATGAATATTCGTTGGGATTATATATAAAAGTAGCTAATTTTTTCAAGATAAACGGTTTTTTCCAAACTTCTTCGTATTTTTATTTGTTGAATATCACTCGTACTAAAAGAAAAAATCTCTTTGATGATAATATTTCATACTGTTTTTGCTTACATTCAATGCTGGAAGAGGAATGGGTTTCGAAATAGTTAAAGCTTCACCAGTTTTACCATCCATATCTGCGTAGAATTCCGGACATTGCAAGCATTGAAAGTTATATTTTATCTGGAAATAAAAGAATTCATATTTTGGAGAATAGAATGCAAGTCAGTAAATACTTCATACTTTTCTTTGTAAGTAGTAAGAGGTTTTATATATGACAACAATAATGTCTAAGCTCATGCACTTACGTAAAACGACTTCGAATCCTTCTTGCAATTTGCTTTCGTGATGCACTTATCTTGAACGGATTCAAACACTTTGGGCATTGAAGCGATAAGTGCCAAAGTAACGCAAGGGTGTTTGAATGATTTCAGGAGCATAACTTCTTTTGCCCTGAGAAATAAGGAAATCCTTTAGTATTGCAGCTCCAAATTTGAAAAGTAAATAAATTGATTATTCCCAAATTCGAATATCATTGCAAGAATTCATCTTTATTTGCTTTCAAATTACCTAGTCGTAACAATATTAAAGGTTTGAAAATAAAATTAGTTTAATTTTATTCCTGTAAAACTGGTTTGAAGTTTCATTCTATATGGTTAAGAGATTTTAATTTTTACTCTGAAATATTGGTTCGAATTGAAACTTAAAAAAAGTACGAGGTGTGTAAATAAAGTAATGAGTATTCATTCAATTTTATATTCAAATATATTCACAATACAATAGTTTTCTTGGGGAGCCACACAGCGCTGAAGACGGTCATCATAGCATTGCTGGAACTCGGATACTGGAAAAGCCTTCAGCTGATCGGTTACAGCTGTTTGTATATTTTCAAGTATCTTAGATGAGTTCCCTTAAGATAATTTTTGATTCTCGGGAAGATAATCTTGAGAGGTTGCAGTATGTCACTGTATGCTCTGGCGATTGCTTTCTGTGTCGTATTCGAAAACTCAAGTCTCGTCACTTGAAATGACATGTTTCAGAAAACGTGGATCGCTTTCGATCGACCCCAAAAAGTCAAGACTCCTTTCCTTGCCCAAGACAATGGTCTTGGGAGAAGTTTTTCGGAATCATTTTTGCTCAAACTTTTCTCTTCTTCAATTCGGAGGTGTGATTCAAATTAAACTGTCCTGGACTGTTTGCATTTGAAGGCCTTCCGCTTCTTGATTTATCATCAATTGACTCTCTTCCTTCTGATAATGCCTCAAGCCACCGAAGATCCTGACCCCTCGACAAAAATTTTCTCCATAGGCTTTATCAAATGCTTCTGTTGTATTCTGTCCACGTTTGAATCAAAACTCGATAGTACATCGTTGCTAATGTTGATGCCACTCAAATTTGAAAAGCACAACAGAAAACTGTTTCATTAAAACTGATGCTACGGACAAACAAATGAGCGTAGCGAGTTCAAACTTATACTGGAGGCCTATCACATGTTCACGCCATGTTACTCAAAACCTCCCGTCTCACGCTTTGCCGGATCGAAAGAGATGTTGCCAGTATCATAACTTTATTTACAAACTTCGTACCTTGTGCTTTCAAATGAGTGATATACAGGGTAAGGCAAAAATACCGGAACGGCTAATTATCTCAGTTGTTTACCTATTGAAAATAAGTATTCCTACATGTGAAGCATGAAGAATCCAGAGTTAATATTTTGTGCTCAATAGTGTTTCCGGTGTAGCCGGAAATAACGACAACATGAGGATTTCAAATATAACACCCTATTTGTTTATTTATTTTTGGATTCAGAGAAAAATAATTCCTTAGAAACAATCAAGAAAATTTCTTTTCCTCCAATGTCGTGTTCATAAAAAATCAAAATGACAATGATTATTATCCCCTGAATCAAATTACTCTCGAATTCATAATCAATGTGACAGGTTGACAATTATTGTTAAGTATTTGTTGAAGCTTTGATTTTTGCACGAACGAGAGAAATTTTCTTACTGAAACTATAGCTAGTGTTGAAAATGAGTTCTATTCACCTCCTGACAATAACCTAATCGAGAATTTTGCAGAAATTGTAGGGGTATCAAATTGATTTCTTCTGTTACGCGACGCCTTAACTCATCTAGATTGGCTGGTCGTTATTTATAAACTCGGCATCTCAAGTAGCCCCTTAAAAAGAAGTCCACAGGCGATAGATCAGGTGACCGCAGGGGCCACTCAATAGGACCTCTTCTACCAATCCATCTTTCTGGAAAAACTTCATCCAGATAATTTCGAACATCAACCGCAAAGTGTGGCGGAGCTCCATCTTGTAGGAACCTTACAATATCAGCTGGGGTTAACGGGTTATTTAAATTCCGAAATAAAGCTGTTATGGGTGGCACAATTTCATTTCTTAATGATTCCAAATATCGCTGTACATTTGAATTCTCTTCTATAAAAAATGGATCAATTATGTGGTCACCGATAATACCGGCCCAAACATTCAATTTTTGAGGATGTTGTGTATGAACCTCTCTTATCCTATGTGGGTGGTCTTTCGACCAAATAGGGCAATCATGCCTATTTATTGTATCGTTGAGGCAGAACGTAGCTTCATCCGAGAATACGATTCAATTCAAAAAAATTGGATTCGCCATAATCATTTCCACGATGGTCTGGATCGTCTTCAGTAAGCTCATGGAAGAAATTGATTTTATATAGTTTCATTTTTCCTGTTTTCGGTATCATACAAACTGACCTCTGAGAAATATCATGACTCAAGGCTAGTTTATTTGTAGAAACCTGAGGATCTTCCAAAATTGCCAGTAAAATGTCCAACTTAGTTTCTTCATCAGTGACTTAGGGCATCCTGCTCTGGGAATATCTTTCTTTTTCCGATTTGCTTCCTATCGCTGAATAGTTCTGCATACTGTAGATTTACTAATTTGATGATCTGGGTGAACAGTATTGAACAGATTGCGAACTTCTTGGTAGGATCGTTGTCTGTCTCCATGTCCGCATCATCATATTTTTAAAACGACTGTCAAAATTTTTTTCGTAAATTTTTCTTTAAATTAAACAAGAATCACGAAGAAATAATATATGGGAGATATATTACAAAATAATACGAATTAGTGGGTTCATAATGTTCCTAGAACGTCTATAGATCATAATCGGCATCACTTAGAAGACCGAACCTGGCCATCGAGGCTCTCTCGGTCAAACAGGGAGGACTGTTTAGTTGAGTTTGAATATTGAAGAGATTTTGCGATTAGATTTCAAAATTGGCAAGCAAGAACAAGTAAGTGATTATAGGGAGACTCACACTGCTACGGAAGAACATCTCCGCGAAAGAGGAAATATCGCAGGTTATGTACTTTTTGATTATCTCCTTAGTCCTTTTTATGGTCTTGCTTGCTTTGTAAAATCTTTTCTTAAATTCAAGTGTGTTTAGACATATAAGAGTCAGGTTAGGTTAGGTATGATTGTTGAAATATTTTTCTGCTGGTTTTCTTTTTACATTGTTACAGATTCCTGTCCCAAACCCTCTTCCTTTCACCCTTGTCTTCGCCTGGAAATCATAGAGTGCAAGATGAGAATTGAAGCTGCTAAGCGGAAATATCTTTGGTATTCTTCAAGTACACACGACACTAACACAACACAAACAGACAAGCTATTGCTAGTACAATAGAGACAGGGAAACGAGTTTTTTCCTCAGGTTTTTTCACTCGTTTATTGAATCATACAGAAGATAGTATGCTTCCCCTGTTACATTTTCCTGAGCTCACACTTGTGTTTTTCTGACACACACGAAAATTATAGATATAAGCATTTATTGTAAATATAATTTTTTAATTATTTTTTAATTCAAAACCTCGATCCCTTCTGCTTCACTGAGCTTGAATACCATCATTAGGAATTGAAGTGCAGAAATCTAAACTTCAACAAATACTTGACATTATTTGTCCACCTGTCCTGTTGGTTATTAATGCAAAAGTAATTTGATTTAGGTTATATAATTTTATTTTCAAAGAAATGAAACTAAAGTATTTAGTATTAACAAAACTATGATCGGTTTCACCACACTGTGGCTTCATCAGATAGATATAATTTTTATTATTTTAATTTTTATGAACTCGACATTGATAGGAAATGTGTTTGTTGATTTTTCTAAAAAGTTGTTTTTCTGAATCTAACAATAAATGAACATATAGGGTGTTATATTTGAAATTTGCATTTTTTGGTCATTTTGTCTACACCGGAAACTCTAGCGAGTACAAAATATCAACACTGAATTTTTTATGTTTAGCAATGTAGGAATACCAATTTTCAAAAAAATCGCTAGGTAAATAAATGAGATAATTAACCGTACCGGTACTTCTTCCTAACCCTGTATACTTATGTGAATAGACATAATCTGCACTTCAAACCGACTCAAGTTTGGTAGAATATTAATTTTAAAATGACTGAAGTGATCTTTAAAATTCCTTGCTTGAACTTTAATATAGCCTAATTTCTATTCTGAATACACAAATCCCTGCCTACAAAATACAATTTAAAAGAGTTAATTTATGCCTGCAAATTGCGATAGAGTTTACAGGCTGACAATCAGAGTCATTACTCATTCGGTTCTTATAAGAACTTACAGACAAAAGAAATTGAACCAAGCATCCGTATTTTGCAACTAAATATCGAAGGCATGAATCAGGATAAATGAGAACATTTAAGCAGAAAGCTATATAAAAGGTTATAGATGTTGTAGCACTTCGAGTAACGCACGTAGCAGAGAAAGCCCAAATTGAGACATAAGAGATAAACTAACTGGTTATAAGTTCGTAGCTTACAATAACATCCCAAATGAACCATTCTATCATCTATATCCGAGAAAACTTTCAAAGATGCGAGATAACAGCTTGAACCAAAGTTAATGATATTGAGATAATTGATATTAATTTGTTATTTACACGTATAAGCCGCCTAAGCCTGTGACTACACATAGCGAATGATTCTGAGGTGACGCAAAAGCCATTAATTTATTTCTCATGGACTTTTAATATCAACGCAGCGGATCATGTGTGGTGACTCCCATAAGTTAACTTTAATTTTAGTTCTTGTAAACCGGTGGCGCCACCGCAAAATCATCCATTGCTACCGCTATGTGTGGTCGCAGGCTAACACACATTGATCGAGTCACCTTTTTGCTCAGTTCGGGTCATCTTGGAATTGATGTAAGAGGAACTGAGGATATACGACTAACGACGAGAATGGAGGAGCGCTCGTGAATTGGATGGCAGGAGAAATCTATACAATCGGTATAGTATCTAGTCACGATTACTAGCGATGAGTCAATTGAAATGCTGTAATTTTTTTTCTGTTACAGAGGGCAGAATATTTCTTCATAACACAAACGGCTGCTGCAAAGTACAAACAAAAGTCGAAACAGTTCGTCAGCAAGTGGATTAACCGTTACAAAGCTGAAAAAAATGTGGACGATTTTCCAAATCACGGTACGGTTTGCGTAGTGTCAGAAAAATACGAAAAAATGATTTGTGCCCTGCTTTTGGAGAATCCAACATTGTCTCTGTGTGAAGGTGCTGTGAAATTGTCAAAAAAAGGTTTGATAATATCGCACGAAACTATTCGTAAGCATTTGCTTCAAATAGCTGTACTTTTCGAAGTACTGTGCGAAAGCCAATGCTGAGTGAAAAACACGTTGAAAAACCTCTCGACTGGGCAAGGGAACATTTGGATCGTGATTGGGGCAATGTTATTTTCACTGGTAAATCGTTTTTTTGGGCATTTTCAATCATTAAGCATGCCTGGACGACACCCACCAACAAATTGCTCCAAAGGACCGTTAAACACCCTGTAAAAGTTCATGTTTGGGAATGAATCTCAGAAAAGGGATTCGAATCGTTCTACGTGTTTACGGACAACTTAAACGCCCAGAAATTGAACCAAATTTACAAGAAAGTTTTGTTGCCGACTGCTTAAAAGTGGTACGAGAAGAAAAGTGAGATTTGGATTCTCCAGGAGGACAACGAACCAATACACCGGAGCAAAGCTTGTCGCTCGGAGAAGAATGAAAATGATGTCCTGCTTTGGATTGGCCGTCTCAGTTGCCCGATGCCAGTCCAATTGAAAACGTTTATGCTCAACAGAAGATGAAGATTGGGAAGAACCGACCTATCAATTTAAAGTAGCTTGTTCGGCGTGTTAAGAAGAGTTGAAGGTCGTTTCCACAAGAATAAGGCGCGAATCTCATGGAAAGCATGCCTAGAAGATGCCAGGCTATTATTGACGCTGAAGGCGATTGGACCTCCCATTAATGTTTTGGCATGAACGTTTACGATTAAATAAAACAATATTTCGAAGAATTGTTGTATTTTGTATTTTGACTATGCGATTTCAGCCCGGACCTCCTTCCAACATTTCTACATGAAGAAAAATTTGAACTGGTTTCCTAGAACACACACTGGCTTGCACTGTTGAGATTAGAAATTGAACTAACTATCATTTAATCAATCCTAAACCCAAGATGGAATTTGAACAAAACCTAACTGGAAGACTGCGTAGATAGAAACACATTTACCACTAAAAAAAAACCCACGCACTTCATAGTAGCAGCGAAGCGAACCATACCCCGTACCTTTCAACAGGAATACATCCCTAGTTGGGTACAGAAAACGGAAGAAATATACAGGACCTGTTCAGAGTCGGGTGACCCTGTTTTGGAACAACAAATCTTATCGGCTGTCAACAAAACATAAACGCTAATGAAAATTCACAGAAAGTTTTGATTTTACCCGATCGAGCGCGGAAAAGCTTGGTTGCTACTCCGTTAATTTGGAACAGCAAAACCAATCATCAACCTAAACTTCTTCTATCGAAGGCAGCTATACATGTGAAAAAAAGAGCAAACAAGTAAACAAGTTGAGGAAAGCTGCAGCTCTGGTAAAATAACTTAGACCAGTGGGCAGAATATGGCTGAAGATTTCGACAAAGACCTTATGAAAGAAGAAAAATATTCCATCAATTTGAAATCTCTCAGTTCCTTATTATGATACAACGAGAGAAACACTCCTCTGAATTGCAGCTATCGCCTCATAGCATTTCGAGGCATATGCTACAAGCTACTGGAAACACTGATATATTTATAAGATGAGATACCTCACCGTCGATAATCATATTTTCCATAAAGCACATTGGCTTCAGAGTAGAGCAAAGTTGCTGTGATCAAAGATTGGCCCTGACGTCATTTTTAGAAGCAGGTTCTAGAAAAATTTGAATCCAATGTCCCAAGATCAGCAACCTCCTGGATAATAAGTGAACAAATTGATACTTTAGGTAACCATCGGTCAGTCTATCAGAAAATCATATACTATGGAAAAATCACTCCAAGGATCTGTATTGGCTCCTCCTTCTTTAACTTGTATACTAGTGACGTACCAAACACCAAGTCCTAGAAATTTTGCGATACCATTGAAGTTATTAGTCATCCAAATCAATAAGTTAGAAGAAGGTGGAAACGAAAGCGAAAACGGCTCGATGCCTTTCCACTGAGGAAATGACATGAACTTCTGTGAACCTACCGTGTCACAAAGAATTGAATAGACGCTCAATTTTGCGCTAAATTGAAAACATTTCTTGAGCGTACTACGCAAATTATTCGTGAGGCTTACGAAGAATCTTCTTTGTCTTATTTACAAGTATCTAGATGGTTACAGGACTTTAAGGAGGAGCAAGAAGACGTCCACGATGAACAATGCTCTGTGTTGAACTCTGAGGATTGATTGAGTAACAAGATGGATGAACTTGTCATCTATTGTTGTGTTTTGCATTGTGACTACATGAAATATGAAATACATGAAAGAGCAAATCAAGAGTGAAACCAATGCTCAGTGGCTCAGATCAAATCAATAAATAAGAAGAAGGTGGAATAGTATCGACAGTTGATATACAAAAATTAAACAAACACTATGAAAAGTAATGACTATGCCTCAACCCAAATAAAACTGGAGTTTGTGTATTCTGCCCAAGTAACGGCAAATAATACTCTACATGCCAACTTTTGCGAAGATGGGTTAAAGGAAATAGCTTTCCAAAGTATCTTGGCGTCACCGTTGATATATATCTCAGATACATGTACACATTTGGAACTCGTTGATCATAATCATAAAGCCAGGCACAACATAATTGAAGAGCTAGCAAGATCTTCCTAGGGTCACCAGCAGACACCGAAGTGCAGCACATGAACTAGTGTACTCGGAGATTGAAGTCAGTAAACGGCCAGCGCCATAAAACCCCTGTGAGACCTGGAAGACCAAATGGACATCTAAAGATTTACCAGGAAACGCAACCTTCGTAGAGAGTGCATGCCGAAAGATATGCTTTTGAATTTCTCGCGCCATTCTTATTGATCGGAACGAAATCGGAGTACATGAATTAGAAGGAGGGAACCCTAAGCTTCACTGCTAAACCAGCTCAATGCTCTCCAAGCTGTGAAACGGCAGGATGTCAGTTATTGTAAACTTCTTTGCACCGACTGTGCACACAAAATAGAATCAACATTCGGGTAATGTTACACGATTAAGTTTAGCGCTAAGCTGAAGAAATCACTAGAGGAAACTTCGAAAATTATTTGTGAGGCTTACAGAGACCCTGTTTTGTCTTATTCACAAGTTTCTAGATGGTTATAAGTCTCTAGAGAAGGCTATGAAGACGCTTACGACTAATAAAGCTCTGGGCAACAGCCAACCAGCGAATTCTTGAATTGAATCATTTCGTGGAGAGGGGAAGGAGCGTTTCGTGTATTGGTTGAACAAGAACACATTAAAACCAAGAAGTATTATGGAAAATTTATTGTGAAAAAAGTCGGACATATTAATCTCAAAGTGTTCAGGAATATTCGGCAATAAAACAGAAATTTGAATATTTCTCGACACATATCTAAGCAATTATTGAAATGCTCTGAGGAGTCCAAATAAGGATTATATCCACTTTCACTGATCAGAGCTGCCCAACAATGATTTGGCATAGTGAGAATTGAATTATTGATACTTCCTCCACGAGAGCATGGAATCATTGGTCTATTGTTTGAAAGATGTAATTGTGTGTTCGAATTCTATTTCCAAGCATGTTCAACACTTGCTCAAATGGATAATGATCTGGTGATTGAAAAGGCCAATCTAAAACAATTATTCCATTCCAAATGCTATATAACGGTGGCAGCTGTATGAGTTCGAGCATTATCATGCTCAAAGAGAATAACACATACTTGGAGAATCTGATTCCTATTGTTCAATGGGTTTACAAATTGTTCCAGCAATACAAGGTAGGTTCTTCTCATACCATTACCATGTCGCCTTGACAGCTGCCAACTTCATGCGCAGTTCTTAGCCGCCATATATTTCTAGTTTGTTTTCATTCACGAGTACGCCTGGTATCTAGAGGAAGACCAAATCTGAATTTATCACTGATTCATGCAGAGGCTCATTGATCAGCTTCCCATTCAATGTTAATCATAGACCAGGCTATGCGAGCTTTGGAATGGATAATGGTGGAACCCTCAATGGCTTGTAAATTGAATCTATGAATTCTATTTGCGACAGTTTCATCTATTATCTGCACGTTGTAAGCATTGCTGAGTTTTATGTAAAGTTGACCAACTAAGAAAAGGATTTCCCAGTGCGTGAATTCATAATAACCTATCTCAAGAAGCAGTTGATGATCGATAACGACCACTATGTCATCTTGATGTCATCAGTTTGATTATAATGAATCCGCAGGCAACTGATTAGTCCCCAATGCAGTTTTTAATCAGTTCTCTGGCTCATATCTGCTTCCATCATACCAATCGCTCGTAACTGTTCTTCTCTCCATACTTAAGAACACTTAATATAACACTCTTGCTCCACAGGTGAAATCACAACAGAATTACTAGGCGAAAGCAAGAATTAGAACGTACGTAAACGTATGGTCTGCAATGGGATCTATACATTTAATAGTAGGATAAATATAATAAAAGCTGCGTGATCCTTAGAATTTTTGATGTGTATAGTACACCACGTTTTATTGGTGATTTTAGTTATAGTGCGAATTTCTGACCTGGAGAATTTCGACAATTCAGATGGAAACATTTGTTTGTATTATCTATTTGTCGAGATGTTCATACTTGTTCTAAACTGGAAGGATGCAATCAAGGGAAGAGTAAATAATCAAGTGAACCAACTGAAATCGCCCTAACAAAGCTTTGAGTTTCCTCCGACCTTTGCGCTTTCTATAGACGTTTGTATTTCATGGGATGCGGTCGATAGTCGTGGTTAGTGTGAATCAATATGAAAGGGAAAATCTCGATAATCGGTAAAATTTATTTGTGAAAAGTGGTAGTTCTATATAAATTTCGTCTAGACTAATGAAAAAATGTAATTTTGATAGGAATAGTCGTACAGAAAAAAAATCATTTTTAATAATATTGGGTTTATCTGTATTTGTATTTTTCTTCACACTTGAACTGCTTTATCATTATACATAGTGAGTCACCAATAAGGGAACGGTTTCAATCTGTTAAGCGTCCACAGATTTTTTAAAGCACACAATAAGTATTTCCGAATACATTTTAAAATTATATTTGACTCAAAATTTAGAAGTGAGCTAACGCTAGCGTATTTCATGAGTGATATAATTTGATTATAATTTTCTAAATTGTTTCCTCCAAATTGGTTGAAAATTCGGGTACTTTTCGTTAAATAATCTTTAAGGTCGACTTATTATTTGTTGACATTGACCACGAATGATGAATAAATTCATAATATCTTCGTTGAAGTATTTATTTGCCATTAAAGTAACAAATTAACTGAGCACGAATAAAATTAGTGTTATTGTTAGTTTTTGATAATTTCCAAGGCCGAAATTCATAGAACCTTATATAGAACATTGTGGAGAATAGAAACTGGCATCTGAATTGAATCCACTTCGTCTGCTTCTATGTTTCACGGCCTATTGATTTATTTTTTCGAATGACCTGCAGGTTTTTGAAAAAATCGCGAATTAAATGAAAACGAACCATTCTAGGTTCAGGGAAACCTATTACCAATCATTACTCATTTAAAATACTGTAACTGGGGGGACTTTGTGCCTGCAGAGGTGAGATTGTGCCACTGTGTTTTTTCAAGGTTATTTGAATTTAGCGCCTTTCATGCATTTCTGCCACACCAACTACATATCTTCATTATGAACCTACTTGTTGAGCAATCTGGTGGCGCTGATTCGAACTACGCAACCCCTACCGTTGAATCGGCAGTTGCTCTTAAATGAAGTTCGATGTTTTCACGATTATCTCGAACTCCATAACATTTCAGGTCCCGACAAGTCTGGTGTAACGAGAGAGCAATACAGGTTAGTACTATGAACTACATATTCATTTACCTTCATCATACCTCAATAGCGATTAAATATCAATTTTTTTTCATGAGTTGAACATTTTTTGTTAGAAACTCAAATTCACGGGGGGGACTTTGCTCCACTTGGTGGCGCATTGTCACCCTATATTCTAAAAACTAAATTCTACAAATTCAAGATATTGAGATATTACCATTCTTTCCAGAATGCCGCGACGATACATAAGGAAACCAGGAACTAGGCCTTATAAAAATTATCGCCCTGAGACACTTGAGCTAATCTTAGATGAGATAAGACAAAAAAACTTTCCATCCGAAGCGCTGCTAAATAATACGGGATCAACCGAAACACTATCAGTAATAAATTGAAGCAAAAAGCTCTAAAAAAATTGGAGGGTAGACTGTTTTTTCTGATGAGGAAGAGTCAGTGATCGTGGCGCATATTGTCAGTCTTTCCACTTATGGGTTTCCAGTGGATAAAACCGAATTGCGATTCATCATGAAAAAGGCAAAACAGTTGGAAAATTCAAAAATAATCTTCCTGCAAAGGAATGGGCCAATTCTTTCGTTACGAGACATGCATAAGAAATTTCAAATCGAACCGCGAGAAACATAACTTACAACAGGGCTTCAATTGATGCGGAAGTTGTAAATCAGTTTTTCGATAACTTAGAAAAAGAACTCGAAGGTGTTCCTCCATCGAACATATGGAATTACGACGAAACTTGCCTTGTTGATGACCCAGGAATTTCCAAAGTGCTCGTCAAACAAGGCTGTAAGTACCCTGAAAATATAAAGAATTCTTCTAAATCCAGTACGTCCATAACGATGTGTGGAAGTGCAGGGGGTGAGTTGGCACCACGTCGTCTATAAAGCTGAGAAGATGTAGGAAAGTTGGATCGAAAACGGGCCAGAGAAATGCCACTTCAACCGAAACAAATCAGGATGATTTGACTTTCAATGTTTCGAAGATTGGTTTGTCAGCCAAATGCTGCCAATTTTGAAGAAACGAGAAGGAAAAAAATTCTGATTGGTGATAACTTAATATATATATATATATATATATATATATATATATATATATATATATATATATATATATATATATATATATATATATATATATATATATATATATATGTTTCGAATAAGATGTCATAAATGAAGGATGCGAATCCTGAATGATTTGAGCAAGAAAGTTCGAAGAACCAATGGTCAAACAATGCTTCGTTGCCGAGATACAGGGTGTTAAATTTGAGAAAATTTTCGATTTTCTCTCGATAGAACCTAGACTTCTCAAGATTTCGGGCTCAAATTTTCCACATAAGCTATTAAACACAATTTGAATCACCAGGTGAGGCCAAATTTTGGAACAGTATACAGGGTGATACTTTTCATGGGCCATGTTCCATTTTACCCTCGAACTTTTTTTGGCATGCCACTGGCACTAACAAAAATAAAATTGAATAGATCATTCAATTTGAAATTTTTTGACTCTTGCATTTTGATCGTAACTATCACCGTTTCTGAGATATTAATTATTGAAAATAATCCAATAGTTTTCCCATATCGAAGCCATGGAGATATTATCTTAATAACTGATGCAATTTTTCAGGAATTGAGCTAAAATTTCCTCTGCGACTCAATTTCTGCTGATGGTTCCTTCATAACATTGCTCATAATCCCCTTTTCGATAGCGAAATCATCTTCACAGATGAGGCGTCCTTCTCGAGAAATGCAATCAGGAACTTTCATAACAATCACTATTGGACTGAAGAAAATCCCCATATGATTGAGGAATGTCACCATCAAGAACAATTTTCGGTTAATATCTGGGTTGGAATAATTGGGGATTTCTGATCGGGCCATTTTGTTGCCAGACAGGCTGAATGGAGCCTTATATCGCCACTTTCTAGAAGAGATTTTACCTGTGTTGCTAGAAGATGTGCCGCTGCAAACTAGAAATAGAATGTGGTTTATGCATGACGGAGCACCGCCGCACTTCAGCATGGAAGCTAGAGAATATCTGAATATGACATTCAATAACCGCTGGATAGGGCGTGGTGGACCAGAAGCTTGGCCTCCAAGGTCGCCAGATTTAAACAGTTTGGATTTTTTTTTTGGGGACATCTGAAAACTTTGGTTTATAGCTCTCCCGTGAATACACTTGAAGAATTGAGGAATAGAATTACAGCATCATGTGACGTCATCAGAAATACCCCAGGAATATTTCAGAGGGTGCGCACTAATATGCGGAGACGAGCAGAAGCATGTATTCTTTCAGGTGGAGGACACTTTCAACATCTTCTTTGATTTGTTCTGTTTGTTCAATTTTGTTTTCATCATTATGAGTTTTTGTTATTGAAATCATTCGCGATTATTTATGTTGTTTATTCATTTACTTCCGATTTATACACTCAATAAAACACATTTTGAATTCGAATTCAATGATCAGGAAATGATATCACCCTTTATACTTTTTCATAAATCCTACCAATCTAGTGGTGCAGATCTTAAAATGTGAACTTCGTTTGAAATTCGAGCTCAAGGTCTTCACAAATTGCCGAAATAACATGAAAAATATCTTCAAGCTTTCAATACGGAAGGACTATACGATTACTTTTCTTGATTAATATCTCGAAAATGGTGGCAGATACGGAAAAATACAAGGAACAGAAAAGTTTTCACTTTGACTAATCTGTTTGATTCTGTTTTCAGAATATACCAGTAGCGCACCACAAAAAAGTTCAAGGGGCAAAAAGAGGAAAATGCACGTGAAAAAATAACACCCTGTATACTGTCAGGAATTTCTGCCTCATTTTGTTATAAACATACAATAAGGAGATATCTGATGTAAATTTTAGCTCAATTCCTGAAAAATTGCATCAGTTATTAAGATAATATCTCTATGGCTTCGATATGGGAAAACTATTGGATTATTTTCAATAATTAATATCTCAGAAACGGTGATAGTTACGATCAAAATGCAGGAGTCAAAAAAAATTTCAAATTGAACGATCTATTCGATTTTATTTTTTGTTAGTGCCAGTGGCGTACCAAAAAAAAGTTCCGAGCGTAAAAATGGAACATGGCCCATGAAAAAGTATCACCCTGTATACTGTTCCAAAATTTGGCCTCACCTGGTGATTCAGATTGTGTTTAATAGCTTATGTGGAAAATTTGAGCCCGAAATCTTGAGAAGTCTAGGTTTTATCGAGAGAAAATCGAAAAATTTTCTCAACTTTAACACCCTGTATCTCGGCAACGAAGCATTTTTGACCATTGGTTCTTCGAACTTTCTTGCTCAAATCATTCAGGATTCGCATCCTTCATTTATGACATCTTATTCGGAAACATATATATATATATATATATATATATATATATATATATATATATATATATATATATATATATATATATTCCTTCAACTTCGTATATGGTCTGAAGTATTACTTTCGCTATGAAAGGTTGTCCTCAGCTATCCCTTTCTCCTCGTGTTGAATTGATGGAATTGACCATTTGTTTCAAATTCAGGTAAGTGCCTATGTACATATCTCACACATTCCATAATATATATTGATGGTAGGGTCAAAACCTTAAGTTGTTTAAAAGCCTCTCTGCAACTGTCTGTTTGTTACAGGCCCAGAATAATTCGAATAGCATTCTTCTGCAATAGAAAGAGGTTTCTGGCTCGTGGAGAAGTGCCCCAAAGAAGAACGCCATACGAAATGATAGCATGAAAATACCCAAAATAGGCTATAAGTACAACTTCTAATGAACTCATTTTTGTTAGTGTTCTTAAGGAAAAGAGTGTTGCTGTAGCCTGCTCTCCGTTTTATCTATATGAGTTTCCCAGTTTAATTTTGAGTCGATATACACTCCGAGAAATTTTAGGCTCGATATTTCGTTAGTGGGAACTCCAAACCTGATATATTGTGTTTTGTCATCATTAATATGTAGCATATTACTCTTAAACCAGTTGTCAGACATGTTTATCACCTCATCCTCAATTCTTTTCAATTGCTATAATTTTGTGGCCCTCAAGCTGTAGGTGATGTCATCAGCAAACAAAAATGTTGATGCAGAAGCATGGCTACCATTGATGGTTATGTTCATATTGTTTATGAATAAAATGAAGAGTAATGGTCCCAAGACAGAACCTTGGGGAACTCCAAATTTGACTTAATTCTCCCCTGATAATGAATGTTTTAACCATACTTGCTGCGTTCTTCTCTCCAGATATGTATGCATGAGATGAAGAGATGTTCCACAAATATCATAGTACCTTTGCTTTTTCATTAGCAATCCATGATTTATGGAGTCAAATGCTTTTTTAAGATCTCTTGAAATTATTCTGGATAGCATTTTTTTATCGCTTGAACTTATGATTTGATCTATTACTTTGCGAAGATCCGTGGTTGTCGATCTGCCATGCCTAAATCCGTGTTGTTGATTATTCAATAAATTGTTCGATTCTAAGTGTCTCTGTCTCTAAAATCTTCGAAAACACAGGCAACACAGACACAGGCCTATAGTTAGAAGGATCATCAGGGTCACCTTTCTTGAAGATAGGTACAACTCTTGCTTTTTAAGATGTTCTGGAAAAAACCCCTCATCAAGGCACTTATTGAATATTACTGCTTATGGATGAATAAGCACTTTTTGGATAGCCTTGACAAATTTTGTGGACATGCCATATATGTCTTGTGTATTTTTACCTTTCAGTAAGGGAAATAAGTAACTAACCACTAATTGTATGCTAAATGAAACAAACCCGAGTTTCGCCAAAGGGAAGAAGATTTCTCCGAAATAGTCACTAGAGGTGCCACCAATACGTGTCTGATTGAGTTGGCTAATAACAAACTCAAAAATAACCAATGTTTTTCATCATCAGCTCTTGTTTTCGGAATAATGCAAAAAACAAGGCGATGTTTTGCTAGTATGAGTGAAAATAGTGTATTTTTAATTTGAACCATATTTTCGAATGAATATTACTAAAAGTTTAGGAATGTACTCAAGGGAAAAGACGGACGGACTGATACAGGCGGTGAGCTAAGACAAAGTTCTACTGCGGCTCGGTTCTGACGCCAACCAATGAGGCCAATATTGCCTAGGGGATCACGAATTGCAACTTCAGAATTGACTCACTTTTTGCATCTTCAGCAAGTACTAGTACTAACTAATAAACTTTCACCACAGCTGGAGAACAAGAGTATAAGCACTGTCAAAGTAGCTAGCTCAGTTAGACATTGAAAAGTGCTTGAGAAGCCATATTAATAGTAGACGACCAGTATATAAGTTATAACTAAAGACTAGAACATATGGTAATCTATCAAAATCCAAATAAGACAGATTGGAATGGGAAAAGAATTTAGGTCTTATCAGTTGACATTGGAACTTGTTACAGCTGAATTTTTCCACCATCTTCTAAGAAAGATGTGCCCTGGTCGTATGATGTCCTCGGGGAGATGAATGATGAAATCTGTAAGCAATTTGCTTTTACCCGTTTAGCCTTTCTGAAGCCCTCGCTTGAGTTAAGTAGTTCTAGCTTATCATTCCTATGTCTGGTTAGTCAGTCTTGTTAAACGAATTTCTTAGATATTTCTAAGTTTTCACCTTCAAAATTTTTCATGATTCAAGCTAAAAAAAAGCGGAAGTCATGATCATTACAAACTAATTTCAATTGACTTTTTGAAGAACCTTTTTCAACATCGTTGAGTTTTTCACTCGTATATTTGAAATTCGTTTTCCTCGCTATATAGATTTTTAGGAATAACAGTGATATCATTAGATTTCCTTGCCAATTATTTACTGATAATATAACTTTGGTTATCCGGAATTCTCTTGAGAACAAGGAATTCTACAGATGATGTCGAATCTTATAGTTGACAATTGATTGCAAATTAAGGTTATGCCATTCCTCAAACTTTTTGATTGAAACATTCGTCGAAATTTAATCCAATTGATTTTATTCTAATTTTCACCTAAAAGTTATTTATTTCATCTTACCTCGATTCGTGTGTAACCATTGCTAAAGCTGCTTCAGGAAATTTGTAATAAATAGCGTAGTCTATGGCACTCATATCTGTCATATTGTAGAGCAGTTTGCATTCCATGGTCAAGAGTAATGATATAGCACCGGGTTTATTTTCCATCGTAGCTAAATGCAATGCAGTGTTCTATAAGAAAATAATTTTTCGATTAATCTCAATGAGACAAGTAAGAAAAGAAAATGATTTTAAATTATGAATTTATCAAAACGAATCTTCCACTAAAAAAACTAATGCAAATACTCTTCATCCAAAATACTCTAAATGAATCAAAGAAAACTTACGGAAATACGCTTTATTCAAAAACTCTCACAAGGAAGATCAATGCGGAATTGAAGGTCTTATTGAGTGCAGAAGCAAACCCAGAGATAAGTGTTCGACAAATTTCTACTTCTATTTGACGAAAACATAAATACAAACCTTATGTATTCCAAAAATTCAAGTACTTGAAGAACATGACAGTTTTAGACAACTCGAGTTTTTGAAATTTGTCATTGATAGTATGAATTTAGATTATTCTTTTTTCAGATGTGGTCTGATGGATATACTTTGCACCACATAGTCATTTAAACACAAATGATTTTCGACATTAGAGCCAGCAGAATCCGCATAACATACTGAACAATAATTATCAGCGTATATTGGGTGTGAAAATCTGGTGTGCCTTTTATTCGAATCGCTAGATAGGACCAATTTTCATTGAAGGAAACTTGAATTAGAATAATTATAATGAAATTCTCTTTCGAACATTCCTGGATTATCTTTCTCCGGAAGAACGAAGAAAAATCCACGAATGAAGGCCAACTTCCGGTATTTCCAGAAATAACAAATCAATGAGAATGTTTCAGGCTGTTAGAATATCATTCAAGATTTCATTCGGTTTTTATTTAATTGAAATCGATCAATAATTGTGTTCCATTTATTTCTGGCAGTATTTTAATCGATTATAAAACCATTTGCGATATTTCTATTATAATCCGCCTACCTTCGTATTTATACGTTACTTAACCCTTAACTGGTGACGTGGTGCCATTTCAGCCCCCACCTAATGAATATATTGCCATATCCGATGTACGCATGATCGGAGAGAGTTGTGTCTTAATATATGTGCGTTTTCGTCTCAGTGACCTTCGAAAGAAGCAGATGTGCCTGAATACCAAGCTACATATTGAACTTCGAGCCGAGAAGAATCCAGCAGATATCGCGTTTTTCAACGCGCCTACCGAGCGGCTTGAGGATGTGTTACGTAATGTAAACGCTGCCTTGACCGCTAGGGGGAATTACATCTTCGATATTTTACGAACAACAAATAATGCCTCTACTTTTTCTAATATCAGGAAAGAGAGCGACAACGAGAGCAGCGAAGAGGAGGACTTCAAATCACCGAAGAACACGGTCAAGAGGATGAGGAAATCTGAAAAAACGTCGGAGATCGAGACCACAAACCAGCTCGAGAATTTAATGGAAGAAGACCTTGAGGAGGACCTACACGAAGACAACCACCCGAAGGAAGAAAATGACAAAGGCGTTGAAGGAAACAAGAAAACGAAAAAGACGAAAAAAGCCCCGCTAAGATGACCTTAGGAGCACTGAAGAAACGAGAGAAGATATCGCCCCTTATAATCAGGGAAAAAACGAAGTGGACAAACAACCGGATGAAGCTGATGAGTATTAAATATAATCGTGCAAAATTGATTTCACAGGGAATACAGGTGGAACCGACTATAGAGGACGAATACAGGAAACTATTTCATCTACTAAAGAAGGACAATGTCGAGTTCTACACGTACGAGCTGAGATCGGAGAAGAAGTTAAGGGTGTGCTTCGAGGAGTCATGACGGAGCAGACAAAAAAAGAGATCGCTGAGGACCTGGAACAATAAGGATACCCTACCACAAAAGTGACGAGGATGAAAGGAAGGGACAGCCACCCAGCCCCACTGGTACTGATCGAGATAGACAAGAGCTACAAGAGCATCTACAACAACCTTAAGTTCTGCTGCGGAATGTCGATTCAAGTAGAGAGCCTTAGAATAAAATCCGATACCATACAATGCCACCGACGCCAGTTATTCGGACACGCCCAGAGGAACTGCCATGCTACATTCAGATGACTTAAATGCGGAGAAAACCACATGACAGCGGAATGCAAGAAGCCGAGGACATCAGCACCGAAATGCGCCAACTGCGGAGGAGAGCACCTATCGAGCAACGGCAACTGCCCAAAGACCCCGAACAACCCCAAAAATCGACTGACCGAAAAACTCGCACTAGTACCAGCACCACCAACGAACTGCTGGACAAAACAGGCGAAGGCGAAGAAGGCTGATGACCGAGCGAAGAGGACCAAACACAAAAATGACCAAAAACCAAAGGAGAAGAAGACGACTGAAACAAGAGGACTCCAGATGACTAGCAAATATGAACTAGCGATGATCCTAGGACGAATCGCCATCCAATTCAACGCGACAAATGCAACCACGAAACAGAAGTTGAAATTTTTAGAAGAGCAAAGCAAGCTCATTCAGCTATTCAACAGGAAATAGATTTATGGAGAGACAACTCACAGTAGCATTGTGGAACGCAAACTCAATCGCCAACAAACGACATGAACTGACGACCTACCTAGAGGAGAAGAAGATCGACATCATGCTCACGATATACAGGTCCCACCGACTAGAGGGAAGACAAAGAGGAACAGCGATCCTAGTGAAGACAGGAACAAGGCACGGCGAGCTACCACGCACTAATTCAAAGAATATCGAAGAGACAGGAATAAAACTTCAGACAACAGGAGGAGAGCTGAACATCTACGCAGTCTACAAACCACCAAACAATGCAATGAAGGAAGAAGATATCAGAGCCATATTCAACAGCAACACGCCAATCATAACAGCTGGGACTTGAATGCCAAGGTTTCGGACTGGAACTGCAGAAAAACCGACGGAAGCGGAAGGATTCTTAAGACAATCACAGAGAGGAACAACATCATCGCAATTGGGCCAAGGGAACCAACACACCTGCACGCAGCCACAGGAACCATGGACATACTGGACATCGCACTCATGAAGAAGGTTACATGGAACTACGAGATAGAAACGTCAATGGATCTCTCTTCGGACTACTGCCTTGTCATCATTGGCACTCAAAGATGGCGCAGTTCGTAGACAACACGGCGATATTCGCATCCAACAGGAACAAAGCAGCAGTGAGGAAATGGCAATGAGAAGATATCGACAAACTTACTAATTATTTTAGAAGATGAAGGATGAAGGTCCACCTGAAGAAGACAGTAGCAATGTACATCGACCACAAGAAGAGGAGACATCCGGAAACACCAAAGGAAATCACCATAGAAGGACAACAAATCGAATGGAAGAAGAAAGCAAAATATCTCGGTGTAATTCTGGACGACTGAATTACGAGAGGCACATCGAGGAAAGTACAAGGAAAACAAGATCAATGCACAGAAAACTATACCCCCTACTCAAAGGAAGAAGCAAACTCACATTGGAGAACAAAATCAAGATAATCGAGGCGATAATCATCCCAGGAATAACATACGCAGGACAAATTCGGCATCTTGAGGACAGATACGAGAAGAGGAAACTACAAGCAGCACTCAACATGATCGCCAGGACAGCAACAAATGCCCCATGGAACATAAGCAACGACCAACTCAGGAAGGAAATGTAAATCGACACACTAGAAGAAATCATCACATGACTAACGACGAAGACAACCGACCAGATGGAAGACCACAAAAACAAGAAGATCAACCAAATAATAGAACTACAACCGAGGACAACAAGAAAGAGGACATCCCTAGTACAATGGAAGAGGAAACAACAGACCAGCATATATGCACCACAACATAAAAGGAGGATAAAGAACCCGTAGGACCCCAGGACAAACCAAGGAGATGTAAAATAAGCGAGAAGAGAAAAAATGATAGAAATTCGACCCTATCAAAAATTCAAGGATCACAGAGTTTAACTCTCGTTACATGCAGGGATAGTGCACACTGAATGACCGTTCGGAGTTTACATAGTCGTAAAGTTAGTCTGGGGTCTCTAGTGGCACCACGTCACCACTTACGTTCGAAATTTTCATACCGAAGTTATGGCGAGTTCTTCCAAATTCGTGAAGTTTGGCGATCCAGCTTACGGATCGACTCTTATAAAATGGTACGATAAACTTGAAAGTGATGAGGGTGAGGAATATTTAGTACCAAATGATGACTTATCATCGAAAATCGACGTGGACGAGGGCAATGAAGAGGAGGGCGGTGAAGATTTTTGTAGAGGTCGTTCTAATAGAGCATCCCAATGCTAAAGACAATGATGAAGCGAATGATGATGAATAAGATCAATCGACTTCAACCAAAAAAAACCTCCTTTAGAAAAGATCGTTTCAAGTGGTCGTCTGCACCAATTTCTCAAAGCAGGAAAACACCTGCTAAAAATCTAAACACATTTATTCCTGGACTAAGAGGTCCTGCGAGAGATCTTCGAGACACAGCCGATCCTATTTCAATTTCGGAGAATATTTTCAGCGATGATATGATTCAAGAAATAGTGGCGAGAACTAACGAAAAACTTCCGAGTGAAAGGCATAATAACAAGAACGAAAACAAAATAGAAAAAATGCAAGACATAGATATCATCGAGATGAGGTGACGCTTTGGTCTACTTTATCTAACTGCAATCTTTAAATCTAATAATGATGATCTTTTAGAAGAGAACGTGATAAAGCGGCTCCGATTTCGTGGATTTTCGGGAGATTTGTAGAAAATTCTCAGAACTGTTGTAAGCTACACCTACATTGATGAGATGTTGTAGGTTTCAGGGCAGACCTACACCTACAGTATGATTCTGGTAGATTGATATATTCTCATAACATTAAACGTTTTCCTAATATATAATTATTCCAGGATATGTTTTGATTATAATCATTGCCTGGTAATGGTATTAATTACCAGGTGGTGGATTTATATTTTTCATGAAATCAGTTTGATTGCATGAACAGATATATATATAGGTAAAACCCTATATATATATATATATATATATATATATATATATATATATATATATATATATATATATATATATATATATATATATATATATATATATATATAAACAGACCGAATAATTATTGAAGATCATGATAATGACTGATGCTCGTACATTATATACGTATAACGCATAAATTTATACTGGTAAGAACAGTGATGGTGAAGGTTTATCCGTTGAAGAAAGACGGCTGAGTGTTCCAACCCAGGCAGTCTTCGTTTATCTTAACCTATATATGGCTCAAACCGAAACGTTACAGCCCACAATTGGTTTTCTTCACTGGAAGGTGTCCAGCAGCTACAAAAAACAAGTTAACCCATGGTGGAACACTAATGAAAAATGAAAGATGCATCCCAAAAGAATTTCTGCCTCAGAAAGACCAAAACGAAAAATCATCAATTTACGGATTCCTGAAAAATGTGACACTTCTTTCGTATGTTCCTAAAAAACTGCCACTTACAGTACAAGCGGAAGAACACGAAGGTGGCCAGTGGTTATTTTTCATGCCATTATGGATATCCCAGTGGTAATGCGTTTATTCTTCATGGGTCCTATAGAAACAATGAAGCTTTATCAAGAAGAAAGTTTCTGAAACAACTGTCTTTTTAATAAGTAGACAACCATTCGAACAGAAGACTAGACAATGATAAACTTCCTAGAAGCATTAGGCAAAAGATTGAAACCATTTTGAAAAAACCTGTTCCTGCAGCAGTAGGAAATGAAAATGTCAAATGAAACCGTTGTGGAATATGTTCGAGAAGTTCTGAAAAAACAAACAAACGTGTGATTCAAATTTTGTGACGTCGCAATTTACTTTAGCTGCCAAATAAAAATTTCCGAGCCATGTTCCCAGCGCCAGTAAATACTGGATTGGAAGAGTAGCGATTTTTGCGTAAAAAATTTTTTTTTGTGAAGTTTTTTTTATGTTGTTGGAAATCATGTTCAAAGATTATTTCTGAATGAAGTGTTGTTTTTTACGATATGTTTTTGCTGGCAGCGAATAAACCAAAAGTCTACAAATTTGGGAATTTTTTGTCATCTTCGGCTATTGTAACACAATAAGGACTTGGATAAAAGACTGAAGATTAAAACTCACGGTGCAAAGCATCGAAAACTGTGACACAAAAATTTACAGAATATTAGAATATTGGGGTCACGAATAGCACCACGTCACCAGTTACGTCCAATTGCAACCACGTCACCGGTTACGTCCAATTTCAACCACGTCACCAGGTAAGGGTTAAGATCACCAGTGGAATCGGGTTGATATTTCAAAAGCCTTAATTTCAGATAACCCCACAGAAAGAAGACTAATAGTGTGAGATACAATGAGTTGAGCGATTACTTCTTTCAATCCATTTGTCAGAAAATTATCATGAAAGTATATTCGCACATTTTCACGCTATAGTGTGAAGGCGCTTCATCATGTTAAAACCGAATTCCCACATCGGGTAAATGTGGGTCTATGTTTTTCGAGCAGTGGCTAAAGATAAAATTAAATCTTCACAATGCAGAAAAACTAGGTACCTTTATTCAGTGAGAAAGTTATCGAAAATGGCCTAAAATACGGATACCAATTATGACATACCATACGTTACTTATGTCTGGATATTGAGTATAAGTTTCCATAATGCAGAGAGGGTTATCTTCAGAGCAATATCTACAGTTTTGGCAATTGACCTCATCGCTTGATTCAGAGGTACCTTTATCTTAGAAAAGTATCATTCTAAGTCCATCTTATTCTGAACGACGGAATTCATCCTGAATTCGCAAAATTCCACTCACCGATTGGAATCATCCTCTACGAATTTCATTTTGTATGAACATGCACAACTTCGTGATTCATTTTTGATGAGTTTTCATTGCACAAATTATGATCGGGAAAAATTGGCCGGGCAAAAGTCAGCAGAATATTCAGTTATGTGTTGTGGTCAACAACTAAATGTCTCACAAGCCCTTCAGTTAGATACATAATTCGAAAAAGAAATTCAACACTTTCACCACACAGTAAAAGCATTCATTCAAAGATTAATTGGCAATTCGATCAAAATAAGTGATAGTACGCTATGAAAATATCCACCTTTAACAAAAAATTTCCACATTTCGATGAAAGTAATAAAAAAGAATTTCTTTAAATTCAAGTTTCTTCTCCATACACATGGACGATAAGATATTTATTTTCTATTAATACTTCACCACGAGCACACTTCCAGATAATAGATATATAATATTAAAATAAAAAATATAGATACTTTACCCCATCTTTGTCAGTTTGGTCCAATAAATGCGAATGTACAGACAATAATAACTCCATAGTTTGCGTATAACCATTCATCGCAGCTAAATGTAGGGGATTTCTCCCGTTATGATCTCGATGTAGTAAAGCCCCTCGATTAAGAAGTAACTGGACAACCCTCGTATGGCCCTGTTGTGAAGCGATATGGAGAGGAGTCAGTCCTTCTCCGTCACTCTCGTTGATGATGAAAGTTCCCTTTTCGCTGTCCAGAAGCTGTTTCACGGTATGAACACGTCCGTATCTGATGAAAAACAAAAAAAAAACGAGAAATAATTTTTTCTTTTAAATTCTTATTAGTGTTTCAATGACGAAAAATTATTTGGTCTGCAATGATGCAAATGATCCTAGATCCAAATGTTTTATATATTCAATTTTCTTAGATATAGAAGTCTCGCTAAATACTTGGTGGAATATTTTTGTTGAATAATTTAACAACTAAAAAAACATTATAGTCCATTCAGAGAAGGTGTAGAGTAATAAATCACTAGGTGACATGGCAACTATGAGCGTGCGCTCACTAGTCGATTTATAATTAAATATCGCGTTGCATGAAATGTGTAGTCACCGATATAACTATATAATACTAATTCACTATACCCACTCTAGGAAAGTTTCAAATTATTCTACGATTTCTATATACGCTCATAGAAATTTTGTTCTATTTGTATTCATTCTGTAAATTCGATCGAGACAAATTCGATGCAATATTTTATTTAGAGGTCTATGTAACATTCTATTCGGTCTATTCGGTCATATGAATGTTCCTATCTCTTCTCGTTGAACTATTTTCTACGTGATGAAGGAAAAGATTTAATTTTAGTAATTCCTACTTATATTCCGGGAAATTATAATAAAGAGATACAATTAATAAAGGGTCCCATCTCTAAAGAGGTACATTCAAAGTATTGCATAAATGATAATATAATCAAAAGCACCTTTGCGAAAAGGATGATTCTCTGTCTAATAATTGATGCTATTTAGTCATTATATACTGAGATTGTCCATAATATACCAAAGCACAAGAAAAGATCTACTTAGAATACTTAGGTATTGATTCAAAGTGATTTTAATACATCAACGAGTACCTGGCGAAAAGCAGAAATGATCAGATAGTTGTTAGAAAAGAATCTTCAGTGCGAAGCGAATGTGGTCAAAAAATAACTCCTTTTAATCGCCAAACTTCACAAGCAATTTTATAAAAAGTATAAGATTGACAAAATTATAATGAACTGGGAAGTTAGCGTTCTCCGTCTTCCTCCTTACCATTGCAAATTGGAACCAATTAAGCAGATTTGCGAACAAGTAAAGATTGAGGAAGCTAGGAATCATACAGAGTTTAGGCTGAAAGGAAACAGAAGTACCTTTAAATTACGCAATGAAACAAGTGACAATAACTGGAGCAATTGCATCGCCCACGTGATTAAGAAAGAAGATAAAATGAACTGAACCACAATAGAATCTGTTATAGTGAATATAGGTGTCAAACTTTCATCGTCAATGGAAGATGATAATCGGGAGGGTAATTAGAAAACAACACAGCTATTCTTTCGTAGGGATACCGATAATAAATTTTTTATAATTTAGATTTCGTTTTTGTGATCGAAACACTTCGATAACTTTGTTTTGACAAATAAACATTATAACTCACATTCCTATACGCCACGAAGTGGAGGTTTGGAAGGGGTAACGAGAATTGGTCATATAGACGCGAAGAATTATATCAGATACCGACATCAAAAACAAGGACTGATTTTAGAGGAACTAGAGCAGGGGTGCTCAAACGATCGATCGCGATCAACCAGTCAATCGCGAATGCTTTTTGAGTAGATCCCGAGAAGAAAAAAATTCTTAATTAGTAGGTAACTAAACTACAAAAATTTATAACGTAATAAAATAAAACTCTGCTAGGGGCAAAAGGCGGCTTTATCAAAGGGACGCGTGGCACTTGTCAAACAAAACCCGCGTTTTTTATTCTAGCCGCTTTTTTAGAAGTTTCGGACGGCGCGTTGACGGGAACATTCGAGGCTTTCATTCACGCCGATATAGATGTTACGCCTGCAGGAATTGGAGTTATTCTGAATTGTAACTTGAAGGCAATACTACGTCGATACAAAGTTTATTATTAAAAAGTGCAGCGAAGAAATCTAAAACGTATCATTTTGATAACGATTGGGAGGAAGAATTTTTCTTTTGTATGGTGAAGGATAACTGCATTTGTCCCAATTGTATTGCGTCAGTTGCAATACCTAATCGTGGTAACTTGAGAGGCATCATAAAATGGTTCATAAAGACTATGAAGAGGATTTTCCGCCACAGAGTGAATTAAGAAAACGAAAGTACGTGATTTGATATCTTGTTTGAAAAAAGAACAAACCATGTTCAGAAGACCAGCCAAACAATCAAAAGCTGCTACGATCGCGTCATTTAAAATATCTCATATATTGGCGAAACACAAGAAACCATTCGAAAATGGATCGGTTGTGAACGAAGCATTTATTGAAGCGGGTGAGACTTAATTTGGAGATTTAAAAAAACAGAAATCATGTCTGCTATTAGAGAACTTCAGTTATCTCGTCCGACTGTCCCAAGGCGTATTGAAGTCATGAGTCAGGACATGGCAGATAAACTAAAACATGATATCATGAAATATACATACTTTTCCTTACAGTTCGATGAGTCCACCGATATGACAGACACTCCCCAACTGTGTATTTTTATTCGGATAGTATTCAATGACATGTTGGCTAAGGAAGAATTTTGGACAATCATTCCTCTGAAAGGGAAGACCCGTGGCGAAGATATATAAGCCGTTTTCTTCAATTTTGTAAAAAATACAAGCTACCAGTATATAAACTAGTGTGCATTACAACCGATGGAGCACCAGCAATGACTGGAAACAATAACGGTTTTGTGGCATTGTGTCGAGCTAATGAAGATTTCCTTTCATTTTTATCAATCCAATGCATTATACATCAACAAGTTTTGTGTTCAAAAGTTTTAAACACGGAGAAAATTATGGACATTGCAACAAAATTGTGCACGTAGCCTGCAACGGCGGCTCTTTGTTAGTTGGAAGATAGGGAGTTTTGGCGTTTTTGACTGACATCACAATGCACTTAAACACCATTAACTTGGAGCTTCAAGATAAAGGAGAAACTATTATTGAGATGATTCAAAAGTAAATTGCAACTTATGATAGATCATCTGAAAAGAAAGGATCTCAAACATTTTCCGTCTTTGAAAGCAAGGATTCCTCAGTTGAATTATGATACGTATGAGGCTGAATTATCAAATCTCTTGGGACAATTCAAAATGCGTTTTTATGATTGCAGTAAATTAGCAAATATAGCATCATTGATGAGTTATCCTGTTTTATGTATAAACATTGAGGAATCAGCTACTGAAATAGCAAGTCAATTTAATATGAACTCATGTTTTGTTGAAATCGAGTTGGTGCAGATTATATCAGATATACATCTCAAAGCTACAGCATCTGATTCAAATTTCGGGTGTTTTATATCTAAGATATTCGAATTTAAGGAAAACGCCCTTCAATTGACGGCAAAGTTTGGGTCAACTTACTCGTGCGAGTCTGCATTTTCTGAAATGAAGATAATTAAGTCAAAATATCGCAATCGACTAACTGATGTTCATATGTCATCATGCTTGCGATTAGCACTCAGTGGTTACGTACCATCTCATGAAAAGTATGCTGAGGATATATGGTACGGTACACCATACCTAGGTAGGTAGGTAGGTAGGTAGGGTGTATCGTGTATGTACGACAACCCTGCATCACACATACTTGTAGCCTTTAAGAGTTGATCGTAAGTAGCCTAAAAATATTGAGGTAGATCGCCAGCAGTGCAAGTTTGAGCACCCCTGCTTTAAGACATCAAGGCCATTTACCTTCAATCGATGAAAATATTAAAATGTGTTCTGAGGTGACGGGAAGTGGACAGTCCACAATATACAAGTTTCCCAAGGAAAGAAACTCTGAGAATAGATTTACAGTGAAAATTCCAAAACTTCTCCAGGAAACCCACGAAAGGTTTTTGATGAAGATTTTAGGACTACTATTCGAAAAACTGTGCATTCTTTTTATCCCGAAAAGAAATTCACAATTTAGGAAAAATACAAGCTGTGCTCGTAGGATATCAAAAAACAAATTGTGGCAAGTTTTGCATGAATTGCATTTCTCATGGGAAAAGCACTACAGGCAGTCAGTTCTCGGAGATAAAAAGAAATTCTCTGCTGGAAAAGAAATTATTTAAAAGCAATTGAAAAATATCGTGCTCAAAGTACGAAATTTTTTTATCTGGATGAAACTTGGGTTAATCAAGAGTACACGGTTCAGAAAACTTGGAATGATTAAAACATAAAAGATTGTCAACAAACCTACCTCCAAGGACTGTCTACAGGATTTCAGGCTCCGTCTGGAAAAGGACGACGTATAATAACGCATATAGGTGTTAACGGTTTTGTAGATAGATGATTATTATCATTTTAATGTAAAAGTACTGGAAACTATAATGAGGACATGAATACGGATATTTTGAACAGTTTTTAAGTAGATCCACTAGGATCTGTTATAATAGTGGATAACTCAAGCTACCATTCGCGACAGATTGAATTAACGCCAACATCTTCTTAGCGTAAAGCAGAGGTCATTAGATAGCTGACGGAATCGAAAAATTTCTCTTGAAGAAAATATAGTAAAAAAGAATTATTAACAATTGTAAATTTACATAAAAAATCATTCAAAAATATAATATTGACGAAATGCAAAAAAGGGAAGTTAGTATTCTCCGCCTTCATCTTACCACTGCGAATTTAATCCGATTGAACTTATATGGGCACAGGAAAAGGGTGAAGTGGCTAAAGAAAAACACAAGTTTTAAGATAAAGGACGTCGAAGTTCATTTCAACAGTGCAATAAAAAGTGTGACATCCGAAAACTGGAAAAATTGTATAGACCTCGTCGTTATAGAAGAAAATAGAATGTGGGAACTGGTTCACATTATGGATGCAATGACAGATCCTGTTATAGTCAATTTAGGTAATGAAGATACATCATCAGAAGATGAACTATAAATATTTCATGAAAATATTGCAGCTTAAAATATATGAGCATTTTGACAAGCATTATTTTGATTTTTATAGTTTTAAAAGTGTAGAAAGAAATTGACTTTAGAAAGTCTTGAAAAGTCATGAATTTATTCATAAAAATTATTTAACATTCTGTTATGTTAAAACTCATGTGGAAAATTTAGCTGAAATCTACTTTCATATACAATAAATGATCATTGCCATAATTTACTAAAATTATTGAGTTATCTGAAATATCATAAACATTATTTAATTATCATATGTTTTAACGTATAGAATTAGGCTTAAGTTGATTATGCATGAAATTCATGAAATAATTAGTTTTGGAAACGTAACTATCTAGATATTCATATTAAATTATTATAGTTTTTAATACATTTGTGTCAATTGATTCTTTGATTGATTGATTATTTTCGAAGAGAACACTAAAACACATAATCATTTACGTTACTGACTAAAATTTTAGACGTAGAAAGTGAACATTTTATTTGAAAGGAGGAGCACTATTTACAAGCAACAAAAAGACAGAAAAGATCGTAGTCAGATAGTTGGTTTTTCCTGGAGATTTGTACAAGGGTTTCTATCAAAGATTCGGCAATAAATTAGTGCTTGCTCCAAGACAAAACCATAGAAACTACATTTAATTTTGAATTTGCCCACTTACCACATTTCTAAGGGGAAATGCATACTTAATGAGCTTTCAATACTTTACGTCTTTACCAAATAGATTATAGCCCAATGTGAAAAAAAAACTGATTTTTCGATGTGTTCTCATACGGGATTTCCATATTCAATGAGCTTTTATAACTCTTCATCGTTTCTGAATATACTTCAGCCTTTAGTTTCATAAAACATGGTAAATTAAAAAATATGTTTCGGGTTTTTCATAGTATCCAAAAGTAAGAGGGATAAGGTATTACGATGACATTTATAAGAACAGATGAGTAAAGTTAGATAACCAGTCATTAAATATTATGAAGCCGGCTCGGTAGCGTATGGGATATGATGCTCGTCTCCTGCGCAGAGTAACCTGGGTTCAATCCCCACAAAGTCGGTGCGATTTTTCGGATTCTAGGAATCGCTTGAGAATCCATCTTTCGGAGGAGATGTAAGGCCGTCGGTCCTGTCTAACAAAGATGTGTTGGACATTAAAGATCCCTTCCCTCGACACGAGAGGGGTTCGGCAAAATTCCCGGGTTAGTGAGGTGACAGAATTCCCCGGCGTGTCATTGGCCGAAAGGCGGAAATAGAGCACGTTAAACAAATAACAAACAAACAAATATTATGAATTATTGATTTTTTATGTTTGTCTACTCTAACACTGATGGAACGACCAGTTTGACTTATATAAAAGCAGAAGAATCATTACAATATAATTTATACAAGGTGTATCACATAAGGCTTTACATGTCTTGAGGAAAGATAGACGTGACTGAGGTGATTTCGAAACACCCCCCTATTAACCCCCTGAGGAGCTTCGTTTCAGATATACAGCCTGTTCTCTGAATTTCGCTTAATATTAAAAAATTCAAAACTCTGCAACTGTGGCACCGAATACCAAGAAATTTAGCACACATGATCACCTTTGCAGGATCTACCCAAAGCGGGACATAAATTTCGAAAGCTACAGGACCGGACTGAATAAATGTACAAAATTTTGTTTGGAGCGATACAACACCATGTAAAATGTTTTTTTGATGATTTGTTCACTTGTGCTCGAAACACACAAACAGTGTGTACAAACTATGTAATAAAATATTTGGGCACCATTGAAATGGCCTTGAAATAAATTTTTGATTTTGCTGAATGACGAAACATTCACCTAAAAAAAATTAAGACTGTTGCTATCAAAATGATAAGAATATTGATAAATAAATAATATTATTTATTCAGCACACTACTACCAATCTTGCTTGTGATGTTAATTCGGTATTTAGCTCTGGTAAAGGTACTGCAGTTCGATTGTTTGATTTTAAATTCAGACTATGAATAAGTAAGCGAAGGAAAAGTTAATTTTAATTATTGCTGCACACGGAACTTGATGAATAGTAACACTTTATAAGGAATATTAAAATACATGTCGTTTCACTAATTGCAATGCTGGTGTGTGAATATTTCAGAATAATAACACAATAACAGAAGGAAAATACTGACCGCTAAAACTAATAATTTTCGACACCCAATTTCAGTATTTATTCTCAAAATATCTTCCACCTTCATTATTACATACTTCCGAACATCTAAAAATATGCCTGGTTGCCTTATAAATAATTTCAGGGTTTCCTCTGACGAAATCACAACTCTCTGTGATTCTTTCTAAGAGTTATTCCTTTGGGTGAATTTCCCCCTGGTAAACTCTGTCTTTAAGAAAGCCCCAGAGGAAAAAGTCAACCGAATTCGGATCCGGTGACCTAGGTGGCCAAGCGATGGGACCTCCTCTGCCAATCCATCGATCCGTATACTGTTGATATAAATAATTCCTCACTGGAAGTGCGAAATGGGGACTCATATCAACTTCCGCCATTAATCATGGTTAATATAAGACCCCATTAAGAATATCATTGAAAACATGAGGTCCTGTCAGTCGATCATTGTGAAGTGCACACCAAACATTGACTGAAAATTTATACTGTGATCTTTTCTTCAAGATAGTTCTCGGATTTTCATGAACGCCTGTTACGAGAATTGTATATTCTATCTCTCGTAAACATTGACTCGTCTGTGAAAAATATCTTACCGATTGATCTTCTATGGTGGATAATATAATTGCAGAAGTCCAAGCGCGGAATTTCATCCCCAGGTTTCAAACGTTGAGCAGGTTGAAGATGATAGGGGTGTAGTTTTTCTTTATGCACATCGACGTGTATATGGACACTTTGAAGCAGAAACTCCAAGCAGAAGCAAAGAGGCTTTCAAGATACATCAAGTGTATTGAAAGGAAACACCAAAACCAAGGGTTCCTCCAAAGCATGGTCATAAGAGAAATAACAAAACTGCGACCAACAATAACAGAGTAGTACCTGACGCACAGTGCTTGACCGATTATTGGCCATCGTTATAGTCTAACTCAAAGAACATAATAAATATGCTGAATGGATTACGAATGAAAAACAACGCCTCGAGATCAAACATATGGACTTCGAAGGAATAACGGAGGAAGAAATCGCAGCTGCAGTTAGAGCGATTGGAAGGCCACAGGTATAGATAATATCTATAACTTCTGCTACAAGAAGTTTAATAAGCTTCATGGAGCCCTCAAGTACGTTCTTCAACATCCCAGGAAACAACCCACTTTCCGAACACAAGGCTTTACATATATGCTACCTAAGAGCGATAGAACACAAGATCTGTCTCAGTATAGGCCGATCACTTGTCCGCCAACACTCTACAAAATACTCACCTCATGCATATCCAATCGAATAAACCAACACCTTGACGACAACAATATATTAGCAGAGGAGCAGAAGGGATGCAGAAAGAAACACCACGGGTGCAAGGAACAACTCATAATCGATTCTGTGATAATGAAACAGGCATACGGAGGGAATCGGAATGTTCATTCAACTTTTCTCGATTATCTGAAGGCATTTGATAGTACCGCCCATTCTTGGGTTATCGAAGTATTGCAGTTATACAAAATCCATTCAGTCCTGGTAGAATTCTTGCAGACAACAATGACACACTGGCGCATATCTCTGCAGGTCAACATGAACAATAAGTCAACTGAAACGGACAAGATACCCATAGAATTTTTCAAGGAGACTCTTTGAGTCCACTATGGTTCTATTTGGCTATGAACCCATTGTCTTCAATGCTCAATAGAACAGGATACGGATTTAGGATAAAATCAGATAGGAAGTATAACATAATCTCCCACCTGCAGTATATGGATGAAATCAAATTATATACTTCGAACAAAAAGCAATTGGATGATCTACAGGAAACTATCAGTGAGTTCTCGGCAGATATTCATATGAAATTCGGAATTAAAAAATGTGAGACCCTGAACATTTAAAAGAGAGAGTCATAGATGTTGAAACACAACTTCCAAATGGTGATACTATACAGTGTTTGAGGGATGACAAAACTTACAAATATCTGGGATACCAACAAGACAGATTGCTAGACCAAAAACAGTCGAAGGAGAAGATTCGTTCAGAGTACAGTCTGAAGACTGTGCTGAAGTCAATGTTGAACTCGGGGAATCTAGTCGAAGCAATTAACACCTACGTCGTTTCAGTTTTGCTTTACTCATTCGGAATAATCAGATGGACATAGACAGAACTGGATGATATTCAAAGGCAGACCCGAATGATGCTGACCAAGTACAACAATCACCATCCAAATTCGTGTGTGATAAGAATAACTCTGGAGCGGAAAGAAGGAGGACGCGGATTGATGAGTGTTGTCAATTTATATACCAAACAGTTGAAAAAATCTCAGAGAATTTGTGCAAAAGCTCGCACTTCTGACCTCCACAGAATGGTATTGTTGGCTGATAAGGGATATACACATGAATATTGCTACCAGGGATCACCTGCTGAATCTACCGTTCCTATCAGATACTGAAAAACAAGATTAATGGTCAAGAAAGGAACTGCATGGGCGACATCACCATAAGATAAATCAACCACACATCGACAAAGAAGCTTCCAAAAATGGTCCTTCAAGATCAAATCATCGCTACAAACAACTAAAAAAATTTATATTTAAGGATGAAACATTACAAACAGATAAGTGAAGAAAATGCCATATAAGATCGGAGACTATACAGCATATCATGTCCGGCTGCGAACAACTGGCCAATGCGGACTATCTTCACAGGCATAATCAAGTGTGCAACATTATCCATCAGAAACTTACACACAAGTATGGAGTTCTGACTTCCTTCCAGCTATATTACAAGTATCAACCGGCGTCCTTATTGGAAAATGCCTCTATCAGATTATACTGTGATAGCCGTGTTATCACTGACAGAATGGTAACGAATAATAGGCCGGACATAGTGGTGTATGATAAGAGATTCAGAACAGCAATGCTGGTGGATGTCGCCATACCGAATAATAACAACGTGCTGAACAAGTTTCAGGAGAGAAAGTTCAAATACACAGACCTTGCTATTGAGATCAAGCAGATGTGGCTCCTCGATGAAATAGATATCGTTTCTGTTATCATTTCTTCGACTAGGTTAATACCCAAAAGTTTGCATGATAGCCTTGAGAAATTAGAATTGCATAAGAATAGCTATATAGAAATGCAAAAAGCTGTAATCTTAATACATGTAGGATAGTGAGAAAATCTATATCATTAATATTGTAATCGAGCCTATAACCTTTGATTGCTAAATCTGGGAAAGGTAAATTATATTCAGCTAACAGCTGAGATAGTGCACAAGTTCACGATAATCATAATGATATTTTAATTTCCTCTTGGTTTTTGAAAATGATAAAACCCGAAACATATGTCCATTTTCCAACTTACCTTGCTGCAAAATGAAGGGGGCTCTCATTGTTGTTGTTTTTCAAGTTAATAACAGCACCAAGTTTGATGAGATTTTCTAAACTCCTTATATGCCCTTCTCTGCTCGCATAATGTAAAGGAGAACATCCGGAAATATCTTTTTCATTTAGCAGTTGCAGTAAACTTGAGTGGGACTGCGCCTATATAAGATAAAACAAAGCCTTTTATCCTTCAATTTTTTCACACGATCTGATTACTATTTCAAGGACCAAAATCATAATTCGAAACGATTTAAAATACCCTTGAGATGGAATAGTTCAACAACGCTGGCAAGGGCACGATAAAGCTTCAATTTCAGAAGTTTCAATTATATCAAGAAGTTCAGCGACATGATTTTCTGCGAATAACTGACAGTTTTAAAATTAATTTTCTTACACTTCGAGGATTCAGAATACATAATGAACGTTTAGAGACATTTTAATAACTTTTCTTCCTCTATTTTGCATAAATTTGCTCTGATCCAAATAGCTTTGAGTTATGCAGCAAATATAATTTCACCAGTATAAATAAGCTATTCATATTTTCATTATATTCATAAACTTATAACTATTACATTCAAAGATGCACGTTATACAGAGTGTTTTTCGTCAAAAGTGTCATTCTATAATGGGGATAGTGCAACTCCAGGCCTTTCAGAAATGGTGTGTGAAAGTGATTAAAGCTTCGAGTTTTCATGATTTCTTATTTTTGGTCAAATATTTCATCTCTTATAACTCGAGAACCCTTTGACCAAAATTGATGAAATTTTACAAACTTATTAGGGTAGCCTTACTGAACGACTAACGAAGAAACAATAAAATGCAGGTCCGTACTCAGCCGCAATTTATATGATTCATAGAGGTCAAATACGTCTAATAGTACAAATCATGGCAACATTTTTACACTCAATAAACTCAACAATGAAAATTTGTGTTTAGGTCATTCAGATTTTCTTTTCAATACGGTTCATCAGTTTTTTAAAGATATTTGTGAGTTGAAATGTAGCGATAATCAAACAGCTATACGAAGAAACAAAGAAAAAAGTGAAAATCACAACATATTTTTTTACATAAACGAAAAATAGGAAAGCAGTATACGAAACTCAAATTGATGAATCATTCAAGTCTATTCTTGAAATGACCATCGCCGAGTTCCAAACATTTCCTGGATCATAGAAAGCCATTATTGAGGCTTCTACGAATTTTAGCTCGTCATTTTGTGTTCGCACAGGCGTCTTCTATGCGATTTACTAGTTGATCTGTGCAAATAATATCTATTTTATACATTATGGTCTTCAGATAACTCTACAGAAAAATTCTTAAAGGGTTAGATATGGTAACCTTGATGGCCATGAAACAGGCCAATCGCGACCAATGCATCTATTTTCAGAGTTTTAGCTCAAACATTTTTCACATTTGAGAAATGAAGTGTAGTTTCATCGTACTGAAATCAAACTCCTCTCATATTTTTGTTTTCTAACAAATTTGGCAGAATATTGACCAAAATATTTAAATACATTTCACCTGTCAATACTCATTCAAAAAACAGAGCACATCAAACATTGACAGAAAATCTTTGTTGCGATGATTTATATCTGACTGCATCAGGGTTTTTGATACTCCAATTGTGCTCGTTTCTGCTATTGTAGATTTCATCCTTCGTGAATTGAGCCTCGTCGCTAAAAACTTTCCGCTGAAGAGTGCGTCTGTAAGATGTAACCAAGCTGCAAAAGTCTGTAGTAAAATCTCATCTCTTGGCTGTAAGCGATGAACAGTTTGTTTATGAAATGCTTTAAATTTTCCTATTCAAGCATTTTTGGGACTATTTTCTTTTTCGTACTGATTTCTGTGTTTTACTGTACTGCATTTGTCAAGGATAATTTGTTCTTCCTCCTGAATATTCTGCCTAGTGAAACTTCATGTTAAGAAGCAGAAGGTAGAGTCTCTGATTACGATAGTTCATTAAACGACTCATAAAATGTTTTGTAATTTGGAATCTGTTGATTTCTGAAGCATGGTCTTGACTAGCAACTCGTGCGTAACCAATGCAAAATGTATGAAAAACAACATATTAACATATTCTCTATTTGTGTTACACTAAAATGATTTTCATTCCAAATTGAATTTCATCAGGTATTTTTGTATCATTGAATCATCATTGTTTGGAATCACTGAAGATAATTTTTTAGAATTATGGAAAATTTTCTGTATGATTGAGAACCTAAGGTATTCTGATGCAATGTCTGTGAACTTGGCCTGAACAGCGGAAATAGGGCTTGCTAAATGAAAGAGAAAAAAAATTTATATAAATGGTTAATATGTTAGAAATTCACGCTCCTGAGAATGAAGTAAAAGATATCCATAACAATGCAATTGATCGATCAGAAAATAATATTGAAAGCCAGGTTTAATTTTTTGTTCATTCTGTATTTGATGAGCAATGGCAAACATGTTTAATAGTTTTTTCATAAAGAAAACGAGAATCTGTTCGCAAAACCGCAAATTACCAACGTATCTCCCCAGCCGGCTCGGTGTCGTAGAGGATATGATACCTGGGTTCAACCCCCACGAAGACGGTGCAATTTTTCGGATTCTGGGAATCGCTTGAGTATCCATTTTTCGGAGGAGATGTAAAGCCGTCGATCCTGTCTAACAGGGACATGTTGTACATTAAAGATCCCTTCCCTCGACACGAGAGGGGTCTGGCAAAATTCCCGGGTTAGTGAGGTGACAGAATTCCCCTGGGTGTCATTGTCCGAAAGGCGGAAATAGAGCACGGTAAAGGAATAACAAACAAACAACCAGAGTATCTAACATAAGTATTTCTATACACCTGAAATCGGCCGACTATAATATCTTCATTGATAGTGGAAATGGTGCTATGAATTTTTTACACGTTCTGGACAACCATGAATCGCTCTGGAGTACAAAAAGAAATCCAATTATACTGGGTGATTCACATTATTGAATTCAGAAAGTAGGAATCTACTTCAGCAATTTATTTTGCAGTAAACATGGTGTCCCAATTTTCAATAAAAAAATCTTGGGTGGTGTTTTTAGATTGGAAGACCACTTTTTTGTTCAAGATTCAGGAGCGGCCTAAACTATGCTATAATGTCATATAATGTAAAGTAATAAGTTTTTTGGTGAGTAGTTTCGTCACAATACTCTTTTTAGTAAAAATTCATTAAAATAGGCTCTCACATCATCGCATGCTCCATCGACCAGAGAGGATGAATACTTTTTTCCTTTCGTTTTCTTATTGTCCAAGGATAGCTTCATTGATGAATTGAAATAGATTATTCTCATTTCATACAGGAGCGACCCAAAAAATTATTGAATATTGTAATCTTAAAACCTCTTATCTTGATTTTTCAAATGGAACACCCTGTATTTTATTCATTCATGTCAACGCATAAAATATTGTGCTATATTCGATTATTTGTAAAAATTTTTGAAAATTCTACAAACCATATCAAATTCATCAACATGCATCATTATTCGCTGATTCAAGTAGTAAAAAATGAAACCTAAACAAGATAATCCTTTTAACGAATGATAAAACCAAGATGATTGAAACGTAAATCGAGGTATGTGTTGACATTTTTTTATTTGTGCCTTCTGTCAGGTGTCAGGACATATCATATTCTGCAATTTACATGGTGAACATATCAGTGTTTCGTTATAAAACATTGTTAAAGTGAGGTTTGAACCCAATTTTCTCAATTGACTGCCATGAAGTTCTCCAAAGAAGAAATGATTGCTATGATTTTTATTCTAGTTGAGTGTGATAGAAATTCTTTGTTGGCAAGTAGGGTTTATGCACAAAGGTTTCCTGATGAGAGGCATTCTGATGCAAGATGCTTTGGAAAACTTCTAATTAGATTTATCGAAATGGGTAATTTCGCTTACAAAAAAGATCAAAAACCAAAAACTGCTACAGCTGTTGACAGTGGCAGAGGACCTTTATAAAAGCCAAAGAGAGATTTCTCAGTTAACAGATATAAGTCAAACTTCCGTCCAGAGGATCTAGAAAGTGAATAAATTTCATGCATATCATGTAAAGCTGCACCAGGAACTGAACAATCAAGAATATGAAAATCGAATCAATTTTTGCAATTGAGCAAGTAACAAAGTAGCGGAAATTCCAAATATGTTCAGCAGAGTTCTTTTCTCGGACGAGGCAACTTTCCACAATAATGGGCTTGTTAATAGGCACCACGGAAAATCCACACCTCATGAGACAAACAGATCACCAGCATCGTTGTTCCTTGAATGTATGGGCCGCTATAGTAGATGGATCTCTAATTGGGCCACACTTTTTCGACGGGCACCTCAATAGTGAAATGTATTTAGATAAGAAATCATCTACCAATGTTACTTGTCGATGTACCAGAGCATATAAGACAAGATTAGTGGTTTCAACATGATGGAGCACCGACACATTATTCACATCAAGTTAGGGAGCATTTGAATCATGTATTTCCAAATAAATGGATAAAACGTGGTGGTCCTGTTAGATGGCCAACTAGGTGCCCGGACCTTACTAGTCTAGATTTTTTCTTGTGGGGTTATATTGAGGGCATCGTTCACCAGATTCCTTCTACAACACAGTTGGATATGAGACAGAGAATAGTCGACGCCTTTCAGTCAATTGATTCGCAAGTTTTGTCGAGACTGCAACGGTCTTTCTTCAGAAGGATTGAGTTGTGTCTACACTGAAACGGGCAACATTTCGAACACTTATTTAAATAGTTCAACACCTTGTAGATCATCTCACCAAAAACCAATCTATTACGTATTTCATATACGACTACCTTAAAAAGCTACATTTCTCTAATCAAGTATAAAGATATGTACTAATAAACTCTTCTTTCGCAACCTCTGATTATATTATTCTAGTTTTATTTTTTTCATTTCGAAAAAGGTCGAAGATAAAGATAAGGTTACTTCAGTAAAAATATGACACAATATTTTATCCGTTGACATAAATAATAAAATACAGGATGTTCCATGTGAAAAATCAAGATATGATATTTTTAAAATTACAATATTCAATAATTTTTTGAGTCACTCCTTTATAAAATAATAATCACCAATAAAGTTATCCTTGGGCAATAAGAAAACGAAAGGAAAAAAGTATTCATCCTCTTTTTCCGAAGGAGCATGCGATGATGTGAGAGCCTATTTTCATGAATTTTTACGGAGAAGAAAATAATGTGATGAAACTACTCACCGAAAAAACTTATTACTTAAAGACATTATAGCAGAGTTTCGGACGCTCTTGAATCTTCAACAAAAAAGTGGTCTTCGAATCTAAAAAAACCTCACAAGATTTTTTTATAGAAAATTGGGACACCCTGTTTACTTCAAAATAAATTGCTGAAGTAGATTTTTATTTTCTAAATACAATACCGTTCGAACAAAATCTTCAAGAGTGTACGAACTACAGAGCACTGCGCCACTGGTGAATCACCCAGTATATATTATCTCTATTTCGAAAATGAGAAGATTGGGCTGAGTACGGACCTGAATTTCGTTTTCCTCTCTTGAGCCGATTCAATTAGACCACTTTAATAACTTTGTAATATTTCATCAATTTCGACCTACGGGTTGTCGAGTCATGAAATATTTGAACAAACACAATAAATCACCCTGAACCTTGAAATCTCGGAATCTTTGATTACTTTCATATGCTATTTTTTGAATTGTCTCGAGTTAGTTTATCTCCCATTACAGTATGACCCTTGAGTCTGGAAACCCCTTATTATGTTGATGTTATTACTTGTACAATGGTAAAAGCAGTACTGAGAATAATCGTAGGAAAATCCAAACGGGCATATTTATTTTTAAAACTGAAAAAATTAGTAATAATGACGAATTAAATGAAACAACGATGTTCAAACTTTCAATATATTGACAAATTTATGGCGCTTCCCACCGCACTGTGGTTTCATCAGATAAGTAGTATATTGAAAAAGATGATACCTTAGATATGAAATTGGCGAAAACATGTACGTAGCTCAGTAGGAGGAAAATCGAAACTGGGTTGCTTCTTTTAAGAACTGAAAAGATTTAGTAATGGTGATGAGTTTAGGTTTAATTGACTATTAAGTAAATTTTCGGAATTCTTCTGCTCAATGATTTCCAATGCTTCCCATAAGTTCAGTTTCTATTTATTATTTTCATTATGTGAAATATCAAAATTATTACTAAAAGTATGGTTTTCTTTTGGTAGCCGATTTGCATAGTGAGAATGTGATTCTTGTTTATCAAGACTGCGTTTGTTCTCTGAATACCTAGCAGTGAAAAGTCTGAAAGTTCTAGCGATACAATTTCCACAAGAGAATGTAAAATACTTGATTTGCTTCCTTTATGAATTTTATATACAGGGTGTTACATAATACTATGTCACAACTTGAGGGGGTAAATGTACGTGAAATTTTAAGAAAAAAAGTTCATATGAACATAGGTCCGCAAAAGCTCCGTTACGGAGCTACAGGGTGTTAAAACTTCCGGAAAAAATTGGTTTTTTCTCCGAAACTCCTGTAGTTTTCGAGATATTCAGCCCAAATTTGGTGTGCAAGTTATTTTTTACAGCCTCCATCATTACACGTCCTAAATTTCAACTAGAATCTACGAGGTGTTTTTTTTCTGGAGCCATGTCTTCGTTTGCCCTTTCAAACATTCTTGCAGTACGCCACTGATCAGCGTACAATCAATTTTCGTCATCTTCGTTCAATTTGAAAACTTTTTTGAAACATGTAATTTGTTCGTATCTCCGACCGTTCTCGAGCAAAAAATTATTAAACGATTGTATGCACTCGCTGAATTGAAAGCACTTCTAATTAAAAAAATTTCTAGTAGGCGTTGATTTTTTTCATTAACCCATTTATTTTGTCAGTTGCTAAAGTTGAACTAGTATCTGCTCTAATTGTTTATTAAATTAAATATTAGTTTTAAGACTTTCGAAGTTATTGCTGTAAGAAAAAAAGGCTAATTTTACTGACGACGAATTGGATGATATATCCATTACATGTACCGTCTGGCTGACGGAAACACAACAGAACCTAGGCGATTATATCAGGTGCGCTTTCCAAATCGAGTAACACCAAACAGGTGAACATTTTCAAATATCCACAGAAGGTGGAGGGAAACTGGTATTTTTACTCCAAATAATCATTTAAAAGATGCAACTCAAACTATGAGAACTTCAGATATTGAGGACTAGTTTTGAATTGTATCGATTTGAATCCTCATGTGAGTACAAGAAATATTGTAGATCAGTTGAATATTTCACATGTTCTTGTTTGGAGGATTCTCCACGACTTTTTATGGTACCCGTTTCATATTCAACGCGTCCAAACTCTACCTCCTCGAGATTTTCCTTCAAGACTGAATTTCTGCCGATGGTTCTCAGCTAAAACTAGAGAAAATGCTAATTTTGATAGTGAAATAATGTTAACAGACGAATCTAACTTTTCGAGAACCGCTATCACAAATTTATACAATAATCATTATTGGGCTGAGGAAAAACCCCATTTGATTGAAAAATTTCATCATCAAGAACAATCTTCACTAAATGTCTGGGTCAGAATATTTGGAAATATTTAATTGGGACATTTTTTTGCCTAACAGACTAAACGTTCCCGCTTATCAGCAATTTCTTGAGCAGGAGTTACCTTTATTGCTCGAGGATGTGCCAGTTTTGGCGAGAAACATAATGTGGTTCATGCATGACGGGGTACCAGAACATTTCAGTGGAGAACCTAGGGACTTCTTGAATAATACATTCAAGAACCATGGATTGGTCGAGGTGGGCCAGAACCTTGGCCTCATACGTCCCCAGACTTAAACAGTTTAGACTTTTTCTTATGGGGATATCTCAAATATTTAGGTTATACCACTCCAGTGAACACTGTAGAAGAATTGAGAAATCGAGTAAGAACCTCTTGTGACACGATAAGAAATACCCGAGGAATATTTCAAAGAGTGCATGATAATATGCGAAGAAGGACAGAGGCCTGTATTCTTGCAGGTGGAGGACACTTCCAGCAATTTATTCAGTTTTTAATTGTTCTTTTTTTAGTTTGATATTGAGTAAGTATAAGTTGAGTCTCAGAAGACGTGCTATCAAAATAAAAGCAAATTTTGGACATACCTATCGAGTATCTCTATTATTTTTTTTATTTAGCGAAAAACATATAATTCAAATGATTCAAACTCAATAATTTTTCTAAATTACAAGTGTCAAAAAAGTTTCTAAATTGAACGCAGATGATGAAAATTGATTGTACGCTGATGAATGGCGTACTGCAAATAATTTTGAGAGGGGAAAGGAGACATGGCCTCGGAAAAGAAAACACCTTGTGAATTTCAGTTGAAATCTAGGACGTGTAATGATGGAGGCTGTAAAAAATAGCTTGCATTCCAAATTTGGGCTGAATATCTCAAAAACTGCAAGAGTTTCGAAGAAAAAAACCAATTTTTCCGGAAATTTCAACACTCTGTAGCTCCGTAACGAAGCTTTTGCGGATCTATGTTGATATGAACTTTTTTTCTCAAAATTGCAAGTTGTGACATACTATTATTATTATGTAGCACCCTGTATATGTGATTCCACAAGTATGATGACTTCAAACACAACTAACCTTCCTCATTCGCTCGTGTGCCTCTAGGAACTACGGGTTATGTCTGCCGATAGTCTTCAGCTAAGGGAACTGTAAGGCTGCCTATCATGCTATTATTGCCTCTTTCACAGTTATATTAAACGCTTCGAACTTGCGTTATGTTACTCTCTTTAGAGATATTGCATATAGATGTTTCAGTATGGTCAAGATTAAGAGGCAGCTTAAATGCTGAATGTGCTGTCCTACCCCCGTCTGATGAAGAATCACTATTGCCAAAAGAGGCGACAGCAGTCCAGGAGCATCTAGAGAAAATATTTGACCAAAAATCCCATCAACGATTTCGAGTATTTGATTTTAAACGCAGGACTTCTCTTCAGTTAGTAATACATCTTTAGTGGACTACTCGGGCCATTGAATCAGTGTCGTGAATTTTTTCTCTAATGTAGTCCCTGTTTCGCAACAACGACTCATTTCTCAATGGCTTCAAACCAGATTGCCCTAAAAGTTATCCTTCCAAAGACAGTACTGTCTCCTAAATCAAACATTTATTGTAAACTTCAACTACAACCAGACAAACATCGTCTTGAAGTTCTGACTCTTCTTGCCATTTTATATCCTCCAGTAGGGTATCTTTGTATTTTTCCCAAAAACTGTGGCGCCTGATCATTGAAATCAACAATGATACGGAGAAAAGGTCAAGTAGTCTGAGCGGCGAATCACAAAGAGTAGCTTCTTCCTTAGTGACATCCCAATGCAGGAACGCTGAATGATATAAGGGAAAACTATTGATAGTTTTAAAATCTAAGAAGAATGTTGGCCCTCAAACTTCATGAAGAAGTAAGCACAAATAATAAAATTCGGCGTTATTTCGGTGCTGATTCTATTTCAAGCATTAATATTACTGGATAGTAGTCCGATGAAAAATGCAGCCTTGCCTCTATTCTAATAATTCCATGGTACTTTTTCTTGACGGTAATTTCAAGCATTTCGCAATCCAACCAGTTCTGCTGATCAGTGGCGCACTGCAAAAATGTTTGAAAGGGCTAAAGAAGACATAGCTCCGGAAAAGAAAACACTTTGTAGATTCTAGTTAAAATTTAGGACGTGTAATCATGGAGGCTGTAAAAAATAGCTTGCATTTCAAATTTGGACTGAATATATCAAAAACTGCAGGAGTTTTGAAGAAAAAAACAATTTTTTCCGGAAACTTCAACACCCTGTAGCTCCGTAACGAAACTTTTGCGGACCTATGTTGATATGAACTTTTTTTCTCAAAATTGCAAGTAGATTTACCCCCTCAATTTGTGACATACTATTATGTAACACCTTGTAAAAGTTCACTTTAAGAAAACATGAGAGTCCACTTGAGAGGTGAACAGTCTGCTGGGCCGTTTTCTGAAATGTATTTCAAAATATAAAACGGCCATTACTCTACAATTGATGCTACAATTACTATTCTGCAAAATTTGGTAAAAGTGGTGACATCAGTTACAGAACTCACTAACACAGTTTACCCTGATGTCGCCAATCTCATGAGAAAGCCCATATAATTGTTATGTGAGAGTGCTAATTTGACTCTCTAACTAAAATGCAAAAGCAGCCACAATAAATGATCTATTACTCAAGTCGTTTGAAGGAGTCGACGTAGAATATAAGTCAATGGATTTAGTACTGTAATCTGATGATGCAGAAAACAATCCCATGAAGTTCCTTAATACTCAGAACTCAGCAGGTTTTCCACGACATAATATTTTTTTGAAAATTGGAGCAGCAGTTATGTTAAGCCACCAAAATTTTGCAATGGCACCAGACTGAAGATAAAATTTCTCCACCGCAACATTGTGAAGGCTACTGTACTCACTGGATGTGCTCAAGAGGAAACTAAATTCATACATAGAATACGATTGACGCCATCAAAATATCCATTTGATTTCAAAAGACTACAGTTTTCCCTAAGAATGTGCTTCACCATAACCATCAATAAAGCTCAGGAGCAATCATTGAAAGTGACTGTGATAGACCTGAGGGAGAACTGTTTCTCACATGGACAGTTCTATGTTGAGTGTTTCGAGGTAAGTTCGGCTAACAGTCTGGTGATCATTGAACCGCACGGCAATACATGTAACGATGTATATAAAGAGGTACTTCAATAGCTTAACACACTGTGAATAGATACCTATTTCAACATCAGTTGTATCATTTAATTTATTTCTACTAATTTATCTTTCGGAGCAGAATATGAGCCCTTCTAAAAATAATGGGAAATTACTCACCTCAATATCCATGCATACGAAGTCCCCGGTGAAAACTAGTATGAAATAAAAAGGTATACGGAATGATTTCCCGGTCCTGAATAAATTCAAAGATAACTAATATAATATACTACTTACCTAATAAAGCCATAATGTGGTTAAATGGGTCATAACTCTGAGAATATAGTGAAAATTTGAACATCATTGTTTTAATAAAGGAAAAAAATATACAGAGTCACCCATTCGATTTTGAATTTTTTTTTCATTCGGTTGATACGTAAGAATTCTAGAAGGTCCAAAATTCTATGAACTTTCACCAATTTCTGAGGCCTATTATGACTTTTTTCTTTCCTTGAACTCGAAAAACTGTTTCTAACTGTTTTCTAATATAAAACGACGACCTCAATAGAATCTGCAAAATTTCAGTATAAAAAATACCGAGTTTCAATGTTGTAGTAAATGCAGGTTTTTCGGAAAATCATCTCAAATTTCTAGAGTTGCCACATTTCGTGCGACTTCTGCATAAATTCTAGAAGCTAAATTGGAAAATTTCATACAGGAAACAAATTTCCTATCATTTATGTATGAATATTTCTGTTATGGTTAATACAGGATGTTCAGAAAACCATAGTAGAGTCACGAATTACTACTTTTTGGGAACCTCCTGTATGAATTCAACATATTCAAAAATACAAAATAAGAAACAGTTCTACTACACTGTAGAATAAATGTGTCAAATTTGACGGAGCTCCCGTCTACAAGGTGTCTGCTAGACATCAACAAATTTTGATAGTTTCAATTCTGTATAGTGGCTTAAGTTGACCAGCAAAAGCAACTATTATGGGTTTTTTCAAAAATCGATGACTGCAGTCGGAATCGGCCATAATTCAGTATGACGAATACCCACTTTCAATATTAGGCGTATAATTGGTACAAGATGTTCAGTCGTAGTCTTTACGAATATTCCGGTTTTTTTCTTCCATGTTGTGTGGTAGTGACACATAAACAAATTATCTAAGAGGGTAAGATCTGGCAATCTAGGTGGCCAATGTATCAATGGATGATCATGACCTATCCAATAATTTATAAAATGTTGAAATGTTACAAATAGTTGAAAATGAAGATGATTCCACAGTTCATTCCTTAAGAAATCTAAAAATTGATGTCGATCCAAATTGTTTTTGAAATTATTCGTTGCCTCAGACTTCTGCACCAAACATTCACTTCTTCTGAATATTGCCTACTGCATTTAATTACCAAGCCCGAGTTTTTAGAAACTCAGTGCCGATTATTCGGAGAAGATGCAACTCCGTTTATTGCAAACGTCGCTTCATCGGTATAGATAATAGTTCTCAAAAAATTGAGTAATTTAATTATTCAAACTAAGGTAGAATTCTATTCTAATAATGGTAGAAATTTTGGTTTGAAGTGCATGATCTCTTTCTTCTTCGGACATTTTCTTTTGTTTTCTTTAGGCATATTTGGCTCTAAACTTGCAATACTCAAATTGCTTTTGGGATTATTTTTTTAAAACTTTTAGATGAATTTTCCAATCATTCTGTATTAAATATTACATTCTCAGTGGGTGTTTACAGTTATACAGAATTATGGTAGATTGAATTGCAGTTATTGTATTTCGAAAAAAGCCTATTAGTTATTTCTGCTGGTCAACTATGGTCTCTGTGCAGCATGGAAAATATCGAAATATGCCCACCTTTAGGAATCACCCTGTAGCAGATGACTATGTCAAATTTGATACTTTCATACTTAAATCTTAGCACAATGGTTTGCTATATTGAATTCTTCAATTCTTCATCTGGAATTTATACAGGGGGCGCTCAAAATGTGGCAATTATTGAACTTTGAGATTATTTTCCAAACATCCTGTATTTACTAAAACATTGATACTTGGTATTCTTCATACTGAGTAATCGTGAATTCTATCGCAGTCATCGTTCCTCGATAAAGAATCTCCAATAGGTATTTCTATTTTGGAGAAAAATTGTCCGAAATTCCTAGAACTTCAATATCGGTGAACAAATACGCGGATTATAGAGGGGTTGCGATTCAAAATGGGCCACACTGTATATTAAAAAGTAGCAATTTCCTCAATCAAACTGGGAAAATCATTTCATTTCATACGGAATGTAATTCTATCAACTATCAAAAGATTTTTAGTTAGCTTATTCGATGTCTTTAAAACGCATAGTGAGATTCACTTGAGAAACTCCTTTGAATTACTGAATGAAGATACTCTACCTCGTTGCAACATGTTTTATATATTCTTTCCAAAAACGACTCACAAGAGCTCGACATAGTTAAAAAAATTCCACGATGGTAGGTCAACACAGGAATCTGGATACGAATAACATAAGGCACTATTGGTGATTGTTGAAACTTAAAGTCTAAATTCTATGCTTGCTACCTCAAAAGTCAGTGTTCTCTATAATGGTCTCCTACAAAATTAAAAACAAAAAACCAAGCAACTAAATTTACCTGACTTACTTCGTTTGCGAATATTTCCAATCTTCCTCCGTTCATAACAACAAGATGCAGAACATTTCTGCGGTTTACGTCTTTGACATTTATATCTGCGCCTTTTTTTATGAGGGTGTGTACAGTTCTCCAACCACCCCGTACGGCGGCGAGAAGAAGGGGGGTGCGCTTTTCCTTATCCATGCAGTTTATATCAGCACCTAAGAAAGTATAAAATTCTGAAACTGTTGATGCATTTCTTTGCTGGGATTTCATAGAGACGAAGACGCAGGGGTGACCTAGGCTATGCCACAACATTTCTAGTATCCCCTATTGATCAAGTTTTGTGGCTAAAATGAAAATTAAATTCAAATATAGAAAAGGAAAATTTTTGACGACGCAAGCTTTATCAAGAATCAATATTATCGCCAATAAGAGCTAGAGCTTGAACAAAACTGCATTCCATGCTGAAAATGTATGCAGTAAGTATCAGCAAACTCGATTCAATTTGATAGTAAATAAATGGAGGAGAATACAGCCTCCATTCCAAAAGTAACGGGACTTTTTGAAAATAGAAACAAACAATATTAATTTTGATAAAAATCTTTTTCATTAATGTATTCGCCTTCTGCTTCAATACACCAATTTGTAGGCGTCTACAGGTTGTCAAACGACTTCACTATCTCTTTTTTTGGAATAGTCTTTAGCGCGTCGGTCACCGCACTCTCAATGGCCTCAATCGAATCGTGTCGCTTTCCTTTCATCGTCAAATCTACCTTAGAGAACAGCTAGTAGTCGCACAGACTCAAATCAGGTGAATAAGGTGAGTGTTGGAAGGTAATAATTTAATTTTTAATCAAAAATTCAACTCTTGGACGATGCATGTTCTTATTGAAGAATTTACTAGAATTTCTGTCACCAGAAATAGTTGTATAGATTATACTGGGTTATTCATCAGAGGCGCGGTGCTCTGTAGCTCGTACACTCTTGAAGATTTCATTTTTGTTCGAACGGTATTGTATTTAGAAAGTAAAAATCTACTTCAGCAATTTATTTTGAAGTAAACAGGGTGTCTCAATTTTCTTGGGAGGTTTTTTCAGATTGGAAGACCACTTTTTTGTTTAATATTCAGGAGCGGCCTAAACTCTGCTATAATGTCTTTAAGTAATAAGTTTTTTTGGTACGCAGTTTCGACACAATATTTTTTTTCCGTGAAAATTCATGAAAATAGGCTCTCACATCATCGCATGCTTCTTCGGCCAGAGAGGATGAATACTTTTTTCCTTTCGTTTTCTTATTGCCCAAAGATAGCTTTATTGATGAATTCAAATAGATTATCCTCAATGTATACAGGAGTGACTCAAAAAATTATTGAATTTTGTAATTTTAAAAATATCATATCTTGATTTTTCAAATGGAATATCCTGTATTTTATTATTCAAGTCAACGTATAAAATATTGTGCCATATTTTTGCAGAAGTAACCTTATCTTTATCTTCGACCCTCTTCGAAATGAAAAAAATTAATAAAATCAGAGGTTGCGAAAGAAGAGTTTATTAGTACATATCATTATACTTGATCAGAGAAATGTAGATATTTTAAGGTAGTCGTGTATGAAATACGTAATAGATTGAATTTTGGTGAGATGATCTACAAGATGTTGAACTATTTCAATAAGTGTTCGAAATGTTGCCCGTTTCTGTGTAGACACAACTCAATAGCTTTATCGATGAATTGCAATAGATTATCCTCATTTTATATAGGAGTGACTCAAAAAATTATTGAATATTGTAATTTTGAAAATATCATATCTCGATTTTTCGAATGGAACACCCTGTATTTCATTATTCATGTCAACGCATAAAATATTGTGCTATCTTTCTGCAGAAGTAACCTTATCTTTATCTTCGATCATTTTCGAAATATTTGATTATTTGTAAAAATTTTGATGAAAATTCTACAAACCGTATCAAACTCATCAACATGCATCATTATTCACACAGAAGTTTTTTTTCTGTAATTATTCAAGTAGTAAAAAATGAAACCTAAACAAGATAATTCTTTTAACGAATGATAAATTCAAGATGATTAAAACGTAAATCGAGGTATGTGTTGACATTTTTTTTATTTGTGCCTTCTGTCAGGTGTCCGGACATATCATATTCTGCATTTTACATGATGAAATTATCAGTGTTTCGTTACTAAACATTGTTAAAGTGAACCCAATTTTCTCAATTGACTGCCATGAAGCTCTTCAAAGAAGAAATGGTTGGTATAATTTTTACTCTGGGTGAGTGTGATAGAAATTATTTGTTGGTAAGTAGAATTTATGCACAAACGTTTCCTGATAAGAGGCATCCTGATCCAAGATGCTTTGAAAAACTTCTAATTAGATTTATCGAAACGGGTAATATCGCTTACAAAAAACATGAAAAACCAAAAAACTGCTCCTTAAATGTATGGGCCGCTATATGGATATCTAATTGGGCCGCACTTTTTCGACTGGCACTTCAATAGTGAAATATATTTAGATTTTCTGCAAAATCATCTACCAATGTTACTTGCCGATGTACCAGAGAATATAAGACATGATTTGTGGTTACAACAGGATGGAGCACCATCACACAACTCACATCAGGTTAGGGAGCATTTGAATCATGTATTTCCAAACAAATGGATGGTCCTGTTAGATGACCATCTAGGTCTCCGGATTTTACAAGTCTAGATTCTTTCTTGTGGGGTTATATTAAGGGCATCGTTTACCAGATTCCTCCTAACAACACAGTTGTGTATGAGACAGAGAATAGTCGACGCCTTTCAGTAAGTTAATCCGCAAATGTTGTAGAGAGTTCAACGGTCTTTCCTCAGAAGGATTGAGTTGTGTCTACAAAGAAAAGGGCAACATTTCGAACACTTATTGAAATAGTTCAACACCTTGTAGATCATCTCACCAAAAACCAATCTTTTACGTATTTCATATCCATTTCTCTGATCAAGTATAATGATATGTACTAATAAACTCTTCTTTCGCAACGTCTGATTTTATTATTTTTTTTATTTCGAAAATGGTCGAAGATAAAGATGAGGTTACTTTTGCAAAAATATGGCACAATATTTTTGCGTTGACTGCGTTGACATGAATAATAAAATACAGGATGTTCCATTTGAAAAAATCAAGATATGATATTTTAAATTTACAGTATTCAATAATTTTTTGAGTCACTCCTGTATAAAATGAGGATAATCTATTTCAATTCATCAATGAAGCTATCTTTGGGCACTAAGAAAACGAAAGGAAAAAAGTATTCATTCTCTCTGGCCGAAAGAGTATGCGATGATGTGAGAATTTTTACGGAAAAAAAATATTGTGACGAAACTACTCACCAAAAAAACTTAATACTTAAAGACATTATAGCAGAGTTAAGGACGCTCTTGAATCTTCAACAAAAAAGTGGTCTTCCAATCTGAGAAAACCTCCCAAGAATTTTTTATAGAAAATTTGGGACACCCTGTTTACTTCAAAATAAATTGCTGAAGTAGATCTTTACTTTCTAAATACAATACCGTTCGAACAAAAATGAAATCCTCAAGAGTCTACGAGCTACAGAGAACCACGCCACTGGTGAATCACCCAGTATATGTAGTAACCTTCCTCAACAGGATATTATCAATACTGAGGTGTGTCTCAATAGAATATCTGATCACACATCTCAATCACTGCTTTGTAACATGGGTGTTATGCCCAGCCAGTCAGGCGAATATGTTAGAAATTTCAGTGATGATAATTACAACACCTTTTTTCACTATCTTTCCAATGAGCGATGGAAGGAATTGACATTGAATTATATCAATCTGTGTTTTCCATCTCAACTAAAATCGACTAAGGAGCAAAAATGTAAGCCATGGGAATATCACAATATTGTCTAAAATGTTGAAGCTATTGTAACACATCGAGAGTAGTATTCCTCATCCTACCAATATAGCTTTTTACAAAAAAATATGAAAATATTTACGAGTCAACCCTCCAAGCTGCCAAAAAAGTTCACAATATCAGTAGATATCTTGGTGCTCATAACAAGTCGAACGTAGCGTGGTCGATTATAAATGATAATGTGAACTCGAACTCGAAATCCAGAGTTACTTCGCGCGATATTCGTCGAATCACTTCAATGAATATTTGGTTGGCTTGGCAGCTGGGACTCTCGACAAGGTTGATATCGGAGACGATTTGTAAAAGGGCTTGCCCCGACCGAAGTATATCCACTCAACTATGTTCTTTCGACCAGTTTTTGCGTCAGAATTATTCAACATCAATAACCTCCTTAAAAAAGCATATATATTCCTAATACCAATACTCACTAAACTAATCAACAGGGCTGCAAAGAATGGCGTTTTCCCCAATATCCTGAAAGTTGCTCGCGTTGTTATGTTCTAAGAGGGGGGACCCAACCTTAACTGGGAACTACAGACCAATCTCACTGCTCCCTGCTTTGTGTAAAGTATTAAAAGGGTAATATTTGAAAGAATGGCAACTTCCCTCAATGATCATAATATCATAACTACCTGTCAATATGGCTTTCGAAAGGGTAAGTCGACCCAATCAGCCATTATGAGTTTCGTCAATTTCCTCCTTGAAAGTTTGAATGGGAATAGAAAATATATTGCGGTCTTTATGGATCTCACTAAAGCTTTCGACTTGGTGGTGCACGCTATATTGCTGAATAAAATGTATTCTCTAGGATTTAGAGGAGTAATGCATTACTTGATAAAATCATACTTATCCAACCGGATGCAGCTTGTTGAGATTCATGGAGTTAAATCCTCTTTGCTCGACATAAAGTGTGGGGTCCCGCAGGGCTCCGTTCTAGGGCCTCTGTTATTTCTTTTATTTGTCAACGATATGCCTGATATTGTTGGTGACCCTGGTAATTTGATTATGTTCGCTGACAACACTACATTGCTCGATGCGGATCTTGATCTTGCCAGCACAATCAAAAACGTTCAAAACTTATGCAATAAATTTTCTATCTGGTTTGATGCCAACAAGTTACTTTTTAAAATACCAAAAACTGTTTTCATTAACTATTCACTTAAAAATGTTGGTTCAAACAATGCCTGTAGTCATCTATTGATGGTAAAAAGTAAATCCATTTAACAAGTTCAATCCACAAAGTTCCTAGGCATCACAATCGACAACAGCCTAAACTGGTACGAACATATTGACCATCTGTGTAGTGTCTTGTCTCCACTCTGTTTTGCATTGTACAAATTCAAGCTAACGACCAACATCATGCATATTTTCGATCTAGACTTAGTTCAGGTATTATGTTTTGAAGTACTTCTGGTTATTGTGACAGGGTTTTCAAATTACAGAAGAGAGCCATTAGGAATATTGTGGTTATATCTAGGCGTACTTTATGTCGCAATTTTTTTCATGAAATACATATCTTACCTCTCGCTAGTATGTATATACTTGAGATAGTAACTTACGTAAAAGTAAACTTAACTAGCTTTCTACCCAATAATTTTCATCACAGTTACCAAACCAGGGGATTAGATCTATTAGTTACACCATCTCATACTCTATCAGGGTATGAAAGAGGTCCTGGATACATGGGAATTAAGCTCTTTAATGCACTTCCCAGAAATATTCAGTCAAGCAGTATTGTCACTAGATGCTTCTACTCGCTAAATGAATTTTTTCCAATTGTTAGTTTTTCTTGTAATATGTGGACATGTCTTATACCTCTAATTACTTACTCAAGTATTGTAATGGTCAAAGGATAATAAATATTATTATTTATTATCGTGGACTTATGCACTATCTCAGCCGTTAGCTGGATATAATTTACCTTTCCCAGATTCAGCAATCAAAGGGAATAGGCTCGATTACAATATACTTGACATAAATTTCCTAACTATCCTACATGTATCAAGAATTACAGCTTTTTGCATTTCTATATAGGTATTCTTATGCAAAGTTTTGGGTATTAATCCAGTCGAGGATACGATGACAGGAACACTATCTATTTTCTCGAGGTGCCACATCTGCTTGATCTCAATAGCAAGGTCAAGGTATACCGTTATGAGTATCATTTTGGCTTCTGAGTTCCATTATGACCTCTTCTCGTATGCTTTGCAGCGTTTCTGAAGAAAGTAGCCTGTTTTTAACGATTGTTCTTCGTTGATCTGAAATTCGCTGCTCGGATATGTGCTGTAATTCAGGATATTTCTCTACGAACGCAAGATGTAACGCGTATCTGTATGCTGTCATTTCCAATTCCAAGTTTGTAATCTTGTAATAGCAACGCATAATGAAGGAATTCATTTCTGGGGTCCACTTCATGCGTTTCCTAGGGAGTCCGGCTCTCGTGGTCGTAGGCATAATGGCTTGCACCACCGTTGAAACATCAAGAGTCGGTTGGGAGGTGTTGATGTTATTTCCAACTTGATTTTGTGTTGCAGTATCCCTACTCGATATCACGCTGCTTCCGTCGTTAACAGAGGGAGACTGTAACTCACTTTCCGAACAAGACCCTTTTCCTAAATCTTGAACTTGAAGAGGTTATGGTGGTACAATGTCGATTCACCCGTTTATTCATTAGATTGTACATCATTGGATAAACTGAATTTTATACCTACTGCCAGGTTCAGCTTGGGTACCTCCGGTTCGCTAAGCCTGTACTCAGAAACAATGTTCCTGAGCCCCTGAGGCTATTATTATTATTATTATTATCTGAAGAGGCACTATCGTGGAAAAGTGTCCATTTGCCGTTTTCTTAATATTCTGGCCGAATACGACAAATTCTTGCCAGCAATCTCACCATGACGCTCAAATAAAAATCTCCTGTGACTGTCTGGCCGTGTAGATCAAATTCTTTGTGGATACTTCTTTTACAATCGTAAAAACAAATCAGCATAATCTTCACTTTCGACACTGCGACCCAGTGGTCTATTGTGGCACATAATTTCCAAATTCCTATAACTTCATATACTCCGTTACCCAGCGGCTACTATGGGATCTAAGTTTTTATTTTATGAGGTCAAAGATGGGGTTTTCAATGCACCGCATAATGCCATAGCCTCGGAATTCAACCAGCAATAGAGTTCTAAAGTACCTTTTCAAATTGCGTGATATTGAACTCCTCAATGGAATGCACTTACGTGTCGGCGGCTAGTCGAGATGAGCAAGCGGGTCCCCAGGCGTCGTCATTCAGCAACCGCAGCTTTATAGAGGTGGCTTCCTTGGCCTCTATAAAGTCCAAATTTACAAGACACGTTGATGATGATCCCAATAAACCAAACAGTTTTTGTTATGTTTGCGGTTTGTATACATCTCCCAACGTACGAAAAAAGTTACTGAAACCATACAGACAGCTTACAGATTTCGTTTTTCGCGCGATCTTTTGCATCAAGAAGAAGATTGGGTACCACACACTATTAGTTCAAATTGTTACAGAATACTAACATAATCATTCAAACCTAAAATTCGAGTCTTCCGTGACATGGAGTAAGCCAGAAAGTAAAGAGTGTTTTGTCTGCAGGTAGGTACAAAGGGTTTAATTCTAAAAATAAATCTAAAATACAATACATCTACATAAACAAGGTTTTAACCATAGATGCAGTAAAACAATTGGACAACATTGCTGTAGAAATGCTAGTAGACGCTGATGAAGACCGAATGAGTTTTAGTGAGCACAGCAATGATGAAGACACAAGTGCTGAATCAAGTGCAAGTAGTTACGTACCACAAACATTCAGCCAAGCAGAGTTGAACGATTTAGGTAGGGAGTTTATCCAAAGAAACACACGAGCTCTTGGCCTCAAAAAACAAAATTCTTTTAGAAAAAGGTACAAGAATCAGAGTACAGACATCGCGAGAAGAAATTGACACAATTTTTTACTCGCGAAGAGCAATCAGACTTAGTTTACTGGAGTTTTTGGAGTTTATTTTTGAGGTTTTGAATAATCCTGACGTGATGGAACAATTTGGATCTCGGATGTGGTTTCAGCGACCCCAAAAACATATAGTAACACTGGTCTGGGTTCTGTCATAATTTTTGGAATTTTTTGTGGAACTGTGTAATATTCAATCTATGCTTTTTTCCAGAAAATTTGAAGCATATTTCATGTTCTGTACCTATTTTCAACAGTTTGGATTTCCGCCTCTATTGCAAGACTCATAAGCAGAAATTCATTAACAGGAATTCCCTACATCTTACTCAAAACTATATACAGGATGCCTTGCCAGGAGATTCCTGTAGAAATATATCTAAAATGGATCAAATGAGCTTTATGAAAATTGTTCCATGGAAATTTCATGGGATGTTCACTTGAACTAAAACATTGTCTACCGAAAGTAGACCCCATTGTTTAGTTCAAAGGTAAACTCACATCTTTACTCCTGATTATATTCAATTTCAACTGATTTTTATGTAGCATACTCGTTGTCCAAATTTAATCATTTTGAAGAAATTAATCATTTAAGGAATGTCACAAACAAGCCTAATGGTGAAGATATGTCTCGTTTAACAGTCTTAGGAATTGGATTAGGCAAAACTATATAAACTTTTGTAATTCATTCAAATTTGGTGGTCTAGAAAGGAAGAAAAGTGTTCAAACAAATGTCCTTTGTGATAATATTCCTAAGAATAATATGAAATAGGTGTATCTTGGTTATTTCCAGATATTTGGCGATCGGAGCATTTTCAACTCCTTTTCCCCAATTCGAGATTCAAGGGTAGTATCAAAACAAATTTCTCGATTTAAATTCGCCACATGTTATTTTAGAAAGTAACTAATTACGTGGTCATATAGAGAAAATGCATCCCTTTTCAAAAAGGTATCACAGGACACTTTTTCTCCATTGCAAAATTTAGGGCGAACCTGTCAGAGAATCATAGGGGGAGAACGAAATATGTAACAAATAATATCCCTCCCCAATAAAAAATCGACTTGTTTCAGGAATTAACAAAACAATTGAAATAAAAGACTTGATGGCTATTTAATTTCTTCTGCTAGAACTGAAAGTCATAGAATGCTGCTTTTATTCTAGTCAACGAGAACATCCCCGAAACCCTCATTTAATAAACTTTCATAAAACACATTGAAACCTTCTTGATATTGCAACGATATCCAATCGTTCCTGAAGCCGACCCTGTCACTGCCGGCGGAATGACGAATTGCGATGCACTTTTGAGAGAATTCGAGAAAGATCTAAAAGTTACAGGGCGCAGAATTACTGAGAAACCAGTGTTACCGTTTAAAGAAGGCTCTCGAACGAAGATCTGGAACAAAGCGGACATTACGCGAAGGTTATAGAACCTCAGTGCTTGTATATAAGAAGGGACATCGCGAAGCGCGGAATGCAGTTTGAATAAAGAGCGCGAATAAGTGGACAAGTGTATGAAATAAATAAATTCAGTTTACCTGTGAATAAATTAGTTACAATATATTTTCAATGGAATTTCAAGGTAGGACACGTTGTATTTCATGATTTCCCAGAATCAAAGATTATTTTCTTTGGCCTTACCTTCATCGATTAGATAACCAACTATTTCAGGATGGTCGAACATGGCCGCACAATGCAGTGGCGTCATCTTCTGAATATCGCAAGAACTCAAACAAGAAATTTTCTCTTCTGGTTGCAACTTGAACATCAACTTTATTATATCAACAGCTCCTTGTGAACAAGCTAAATGAACTGGAGTGGAAAAGTCGTGTTGTTGGGTTGAGATCTTTGCTCCAGATTTCAAACAAAGTTCCACAGCTTTCAGGTCACCTATTATAGAAAAATATACCCAGTATTTATATGCGAATAATGAGTATAAGACATTTACCTCCATGAACTGCAGAATGTAAAGGAACATTTCCTTCAGCATCTGGAAATGAAATCATTTCATATCTACTGCTTCCGTTCTTCTCTCCCCATTCGAGAAACACTTCTAAAGTTTTAGAAGAGGCATTTTTCGCAGCCTCGTGGATTGGATAGTAACCATTATTACACGGCTTCTTTGGCGAAGCTCCGAATAGAGAAATCTGTAAATAAATAACGATCATAATTTTAACGATGAGCTCACAAATATTTTTACTATTATAATATTGAAAACATTTGGGGGAATTATTATCTTGATTACTTTGACATTATAAAACAATTTATGTGGGCAATAATGAATGCACTCATGATAATAACTGATAAAATTATATAGGGTGCTCAGATTTTCTGTTTCAATGCAGCTTGCGATATCTTATTATTGAATAAAATATTTCCTATCCTTCATTCCTCGCAACAGGAAAAATAGTCCAGTTATGCTAGTCAAAATAAGGTAATAATTTCGGAATACAAGATAATCAGCTGTTGACTCATATAAACCTTTATTTTGACATTGTTAAATTTATCTCAAAACCTACCTATTGTAAGGTGGTCGCGACTGAAAAATCCTAAGGTCGAAGGACAAAATAATAGATATTTAGCACGTATTTGGTAAATACTTCGGTTCCTATGCTACTAAATTCTCTACAACTTCTGTTGAAAAAAGGGTTTTCTACTGTGAACTATTTTTGAGATAGAGGACAGTGTGTGCTCAATGTTATTCAAATTCAACCAGTAGTGTCGATCCCAACTATATCTTACAGAATACAAAATTTGTTGATAAATATATGATTACAAATAATATTCATTTTCTACTAACTTTTATATTATATTCAGTAATTTTTTAAGTAGACCCACCATTACTCTTTCAGAGGATTACTGTGAGCAAGCAACTTGAAGAGTATCGACAATATGATTTGAGTCCGTTTCCAACAGCGCTATTTCATAATGATGGCATGGGATAACCATGAAATTTACAAGCATTTCGGATCAAAAATTGTTATCGAATTTGACGAAGATTCAGTTAACAATAGGATCATAAAGCAATGAAAATATTGTTGAAAACAAAACGTGGTGAAAGCTGAATAATCGCTCTGTATTAAACTTGAAAATTCAAAGTGAAAGTGGTTCAGTTCTGAGTTCAAATCTTAATAGAGGGCAGCATAAGGACGTCCTTTTCAAGCTGTCCCCTTTAAAGAAGACAAATCGTGAATCTTTTGAGAAATAAATGAGATAAAAAACACAAGGTTTAACTTTAATCTACACTTTATCTGAAAAAATTCGACGACGTTTCGCTGACACAGCAGCTTTATCAAGAATGAAAAACAGAATGAAGAGTATGGTATTATAAACAAATCGTAGAACAAGTTGGATGAATAACAGGAAAATCCACACCGAGCCATTGTACAGTTAGTATGAGAGGTAATAAAAACTAATTAAACAAGTTAAGTAGGGGTGAATAATTCACATCTACCTGTTCATTCAAAAGCTTGTCCGAATGTTTGTATCTATTTATTTCTAATGCTTCTAGGAGATCTAATTTTGAACTTTTGATTTTATATGTAATATGTCAAAGTTTTATTGAATGAATGGTTTTCTTTTATTAGGTGGTTTGAATAATTTGAATCAGATTTATTTTTATTGAAGCTACGTTTATGTTCAGATGTTCTTATGCCAAAACTCCTATAGGTCCTACCGATATAAATTTTATCACAAGAACCGCAATTGAGTTTATAGATTCCTGATTTACTTGATTTTTCAACACGAGATTTATTATTTTTAATATGTTTACCTAAGTTATTAGAAGTTTTGAAAGTTATATTAAGATTTTGTTTGACGAGAAAGGATTTAATATTTGTACTTGCAGAACCGCAGAATGTTAAACTGTTGAATATTTTATAGTCTTTATGAATAGGATAAACTTCATTTATTGCTTTTTGATACAGTTTTTACGAATGATTAGATCTATCTTATCCGGATTATATGAATTATTAATGGCTATCTGTTTGATGATGTTTAACTCTTTATTATAATCTTCTACTGATAAAGGTAAATTGACTAACCGATGTACCATGCTGTTTAAAGCTGCAACTTTGTGTTGAATTGGATGTAATGAGTAGTTATGTATAATTGTATCAGTATGTGTTGGTTTACGAAAGACCGAAAAACATTATTATTATTTTGTTTAGTGATTTTTAAGTCCAAAAATTAATGGAATCATTCTGTTCAATTTCTATCGTGAATTTAATGTTCAAATGGATGGAATTAATGAAATTAAGAAATAAGTCTAATTGACGAGTAGTTCCAATGAAACATACTAAGATGTCGTCAACATATCTATACCAATAAAGAAATTTGGAAATGAGTGGATGTGTATGAATTTTCTGTTCAATATTATTCATAAAAATCTCTGCTAAAAGTGGACTCAAAGGATTTCCCATGATCAAACCATTTTCACTACTGTAATAGATGTTGTTGAAAGAAAAATAATTTTGTTCAATGCAAACGTCCAACAGATTCAATATTTCTGATTTAATTATGTGGTTAACATGATTCGAATTCAACATGTTTTCGATTAATATTTTGACATCACCAGGAGGAACACTTGGGTATAAATTCTCAACATCAAACGAAATAAGTTTTGCGTTAGGTGGTAGGTTAACGTTTTTTATGTTATTTATCAATTCGAAAGAATTTTTATAGAAAATTTTGATTTGAATGAACAATAATTTTTAATGATATCTATAAAGCAGTGCGACAATTTCACGGCTGGGGCTGTAACGTAAGAGACGACTGGTCTAACGGGGTTATTTACTTTATGCAATTTAATGAGTGAATACAGTTGAGGTGGTTGAGGGTTTGGTAAAATTAATTTGTACTTATCTATTGCTTTAATTAAAGATTTTGCGTCATTTATTGCAATTTTAATATTTTTCTGAAATTTAATAGTTGGATCTTTGTTTAAAATTGTATAGTTTCCGGACGAAATGAAATTTAGAGTTTTAAATAGGTAGTCATTTTATTTAACGCAATAACAGTATTACCCTTATCTGCTTTTGTAAAAATAACTTCATTTAGTTGAGATTTTTGTTCGATGGCCTTTAAAGTATTTTGTTCTTTACACGGTTTAAAGTCAGCTAATGATTCATTTTTATAATGTTAGATGCCAAATATTTAAGGTGAGTGTTATTAGGAACTTTTGAGAAATATTTGCTTTTGTTTGGGAGAATATTAGACATGAGATTGTTTGTTTGTTTTGTTTTTCCTTTAACGTGCTATTTCTGCCTTTCGGCTAATGACACGCCGGGGAATTCTGTCACCTCACTAACACGGAAATTTTGCCGAACCCCTCTCGTGTCGAGGGAAGGTATCTTTAATGTCCAACACATTTCTGTTAGACAGGACCGACAGATAAACATCTCCTCCGAAAGATGGACACTCAAGCGATTCCCAGAATCCGAAAAATCGCACCGACTTTGTGGGGATTGAACCCAGGTAACTCTGCGTTGGAGACGAGCATCATATCCCATACGCCACCGAGCCGGCGTTTGACATGAGATAATTGGAGATAATTCATTCTGTTTAAATACCGATTCAGTTTTTGTCCATCTGGTTGTAACACCTGATCGGTTTATCATGAGTGATAAGTGCGCCAACTGCTCACATCTTCAATGTGATGCTTGTTCCCAAGGAGTGCATATAGCATGCACCGATCTAGGCCCGGACTATGCGCCTCACGAGAAATAAGGTGCAATTTCTCAAAATCTTCAGTAATTCTTGCGGAGCCAATGTGAAGCAGTTTTCCTCCTTGAAGAATATGTTTGATGATTTGCACATAAGTATTATGGAAACCATCGGCAAGAAACTAGACTCCGTTTCCAATACGATACAACCTCGTACTTTCGAGGAACTCGCAGTGGAGCGGCCGATCGCCTCGCTAGGGCTAGAAATATAATTATTCGAGAAATAGCTGAGGCCCATGGCCCCACTAATCAGCGAAAACTGGCAGACGAAACTGTCGTATCTGACATTTTGAACACTATCAAAGAGGGTAATGAATCGATAGAGGCCATAAGTATGTTTCGTTTGGGAAAATCGAAACCGAACGCTCCTAGGCCTAGAGCGATAAAAGTCAGCCTTTCTAATGATTATGTGGTCAAACGGATTCTGAAAAATAAGTCAAAACTACACTCGGAGGCAAAATTAGCGGAACACTCGAAAATTTAACCAAATTCGAAGTCCGATATTTTTCCTAATTCTCAACCGATTTAGATGATTTTTTCGGCAAGTTATAGATCAACTCTTCTGCTTTGTAGAAATTATAAGAGAAAACAAAAAAATTTGAAAAAAATTTTATACGGGAGCAAAACTAAAAGTGTTTTTTTTTTTTTTGTCAAAAACACCCTGTGGAAATTCGTGGTCCGAGTTGAAACGTACAATATCATGGTCTGTCAAGACACATCTTCCTACAGTAACGCCCTTCTTGTTTTATGCATTTATCTCTATTTTTACAAGAGATATCCAATTTGAAGCGAAAAGTCACAAATTTCAAGAATTTATTTTTAATCTTGCGTAGGTGCATAACATCGGAGGTTAGCCAAAAAATAAAATCAAAATTAGAGAAGCGGAAATCTAACGAAATGAAAATTTCTGAAATTCACTGGCCAATTTCACGCTCTGGGAGAACTCAAAGTACACTGGAAAAATCGTTGATTCTGCACATTTATTTTTGAATTTTTTTGTGTGACACTATATAATAATTATCATTCCTATCCAAAATTGAGAGCAGGTGTGTATCCTGGCGATACACTCGTGAAATGAAATGAACATGTTGAGAAAAATGTTCATGATGACCCACAAAAAAAAACATTTGATTTTAGTAGCGAGTATAACCCCCCCGAGCTCTTATTACAGCGCGCATACGATTTCGCATACTCCCAATGATGTTGTCTATCATCTGTTGAGGTATGTTGTCCCACTCTTCCACCAAAGCCAATGTCAGCTCTTCAACGTTGCCTGGATTCCGTTATCCATCGGGTTTAAATCCGGTGACCGCGACGGCCAGTCCGTTCGTGTGATCCCAACTTCATTGAGATATTCTATCACTATGCGCGCAGTATGAGGGCGCGCGTTATCGTGCATAAGAAGGAAATTTTCTCCTATGTAAGGAGCAAAAGGCACAACATGGGGCTCCAAGATTTCTGTTATATACCGACGGGCATTAAGTGATCCATTGCCAATAATCTCCAGTTCTGCATATACCACCCCATATCATAACTGATCCTCCACCGTATTGCTCAGTTCCTGCGAAATTTGCTTGATTGTACCATTCCCCTCGATATTCTATCTCTACCATCCACGAAATTCACACAATATCGGCTCTCATCACTAAATAAAACTCGTCTCCACTGATTGATTGTCCATGCTTCATGCTCCCTAGCAAACGCCAATCTTGCTACCCGATGGGCTCTATTGAGTCTTAGTGCTCTTGCTTGCGCTTATGATCTCAGACCAACTTCGTTTAATCGTCTTCTCACTGTCCTCACACTGACGTTAATGTTATCCACTGCTTGTAAAAGGTTACGTGCCTGAACAGCAGTAAGACGAGGATTTCTTATGGTTTGATTGACGATGAAACGGTCATGTATAGCGCGGGTTGCCCGATTTCTTCCTTGTCCTCGCCTCCTCACGTATAATCCAGTTTCCTGTAACGTCGGTAGATTCGATGGATAACCGACGTCGAGACACCAACATGGTACCGACTGAGAGGTAGGTGCGCCCTTCCTCGATCAATGTAACTGCCCTTGCTACTGAGGTTGGTGGTAAATCTCTCATTCTGAATGAAAATACCGTTTCGAATCGTAAACAGTAAAGAATCACAAAACACCGCAACCGATCGAATTTGTATCAAATCAAAGAATGGAAAACTCTCATTCTTTAAACAAGTGCAAATGTGGTCATGTACAAAAAAACGTGTGTTGTATTTCATATTTGATAAAAAAAGGTGTGCACATGTGTGAATGAAAAGTTTTATCAATGGTCCCAGAATTCGGTTGTGTATTTTAATACCTACCGACTGTTATATCCTATGAATTCCTAATTTTCACCAAATTAACCAAATTGTCATCAATAACTAATGCAATTCGAACATAAAAATCGCAAACGACAATTTCGACACGCCTGAGTGATAATAAGAAAATTCCAAATTGATAGACGAATTTGAATGACAATTTCTTGATTCAATGGAATTTCTCCAAAATGGTGATTTTCCACTTGAAATTAAATATATTTTGCAAAAATAGAAATCTAACCTCCGATGTTATGCACTTACGCAAGATTAAAAATAAATTCTTAAAATTTGTGACTTTTCGCTTCAAATTGGATATCTCTCGTAAAAATAGAGATAAATGCATGAAACAAGAAGGGCGTTACTGTAGGAAGATGTGTCTTGACAGACCATGATATTGTACGTTTCAACTCGGACCACGAAATTCCACAGGGTGTTACGAATTTTTGAGTCAAACTTGGTTAAACTCACAGATACCTGATTCTCTCATTAATGTTACGGGTTACCGTTTATATGTACAGGATCGCTGCCAAAAGAGAGGCGGTGGGGTTGCCATATATATTCAGGAATCAATCTTATCATATTTCTCTATTAAAATTCCCCCGTTCCTTTGTGATAAGATTGATATAATCGCCTTAGAACTGAATTCATTAAATAATTCTATAGTTTTGATGTGTATTTATCGCCCCCCTGATCCCATAGAAACGATGAGAGAAGACATTCTTTTGTTGTGTAATACTATTGCTGAGTTGACCAATTCTTACAAAAATGTCCTTATCTTTGGTGACTTCAATTTTCCTACACTGTCGTGACCACTTGAAAATAATTCAGTTATTAGGGATGATCATCCTTTGGTGGAATTGCTTAACTCGACTAACCTTCATCACATGATTACTCAGTCTACACACTATCGAAATAATGATACGCCTAATGTGCCTAATTTGATATTGACCAGTAATCCAGACTTGCTATCAGACATTGAATATCTGCCCCCAATCGCAAAATCCCACCATGTTGTCCTTCCTACTTCTTTACAGATATTCATGGAGTCCTCTACACCTAACAAAATCTGGAAAGAGGTAACGTGTTTCGATAACATGAATGAACAACTATCTGAAGTTAATTGGAATGCCATGTTTGTAGATTGTAGTATAGAAGCTATGTGGAATAACTCTGCAACGTTATCACCTCTGTAAATTCACAAAATACAACTACGAAAAGAGTATATTTTAATAAATTAAAACCATGGATAGATAAAAACCTTATCAAAAGTACAAGGCTAAAACGCCCTTCATGGAAAAAATAAATCAGGAGCAGAGCTAGTGAAGATTATAATATACATCAAAACCTTTCAAATAATCAGTCAGGATATTTTGAGAGCTAGGCATAATTACGAAAGTGATCTGACAGATGTAAAAAAAAAGTAAAAAATTGTATAAGTATATACGATCTCACCTAAGCTCCAAGGTTTCTGTTCCTTTACTAAAACATGGATCGGGAATCATTTGTAATGATCCGAGTGAATCAGCTGAAAAAATGGCACAATGTCTTTTAGACAGTTACACTCAAGAGCCACCGATTCCAGCAAACATTCATATGCAAGTTAACAGAAACTTGGAAAATATTAGAGAAGTGCACTTTAATCCCGAAACAATTAAACTCAAAATTTCTAAACTCAAAAACTCCTGCTCTCCCGGACCTGATGGAATATCTGCTTTGTGTTTGAAGAAGTGTATCGACAACTTGATCTACCCACTGAGTCTAATTATGACCCAGTCATTTAATGAAAATAAATTACCATCCGCTTGGAAATCCGCATCAGTGATCATCATTTATAAAAAAGGCGACAAATTGAACCCATCTAACTATCGTCCTTTGAGCTCAACATTTACTATAGGAAAAATTATGGAATCAATTATAGCTGATGAACTAGTGAGATTCCTAATTATCAATTCCATAATTTCTTCCAATCAACACGGATTCATGAAGAAGCGGTCAATAGGACCAACATGCTCCAATCCATGAATGACTGGAGTAATATACTGGACAAAGACGATCCTCTGGACATAATATCTTTAGATTTCTCTCGTGATTTCGATAGAGTTCCTCTAATAAGATTTCTCTTTCAACTCAATCAGTATGGAGTGCGGGGTAACCTACTAAGATGGGTCAAAGACTTTCTATTGCAAAGAGACTTTTTCGTGCGTATTGGTGACTCTTTATCTAAAAAGAAGCCTGTAATTAGTCGTGTGACGCAAGGCTTTGTTTTGGAACCTATTCTGTTCCTCGTTTGCACGTCAGATCTTTTACAAAAATTTGGAATCACAGTTTGTTTCGTATGTGGACGATACAAGGCTTTACTGCAACCCAATTTACACCATAACCAGCGGCAAAACGATTTACACTTCATATTTAAATGGTGTAACGAATTGATGCTTCCTTTAAATGTTCATAAGTGCGTCGTGCTTCACATTGGCAGGTCAAACCCTAGGCTGAATTATACAATTGATGGATTCAATATGAAGAAAGTCACCCAACATAATGTTCTAGGAATTTTGGTAATCGAGCGGCTTGAGCTGGTCTGCACATATCTCTATCATTTGTAAAATGGCGAACAGCAAATTATTTCTCCTGAAAAAAATGTTTCCTAAGGCCTCACCCACTGTGTTTGCAAAACTATATCAAACTTATGTTCGACCCATATTGGAATTTGGAGGACGGGTTTGGCATATTGACCTTATACGTGACCGGAACTTGCTAGAGTCTGTACAACGACGCGCTACAAGAACTGGCTACGGCAACATTCGACCAACAAACAATGCCTGACTTATACTGGAATGGACAGTGTTGAGGATAGACTTGTGAGAGGTGATCTAATCTTTGTGTATAAAGTACTGTGTGGAGTTCTGCAAGATTTTAAATATATGTTCACATTTAACACAGACCAGCGTCTTCGAGGGCATTTTCATAAACTGAAGAAGGAGAAATTTCACACAAGAGTTCGGCAAAATTTTTTAGTGAATAGCGTTTTCGACAAGTGGAAGAACCTTCCAGCTTTAACCATACACTCGCCTTCCATGATCACTTTTAAGCAATCACTTGGTGTCTAACATTTTGAGCTTCAGTTTGTAATATTTTCCCATTCTATTGTTTCGGTTCATCACCCAATTTTTCAATAACTAGACAATCACTTCGCATTATTATTTTCGGTCTCTATGTGTTATATTTTGCTATTCCAACATTTGAGTGCTTCTTTGTATTTTCAATTACTTTTAGGAATTTATTTTTATTGTCTTCATTAATGTAACCATGTTATTAATTTAATTCTCAAATGAGTTCTATAAAATTCTTCGCCCATATTAAAATGTTATAATAATGATAATAATAATAATAAACAGCAAAGAAGAATTACTGCAAACATACAAAGTTTGTTTCGAGAAAACGATGGTTGTGCCAAGAGAAATTCATATCGCATCGAAGTAATAAAAGAAAGCTCATCAATATGCTGATTGAATAATTAAAATTTCATGTTAATGGCCAGAGATAATGAATTATTTTTTTATTGTTGAAAGAGCTATTGTAGGATCAAATCCTGAAAACCCCCAGAGATAATAAAAGATATGGAATTACCAGTCACTTTAATTGTACACTATCTGATCCACTTTTTAGAAAGTTGACAAAAGCTATATTAAAACAGAAATATAACTGCAAGAAGTTCGACAAATATGCGCTTTCTAAAAAGCACTTTTTTTTTCTGCACGCGGTAAGCGGCTCTAACAACATTTCTGTGTTCTTTAAAAAAGGGAAAAGGAACTGTTTAAAGAACATTCGAGAATCTGCATCGTTTGAAGGAGATTCAAAGATTATTTAAAAACTGAACGCAAACCTTTCAGTCTATAATGCTCCAAAATCTGTGAACAGTATCAACATAATGCACAGTTCATCATATCAATGAATTCAGACTTGATTAGGGCATGATTTCGAGCCCCTGGATTGGGGCTGCATAATGCGTAATGAATCCCTAGAACCAATTACAACAATTTTATCAGCAGTTCCTTAGGGAATGCTGGACACACTCTTTGCGATAGTGGTTGTGGTTCGTTATGTGGATGTCGGAAATCGGGGTTGCAGTGCTCTCTAGCTTATGCCAGTATAGGCAAACTTGTCTCGATGCTTCACAATATCAAAAGTGATATCAATGAAGATGGTATCTTTTGTCTCCAAATCATGGAGGATTTCGAGTGATACCTCGAAAGAAAGGTATTGTCTAGCCCCATAGGAAAAAATCTAATGGACTGAGTTCCGGAGATCGTGGGGGCCATTCTGTTGGGCCTCTCCATCCAATCCAACAACCAGGAAAATGATCATCCAAAAATACTCGAACTTGTTGTGCAAAATGCGGGGGCGCTCCATCCTGCTGAAATATAACCTCGTTTTCCGAATAGCGGGGGTCATTCTCAGTGATCTCCGTTATTGCTGGATCGATAAATTCTTCCAATAGTTGATAAAACAACTCTGCGGTAAGATTTCCAGGAATGAAAAACGGCCAAAACATTTAGTTTTTGAGGCTGCTGTGTGTGAATTTCGTGGAATATCTGCGGCTTAGAATCTGCCCAATAATGGCAATTATGGCGGTTTACGGTTCCATTCTGAAAAAATGTACATTCGTCCGAAAAACACAAGTGAAATAAATAATGAGGATTGTTCATGACTCTCTCACTTATGGTCTCGCTGAATTGATGTCTTCGATCGAAACCATCTTCGTTCAGTTCTTGAACTAATTTGATTTTATAAGGATGAAACTTATGCCCCTTCAGAATGCGGAAAATACTCGTTTGGTTTACACCACTTACATCTGCCAATTTCCGCAGGCTTAGGTTAGGATCAACTGCCGCTTGACCAAGCACCGCCACTTCCACAGCTTCATTTCTTACTGGCCGCTCAATTACGCGCTTCTTATTTTGCACTGATCCAGTTTCACGAAATTTGGCAACTAATTCTAGTACATACTTCGAAGTCACTTTAGCACCTTCGTGGCTGTTCTGTTCGCGCAACTATCAGAACTGAAAAATAGTTCAATCATTTCAACCCTCTCAGCTATCGAGTAAACCATGACGATTTTATGAAAACTAAATTTCGAATAGAAGAGAAACTATTGTGATGAATGTAACAGAATTTTCACAACTAATGTGGAATAAAATTGGGACGATTAGATTGAATTCAAAAAGTACGAAAACATTGAGAATCAATTTTTTTGTTGAAGAAATCTGATCATTGTAACATCTGCGTTCCTGATTCGTAGTGTTGATTCGTATCTTCAATTAAGAGCCATTTCACATGAGGACGATGATCATACAGTATCACCTGTGAAAACAAAAAAGTTTCCTTTCAGTCAACTGATAAAAACGCATGTACATGTGAAACCAACTCTAGATGCATTGCTCGCATATCGTACAACGAATGTTCAAAGATCAATGGAGTTACTATGACTGATAGTTTTACCGTTTTCTTTCAAGATTCATAATCCTTCATAATCATTCCAATGTTTCAGCTGCTCAACCAGTAATTTTGATGGAGAACGAAAACTTGCACACCATTGTGGAGACAAACAAAAATCCTTTTTCAGAAGGTTATAACTGGACCTATCTTCTGCTTTAAAAATAACACAGGGTGGTCACCCCGCTAGGGGTTGAAATTTGAGATGTGAATGGTGTTTCGGAAGATGACAGCCTTTGATCTGGAATGAATCTGTTCCATTTTTTTGCACTAATACTTGAATAGCTCAGGGCGATAGATAGTATCTTCTATTTTTCAGTAGTTCACTCTGTATCTTCTACAGTTTTCAATTCGTTCACGGGGATCTAGACAAAGATAATACCTTTCTTTCGAGGTATCACTCGACCCATATACCCTCTTCCAAATTTTGAATGGTGGTCACCCCTGCTTTAGGGGTTGAAATTCGAAATGAGGATGGTACTTGATGATGACTGTCATTGATCAGAAGGGATCTGTTCCATTTTGTTTCACTGAAACTTGAATAGTCTCAGGGAAATAGTCTTTCCTATCTTTCAGTTGCTCACCCTGTATCTTTCACAGTTTGCAATTAAAAATAGAAATTTGTTCAAGGCGATGTAGACAAAGATACCACCTTCCTTTTGAAGCAAAAATGACCTGTTTTGCGTTTTGATCAGAAGTGAATATCTTGGTAGATATAGCCTCTGTTCACTTTTCGCTGAAGCACACTCATATATATATATATATATATATATATATATATATATATATATATATATATGAGTGTGCTTCAGCGAAAAAAGAGAGAGATATAACCTCTGTTCACTTTTCGCTGAAGCACACTATATATATATATATATATATATATATATATATATATATATATATATATATATATATATATATATATATATATATATATATATATATATATATATATAGGGGTTTTACCCGACGAGTTGCCCATATATCTGTTCATGCAATCAAACTGATTTCATGAAAAATATAAATCCACCACCCGGTAATTAATACCATTGCCAGGCAAAGATTATAATCAAAACATATCCTGGAATAATTATATATTAGGATAACGTTAAATGTTATGAGAATATATCAATCTACCAGAATATATACATACTATAGCATCATCAGACAATGATATCAATGTACCAACGAGTAGTGTCAGAGGCTTTCTCCCCGGAAAAATCCAGTGTACGGACCTTAGTTAAGTAACACTGAATGTTACTCATTAATAGTTTCCTTTGTGTGAAGTGGTGAACGATCGAATAGAATACTGCTCTGAATATAAATATGACAAAATTTTCAGTTAATTATATTACATTTATATAAACAAATAAATAAAATATGAAATGAGATTCTGAGCAGTATAAACTAAAGAAAACCTATGACTCTACCTCATTATTATTTTCGGAAAGAAACCTACGAAGAATATTACAAGATTTGTAACTGTTCAAACAAATTTTCTTCAGACCCAAAATCTCAATACTTTTGTGAAGATTTCTAGGAATAACACCTGTTGTGGAAATAATAATCAGTAGAATAAATATTTTCTTCATTTTCCACATTTTTTAATCCCGTCGCCAAGCATCATATATTTAGAAATTTTTTCATTGTATTTATTTTGTATATTATGTGTGTCGGGTATAGCAATATCAATTATATATGTTATTTGATTTTGTTTATCATTAAGAATGATATCTGGTCTATTGTGTTTTACAGCTCTGTTGCAAAGAATTGTTTTATCAAAATAAAGTTTTTATTTGTCATTTTCACAAATAATCTCAGGTTAATATTTGTGAAATTTTTTCTTTTGGGAATTAGGTCATGTTTAATTCCTAGATTAAAACGAATAATATTAGCGACGGCATTATGTCTTTCTAGACACTCTAAGACTGAGCAAGATGATAATATATGAAAAACTGTTTCTGAAGAACAGAAACATCTACGGCAAGAATCATCTATATTTTGTTTGATGATGTGTTTTCTATAATTCCTCGTGAAAACAACCTGATCCTGGATCGCAATTGCCAAGCCTTCTGTTTCAGCAAACAATTCTCCAGATACTAACCAGTTATTCGATGCGATTTCATCCATATAATCATTTTTCAATTCTTTAGGGTGCTTTCCGTGTAATTCCTTCTGCATTCAACTTTCTCTTTTAGAATTATCATCAAATATAGCAAAATCTACCTTTTGCATTGTCAAGTTCAGAGGTGTAAGATTATAATCTGAAGCAACAACAATATCATGTAATTTAGATGTTCTCTGTTTATCCTGAAAATGGGAACGTAGATGAAAAATCTGTTTACTATGAAGATTATTCAAATCAGTTAATCCACGACCTCCAAGATGTCTAGGTAGTGTAACTCTCTGAACAGCTGACTCTCTGAACAGCTGAACAGCTGAACAGAATATATATATATGATAATATTTGGTGCTTTTAATTCTGCAAGCGGAAATACTATCCTTCACTGATTTGTAATTTCACGAGTCCATTACAAAGACAGTTTTCTTGAAGGTGCACCTGAAGGAAGCCTCGGAGCTGCTAAGAGAAGTGGTTGGATTAATGCTGACTCATTTGTTTCAGAATTAAATCACGTTGAGAAACACACACTCTATACAGCGTCCGATTTTACTGTTATGTGATAATCACGAAAGCAACAGCTTACAGGCTAAAACATATGCTCGAGATAATGGCATCATTTTCTGTTTTTCCCCCACACACGTCATCGATTGCAATCTTAGACTAGACGTTGTAGAGTTCGGCCCATTCAAGGCGAAGTTGAAAATAGCGTTCAATAATAGGCATGAGTCGAATCCTTTCAAAACAAAAATCAACATTTATAACTGGTAAAATCTGCATATTTCGAAACTTTCATCGCAAAAATATTGCAAGTGGATTTGATAAGCCAGGTATATGGCAGTTCAATGAAATGACATTCAGCGATGAAGATTTTGCTCCCGTTGACGTATATGCTTCAAACAATTTAAGAGATGTGCCACCTATTACGGAAACAAGTATTGCCACTCTAGAACTACAATCTTTCACCAGCGAGCCATCGACTGATATGAATAAAGAGGATCAGCTGTTATCTATTGATATTCCTGAACGGTCAATTTTTTTGCTCCTAAAATATATTGTTACCGGAACTGGCGAACCTTCCACCTTGGCGGTTGAGATTCAATCTCAACTGAGTGTTTATCTTCCCATAACAACAGAAGTTATAAGACCCTACCCTACAGCTATAAGAAACAAAAAACCAACAAAGGAAGAAAATTGGGTAAATCTTGTGTACGAGGTATGTCAATTAAGTTCGCGGAAAAGTGCCCGTCATACCTGTTTCCATTGAGGTACGACTTCAAATGTTGAAACAGATGGAAGTCACAGGGGGCCAGATCTGGACTGTAAGGGGTGTGAGGGGTGTGGAAGTGTTGGAATGCCGTTTTTGATTAAAAATCACGAACTTCGAATAACAAGTGGGCTGGAGCATCGTCATGATGAAGCACCCATCTGCGGTCCGCCAACTCGGGTCGTACACGAAACACACAGGCATTCAGAAATTTCAAAACTTCAATGTAGAATACTGCGTTTTCTGTCTGACCTGCTGGAAAGTATTCGTGTTGTACAACTCTATCAATATCGAAAAATGCGATGAGTGAAGATTTCACTTTCGATTTTGACATTCTGGTTCTCGTAGGGCGCTTAGCCCCCTCCTCTACTCACTGCATGCTCTGCCTCTTGGTCTCAGGGTCGTATTCGAACACCCACGACTCTTCACCAGTGATAACATTCGTCAATTCGAGAAATCATCACTCGACAGATGGACAATCGGAGCTCTTTTTGCTTAACTGTGAGCACTTTGCGAACCATTTTCGCACACAGCTTACGCATTCATAAATCTTCGTATAGCATCTGCCTGATTGTCTCCTTGTTAATGCCCAACATTCTAACATTCTAAGGTTTCCGATCACTCGCGAGCGCAGCCGATCGAGGTTTTGTGCGTTTCGAGAGGTGGAGGGAGCTCCCTCGCGCGGATCATCCTACACTGACTCTCTGCCACTTCTGAAGAGCTTTGCCAAATCATAGACAGTTGATTTTTTCAGAGAATCTTCCTTATACAAGTCGGTTAACTGCTACATAATTTCCACGGAAGTTTCGCCGCGTTTCACTAAAAATTTAATCACTATTCTTTGCTCAGTTATTTTATCACTCATCTTCACGACGGTGGGTCAAAACAGGTCGATGTTCAAAGGACAATAAAACACGAGGTATACAATCGATCAACACGAAACATGCGCAGACTGACGCAGAAATGAATTGTGTTTCGAATGAAATCAATGGGAACACTGCAGAGTTACCAACCGCTACAGCACTGCCAACTTCCGCGAACTTAATTGACATACCTCGTATATACAGATACACCTGAAAAAACTAAACTAGAAGAGAAGCATAGACAGAAAGAATTGAAAAAAATTGAACAGGAAAGAAAAGCCAGAGCTAAAGCAATGAAACGTGGTTTGAACAAACTTAATTCAAGACAAAGAAAAAGAAAGCTGAGAAAATAGGAAGTGATGAAGATTTAGAGGAATCTGAAGGATAGCAATTTAGCTTGCGGGAGAGTTCAACATCTACAGTTGATTCAGAAATGAACGAAGAGACTGAAGATCGTAGTATCAATTATAACTCAAATATGACACCAGAGAAAATTAATTTGACGTTATGTTTTGGTAAAGTTTGAATAAAAGACTTCTGTTGTTTATGACGTCGGAAAAGTTCTCAGTTATGAGTACAGAGCTGAAAATATCTTATCTCTGGAAGAAACCGGGATTGTCATGGTTATTTTTTTCCTGATATAGAAGACAAACACACTGTGTATATCAGCAACATCGTCATGATTCGCCCTGATCCTCAACCACGAGCAGGCTGTACAGCTAGAATGGCTAGACTATTTATTTTTGCAGTTAATTTGGATAATTATAATTATTTATTATTATAAGTTCAAAACTAACGATCAGATGTATAATTACCTACATTTAGTTCAAATTTTATTGTCGAGTACTGTACAACGATCTCATTTAGACTGGTCGTGAAGCTCAGAACTATCAAAAGTAAACTAAGGAGTGAATTTTATTTTTGTTATTTTGCTGAAGAAAGATTTATTGAAGTCAAGTTGATTTAATTATGTTAGTTCTTTCATAAATAAATATTTTCTTCTAATATAATAAAAAAGTTCAATAGGCTTTTAAATTAACTTGTCTGAATGTACCCCATTGCGTACGAAAGTACCCCATCTACTGTACGAAAGTACCCCGTACGTGAGGTACGTTCGTACAAACAATAAAATCTGAAAAGTGAATGAAGGGTAACCACTTTCTCCTACCTTTATTTCGAGAAACCAGACATATTGGAACAAATCGCCGTTATTTTTGACTGCTAGAGACTTTAAATATCATAAAAAATATAAGCTGGTTATATCTATCATTGTATTACAGAATGAAAACAAACATAATCAAATTGTTGAAAAATAAGAAAAGATGGAACAAAAACAAGCCAATATTCTAAACCTAACATATAAACTTTTTCAAGAATTCTTTTATTTCTTTTTCTTTTAATATATGCATATGTATATAGGCTCTTAATTAATCGAACATAACCATAGTCATAACAATTTATTTCAGTTAAATGGTGAAGAAGATAATAATTCTGAGATTTCTTTCGGAAGGTACACGTTTTCTGTTTTTGTCTGCAATAAGACTTTCAGTAAACAGCTCATGTATTTCCCAACGGAGTCATAAATGGAAAGGTGTCGGAAAAGACTGATGGTTAGCTAACGAAAATGAACAGGGCCGAACTTGCTACAGCAAAGATCGGCTTAAATTGTGTTAGTGACTAAGTATCGATTCTTCTATTTGACAGTTCAATTCATTTGTTTAGAAGCAAATCTAATTCAGTGATTTCAATTTACACTTGGAATAACGCTCATCACTTTTCAAAATTTGCACATATTAATTTATATGTTTACATTTTCTTACACATGTGATTGTATTATCTATTTAGCAGTATTTAGGCAGTTGTTTGACATCTGATAGAAATTAAGTTTGTTTGAATTTTTCATGTACTCAAGAACATACGATCTGCCCAAATTTTCAAAAGTGAGGAGCCCTTATAAAATTGTAGGGATATCATATCAGTGTTGAAGAATGAACAGAGCAGTTGTTATGCTTGAAGGTGGGACTACGCAGACAAAAGTAGCACAAACGATGGACACTATCCGAAATGTTATTCCGAGGAATAGAGGAACAAGTGTGTGGGAAGGACATGGAGGTAAACATCATCTTAGAACAGTTGAAAAGGACCTCTCTATTCGACAAACCACAGCCGGTATCTCGCTCCACTACAACGTACAATGAATTGTGTAATTTGCTGAATTAAACGCATAATCTGAATATTTCAAGAAGAACATTTAGCAATAAGTTACATGAAGTCAATTTACATTCTAGACTTAGGATGTGTCAGCTGCTAACTAGTGTAAATCGCACAGCTCGATTAAAATTCGTTCAGAATCATGTGGAATGGCGACTTGCCACTTGGTACAATGTTTTATTCTTATATGAATCACAGTTTGGATTGCACTAGATATAAGAAGAGTGCGACTGTGGAGATAACAAGATAATGTTCAAATGCTCGAAGAAGTCCAACAAGTACACATTTATACAAAAGATGCTGAGATGGGTTGAAGTGGAATCTCTTTTAATAACAGAACTGGTATTGTGTGGATAAAACTCTCTAAATTCTAAAGTTCTACGTGAATCTGATTCTTCAACCCTCTGTGCTACAGCTATTGGAGGAAAACTTACACACTGCACCTGCTACGATGAATTTCCTAAATCTGCATTAAAACAAAGTTGGACTTGGTCTGCTCAATCGCCTGCCCTGAATCTAATTTAGCATGTACGGAATGTATTGTAAAAAGGCGTTATTAAAGGTCAACGTGATTTTTAAGTGCTGCAGAAGTTGTTTGATGTTTCCAATTGAGTTGGCACACTATCTCCTAAGAATGTCTGTTATTTTGAAAATGAATTACGACAATTCAACGTTTTCCTGTCGAATACATCTTTTTCGACTTCTTTCAGCCTCGAATATGTTAGTGTAATGGAACGCAACCATTTTCGTTCGTTTTGGTCAGTGCCATGGAACTATCATCATAGTGTCATAAAATTTGATCGACTTTGCTTGTCAATTCTACAATGAGACCTGAAATATTTCTATAAATACTCTTCATTCATTTACCCGAACTATGAAAACTTTTCTTTATGGTAAGAGAGTGTGGTTCTGAAGTGGTACCGGAAGAAATATTTAGATGAGTGAAAGAAAACATCAATCCGAATTAGTTGCAATTCAATTTTTAGGTTGAGAAAGTAACATTTATATTTGTAACAAAAGTTTATCTCAAAGAAATTAGTCGGAAGTTCAATATGAGGACATACTTCGAACATAATTTGGTGCTGCGTTGAATACTCCAAAGATAAACCTGTGGATGCTAGTAGGGATGTGAAGACGAAATCAAAGTTGATACTGTTGTTGGATTCACAAAATTACGTGCACGTGCAAGAATGCAAAATTGCGAAACAAGCATGGAAAGTATCATGAAAAGCCTTCGACGAAAATGGTTTGACCAGAAGCGTAGGTTAATTTAAAGATACAATAAATACTACACAGAATCGCGCAACAGTGTCGAAGATAATGTAAGTAAGATAATGAATAGTGCTCAAGATGGTTAAACCTAAACTTGTACAGAAGATTAACACATCACAGCCGACTGCTTCATGTACAAACTCTAAGAAAACCAGAAATTATATGCAGCCAGCGAAATGAAAGCGACCTTGATGTTATAACTGTGTGAAGAACGGAAATTTTGCCGAATGTTGTAATCAGGCAAAGAAACAATCAGCAAAAAAAAAGAAAATAAAATAATAAGAAATTTGAATATGTCAGATGTGAAGAACTTGCCTGCTTTTACTGATGTTGTGACTCTTCCCCAGGATCAAGAACAAAGTAATGTCACCTTCACACACTGAAGGAAGGTGGGCAAGCTAGAATGCCATTAAAAATGTGAGTTCGAGAACAACTAGGCGGCTTGGACTATTCATTCGGACTTGTATGGCCTCATGAAAAATTTATCAGTTGGAGGTATGAAATACTTTGTTCTTTATATTGATGCCTACACACGAATGGTCTATGTATCTTTTATAAAAGATATGTTGAATCTTTTAAAGGACCTTGAAGATTTAAAATGTAAAATAGATGATAGGGTTTCATCATCACTTAAATTGAAATTCAAGCTTTTTGAAAGCCAAAGGTTTGAGTTGATATGATTTTGCAACCCAAAACCTCAACTTGACATCAAGCTTTTTCAATTTGTTTGAAAGCTTGATACTTGTGAAAGCATAAAGTTAGTTATTTTGCAAATCGCTTGTTGCCCAACCCGTACAGGTGCAATAGAAGCTGGTAGTATCTCTAGTCTTACAGAATATTTTCATATACTGGGATTATAAAGCTTTGTTCGTTCGATCTAGTCAATTCGTTTCGCAGCACAGCAAGTAGAGACAAAAAGTTCCGGGAGGGAATTTGGTTAATTTAAAGGAAAAGGGGAAGGAATCAACCAGCAGTCATTTCAGAAATGTAAAAAGTTTCTGTATTCAACAACAACACTCAACAGAATACAGATGTCACGTACAACCAACAATAGATTTCTATATGATATAGAGTAGATTCAAATGATTCTTTCAGAGGTTTTTGTATCATTCGTGGAAAATTCAATATTTCCTGTGAATATATATATATATATATATATATATATATATATATATATATATATATATATATATATATATATATATATACTATTGATCCGTCTCAATATAGACCAATTACTTGCCTTCCAACAATATATAAAATTCTAACTGCATGTATTACCCAAAAAATTTATGCACATTTGGAGAATTATAATATTCTTTCCGAACATCAAAAAGGATGTAGAAAAAACACCTTGGTACTAAAGAGCAACTTGTAATTGATTCTGTTGCTTTGAATCAAGCTGAAACTAACAAGAGAAATATTCATACAGCCTTCATTGATTACCAAAAGGCTTTTGATAGTTCTCCCCATTCATGGCTTCAAGAAATTTTGGAAATTTATAAAATTGATAAGACACTTCGTCTTTTTCTTGAATTTGTAATGAAAAATTGGAGAACCAATCTTCATTTAAATATTTCAAAACAATCGTTAAAATCCGAAGTAATTCCAATCAAAAGAGGCATTTTTCAAGGTGATTCTTTAAGTGCTCTTAGGTTTTGTCTTTGCCTCAATCCATTATCTCATGAATTAAATGCTACTAGTTTCGGCTTCAAAATAAAGAGTCTATTAACTGAATTCAAATTAAGTCACTTAATTTATTTAGATGATATTAAATTATATGCCGGAACCAGATCTCATTTAAAAAGTCTACTTGAGATTACTTTCAACTATTCCAATGATATTCATATGACATTTGGGCTTCCAAAATGCAAAAATCTTTCTATTGAAAAGGAAAGATTACCTCTGATTATATAAAGATTTCCAATATCGAAATCGAGCCAATGCATCAAGGAGATACATATAAATATCTTGGATTTTGTCAAGAGAAGACAATTGACCATAGCAGCACTAAAGAAAATATTAGAAGTTCATATTACAAAAGACTTAGAATTATCATCAAAAGTTATTTAACTAGTAAAAACCTTTTCAGAGCTATCAACTCCTATGCTGTTCCTATTCTTACATCTTCTTTTGGAATTATTAAATGGTCTAAAACTGATCTAAATGAATTACAATGTCAAACGAGGAAAATGCTCTGTAAATATCATAAGCACCACCCAAAGTCAGCTGTTCAGAGAGTTACACTACCTAGACATCTTGGAGGTCGTGGATTAATTGATTTGAATAATCTTCATAGTGAACAGATTTTTCATCTACGTTCCCATTTTCATGATAAACAGAGAACGTCTAAATTACATGATATTGTTGTTGCTTCAGATTATAATCTTATACCTCTGAACTTGACAATGCAAAAGGTAGATTTTGATATATTTGATGATAATTCTAAAAGAGAAAGTTGGATGCAGAAGGAATTACACGGAAAGCACCCTAAAGAATTGAAAAATGATTATATTGATGAAATCGCATCGAATAAATGGTTAGTATCTGGAGAATTGTTTGCTGAAACAGAAGGCTTGGCAATTGCGATCCAGGATCAGGTTGTTTTCACGAGGAATTATAGAAAACACATCATCAAACAAAATATAGGTGATTCTTGCCGTAGATGTTTCTGTTCTTCAGAAACAGTTTTTCATATATTATCATCTTGCTCAGTCCTTGCTTCAACAGATTATTTAGAAAGACATAATGCCGTCGCTAATATTATTTATTTTAATCTAGGAATTAAACATGACCTAATTCCCAAAAGAAAAAATTTCACAAATATTAACCTGAGATTATTTGTGAAAATGACAAATATAAACTTTATTTTGATAAAACAATTCTTTGCAACAGAGCTGTAAAACACAATAGACCAGATATCATTCTTAATGATAAACAGAATCAAATAACATATATAATTGATATTGCTATACCCGACACACATAATATACAAAATAAATACAATGAAAAAATTTCTAAATATATGATGCTTGGCGACGAGATTAAAAAATGTGGAAAATGAAGAAAATATTTATTCTGCCGATTATTATTTCCACAACAGGTGTTATTCCTAGAAATCTTCACAAAAGTATTGAGATTTTGGGTCTGAAGAAAATTTGTTTGAACAGTTACAAAAGATAACAGTCATCAAATCTTGTAATATTCTTCGTAGGTTTTTTCCGAAAATAATAATGAGGTAGAGTCATAGGTTTACTTTTTAGTTTATACTGCTCAGAATCTCATTTCATATTTTATTTATTTGTTTATATAAATGTAATATAATTAATTGACAATTATTTTCATATTTATATTCAGAGCAGTATTCTATCCGATCGTTCACCACTTCACACAAAGGAAACTATTAATGAGTAACATTCAGTGTTACTTGACTAAGGTCCGTACACTGGATTTTTCCGGGAGAAAGCCTCTGACACTACTCGTTGGTACATTGATATCATTGTCTGATGATGCTATAGTATGTATATATTCTGGTAGATTGATATATTCTCATAACATTTAACGTTATCCTAATATATAATTATTCCAGGATATGTTTTGATTATAATCATTGCCTGGCAATGGTATTAATTACCGGGTGGAGGATTTATATTTTTTCATGAAATCAGTTTGATTGCATGAACAGATATATGGGCAACTCGTCGGGGTAAAACCCCCTATATATATAGAACACTAGAAAAAATTTATGAAGCGTCATCACCTAGCAGCTAGAAATGTAAGTATAATTATCGATCGATTAAAGTTCACTGCATTTGGCGATTTTCAGCAGAACCATTTTGGAAAATCAGTGAATCGAGATTGAAAGATAATTCCCCGAGAACTGAGAGACAGGGGAATCCAAGTACTTCCCCGAAACTCGTATATATAAATATATGAAAAATATCTTGGGCTAACAACAGCGAACTAACAATTATCTGATGAAGTGGGAATGTAGTTTCGCTTATTCTTATTCTTTTCGACTTGACCATTTTCACAGAAGTTTATGTCAGTTGTTTTATAGATAATTTATTTATGTTGTTTATGTGTTTTGTTTTGAAATATATATTTCACATTCACTCTTGTTCTTATTCTGTATTTTGCTTTCTTCCACAAGTTCATGAGGTCTTATTGAATATGAGGGAAGTTCAATATTCTGTTACAATTCTATTCTGATTCAAGGTTTCTTGTTTTACGGCTAGAACCTAACGTCACTTGAATTCTGAAAACAAAAGCTTGACTTGATTAGGTCAAAGTCAAGTCAAGCAGCTCGATTTTCAAGTCAACCCGTGAATCCCTATTAGAGTATGAATTAAAGTTATACATGTATACAAAAGGTTGACAAAAATAACTGCAGTACTTATAGACCAAAAGATTTACTTCCGATATATTTCAAAGTGTTTGAAGAAATACTGGAAAAAGATTTATGGAATTTCTGTGCAGAATAGAGGTACTGGATGATTACCAGCATGGCGTTCAATCAAATAAATCAACAATTACAGCACTTATGAACCTGGTTGATGGCATTGCTGAAGCTTTCGACGATTATCAGTTTGTGGAACTTCTAGCATGTGACCTGAACAAGACCTTTGACAGCTTCATAAGATCTTTACTGCTCGATAAAATGGAATATTACGGTGTACAGGGAAGGGCTTTGGAGATTTATAGATCATATCTATTTGACCGAAAACAGGTGGTTGAGTGGAAGGCAGTGCAGGAGCAATGTGTTGGATTGGGTGTACCACAGGGCTCTATTTTGGGTCCTGTGTTGTCTATAATCTATCTTAACGATCTACCAGCAAACATACCAGAAATAGCAACAAGTCTTCATGCAGATGATACCACCTTCCTCAATATGGCAAAATCTAGAAACGAACTTGAAGCAAAAACAACAACATGCTTGCAAAATGCTGAGCGATGGTTCTTTGCAAATGGATTGAAGCTAAACCTAGAAAAGACCCAAAGATTAACTTTTTCAACTCAGGTAGATGAGAAAAGACACTCAACCTCTTGGGTGTAACTTTCTCTGCGAAACTGAATTGGGACGAACACTTATCCATATTACTAAAAAAACTCTGTGGCTAACTTCACAATAAAAAGAATGAGGGAAATAACTACTCAAGAAATATGTAAATTAACATACTACGCAAATTTTCACTCTGTAGCCACTTATGGAATACTAATATGGGGTAATGAGTCGACGCTTCAACCAATTCTTCGACATACAACACTCGTAATAAGAACCATTTGAGTTCGAGATTTCACAGAATGGCCAGAACACAACTAGCTGCCATGAACCATGTTTGTATTTCACTTTACAACTTGAACACAACTATCCACGAACCGTATTTCACATTATAACTTGCTTCCGATAAACCTCAGGACATTGGCAACAAGCAAATTCACCAAGAGAGTAAAAATATCCTACTACAAGAAGCTATATATAAAGTCGAAGAAGTTTTCAGTAAGAGTTGGATATAGTGAAATAGTCAATAAGGAACATATTTATGAACTTAAAAGCAAATGTAATATTGAGGTAAAATCTGAGAAAAGAAAATGCAACAATGAGAAAGTCTTATGAAAAATCTTGTTAAATTGTTATATTTATATTGTGTTAGTTTGTTGGTTCGAAATGTCAAGTTGTCCCATAGTTTTAAACAATTACTTTTGAATGTTCTTTTTTATTTAATAGGTACATGACATTTTATTTTTTAACAATCTTGGAGAATATTTAATTACTCTTAATGTAATATATATTTTGTATGTATTGATGCTGACGTTCCATGTATATTTGATAGAAAAATAAAGTACTACTACTTCTACTACTAAATGAAGAGATAAAAGGGTTGCAACAATAATGACTAAGAATATTGAAATTTTAATTTGGAAATCTAATGACCTTATAATTCATGAGACCTCTACTTTGTACATTCTGTAGCATAAATGGTATGGCTGAAAGAATTGCAGCATAATGGTACACTGGTTCAGTGTTGATCTAGTGAAGAAATTCTCAGCTGAAGAATTGGCGACTGAAGCATATGTTGTTGAGAGCCAAAAAAAGCATAAGAAGGTAGAACTCCATGTGAAATACGGAAAGGCCAGAGACCAAATCTATCACCCATGAAAATATTTGGTGGTTCTGATGCTATGGTCTATGTGCCAAAAAAGAAAAGTCAACAGTGGGTCCATTAAAATCATACTAGTTGGCTATTGCGAAATCCTTGAGACACATCGTATCATAAATACCAAAACACAAAAAATATGTAAAAGCAGATATGTTGTTTTTAAGGAAAATTACAATAATAGTCACCATGAAATAACCAATTCTGAAACATATGTTTCAGCACAAAGTGGCCAAACTATCTCATCAGATGACACAAACCGTGGGAGTCAGAAAAAGGAAATGCACACTCAAGAGACAACCTCATCTGCATCTGTAATATCTCCAGTAGATACTCAGATATACATGGAGGTAATATTGAGGATTCAATTGAGTACGGCGTAGATTTTGAGAACTACCATTCTCCATATCCAATAAGATAGGACTATTATAGTAATATAACATAGAGTCAACCCGATCTCAGGCTGTACTAAATGAGATGAAAAACAGCTTTATGTGTTTTTTACTGGATTGTACATACTATTCAAGCTTCCACGGAACTATTTTGCGGGAGTCTTATCCCTCTTTTTTATATTCGTATGAGTAGCTGACGTTTAATCCTATTACATCTGACGTTTTCTTACTCTTCAATTTTCTATCAACTATAGAATATCGAAGTTTTAATCGGAAGGAAAAAACAAAAACTTTTTTCTTTACGTGTTTTGGAACTGAAGTAAACAAACCTGTTGTAGATAATGATTCTCGAGAATTTATAACACTACTGTCTGAAGCATTTCACGAATCATCAGCCGGAAGTAAATTGGTCGAAAATGTCTCTTTCTTGCTCGTGACTATATAGAAAGTAATTAATATTTCCCGCATAAAAACAATTTGATGCCTTTCCCTATTACAAAAAATCTTCTCAAATTGCCTAGTAAGTGATTTAGTTCTCCAATTAAAAGTTCCATTACATTCAACTTGTGCTTCCAAATTAAACAAGGAAATTCCATTTTTCAGAGAGCTGTTCGCTGCATAGCACATTTTCATGCAATAAAGGTGCATGGAATATGGTTTAAAAAAGGCGGTTATTTCCTTGGACGATTTTTCGTGAATAGAAATTCAACCGGAAAAATGTAGTACCAACTCTAAGAAGAAATCAATGAATAGAAATTGCGAATATGATTGAAAATGAATTATATAGAACCAGATGTTGTACAGCGAGATGGGGCTAATTAAGAGAATAATTAGATCAAAACATTGCTAATCGTCGGATTAGGAGGAAAGGGCCCAACAAAATGCTTTTCACGTTCTCCAGATTTGTTGCCATTGAATTTCTTTCTGTGATTACACTGAAGTAAAATATTCAATACCATGCCAGCAGATTTGGTAGATCATATATTACACGAGTACGGTCAAATTTTATGAAATCTTCAAGATTGATTCATATTGCTTCATTTCAATAAAATATTAGATATCTAATTCTAGATATTTCTTTGAATAATGAAAGTAAAACTTCTCGATAATGACGTCACTTATTTGTGAAGGCTTCTTTCACCAGAATTTTCTAAACCATCGGTATCATATTCAGAAACTCGCTCATATGGACCGCTATATTCCGCTCTCCCCAAAAAAAACGTCAGGACAAAAAACTTCGTTCACTAAAAAACCTGTCAAAAAGCAGTCATAGTTGAGAGCAAAGCTCACAAGAACAAGAAGAAAAATTCAGGAACATTTGTAACTCAAAAATGGATAAAGCGAAACCAAACGGTTCAGGAAGCTTGGAAAGTTACGAGAGTACACCCGATTCCAAAGATAGGGAAAAAATGTTCACCCCAAAATTAGAGTGGTTGATGGTCTAATGAGTGAAGCTTCTTAAGTTAATGCAGGAGTACCCCGAGACCCCTTATTCTCGAACTATTTTTCTGTTGCAGATTAATGATCTGCTCCACCGAAAACAGAATATTTTGGTTTGCGGATGACTGTAACCTGGTGTCCTTCTCTTTTAGCCAGCGTCCTATAACTACTAATGAGATGACTGACAGACTTGGAGAAGATATCAGACTGGTGTCGTTTGATTTTTAACATTTCTTGGTTCGTTATTCAACAATCACAACAACAAAAACCGGATAACCTTTCTTCCTGAAAAAAATTAATTGACTCCAAATGATTTTTTCTGAATAATATTGAAACAGTAAAGTCATTTTAAATGAATTTTAAGGTGACCCCTTCTAAGAATATGATCCCCTCGTGAATTGAACACATTCTTACACCTCCTAGTCATGCTTATTGATCGAAATGAGTTCTGCGATTCAAAAATCTTCAATCTCAAATAATCACATTACTTCATTTGCAGTTGTGCACTTCCTAGACTTCTTTGAGTATCTGAAAATTACCAAGTTGTCTCCAGGGCCGCACTCGCCTAGAATCTATAGTCCAAATATATATCTGAGAATAAGTCACTGGACTTGTATTGAAGACCTCATTCTATTTTATTTATTTCTATTTTTATTTATACACAATATGGAATGCCTACGCGTTTCCTCGAATGGCATCCACTCAATTAAATGTTGCAACCTATGTTTAAAAAGAAACAAACATTTGAAAATAGGATTACAATAGGAAATTTAGAATCTGGCAGAGATGAAAGTTCAAGAGAATATCTAACGTAGAGTACTCTTTAAAGAAGTCGCAGACTACCTCTGGATACTCGTTGCAAGCACGACACATCCTCAACACAGGAGAGTTCTGCGAACAATTTGTACTTCTGAAACTTATATGAAATAGATCCAATATACAGTGAGATCTGGTAGGAATATTGAAATTAATCATGGAGAGAGCATCTGAAACTTGAAGATTGTTATTGAGTATTTGGAAAAGAAACATGATATCTGCCATAGTACGAATTAAACTTAGGTGTGTTCTAACAGGAGTATAATCGTGATTCACAATTTGATAAACTGGTTCTGAATAGCCTCAATACGCAGAACATAACGATAATATTGCGGGTTCCATATTATACAGGCGAAAAGTATTCTACTACTAACATATGTATGGTAAAGAATAAGAAAAGATTTAACACTTCGTAATTCACGACCCTTCCGGAATATGCACCCCAGCATCCCATGTGAAACAAAGACAATGCGATCAACATGCGGGTCAAATAGCAATGGGAAATCGAAAATAACACCAAGGTCCTTAATGCTGAAAACTTGATTCAAAGGAGTTCCATCGATATCATAATTGAATATTGGTACTTTCGACTTCCTGGTGAAAGTTATTGCAGAACATTGTCTGAGATTTCAAAAGAGATAATTCCGAGTACAGATTTGTGACATTCTGCATTTCGATGCAGTCATCGAGAGACTCTACTCGTCTGAAAACTTTTAAATCGTCGTAAAAGAAACTTTGAGTTCTGAGAGCAGGATGCGATTCATTAATGTAGAGGACGAATAATAAGTGACGGGAACTGATGTTGATTCAAACAGGTAAGATCCTGATAGTAACGTACTGACTTCTATCAACGAGGTATGATTGTATACAACTCAGTAGCTTCTACAAGTTTGTATATCAAATTGAAGCAAATTTTATCGAGCGCTTTCGAAAATCAGTACACAGTAGTCTGTATTTGGGCAACTAACCTTCGTGGAGGTACTCTGAAAAGCATAACAAGTTAGTTTCAAATGTTCGAGCCTTGCAGAAGCCGTGCTGCTACAGAATTATGAAGTTCATAACTTGATATTGAAGCCCATTCTAATCGAGCTACAATTTTTCCTTGTAGGGGTCATCCCCAAGGTTTTCTGGAGTTATGATTGACTTCATTCTACCTATTGCCAACAGTTTTTCTTGAAATATCCAGGTTATGCATTTGGTTCTGCTGATCACGCAATTCATTGGGCCTTATAATTGTATTGCGGCAGGGTTTTGTTGAAAAATCAATCCTATGCAATTATTGTACCACCACGTGTGTTTCTTGGTCGGTTCCTCACATTCCTGGTTTCTCTAGACCGGGCTATCAATAGCGAAATAGCACTTCGACTAATGCCCATTGTTTGTGCAATTTCTGTCTTTGATGCCTCTACCTCAAACAACCTAGCTATTCTGTTAATTTCATCAAGACTTAAATAATGCCTGTCTATAGTTTTAGTAGGAGTTGAAAAAGAAAGAATTTCTGTTTTGGGTCTGCAGAAACTGTTTTGGCAAAATGAAATGAAATAAATTTCCAGAAAACTTGTTCGATGAAGAAACTCTTAAATATCTAAACTTAGCGATGCCCGGATGAAAGATGTTTTAGTTTAGTTCGACCATATATCGGGTGTTCTATGAAGAACACCCCAAGCTATAGCTCCTATAATTTCAATGGAACTAGAACTGAATTGTACCTTGAATGCATTGTAACAGCCTGAAACATTTTCATTGGTCTGTCACTTTCACGAAAACGGGAACTTGACCTTCACTTGGACATTTTTTATGGTAGCCCATATTTTCACTTTTTCCAATTACTTATTGAATTTAGAGTAACTTCTACTAATAAAATATGACATAAACGCTGCTCTTCTAAGAAAAAAGAAATTATTACTAATTTTCGAAAAGAAACTCATATTTCCAATTAATCGATGTAATGCAACTATTTGTGCTTGAAATAAAATTTTTTTGTCCTTGAAAATGGTTTGGTCATTATTTCAGTTCAGCTAACTCATTCATTTTGGATAAAAAATTACTCAAAACGTACCAGAAGATTCTAATGAATCGTGAAGTGAGCTCGGTGGTGTAATACCTATAAAAATCACAAAGCAACCTTCAAATAATTGTAAAGGATGACATTCACAATCATTACCGAGAATATATGACAGGTCAGGTACCTACCGGTTAATGCTTGTTACTGTTTCGTTTAGTGCCAACTTGTTTTGATCTAACGAAAATAGTGCTCGAGTTTTCGACTTTACTGGAAAAGATTTCCAGATCGTACTGAACCAAGCGCTGCAAGTTTTCCAGACACGAAAGAAAACTCACGAAAATATGGTTCATTGAAAACTCTCACATTAATGAAAAACGGAATTGATTGTCTTTTTGAGTGCAGAAGCGAACATAAAATTTGTTCAGCAAATTTCTGGAGAAACTTCGACATCAGCGACAACTGTCCAATCTATGTTACGAAAGCATAAACACAAGCCTCATGTTTTTCAAAAAGTTTAAGCTCTTGAGGATCATGACAATTTCAGACGCCTCGAGTTTTCGACTTTTTGCACTGCATTTAAATTATTCTATTTTCAGAACCATCAATAAGTCTGATGAGTGTACTTTTCACACATTGGAGTCAACAGAATCCTCATGATATAATTTTCAGTGTAGATTCGGTGTGAACTTCCGATGCGCCATTCATTCGAATGGCTTGATAGGATCAATTCTCATTGAAGGAAACTTGAATCAGAACAATTATAATGAAATTCTCATTCCAGCATTACAATATTTCCTGAATGATCTTCCTCCGGAAGAACGAAGGAAAATCTATTTCAACAAGATGGTGCTGCTCCTCACAACGCAGCTTAGAATATGAACTAGCTGAAGAATAATTTTGGTGGTCAACAGTTAGGGTGTAATGGTTATGCAGGTGGCCACCCTGCTCCCCAGATTTTTGGCTCTGGAGTTACCTACAGTATCGAGTTTACCGTACTCCACCAGAAATGGGGTAGCCGGTTAAGAAGGGTCTAGCGGCCCCCACCGATTTCCATATAATCGGCCTGAAAATCTTGAAAAGGCAAAAAAAGAATATTTAAGATTTTTTTTACCCTACCACCCCCATGGAAACCCCATAAACGTGTAATTGCATTTTTTATGATTTTATTTTTTTAACTATAAATTTTGATATTTTAGCAGATCCCAAGATACTAAAAATTCGTTTAGGGTTCAGAAATACTACTAGAATTTTTTCAGATATTTTTCGTCCAGCTTATTTCACTATCACTATCTATGAGATTTCGGGTTAGGATTAAAACAGAAAAACATCTGAATAGCACTTAAAATACCCTCTTCCTCTTTAAAATGCCGCCAAGTGGACATTATTTTGTTGTCTCTAACGTCCGAAAATTAAATTTGAATAAATCTGATTTTCTTTATTTAACAAAATGAAAAAGTTTGACATTTTGTTGTAAAAATGTGTTCATGAAGGTTTTGAGGTCATTGATTCTGAATTTAATGTCAAAAATGATTTTTGACACATTGCAGCTGTCAAATACTCTGTCAATAATGTAATGTATTTACATACATTTTCAACCGAAAGCTGGTAAAAAATGTATGTTAGGGGTTCCGAAGTTGCCGATCACAAATTTTTATTAAAAGTTAGTTCCGATAAATGGCAGCTGTGAAAAAGTTGTCAGTGAACGAAAAAATCTTTTATTTTGGTTTTTTTGTACTCTTCTATCATAAAACCGATGAAAAACAAGAAAATAGTATTATAACTATTCGACAATATTGATTATATATAGTTATAATACGCATGAAACAGAAATAATTACGAGTATATTGTTTTTCAAAAAATACAAAAAAGATTCTGAATTGAAAATAAGAAAACAGATTCGGAACTAAATAGTTTTATCTAACCCGCCATCTGTTGAACTCACAGGTTACTCATACAATAACAGCATGGCCCACGTAGCCTACGAGGCCCTAGCGGCCCACGCTGTCAATCATGCTCTCTCTCTCTCTCTCTCTCTCTCTTAGCTTAAGCCAAGCGTACCGTAAGCATGTCGGCGCTAGGATTCATCACTAAATTGTTGAATAATTCTTGTTTTTTTATCGGTTTAATGATAGTAGAGTACAAAAAATATGAAAATAAAATATTTTTCGTTCACTGACAACTTTTTTGACAGTTGCCATTTTTCGAAACTAATTTTTAACAAGAAATTTGTGATCAGCTACTTCGGAACCCCTAACATACATTTTTTTACCAGGTTTCGGATGAAAATGTATGTAAATAAGATACTTCGTTATTTATTGACAGCGTATTTGACAGCTGCAATGTGTCAAAACTAATTTTTGGCATTAAATTGGGAATCAGCGACCTCAAAAACCTTGATAAACACATTTCTACGGCAAAATATTGAAAATTTACACTTTGTTATTTTTGTATACTGAAAAATCAATTTTATTCAAATTTAATTTTCGGACGCTAGAGACAACAAAATAATGTCCACTTGGCGGCATTTTAAAGAGGAAGAGTGTATCTTTAAATGCGTTTCAGATTTTTTTGTTCAAACCTAACCTGAAGTCTAATAGACTTGAAATTGGAAATAACGATTTTTTTCGATTTTTTCACATTTAACCTTCATTTTTCGTGAAATAACCTCGAAGGAAAAATCTGAAAATATTCTGGTAGTATTTCTGAACCCTAAACAAATTTTAAGTATCGTTGGACCTGCTAAAATATTGAAATTCAGCGTTGAAAAAAATTAAAATCATAAAAAAACGTTTATGAGGTTGCCATGGGGGTGGTAGGGTGAAAAATCTTAAAAATTTTTTTTTGGTCCTCTTTAAGGTTTGCAGGTCGATTGTATCAAAATCGGTGAGGGCCGCCAGACCATTCTTAACCGGCTACCCCTTTGTGAACGTGTTGGAAAAAAAATAAGAAAGCTGACTAGAAATTTCTCTACATACCTTTTTGAATGCAACACGTATATTTAGCGGCAGTAGTGTCTTCAGAAGCTTGGAATCCATTTTCAACAATTTTAGGATAATTTTTCAGTATATAAGTTTGGTTTTTTATTTCAATGTTTTCGGTTCATTGAAACATGTCTCGATTGTCTCAACTTGCTTAATGACTCTATTTTACCCAAAATATAGAATATTGTGAATTATCCGAACTGAAATTCTGACCAAAACACAATTTTATCACAAACTCAAACAGTCTACGAATTACATGGATGAATTGGAAATGCGAATTTTCTTCTGAAATTTTTCGGATATTAAATTTTTCTCGGAAAATGTTGTGTTCTAAGTGCAACTTTTAACAGAATGTACTCAAAATTAAATGAGTAAATGAAAATATGAGATTTCTATTTAAAAATGACCAAGTGAAGGTTCGATATTTCCGGAAGTGACGGACGAATGAAAATGTTACAAGCTGATAGAATTTCATACCAGATGTAATTCGGTTTTTATTTCATTGAAATCCATCAACAATTGTTACGGCTATAGCTCGGGGCGTTTTTCACGAAACACAAACATTCAGATTAAACGCTTTACGTATGAAACAACGAACATAAATTTTTTGTGTGACAATTCGAGACCAATGAAAATAAGAAAGTTTTATCATTCGCTCTAAATTTCCTTCTATCTGTCGATTCTGAACTGTCTAGAAAATGAACTGAATACTGAGACAGATATAATTTGCAGTCTCCACTTGAGCTCGACGTTGATGTATAGGACATGTCTGTTCCAGATCAAAATTGATGAACAAGCCGTCGACTCCGCAACGTGCTGCCGTTACGATAATGTGGATAAAATTAGTTTACACGTACTTCCGACTTGTCGCGAAAATACGAAAAATTCTAAACGATTCATCAAAATTCATGGTAGACGGTTAGATAGATAGTTTTATAGCAGATTTGCATACATTTAAATTCAAATATGTTTCGTGACGAGATTATCTTCTACGTGTTAGTAAATTTATCTATACTTACGATAAACATTTACCTCCCAAACTGTGCCATTCCGTCGCGAAATTTAAGATTTTTACCAGTTAGCAATACTAACTCATATGTTATTAAGTGTAATACGCTCGATACTAGAGACGGTTTGTCAATATGAATAGTTAAATTCACTGGCCGAAATTGCTGGTAGAAATGCATCTCATACTCATCACTTAGTCAAAGTATGACTGTCAACTTATATGTAAATTATTACACCTGAAATGTTTTCGAGGGAATACTTTATATTCATGAAGTTGGGACTAGCTAAGTTCAGCGGGGTCGATTGAAGAGTAACTCGACAAGTATGAAAATATCATCAACTTGTATTTATCGGAACGAAGCTGCCGTGTTGAAATTTTCAGATATGCAATTCTGATTATACAAAACTAACAATGCCAGATGATTATTGCGCTTCCGTAGTTAGGACAGACACAAAAATTAAAATTATGAAAATTTCAAATTATGAAAGTTTTATTAAATTTATATTTTATAATTGGTAGCAGTAGTTTTCCTTTTCGTATATAACACCTCGACAGACATCAAAACTTACCTTTCCTCCGAGAATACGCAGGTATAGGTTATATATAATCATCTCTGTTCTTTGTTCAATGTATTACTGTCACATTCACTCATGAACAGGAGTAATAAACCTATTGTATTATTCATAAATGGCTATAACTATTCGAATATTACAATCTCAAAAAATACAACTCATGAAATTATCGCTATATGTGTAGACATGGAAGAATTTTCATTCAAAGCAATATTCATCCTTCCGTAAAATGTTAAATATCATTTCCTGAAGGAGATGGTTTTCCGATCCACCCTTAATGATCACTGTCAATCAGGGCCACGCAGCAGCGGACAGCTCGGTCGGATGTCATGAAAAATTTAATAAAGATATTTATTAAATAGATAATTTAAAAGAAATTGTGTTCATTTTATTGGAGGAGGATCTGCCAACATTAGATGCTTGAAGGGAAATAAAATCCACGACCCATCTGAAACGACTGAGCAGGGTGAACCACAATGTGTGAACCTATTCTAATTAAAGTTATTATTCTATTCTATTCTAATTAAAGTCATTATTAGTTAACATCCTATTAGTAATTGAGTAGGTTACATGGTTGCCAGCCAGATATGAAAAAGAAGCGTTAGTGTTTCAGATCGCTTCCTTGCTGACACTGTGTGTAGCGTTGCGGTGAATAGTCAAAATAGCGTGACCTCTTGAAGTTTTCTGCTTATTTACCCTTTGTTATCATGGTTCCCTGGTGACAATGGAGAGTAGCTTCTGTCTCGGTTTGTTGGAGGGCGCAATAACATTTACATGTTTTCTCACGCTCCAACGAATTGAGATGAGTAGATGACAATCTGACCTGATGTGAGTGGGTATGCAATACTGACGAGGTCAAATGAGACCGAAACTGCAGTCTATTGCTCCTATTCATGACTTCCGACCGAGCTGTACCGCTGCTGTGACGATGATTATGAAGGGTGGATCGGAAAACCAGCTCAGGGAAGTATATTTAACATTATTTGAATATTCCCAAATTAATGCTTGAGAGGATCAGGTTACCCTTGACAATAGGCCTTTTCATCGCAATTTTTTCTAGTTACGTGGTATCAGTTTTAGTAATTTTTTAGAATTGTTGTTAGTTCTTTATTCATTCTGTCTGAAAATGTCCTTGAATTTATTTCATGCTCAATAAATATACTATCCAATTGAAGCATTTTATTCCATTGAATGAAACAATAGCTAAAATTCCTATTATTGTATATTGCGCTAAATTTATTATTTATTGACAATTGAGGGTGGTGAAGTTTGGGTATTTTCAAAGTTTGTTAACTTCCAAACTTTCCAACAGATACATTGTCATGCCTTCATTGAATTTGTGGAGAATGTTTAATATCTAATGTAATTATGCAATTTGTAGATTTAATATGTACAAAAACTGCGGATTAGTTATATGAGGAGAGATGTTCTTTGAATCTTGATTCAAGATTTCAGTCTATTTATCCTTCGTAAGCTACTGGGCATTCATTCTGTATATTCCAGACTTTGTATTTATCAGTTTGTTGTTTTTCATTGAATGGTAATTTACTCAGGTTGAGACCACTGGAGAAGGAGGTTTAATTAATTTAATTAAATTTGGAAAAATAGGAAGCTAATGTTATTAGAGAGGGAACAATGTAAGTTAGACGTGGTTATTTATTTCTGGTTTGTTTTTGTTCTTTCCGTTTAATAATGCTGTTTATGTGGAAGACTGGAATATTATCATTTAATGCAATTTTCTTAATGTATTGAAGTCAGTTATGGATAGGGAATCGAAAAGGCTCTATGAATCATTTAATTATAAGAGGCTAATTTATGTGTTTAAAAGAATCCATTGGGATTGTTGAGTCTGTAAAGGTTTCCTTTCTATATATGTTGTAGGTGAGATTAGTTTGGAGTTTGGGGTTTGTTATACCAATGAAATTTATTAAATTGTTTCGTTCAATTTCAGAAGTGAAGATTATTGTATTATGCACTTTATTTAGAAAATGTGAAATCTGAGCTATATGTCTATTTGTGTATCTTGAGCACCGAAAATTCACAAGAATATCACCCACGTATATCTACCAAAATATACTATGTTTCTGATGATAATGTAATGATGACTCATTGATGAGTAATGATAACTCATTACTCATCATAGAATTTTCACGATTGTCCATGAAAATATCTGCTTATAAGTGGCTGATTCGGGATTCCATGGGGAGTACAGAGTTTTTTTTGGAAAATTTTGATTCTAATCAGAAATAATTTTGTGATAAACACGTGCTCGAAAAATTACGAAATTCATTTATAATGAATGGTGAAATATTACTTTGGTTAAGGATTTGTTTTAGATGGTAAGATTTCAACCTTAGAAAACAAAGAAGAAAAACAGAATCCTCAGCAACCTATGATCCAAACAGATGTTATCGAATGATCAGATATCACTTTTTATTCTAGATTCATAAATCTATCGAACAAATTCTTTGATGAAGTTCGAACGGATCTGCTGATTAAAGGACCAAAATTCACCCCGGAACACGGCAAATTCCAAACAGACAAGGAAATAACCGTAGTGCAAGCAGAGCTGGCCATCCAAAAACATAAAGATATCATCACCAACCCGAGGATACATAAACACAAACTCACAAAAATTATCAGAAAATCTGACATAAAACTAACAATCAGAATCAGTTGAAAATAATAAAGTCCATATTAAGCAAAATCCAAGCCGAATATCTCATAATGACTAAAGCTGACAAAGTCAATAGTGTAGTAAGCCTCAATAAATACCTATACGAAGACAAGATGCAGGATGTACTGAAAACAATGGATTTCGCCAAAATACCAAAAGATCCAAACAAACTTTTCACAAAAGAAATCAAAGAAGAGCTAAGTTTGTCAGAACACCTAGCACACACAGAATGGGAGAAACGGAAACTGATTCCCATGAATGTTTATGCTCCAAAAATATACGGATTGATTAAAATACATAAGGAAGAAAAATCTGCAAGACCTGTAGTGTCATATATAAACACACCATCAGGTAAACTAGCAAAATTCTTGAATCAAAAATTTCTAGATCTCTCGAATTTTCAAGCACAATACAATATCTCTAATTCTGTAGATCTCATACATAAACTTTCAAATCTCACAATCTGCCAAGATATTAAGTTAGTCCATTCGATGTCGAAAATATGTACCCGAACATTCCAACGAATGAGTGTCTTCGCCTTGTCACAGATATCTTATCCGAGTCTAACACACTACCATATATAACTAATGAAGTTAGCAATCTTCTTCAAATATGCCTATCTCAAAGTTACTTTCAGTTTTAATCTAAATTCTTTAAACAAAATTCAGGTGTTAAAATGGGTTCTCCTCTTAGCCTTCTACTAGCTGACATTTTCATGAATAATTTAGAGAAAAGCTCAATATAAAACACAGATTTTGCTATAAAACACATAACTTTCTGGTACAGATATGTAGATGACATTTTAGTTGGTTTTCGTGGTTCAAACAGACAAATTCAGCAGTTTTTAAATTTTCTGAATAAAATACATTGCCGCATCAGCTTCACTTCTGAATAAGAAAATAATAACTTAATTAATTTCCTCGACTTAACCATTACAAATGCAAATAATCAACTCACTTATAAAATTTACAGAAAGGAAACATTCACAGACGTATCGATTCCAATGGACTCGTTCAGTCATTTAAGCCACAAACTAGCTGCATATAACTCCATGATTCATAGAGCCTACTCTGTTCCCCTTTCGACAAAAAATTTTTGAACTGAACTTAATATCATCAGAAAAATTGCCTCAAATAACAACATACCACAATCATTAAACGCAAAGAACAACTTATTACTTCTCGATTACTATATAGCATTGTAGAAACCCTGGAAAGAAGATTCACTAGTCTCAGATACACTGGCGAACAAAATCAGTAACTACTTTTCCAAATTGAACATAACTGCTTCATTCTCAAGCGGCCCCAACTTAAGCAGATCATTATTCAATGCCAAACAAACAAACAATAAATTCATGTAATCAGGAATTTATCAAATGAAATGCAATGAATGTCAGGTAGCCTATGTCGGACAAACAGGGAGAAGTTTTGAATCTAGATTCAAGAAACATATTTCCTCAGATGAAACTTCTCCAATATTTGAACACATAAAATCAACTCGATATCATTGAACAATCTTGAAATTAAAATTAAAGGGAGAGAGATGAATTTGTTGGAAAGTTTGGAGATTAACAAACTATGTAAAAACCCACAATTCATTACCCTCAACAGCCAACTAGAGCCTAATGGATCCCCACTACTCAATATTTAGGATAAATTTCATTCTGTACTTGTACTTGCCTACTCATGTATTATACAGGGATATCCACCGGGACCGTCTGTTAAAAACTTTTAAGTTCCAATTACAATATCAAGCTGAAATTTTATACGCGGCCATAACTAGCGATTTCCAATTGGAGTGAATACATTCGAAGTGATACCATTTCAGGTTATACCGGAAGTGGGTCATCACTTTGTTATTTCAAATGGCAATCTACCTTTTTTATAATACATCTAGAACCAACATTTGAGCAAGGTAAAAAATACCCAAGTTGTTGGCGCTTATCTGTCAAAACTTTTCACAGATTTGATTATTTTTGTTATAAACTCGATTTTTGAGGAATATTTAAGAAAATTGTAGCTCATAAATCTTTTGTACTATAGACACAATTTTAGCTTGGGTGGATAGAAGAAGGATCAAGGATTTTTTTAAGCAATCTGCACACGTCAAATGTTTATTGCGTTGTTTTGTATGATTTTTTCAGTTTGGCATTTTTTAGACAGCAATAACTCAATTTTTTCAAACTGCACGTGCCAATTTTTATATTGCCATCAGATGAAGCGTCAAATTTTAGATGGAATTGTATAAACATGTACTATACCCATCTCTTATAGTTCCGAAATAATTTGGGAATATATTGAATTTTGATGATTTTGCAAGAACTAACAGAGAATGCTTTGAAATATTTGAATCAAGTAGCTGAACTGGCTACGCTCAGCTGACAGGAGCCTAAAATTAATGTACTTGTCACTTCGTTCATTCGAATTTCATATTTCAACAAGAATTGTCGTTATTTCAGATTGAAAATATCCAAAAAAATACAACACATTTGGAATAAAACCACTGGTTATTCAAACGAAAATAAATTTAATCTTTTTCAGTTCATTCTAGAATGTCAAAAGTAGTGTGTAGAAATTGCAGGCAATTCAATAACCAATTTCTAAATTTACCGTCTATGAGTAAAATAAAATTTCGAAACATTAGAAGTAATTTTCTACAATTCGGATGAATAAAATTATAGGAACTAAGCGAAAACCAATCATCGAAGATGATTATATTAATACGAATAAATGATAGCAAACATCATAGGAGGAAACAATTAGTTTCCTCAGGATCAATATTACGAAAAGCATTATGAATGCGCTCTACTAACTCTTCTTTACTTGACAGGAATAAGATACACCTCACTCTTGATTTTGCCCCATAAATAAAAATCAAGGGGTGTCATGTCCGGAGAACGCGGAGGCCAGAATCTTGGTCCTTGATTACCCCACCATTTATCCTCGAACATTTCTGTTAGCTACCGATCTACAGCTCGTGTTTTATGTGCTGGTTCACCATCCATTTGGTAATAGCAATCTCTCAGAATGTTAAGGGTTAATGCTTCTAAAAATTTTGCTAATGTTCCTCTCAAAATTTCCTGGTATCTTTGTCCAGATTTTGTTAAGATTTTCCTCATAAATGTGATAAGCATTGCAAAAACGTTCACGCTGAATTTATTTTGGAAACCAATAATCTCAATGAAATGTGGATTTTCTGTGGCCCAAAAATGTCGATTTCTCCTGTTGGTTATTCCAATTTCATTGAACTGGGTTTCATCAGACCATGTAATTTTTGCAGAATTGTCTCTGCTTCTTGAAGCCGAATTAATAAATTTAGCCACTTGGGAAGGTCAGTTGGTTTTAATTTTTGAATTTAGATAAAAGAATACGGGTGCATGTTATGTTTCTTAAGGATCCTTAATTTGGCACAAAAATACGCTAGCGTATTAATTTGATTGTCGTCGTCCTCGAGAATTGGTTTTCTTCTAGTTTTTATGTATTTTGTTTCTCCAAATTGCAGAAAATTGCTTCTAATCCTTCGAAATTTTGTTTTACTCATAGGCGCCAAATTTGGAAATTGGTTATTGAATTGCCTGCAAGTTCTATCCACCACTTTTCGACATTCGCCATGAATAAAAAGGGATTAAACATATCCTCGTTTGAATAATCAGCCATTTTATTATCAATCAAATTTTCACTTCAAATTAGCAACAATTCTTGTTGAAATATCAAATTCGAATGAACGAAGTGACAAGTACATTAATTTTAGGCACCTGTCTGGTGAGCGTAGCCAGTTCAGCTACTTGATTTAAATATTTCAAAGCATTCTCTGTTAGTTCTTGCAAAATCATCAAAATTCAATATATTCCCAAATTATTTCGGAACTATAAGAGATGGGTATAGTACATGCTTATACAATTCCATCTGAAATTTGACGCTTCATCTGATGGCGATATAAAAATTGGCACGTGCAATTGGAAAATCTTGAGTTATTGCTGTTTGAAAAAGGCCAAATTGAGAAAATCATAGAAAACAACGCAATGAACATTTTACACGTGTAGGTTTCTTAAGAAATTCCTTGATTCTTCTTCTATCCAACCAAGCAAAAACTGTGTCTGTAGTGCAAAAGATCTACAAGCTACAATTTTTATAAATGTAGCTCAAAAATCTAGTATATAACAAAAATAATTAAATATGTAAAATGTTTTGACAGATAAGTGCCAACAACTAGGGTATTTTATGCTTTGCTCAAATGTCGGTTCAAGATGTATAATACAAAAGGTAGAGTGCCATTTGAAATAACAAAGTGATTACGCACTTCCAGTATAACCGGAACTGGAATCACTTCGAAAATATTTCACTTCAATTGGAAATCGCTAGTTATGACCGCGTATAAAATTTCAGCTTGATATTGTCACTGGAACTCAAAAAGTTTTCAACGGACGGTCCCGGTGGATATCCCTGTATTGTTATTCACTTGAAAGTGACCGTAGGGTCGAAACCGGTCGTGATTATTGAATAAATTGCGAAAAAGTGTTAAAAGTGTCTCATTTCGTTTTACTTTAAAAAACTAATATATGTGTGTAAATAATTCAAACAATCTGGAATATACAGAATGGAATGCTTACGTAGGAAAAACAGGTCGAAATTATTTTGAATCAAGACATCTAAGACGTCTAAGACGTCTAAGAGAACAATTTCGCAGTTTTTGAATATATTAAATCTACAAATCACATATTTACATTAATTTAGAAACTCTCGACAAATGCATTGAAGGGATGACAATGAATCAGTTGAAAAGTATGGAAATTAACAGACTACGAAAATACCCAAAATTCACCACTAACATTATTCGATTCGAATTGATCACTTCCGAATACTTAACATTGTGGAAATCAGACAAAAATGTATCATTTTATTAATTGTAAAGTCATGGGCAAATATCCGTTAAACACTTCATAGATAATTTAATTCATGGCATGCGAAGATGAGTTATGAATCTTGTATCTTTCATGTTTCAAAGAGTGTTTAGTCATTTCAATACCTTGTTCAATTGTTAACTTATTTATATTTAAATATGTTAAAAACCAGTTGCCCAATAAATATGACGTTTGATATTTGGCGTTGCTGACATCACACGTCTGTCATTCCATTTAACATCATCCGATTGATATCATATTGATTCACAAGAAACAAATTTAAAAGATAGAGATTATGTAGGAATTATAAACACCATATCAATAGTCGATAGAAGAAAATTGCTGGCTGCTTCTATTTAAATTTTACCCCGGAGATTTACATTTTGATATAACCAATTACCTCAAGCTCAGTTTCAGAGGATAGAGAAGAGGCGTATCTGATATATACAGTCAACTTTCGTATTTGATGTTATAATCCTCTGGGAATAGTGCGAAGTTATCCTGTTTGAATACTGACGAAATGTTAAATGCATTAAGAGAAGGGTTCCCTTTACAAATTTATCTTCTACATATGATTCTTGGTGGCTAATATCTCGTTCACGGTTACGAGTATATTTGGTCAAGAAATTCTTGAATTATATTTTACAGGCTAACTGATTTCATAAATTTATCATTCCAGAATATCTGTGGATCAACTACTATTCTGGTTGATTGGGTAACGCAGCCTAGTATACGAAAGTGATGAATCCATAATATAATAAAACTGTACACTAACATTCCATGTTATCATAAAAAAAAACTCCAAGAACTTCCCAAATAAGAATACTTACCAACATTTTTGCACATTCCTCGTGGTCGTAGATGGCAGCTATATGTAAAGCTGTTCGCCCATGCTCTCCACCTTGCTCGATATCGATTTTATCCCTGTATCTTCCCATAACTTCTAAGACCTTCACTTTATTCAGTTCTGTTGATAGATGGATCACAGCTTGATGTTTTTCATTTAGGATGTCAGTTTTTACGTTACTGAAAGGCAAAATTATGTATAAATATCTTCAGTGATACCTTCTACAAGAAAAGTTCTTAGAACTTTACAGGGTGTTACATAATAGTATGTCACAACTTGAGGGGGTAAATTTACGTGCAATTTAGAAAAAAATGTTTATATATGCGGACATAGGTCCGCAAAAGCTACTTTACGAAGCTACAGGGTGATAAAATATTTTCTTCAAATCTCCTGCTGTTTTAGAGATAGTCAGCCCAAATTTGGAATGAAAGCTATTTTTTTACAAACTCCATCATTACACGTTCTAGAGTTTAACTGAAATTCACAAAGTGTTTTCTTTTCCCAAACCATGTTTCCTTTTGCCCTTTCAAACTTTTCTGCAGTACGCCAATGGTCTGCGTACAATCAATTTTCGTTATCTCCGTTCAATTTATAAACTTTTTTGACACCTGTAAGTTTTTCGTATCTCCAACCGTTTTCGAGTGAAAAATTATTGAATTTGAATTATTTGAATTGCATGCTATTCGCTAAATGAAAAAAAAAATAGAAATACTCGATAGGTATGCCCAAAACTTGATTTATTTTGATAGCTCGTCTTCTAAGACTCAACTTATACTTATTCAATATCAAACTGAAAAAAGTATAATTAAAACTAAATAAATTGCTGGAAGTGTCCTCCACCTGCAAGAATACAGGCCTCTGTCCTTTTTCGCATATTATCACGCATATACATATTCCTGGAGTATTTCTTATCGTGTCACAAGAGGTTATTTTTCGATTTCTCAATTCTTCAACAGTGTTCACTGAAGTGGTATAAACTAAACTTTTGAGATATTCCCATTAAAAAAAGTCTAAACTATTTGAGTCTGGGGACCTAGGAGGCCATGGTTCTGGCACACTCCGACCTATCCATCGGTTGTTGAATGTATTATTCAAGAACTCCCTAGCTTCTCCACTAAAATGTGCTGGTGCCCCGTCATGCATGAACCGCATTATGTTTCTCACCAAAAGTGGCACATCCTCGAGCAATAAAGGTAACTCTTCCTCAAGAAATTGCCGATAAGCGGGACCGTTTAGTCTGTTCGGCAAAAAAATGACCCAATCAAAAAGTTTCAATTATTCCGACCCAGACATTTAGTGAGAATTGTTCTTGATGATGAAATTCTTCAATCAAAATGGGTTCTTCCTTAGCCCTATAATGAATATTGTGAAAATTTGTGATAGCAGTTCTCGAAAAGTAAGCTTCCTCTGTGAACATTACTTCACTACCAAAATGAGAATTTTCTCTAATTTTATCTAAGAACCTCCGGCAGAAATTTAGTTTTAAAGGATAATATCGAGGAAGTACAGTTTGAACGCGTTGAATATGAAACGGCTACAATAAAAAGTCGTGGAGAATCCTCCAAACTAGAACAGGTGACATATTCAACTGATTTCCAATTTTTCTTGTACTCACATCAATACAATTCAAAACTGCTTTCTTAATATCTGGAGTTCTCATAGTTTGAGTTGCACCATTTAAATGATTATTTGCAGTAAAAGTACCAGTTTACCTCAACCTTCTGTGGATATTTGAAAATGTTCGCCTGTCTGGTGTTACTCGATTTGGAAAGCGCACCTGATATAATCGCCTAGCTTCTGTTGTGTTTGCGTCAGCCAGACCGTACATGTAATTTATATCAGCCAATTCGGCGTTAATAAAATTAGCCGTTTTTTCTTACAGAAATAACTTCAAAAGTCTTAAAACTAATCGTTAATTTAATAACTAATTCGAGCAGACACTGATTCAACTTTAGCAACTGTCAAAATAAATAAATAAATGAAAAAATCAAAGCCTACTATTCATTTTTCCAATTAGAAGTGCTTTCAATTCAGTGAATGCATACAATCGTTTAATAATTTTTTGCTCGAGAACGGTCGGAGATACGAAAATATTACGAATGTCAAAAAAGTTTCTAAATTGAACGAAGATGACGAAAGTTAATTGTACGCTGATCAGTGGCGTACTGCAAAAAAGTTTGAAAGTCATGGCTCCAGAAAAGAAAATAGCTTGTAGATTCTCGTTGAAACTTAGGACGTGTAATAATCAAGGCTGTACAAAATAGCTTACATTCCAAATTTGGGCTGAATATCTCAAAAACTGCAGGAGTTTTGAAGAAAAAACCAATTTTTTCCGGAAATTTCAACACCCTGTAGCTCAGTAACGAAGCTTTTGCGGACCTATGTTTATATGAACTTTTTTTTAAAATTGCACGTAGATTTACCTCCTGCAAGTGTGACACACTATTATGTAACACCCTGTATTACAAAGTGTCCCATTTTGATATGTTTCAATGGTTTATTCTTTAATGTGAAAGATAGAAGAATGCGGTTTCCTCAAGCCTTCTGATCTCGGCCTAGTTGCCTATATTAGAAATCTGCTACTTAAAAATATAGGAGTCAAAGTTAATCAAAATAGCGCGTAAATTTTCTATATTCTGGAACGAAATCTCTTGTTTTCAGAGATATAGTGTGATTTCAAATAGTTGCTGCGAGTGCCACCCTCCTACTTTCTTCGGAGTATCAAACCTCATAAAAATTTGAATAATAATATTTATCTTGCTTTTCACCTAGAATGCAGTGATATTGCCAAAGGCGCAGATTCTGGGTTGTGGGATTTTATGAATTTCTTCATTAAGTAACACTCTGTGTATGTTTTACAAGCTTCTCTGATATATCGGGTTTTCCGTGAAAAATGGCCCAAGCTATATCTGTTACAATTGATAGTCGATTTCTATGAATCCAAAACTGAATTGCATCTTGATTGATATTCTAACAGCCAGAAACATTTTCGTTGGTCTGTCACTCCTGAAATATTGAAACTTGACCTTCGCCTGTACTTTTTGAATGGTAACCCATATTTCGATTTCTTTTCAATACTTATTCAATTTCGAGTACCTTCTGCGGAACAAGTATTATCACTTACATCAATGTATTTTCCAGGAAAAAAGAAATTATCAACAAGAAAGCTGACATTTCGAATTCATCGATGTCATTCGTACAATGGGATACTGTTTGAGTTTATGATAAAATTTTACTATGGCAGAAAGTAGTCTGATTATTATTACAACCCGGATAACTCACATTATTTCGTATTATGGGTGAAATTCTCAATACATAACATAAGATTCTAATGTATCTTGAAGTAAACTGTGTGGTGGAATTACATTTAAAATCTCCATAGAGTTATAGTAGATGTCATTCGCAATTATCAACGAGAAATTATGACAGATTAAGAACCTACCTACTAATTATACCCATGCAAGTAACAAAAACTAGAGAAAACCCGAGTGGATGGTTTGACAAAGAACTAAAACAAGAAATAATTAAACGAAATGGATTTTATAAGAGTGCTACATTGCATAGTACCATTGATAGTTGGGAGGTATACAAGCTTCAGAGAAATAAGCTAACTGGTATGATCAAAAATAAAAACCGGAAATATTGTGGAAGAGTCATCGATGAAAATAAAATGAATGGCACCAAGATGTGGAAGCGTAAGAATCTCTCATTGGAACAAAAACTTCATCCATGTTGTGCCAGGTAGAGTACAGGAACCATAGATTCAATGAACAATGTGAAACGGTGGAAATATTCAACAACTATTTTGTTGACAGTGTGGAGAGCATTATAAAAGATGGCATGAATACCAACAGTGGTACAGTACTGAATCCACTGGTAACATATGATACTGCAGCGATGAAGAAAATGGAAAATATACGATTAATAACAAAAGATCAAGTGAAAAGAATATTAAAAGATCTAACTCAACAGACGAAATAGATGTCAGAATCATTGAGGCTGGAGGTGAATTTGCCATCAATAAAATTACTGACCGTCTGAATGCATCATTTGAGAGTGGAGTAGTGCCTGCAGAGTGGAAGATTACTGCAGTACTACCGGTTCCTAAAATTACTAATACCATCAAGATGATGAAGAATTCAGACCAATCAATATGTTACCATTTATGGAAGAAATAATGGAGACTCATGTCAAGAATCAGCTTTTGGATCACTTAATAAGTTATAATAGTCTTTTTGAGAATAAGTTTGGATTCAGGGCAGGATATTCTTGCGAGACTGCTTTTCATATAGTAATTTCAAGATGGAAGAAACTGTTGGACGATGGCTTGGTGTTGGTGGTAGTCCTCTTGGATTTTAGGCGGGCATTCGAGACTATCTGTAGAAAGATACTTACCTGTAATTTCGGAGTCATTCGGATTACTGAGGCGCTATCAAGCTATTTAGGTGAGAGGTTCTAGTGTACAAGGCTAAATGATATCACATCGGAAAGAAAAGAAGTGAAATATTGGGTCCCGCAGGGGTCCATACTGGGTCCTCTGTTGTTCATAATATATCTCAATGATATAGATAATTGTGTTGGAGCAGAAACAACTCAAATAAACTTGTTTGCTGATGACACCTTACTATACGATTGTGGTGCTCAGATCCAGGAGGTAACAGTGAGGTTGCAGGGGAAGCTTGATGGAGTGTCCCAGTGGTTGCAGGATAATAGTATTTTCGTCAATGAGAAAAAAACTAAAGTGATTTATTTCGGTTTTAACCAAAAGTGCAGCGTTGGCTGAAATTGTTGGGGCATAACCAAAAAGACGTTAGTGAATCTAAATATTTGGGTGTAGTTTTAGATGAAAATCTAAATTTCAAAAGTCACAGTGATAATTTTGTTGAGAAATTGAGTCAAATGATAGGTTTATGTAAAAGGGTCAGTCGATTCTTGTCAGTTAAAATAAGAACTTTATTATATAAAACCATTATACCACATTTCGGATATTGTCCAACAATCCTTTTTGTATTTTAATCGGACAGAAAAAGATTGGCTTCAAAAATTACGAAACAAGGTCATGAGAATCATTTTAAATGCTTCAAAAACCACCGGCTTCAATAGTATGTTGGGTAAATTACCGTTTCTTAGTGCGGAGCTGAGGCTTGTATTTTTGAACTTAATTTTCATATATTAAATATAGATAGACTACATATTGGTAGAGAAAAACAACCTGAAGAATAAAAGACGTTAGAGTGTGAAGAGGAGCTGAAGTAGAGAGCGACCATTTTTTACTAGTAGCTTATATCAAAAAGGAACTGAAAGATGACGTTAAAGAGATATCAGTTGAAAAAAAGATCGAGTATGAATCAATAAAGGCTTACAAACTCGCCTATCCAGAATACGCCAAAATTTTCGAGCAAATCATATAAAGGATACTAGAAAATATAGAAGATGCAACAGACAATATGAGCACAGAAGACTTATGGAAGTATTTCAAAGCACTCTTCTCGATTCTGCTAAAGAAGTATGTGGAAGCAGCAGTAAGAGAAATAACGCATAACAAACGGCAAGGTAGACAGATGCAATTAGAGAGGAAGTGAGAATTAAGAAGAGAGCATGGGCTAATTATCTCAGCTGTAAAACTATAGAGAAATATGAGTTATACAAGCAAGCTAGAAAACGAGTGAAAGATCTAGTCTTGGCATCTAAAAGAAGAGAATGGGTAAAAGAGAGCAAAACAAACCAAAAGCTGTTGTTAGTTAAATCATGTAGAAGGAAAAAGAACTCTGACATTTATAACATCAAGGACAAAAATGGAGAAATACTCATAGATGACAGGAAAGTAATGGAAACATGGAAGCAATATTTTCAAGAGCTACTTGGGAGCGGAGGAAACGGATTAGAGGATAGTGAAGTTTGCATAGAAGAAGATGGAGACCAAGAAACGATAACAAAATAGGAATTACAGGAAGCTATAAAACGCTCGAAAAATGGAAAAGCCCCAGGATATGACAAAATCACGACCGAAATGATCAAGAATATGGGACAATATGGAGAAGACGTGCTTTTGAAAATATATAATAGGGTATGGTAAAAAGAACAAATCCCGGAAGATTGGCAGATTTCAATGATAATCTCAATTTATAAATCAGGTGACAAACATGAATGTAGCAACTACAGAGGAATCACATTATTATGCACGGCTATGAGAATATATGCACAAATAATAGATATGAAGCTGGGGCCAATGATTAAAAGAACATTGAGAGAGACACCAAGTGGATTTCGAAAAGGAAGAAGTCTTCAAGATCATATATTCTGCATTAATATATTGATGGAAAAATCTAACAGGATGAGGAAGAAAATATACCTAGCGTTCATGGGCTTTTGATAGGGCGCCTAGTCGAAGATTATGGGAAATACTACGTAGAAGAGAAATCGAAGCAAAAATTATAAGACTGATAATAAATATATATGAAAGTAATATTAATTGCATTATAAGCGGAAAGAGGAGATCGGAATATTTCAAGACAACGGAGGGACTTGGACAGGAAGGTGAGCTTAGTCCTCCGTTTTTTATAATCTTTATGGATGAAATAATAAAAAATTGCTCGACAGAAGTGAGGAAAATCCAGATTGGATATAGAAAGTTACAGCAAGTAGAAGTATAAGAAGGGCATACGCGGATGATATAATGATAATAGCCAGCAATGAAAAAGATCTTCAGAAAAACTTGAATATATGGAACAGAAAATTAGAAAAGAGTGGTATGAAAATGAACAAAGAAAAAACTAAGTTAATGGTGATTGGAACAGAAGAGGAAGACTTAAAAATACAGATAGAGGGGACAAAAATGAAAGTATTCACATCTATCTATAGGCCAATACTAACATTTGGATGTGAGTCATGGGTTCAAGATGAAAAACCAAAAAAGTGAAATTTAAGCTGTCGAAATGAAATATTTGAATTTAGGAGGCTTTTACTTGGTAGAATTCCATTATCAATAATGAAAACAAGTAATGTGTTTTAGGAATTTTACTTATTAATTGTGATTCGTAACGCTATTCATTACACCGTAGCTTCTTCAGACGAATGAATGTACAGAAAATAAGGATGAGAATAGAAATACAAATGTCATTAAGTAATTAAAAGCTTATTGGGTTGCACCTTCTCAAGTGGTTATTATTGACAGGTATATCCAATAAAATAAAGGAATAGATTGCTCCTTTTTTGTTCGAACGGTATTGTATTTAGAAAGTAAAAATCTACTTCAGCAATTTATTTTGAAGTAAGCAGGGTGTCCCAATTTTCTATAAAAAAATTCTTGGGAGATTTTTTCAGATTGGAAGACCACTTTTTGTTGAAGATTCAAGAGCGTCCTAAACTCTGCTATAATGTCTTCAAGTAATAAGTTTATTTGGTGAGTAGTTTCGTCACAATATTTCTTTTTCCGTAAAAATTCATCGCATGCTCCTTCGGCCAAAGAGGATGAATACTTTTTTCCTTTCGTCCTCTTATTGCCCAAGGTTAGCTTCATTGATGAATTGAAATAGATTATCCCCATTTTATACAGGAGTGACTCAAAAAATTATAGAATATTGTAATTTTAAAATATCATATCCATTTTTACAAATGGAACATCCTGTTTTTATTATTCATGTCCAGGCATAAAATATTATGCCATATTTTTGTATAAGTAACCTTATCTTCATCTTCGACCATTTTCGAAATAAAAACATAAACTAAAATTATAAAATCAGAGGTTGCAAAAGAAGAGTTTATTAGTACATATCATAATAGTTGATCAGAGAAATGGAGATATTTTAAGGTAGTCGTGTATGAAATACGTAATAGATTGGTTTTTGGTGAGATGATCTACAAGGTGTTGAACTATTCCAATAAGTGTTCGAAATGTTGCCGGTTTCTTTGTAAACACAACTCAATCCTTCTGAGGAGAGACCGTTGAACTCTCGACAACATTTGCGGATTAATGACTGAAAGGCGTCGACTATTCTCTGTCTCATATCCAACTGTGTTGTAGAAGGAAACTGGTGAACGATGCCCTTAATATAACCCCACAAGAAAAAATCTAGACTTGTGAGTTCCGGAGACCTAGCTGGCCATCTAACAGGACCACCACGACCTATCCATTTGTTTGGGAATACATGACTCAAATGCTCCCTTACCTGATGTGAGTAATGTGCCGGTGCTCCATCCTGTTGAAACCACAAATCTTGTCTTATATGCTATGGTACATTGGTAAGTAATATTGGTAGATGATTTTGCCGGAAATCTAAATACATTTCACTATTGAGGTGCCCGTCGAAAAAGTGTGCGGCCCAATTAGATATCCATCTACTATAGCGGCCCATACATTCAAGGACCAACGATGCTGGTGATCTATTTGTGTCTTGATGTGTAGATTTTCCGTGGCGTAATAATAAAAGTTGTGCCTGTTAATGAACCCATTCTTGTGGAAAGTTGCCTCGTCCGAGAAAAGAACTGCGCTGAACATATTTGGATTTTCCGCTACTTTGTCACTTCCCAATTGCAAAAATTGATTCGATTTTCATAGTCTTGATTGTTCAGTTTCTGGTGCAGCTGTACATGATATGCATGAAATTTATTCACTTTCAAGATTCTCTGGACGGAAGTTTGACTTATATCAGTTAACTGAGAAATCTCTCTTTGGCTTTTATATGGGTCCTCTGTCATTGTCAATAAAACTGACAACTGCTTGTCTTCAGCTCTAGCAGTTTTTGGTTTTTCATGTTTTTTGTAAGTGTTTCGATAAATCTAATTAGAAGTTTTTCAAAGCATCTTGAATCAGGATGCCTCTTATCAGGAAACCCCTGTGCATAAACTCTACTTATCAAAAAAGAATTTCTATCGCACTCACCTAGAATAAAAATCATATCAACCATTTCTTCTATGGTGAACTTCATGGCAGTCAATTGAGAAAATTGAGTTCAAACCTCACTTTAACAATGTTTAATAACGAAACACTGATAAGTTCACCATGTAAAATGCAGGATATGATATGTCTGGACCTCTGACAGTAGGCACAAATAAAAAAAATGTCAACGCATACCTCGATTTACGTTTTAATCATCTTGATTTTACCATTCGCTAAAGGAATTAATTATCTTGTTTAGGTTTAATTTTCTACTACTTGAATCATTACAAAAAAACACTTCTGTTCGAATAATGATGCATGTTGATGAGTTTGATACGGTTTGTAGAATTTTCATCAAAAATTTTTACAAATAATCGAATATTTCGAAAATGATCGAAGATAACGATGAGGTTACTTCTGAAAAATATAGCATATTATTTTATGCGTTGACATGAATAATGAAATACAGGGTGTTCCAATTAAAAAATCAAGATATGATATTTTTATAATTAAAAAATTCAATGATTTTTTCCTGGATAAATTGAGGATAATCTATTTCAATTCATCAATAAAGCTATCCTTGGGCAATGAGAAAACGACAGGAAAAAGTATTCATCCTCTCTGATCGAAGTAGCATGCGATGATTTAATAGCCTATTTTCATGAATTTTACGAAAAAAAATATTGTGACGAAACTACTCACCAAAAAAATTTATTACTCAAAGACATTATAGCAGAGTTTAGGCCGCTCCTGAATCTTAAACAGAAAAGTGGTCTTCCAATCTGAAAAAACCACCCAAGATTTTTTTATAGAAAATTGGGACACCCTGTTTACTGCCAAATCAATTGCTGAAGTAGATTCTTATTTTCTTAATACAATACTGTTCGAACAAAAATGAAATCTTACCTGATTATTTAGCAGGTAAAATAAGATTTGTTTGTGATATTCATCATTATAATACAAGATCCCAGTGAAATATCTATGTACCAACAGCTAAAAAGTTAAAACTTAGAAATCGCTCTTTTACAGGGGCTTAGTAATGTTCAATTCCGTTCCATTCCAAAGGCTTACATTACAGCATGTAAAAGAGAAGTATAATAGTTGATTTTTGTAGTATGTAATTCTGCACTCAATTGTTAACTTTATAGCAAATGTTGCTTATAAATATGTCTCATCTCATCTCATTATTGTTATTGTTCCGTTCCGAGTCTTTTTCAAAAAGAATTGATAAATATGGAAGACGAAAATCAAGTCAATAGATGCATAATCCAAGTTTATTTTACATACGAAAAAAAGGTGCTCGACCATTTCGACTCTATCAGAGACGATTTTCAGATCGTGAAGAATCAGAGCACTGCAAGTTTACCATACTCGAAAAAACTTATTGAAGTAGAGACTTCGAAATGAATAACTGAACTTATATCACAAAATTTTACATGAAAATTGTTGTGTTGAATTTGTCCCTATCCATTAATCATCGAAACTTTTGTTTAGCCAGTTCAGATTCAGTGTTGCATTGTGAGAAGCAGCACCATCTTGTTGGAAAATTTTTCTTCATTCTTCCTGAGGAAGATCTTCGAGAAAATCTGTTAATACTTGAATGGGAATTTCATTATAATTGTTCTAATTGTCTAGTTTTCATAAATCAAAACTGGATCCATCATGCCATTTGAATAAATGCCACACCAGACGTTCACACCGAATCTACGCTGAAAATTATTATTCATTATGTTATGCGGATTCTGCTGGCTCCAATGTCTACAATTATTCCAATTAAAATTACGATTGTAGTGAAAAGTAAACTCATCGGGCCAAATGATGGTACTGAAAATAGAATAATTCGAAAGCAAGTTGCAATTCAACATGAAGAACATAAGGCTTGTATTAATGTTTTCCTTGAACAGATTGAACAGTCGTCGCTGACAGCCTGGTTACTACAGAAATTTGAAAACAAATGATTTCTGGTTTCGCTTCTACACTCAACAAGACATTCAATTCCGTTTCAGCATTTATCTTCCTTTCGAGGATTTTCGGTGTTTGAACCGTACTTGCGGTAGTGTAGAAAACTTGTATGCGGTTCATCACGATCTGGAAATCATTCCCGATAGAATCGAAATGCTCGAGCACTATTTCTGTTAGATTTAAAATATGCTTGAATCATGTATGTATTCATTTGATTTCTGTCATCCACACTAATCCATATTAATTCTCCTAATCTGCCAGAATTTCTTGTTAATAATTGCGATTAACATCCATTATAATTCGGAAAGATTGCTCAGTGATTTTCAATAGTATTCCATCACAGAATTTATCCCACGTTTCATTAGATATTCTGTCATATTTTGAGTCTTTTTTACGCAAAAACGAAATAACGTGAGTTATCCGAACTGAAGTAATGACCAAAACACTTTCTAGCACAGAAAAATCCACAAACTCATACAGTCGTCCATTCTACGAATTACATCGATGAATGACGGAAATACGAGTTTTTTCAGAAAATTTTCTGTTTTCTGTTTGGTGATTTCAGTGATGACACTTCTTTATAGAAGGTACTCGAAATTGAATAAGTAACCGAAAGAATAATTGAAATGTGAGATTAAATATGTAACTTATATTCTAAACTCATTTAGCCGTACCGTTCTTTTAAAAGGACTGAGGTTGTCAAACTAACTCGTTTCGGATAAAGTACTCGATTGTAGATGGCGCCACTTATATAACATAACAAAGGGATCTATTCGAACGAGTTCAGACACGTTGCAGACGTAAAATTTACTTGATTAGCCAGTCTTGAAGTGAAGTTTAATTAAATCTATCGAGATGTCTAAGAGGTGGTTTGTAAATTCTTTTATTTTTGTAGAGTATGATTTCATTTCACCCGATATTTGAGTCCGCCGAATATTACCATCTGCATAACCTCACATTTCTTTTCATACTCCGCTAAATACGAGACAATATACAAAGTTGTCCGTTCATCGACTGCCGTCGACTCAATTGGAATATTTTTGTTTCATGTACGAAGATGATCGTTTTGGACCTTGAACATTAGCTGAAATAATGACAGAGATCGAACAAATTGAGAATGAGGTTCCAGAAGAAATAGCAATTTTTCTTCCTGAGAACGCCAATGACGACTGCGATACAGATGAAGACTCCGGAGATGAAAATACCGTCTTATTGGACAATTTACCGGGAACTCAACTCAGAGCTCCAGCTGAAGTATGGATGCAAACTGAAGATGACTGAGATAGCGACAATGATAAACCTCTCTCAGAGTTTGTAGAGCGACGACCGAAACTTCTGAGAACTTTCGATATCAAAGAAAGTGGCTCTCTCGGTCAAACAGAGAGGGAATTGTTTTGTTGAGTTTGAATATTGAAGAGATTTTGCGAGATTATACTTCAAAATTGGCAAGCAAGAACAGGGAAGTGATTATGTTTCAGGAGACTCACACATGGACGGAAGAACATCTCTGCGAAAGAGGAAATATAGCAGGTTATGTACTTTTTGATTATCTTCTTTGTCCTTTTTATGGTCTTGCTTGCTATGTAAAATCTTTTCTTAAATTCAAGTGTGTTTAGACATATAAGAGTCAGGTATGATTGTTGAAATGTTTTTCTGCTGGTTTTCTTTTTCCATTGTTACAGATTCCTGTCCCAAACCCCCTTCCTTTCACCCTTGTCTTCGTCCGAAAATCATGGAGTGCAAGATGAGAATTGAAGCTGCTAAACAGAAAAATTTTTGGTACTCTTTATGTACACACGACACTAACACAACATAAGCAGACAAGCTAATACTAGTGCAATAGCGACAGAGAAACGAGTTTTTTTCCTCAGGTTTTTCACTTGTTTATTGAATCATACGTAAGATAGTATGGTTCCCCGTTACATATTCCTGAGCTCACACTTTTGTGTTTTTTCTGACACATCAGAATTATAGAAATAAGCATTTATTGTAAATACAATTATTCTCTTTTTCAAATATATATATATATATATATATATATATATATATATATATATATATATATATATATATAAGTAAGTTTATATAATATAATATAAGTATAAGTGGTATAAAAAAAGATAAAAAATACTGCTTCTGTAATACCGGGTGGCCCTATGTATACTATCAGGGCCACCATGTAATAATGATGACATAATCTAGATCAAACCAAGAGAACTTCAAGAACCCATACTAGTTCGATTATTTACAGCAATGCTACACACCCCTGTCTGTTCCAGTACTTGACTGTTAAACCAGATGTACATTTCTGGAGCATTGGCTAATTTCGATCACCACATCGAACAGGCAGAGTCTGGCTTCTTAAAGTTTTCCTCGTTAAATCTACTTTTGTTCTCATCACTTAACCGCCGCTGCCGAAATGAACACTAATATCATCGGCGGATAACCATCTTTCAACACCTGCTTCGTTCCATTTATTATTCAATGAGGAAGTGATCGATCTCATTCTTCAATTCTGAAACACCTTCGCCCAGCAAGAGAACCGTACCGGGGATATCACAAAAAATTAGCTATTTTGATTTATTGGAGTTCTATCACTTAGTTGCTATGTACCTTTTCCACGGAAGAAGATATTCTAGCAGAATAGGGATGACACCAACAATAAAATGGTATGTGATGGTATATCGCGTGATAGATGCCCGCATATAATGAGCAACATTCACTGATATGATAACATAAACCTGGATTTGAAGAACAAATATTCGAAAATGAGACCACTTTTTGACATTCTGAACTCATTATTTTTTGAGCATGCCCCTATCGAAGAAAATCATAGTATAGACGAGTCAATGATACCGTATTTTGGACGTGATAGTGGAAAGCAATTCATACGTAGAAAACCTATCAGATGGGAATATAAGTTTTGGATTGGTGTTCCCCGACTAGGTTATATAGTTCATTTTGACCCATACCAAGGTTCTTCAAGTACGTTGCCAGATAAGTAGGAACGTATGGGTCTTGGCGCATTAGTAGTTTGGCAATATGCAGATATATTCAAAAATATGCCCTTTGAAGGATTTCATTTATACTTCGACAATTACTTAACCTCACTTTCGTTGCTCAAAGAATTGAAATCTAGCCTAGCCTAAAAGCTACTGGAACGCTGAGAGAAAACCGAATCCCCTCATCACCTCTATCTAGTTCAAGTGTACTTAAAAAAAAAGATCGAGGTTATTTTGAGCATACTTTGGAGGATGAAGAAATCATCATCACCAAATGGAATGACAACAATGTTGTGAGTGTGGCATCAAATGCTTCAACAGTGTTTCCGGTAAATAGAGTACAAAGGTTTTCGAATCTGAGAAATATAGATCAACCAGGCTTGATAAAATCTTACAATGAAAATATGAGAGGGGTGGACCGTGTCGATCAAAATCTCGTTGACACTAGAATTAGCATCAGGGGAAAAAACTGTATTTCCTTAATATGCTCATTGCATTGACATGGCCGTGCAAAACTCCTGGCGCTTACATAAAGACAATGACGTAAAAACTCGACCAACTAGAATTCAGAACATCTCTCACTGAATCTGTTACAGAAATCATTCATGCAAGAATGGATCTCTACATCCCTCATTCCATGAAAAGAACAACAGCACAAAAGCCATGGTTCAACAATGACTGCGAAAGAGCCTCTTCCGCGATAAACTTCGCGAGGAGTGTTCATATGCAAGAAGAATTATTTCAAAAATCAGAGCTTACAAGTCATGGAAGATAAATCCAACATATATATATATAAGATAGTCCATAAGATTCCTGATTACAGGTAAAATAAGATTTGTCTGTAATATTCATCATTATAGTACAAGATCCCAGTCAAATATTTATGTACAACAGCTGCTATAACTGAGAAATCGCTCTTTTACAGGGAGTAATGTACAATTCAGTTCCTTTGTTTCTAAGATATTGTATTGAGTTAGGGAATTCCAAGGGCTTACGTTACAGCATGTAAAAGAGAAGTATAATCGTTGATTTTTGTAGTATGTAATTCTGCACTTAATTGTTAATTTTGTAGCAAATTTTGCTAATGAATATGTTTTATTTCATCTCATTATTGTTATTATTCCGTTCCCAGTCTTTCTTACGGAGAATTGATAAATATGAAACACGATAATCAAGTGAATACAGAAATGATTCAAAACTCCTTGAGGCAAGCGGGACTAGACAACTCTGGGCTATGGCGAAGACTGTCAGTGCCAATTTCTGCAAATTGCGTTTCCGCCTCTTGGTAGAGAATACGGAAGTATAGTCTCATCTCCGAAAGAGAAAGCCGATCTCTTTGCTCTCTTGTTCTCAGAGAATTCTGTGCTAGACTAATCTAACGCAATACCACCGAACATTCCACCTACAAATTCTTCCATGACAGAAATCAAGTTCAGGGTCCGCACTGTGAGACGGGCTCTCGAACAGCTGAACTGTAAGAAGGCAGTTGGTCTAGACGAAATATCGCAAATCGTCCTGAGAAAGTGTGCTCCCGAAATGGCCATCATTCTTAACCGTCTGTTTCAGATTTCTTATGAAATCCAGACTTCTTCGAGTAACTAGAAAATAGCGAGAATTCAACCGATCCCAAAGAAAGGAAAGAAGTCCTCGCCCCAAAACTACCGCCCTGTTGCACTTCAATGAATGATGAATTCATCAAATATCTTGAGTTGCAGGGAATTATTAAAGACCGTTGACCGTTAGTATGGTTTTCGCAGGCAAAGATCGACATGAGATCTGCCTACGTCATTCACGTTTGTACATCAACGATGGAAAAGCATGGGGAATCTAGAGCAATAGCTCTCGACACCTCTAAAGCCTTCCATAGTGTTTGGCATGCAGCCTTGTTAAAAAACTTGCTGCATAAGGGCTTCCCGAAATATTGCGGGGTTGGATATAAGTAGCTCTCTTTCAAATAGATCAATACAAGTTGTGGTCGACGGTATAACATCTGATTGTTTCCGGTTGCAAGCAGGAGTACCTCAGGGAACCATTCTTTCGCCAACCTTGTTTCTGTTGCAGATAAACGATCTTCTGTCATCTACAGAGAACAAGATCTTCGGTTTTGCAGACGATTGTACCCTGGTTTCATCTTTCAGAAGTCTCCGGCCGATTACAGCTGCGGAATCTCAACGTCAGTGATGTCAACAAAATGATAACTTAAACTCTGACTTACAGAGGATATCTGAGTGGGGTCAGTTGGACCTGGTGAGCTTCAATGCGACCAAGACGCAAGCAACTACGTTTTCTAGAAAGGTCCCCGCTGGAGGACCTCCTCTAATGATGCAAGGACATCAAATTGCATCAAAAGATTCGATGCACCTTCTTGGAATAACGGTCAGCTCCGGGTTTTGCTGGCACTAACAAGTATCAAGTATCATCTGAAAAGCTGAAAGATCTTGTTCCGGGAAAACTCATGTTTTGTCGCAACACTAGGCTGACAAGGAGTTCTCATCATATGGCGGTACATTTAACGACCCCTCGAACCTCTCTCTATAAGAATTCCTTCGTTTACAGATTCGGTAAGTTGTGGAACTTGCTTCCGTCCAACATCTTCCCAGCATCCTTCAATTTGGTCCTCTTCAAGAAGCGAGTAAACAGACACCTCAGTCCTTCAGGCGTCCACCCATGTAGTGTAACATTCCTGGGAAGCGCGCATAAAAAAATCACAAGCAACTGAACTATTAGAATCTAAAAAGAGAATGAAAAAGAGAGGTCCTTCCCACGCTGCTAGAAATTAACACGAGTTTTCACGTAATGATAGACTGGATCATCTCATTGTTCATAACAATCAGCGATGATGTGCAGTATGCCATGAAAAAGCAAATTTTTTCTGCCAAAAATGTGATGTTGGCTTGCATCCAAAAGACTGTTTTGTTTCTTATCATATTATTTACTGTTTAGATGTTCTTTTGATGAAAATGAAAACTTTGTTTGGAATCAATCGATAATTTCATATGACTATGCTATAGTACTACTGTCTTTTTAAAAGGACGCATAGTTTCGACCAATAGCAGCATTCGAAAATTCAAAAAAATTATGGATTATACTTCATAGTCCCCCTTTCAACCTCAATCCACGAAAAAAGTTCCATTTATAAAAAACGATAGTTTCAGGGTTATATGGGTTATCGTCGAATTCGGATTGATGTTTTCTTTTATTTCACTAAATATTCCTTCCTGTACCACTTTAGAACTACACTCTGCTCTATAAAAGAATGTTTTCGTAGTTGTGGTATAGTATTTATTGAAATATCTGAGTGTTTCATTTTAGAACTGAAAATAATCCAAATACAATCAGTCAAATATTTCGAAAATTTGAGCACTAATTGCCATATTTTTCAACAACATGAACTTCTTGGAAAACATCAGGCTTGTATTTATGTATTCCTTAAACAAGTAGATCCATCATCGCTGACGGCCTTGTTTTCGCTTCTTCAACCAAACATACAATTCCGTTTTTTTATTTAACTTCCTTTTGAGGGATTTTCGGTATTTCGAATGAATGTAAAAAATTTGCGGCGTTTGGGTTCATTACGATCTGGAATTCGTTTACGATAGAGTTGGAATGCTCGAGCACTATTTCTGTTTGTACTTGTATCATTTCTGTATTCACTTTATTGTCGTCTTCCATACTTATTAATTCTTCTGCAAAAAAACACGAAACGAAACAGTTACAAGCATTAGCGGGTATTTATCTGTCGAAATTTCTCGTTAATTATTGCGAATGACATCTATTATAATTCTATGAAGACTTCTCTGTGATTTTAAAGGGTATTCCACCACAAGGCTTACTCCACGATTCATTAGAATCGTCTGTTCGCTTTGAGTCTTTTATTTTTTAAAATACGAAGTTATCCGAATTGAAATAATGTCCAAAACACTTATACGACAAAAAAATTTTATGTTAAGTCTAGCAGTTATCCATTATACGAATTAAATCAAGGAATTGGAAATGTGTGTTCTATTTCGAAATTCACAATACGTTATTTTATACGGTTCAGCATGAAATGACAGCATTCCATAGCACGATTCACAGACTTATAAAATGTTTGTTTATCTCCACATAATTTCTATCAAAAACTTTATATTATTGAACAAATATTTCTCAAAAATGATTACAATCTAAATATTATAGCTGAATTTATTAACAAAAAACAGAAACTCAAGGCTATTGAATTGGTGTACAGAAAATATTAAGATCAACATAGACGTATTAGTCTCGCATACTTTGGGAAAGTTTGCTATAATTAAAATCATATAATCAGTTCCAAGTCCACCAATATCCAACAATCAATTTTCCCAACAAACAACGGACTTCTCATTAATGGAACAACGAATTGTATTCGGTAATTGTTGACTGGTCTCCTTAATTTCATGATTGTTTTGTTTATGTTTTGCTTGACGTATCGTAATTTTATAGGTTAGATAGTGTCTGAGGTCACGTTGTAAGCATTGATTTTTCTTCTTTTTCTTGCGTATGAACTTTGTATTGACATAGAATATACTTCTTCTTTTTATGTAACAGTGTATTTTGAAATATTTTCAACTGGAAGTTTCATTACCTACATGTAGTTTTTTATTCTCTGTTGAGCGAAAGATTTTTATAATTAACTTGAAGTTGTATTCTAAAGTTTCAATCAATGTAGTACCCAATATGAGCAATATTTGTATTGTATTCGTCCCATTTTCGGTTTGTCCCTCTCCAAATGTAAATTAATTTGTAGTTCCCTGAAGAGACACATATCTGATGTCGAAACGTTGGAATGTTTCGAAGGAAAAAGAAATTATAAGCTTGAAGATCTATTCGTTGTCTTAATTATGAGAAGTCCGTTGTCTGCTATAATTGAAACATTTATTGGAAAAGTTCCAGTAACTCATCTCATTCCAAACCAACTATACAGTTATCTCCGCTTATGACGACCTGCTTTTAACGAACTTTCGGTTTAAACGAACCTAAAGCTGAAGTAGGAATTGTAGTTCCATAATACATCTTATAGAATTTTTCGCAAAGAACAAAACGTTAATAATGAACTTCCGCTAAAAACGAACCTTATTTTACACTTCCCACAACCAAATTTATATAGAATCACTCGGTATTTCACATTATTGATTGTTTTTATTGTTTTTAACCACCGATCTTTGACTACTTGTGGAGAATGAAGTTTCTTGTTGTAAAAAGAGATGACCGCCGGATTCGGGTTTTAAGGGGTCGTGAAAGACAAGCTAGACTCCAAGCAGCAAGAGAAATTCCGAAATATCGAGGGAGCAGTGTGATGTTTTGGGGTGGCAATATGCTGGGAGGCAAACAGATTTGATATCGTTTCCTGCGAGTGTAACTGGTAGAAATTACGTGGACCTAGTGCTAAAGCCCATAGGGAGACTCTTGCGAGGTGCCTACGGTGAGAATTTTACTTTTATGTTCCTCCGCATATCAGCAACCTCAAGCGACATTATCTTGGAACATAGGGAATCGATATTTTGGACTGGGCAGCTTACTCCCTAGACCTTTACCCTATTGAACATTTATGGGATAATCTCAAAAGGAAAATAAGATCGCGCCAGGATAATACATGAACCCCACAACAGCTCATCCAAGCCACCACAGAAGAGTTGCAGAATATCACCCTAGAGGAGGTCGAAAACCTAATTCAAAGCATATCTAGACGGATTCAGGCTTGTATCAGGGCAAGAGGAGGTAATACAAACTACTGAAGTCGAGAAAAATACCTACTCTGTGAGGAAACAATTTTCAATTTTTCTACTACATGCGGAAAGTCTCTTACTTTCGTTTATTTGGTTCTTTTTTAAAATAAACCTGAATTTATTTCAAAACAAAAAGTTACTATATGCGAGGTTTCGCAATGTGTAGACACATCGAAGAAAATTATTTTTCAAGGGATAATATTCAACCTTCCGTAGAATGTTAAATATGTTTTGAGATGTTTGTGTATGCCTGGTTGTAAAACCACATAGAAATGAGAAGCGTCGGTCCTTCGACGGCCGCTTCTGTCTGATACGTGCGTATCGCATGGCGGTATGTTATCGAACTAGTGTGACCACTTAACGTTTTCCTGTTTTATCTTCTTTTTGTTTTCACCGTTTCCGCGGGGCGTTGGTCAGGTAGTCTCTGTGTCGGTTCGTTGGGGGGCGCAGTAACATTTTAATTACTGCCTTCGCCCCAACGAATTGAGATGAGTAGGTAACGGCATAGCCTTGTGTTACGAATGGGTGGACAATGCTGACGAGGTCAAACGAGACCGAAACTGCAGTCCATTGTTCCTATTCGTGACATCTGACCGTGCTGTACCACTTCCCTGTGGCCCTGGTTAACGGTGATTATGAAGAATAGATCGGAAAACTAGCTCCTTCAAGGGAGGATATTTAACATTCTACGGAAGGTTGAATATTGTCCCTTGAAAAATAATTTTCTTCGATGTGTCTGAATTTATTTGTTTTCTCAATTGAAATATCTCGAAAAGGATCAATTTAACAATCCATCGAAATTGCCAAAACCCCTGAGGTTATATTCAAAATATCAGGTGATTCCATATAAATTTGGTTGTGTGTATATGCCAGCTAAACCGCACAAATGGGACATTCAATTGTTTATTCTTGCCGGAATTCGCATATAATTTCGACGTTTATGTACGTAAATGGAGCAATGAAGCATAGCAACATAATGAGGAGGTTTTGGGGATTCAAGGAAATTTAGTTTAAAGACTTTGTAGATTTGTGCCACAAAATCAAAATTTCGTGATTTATTCGACGATTTTTACACGAGCCTTTCTTCAGTGGCATTGTTGGCAAACAATGGCAAATTTCCTTTGGATACGGTACGAAGACCAAGAATTCCAAATTGTAAACTTCCTAGTGAAAAAATTCAACTAAATGCGAAGAGGTACCTCTTGTAAATATGTATGCAATTATCGTGGTGTCGATGTTTCGCATGTTTGCTGGAAAGACAATAAAGTTGTTTGTCTTCAATCTTCATACACAAGCGAACTGCCCAAAAAATCAACCGAAAGATTCGATGGGAAGAAAAGGGAATGGGTTCAAATAGATTACCCAAGTATAATAACTCAATATAATAAACACATGGGCGGTGTAGATTCTATGGATAGCCTCATCAGAAGATACAATATTAAAATACGTTCCAAGTAGTGATTATTTTACTATTTATTATTATTATTATATGACCAAATGTTGGTTAACAGCTGGCTACTTTATACACGAGTAGCGGAACAGAGAGGCGAAACTAACTGCCCGTAGCTCGCTAACTTTAGAGTAATAATAGCTTGCTGTTTATGCAATATAGGGATAGAAAATCATCCTAAAAGAGGTAGACCTTCAGACTCTGAAAAGGAAATCCAAGCAAAGAAACAACCATCCGCTGCAACTGCCTATGTTCCTCCAAAAGATGTGAGGCTTGATGGAGCCAGTCATTGGCATGAAACAACACGGCAAAGGTGCAAGCTTCCGCTATGCAAATCATTTTAATTCATAACAGAGTGGTCCAAATTTTTGTTTGAACAAAAACAGCAACTGTTTCCTGAAATTCCAAACCTCTTGAATTTTTACACCTTGTGTTCTTTGTATCAGATCTTCTGCATGTTCAAAATCTCAAATATATATATGAATTTTTGAAAAAGATTTTATTTAATATTTTTCCTACCTTATGGCGCATTTTTACGCCTTGAAAAAATATCTTTCGGTAAAAAAGAAAAATTGCGTAATGTACGTCATTTATTTCGTATTACTGATTTTCGTCTAGCAGAGTCAATATTTCTTCCGTTATCCATTTCTTCTTAGGAGTGCGCTTTTGTTTATCCAGTAAATCTTCAACTGTTTCTGCAACTTTAATCTTAAGAACTTTTCACTGGTCTGTTGTTCCCATGGATACGAAATCCCGGGTGTGGTCTCTTCCAATCATTTATTGAGAAATATTATTGCTCGATCTCGAACTGTTACATCTTTCAGTCCTCCAAAGTGATATAATGACTTTGGTGTGGAGTTTCTGAGTTTTTTGAAACGAACCTTAATATCTGCACGCATTCGTGATACTGAATCTGTAATTCTTTTGGAGTTATACATACATATTTTTTCAATTTAATGAACATAAATATAAAGAACCAAGCGATCTTGCGAAGGCATCTGCATTAAGCCCCCTTCTAGCAGATATATTCATGCCTAAAATAGAAAAAAAAGTATTGCAACATGCCTATTAATACTGATTTTCGGTATAGATACATCATAACATATTTGCCTGAACGTACACTCAGACAATTTGATCATTCCCTTAAATTCGTAAACAGCATCCATCCAAATCAAAATTAACTTCGACATCTTCACAAAACCAAGTAGCACAGATCCATGTATTCTAAAGGACTTATTACCACCCAAGTTCACATAAAATTTCGCCAACAATTCAATGGTCCACAGATTATTCTCTTCATTATTAGGAAATCTTGAAAATTGAGACCAATTAAACCATAGCTCATAATAACTATTTTGATTATGAATTAATTGATATAATATTGAAACAAAAACAATTACTCAAAGCTCTTATCCCAATATATCTAATTATGAGTATCAACAAATCCTCCAAAAAATTTATCAGCCATATTTTGGAGTAATGGGTGAGAATGTGGCAAATAAACTTTCCAAATTAAAATATAAAATCGCATTCAGATCTCAAAATAAATTGTCATAACTCTTATTCAATGCTAAAATCATACAGACAATTTGAATGAATCAGTGTATAAGGTATCCTGTCTAGACTGCAATAATTTCTACATAGCTCAGCCACTTTTGTCGAATGTGGACCATGATCTTGGAGCTCAAAAAATTAAAATAAAACCTCTTACTTTCGACGGGAAAATTCCTTGGTCAACGTACCAGAAACAATTTGAGGCGGCAGCTAGAGCCAGTGGATGGAATGAGAAGAAAAAAGCATCGTCTTTGATTGTAGCTCTACGTGGAGAAGCACCGAACATTTTGCAGACAATACCATCAAGCCAGCAGGTATGCTATCATACTTTAATATCTAAGTTACAAATGAGTTACGAGGATATTCATTTACAACAAGTATAACACGCACAAATCGAACATCGTAGCCAGAAATTTACAGAGAGCTTGCAAGAATTTGACGCTGATATAACGAGATTGGTAGGATTAGCCTATCTTACTGCTCCTGATACTTTCTTGGAGCAATTAGCTGTACATTCGTAGATGGAATCAGAGGTGGTGAAACTCAGCAGGTCTTGAGATTGGCTAGGCCACAAACAGTTGATGATGCTCTGGCCCAAGCACTTGAGTTTGAAGCTGCGAATCAGGCATCGAATAGAGGAGGTAGGCGTGCTATAAGAAACATCACTGAGGAGGAAGAAACTATGGAACAGGTGATTCGTCGCCTCCTGGATCGAAGGAAGAAGAAAGAAATCAGATGCTGGAACTGCGATGAGACTGGTCATTAAAAAAGGCAATGCAAAAAGCCTCTTAAGGGTCATCGAGCAGGAACTAGCCACAAGAACGCAAATGCCCTATCGCGAAGGCCTTATCCAATAAAATAGAGTCACTGATCTCGGTTGGACGAAAAGGTAAACCTAATGAGGAAAACTGTTGTTGATGAGAAGTGTTTGTCAGCAGAACTAAGGCAGGGAAAAGAAACAGACCCTGAATTGAGTGTAGTTCTGCAATGGAAAAGAGATAATGAACGACCGAGATGGAAAGCAATCTCCAGTATGAGTAGAAACATCAAGGTTTATTGGGAGCAATGGGGAAAATTGTTAATGGAAGATGGTCTGCTGAAGCGACGCTTGGAAAACGAATCTGGAAATGATGAGCGGCTTCAGTTAGTTGTGCCAAGAAGCAGAGTGAAGGCAGTTTTATAGAAGTTACATAATAAAGCTTAAGGTGGACATTTCGGCATCAAGAAGGCTCTGGAAAAGGTCCGAGCTAGATTTTATTGGGTCAATTCGAAGGCAGATGTCCAAGAGTATTGCAGGAAGTATACGTTTTGCGCTTAAAAGGACCTCATGGAAAAGGCAAGGCGCCAATGAAACAGTATAATGATGGAAGTCGGATGGAACGTGTTGCTATAGATATAGCGGGATCCTTTCCAGAAACTGATGGCGGCAACAAATACAAATTAGTTGCCATGGATTATTTTTTCAATTGGTTTCAGGCCTATGCTATACCAAATCAAGAAACTGCAACTGTCGCTGATATCTTGGTGAACGAGTTCTTTTGCCGTTTTGGAGTACCCTTGGAGTTACATTGCGATCAAAGGAGAAATTTTGGATCCAGGCTATTTTAAAAAACGTGCGAAAGACTTGGCATCAGAAAGACCAGAACAACGGCGCTTCATCCTCAATCAGACATCATAGTTGAATGAATGAATTCAACCATGGGAAAATACCTGGCTAAAGTAGCATCGGATCATCAGCGAGATTGGGACCAATACCTGCCCTTTTTTCTAATGGCCTACATATCAGTGCAATAGAGGAGATAGGCGAAACGCCAGCTCGGGTCGTGAAATGAGGTTGCCATATGATCTGGAATTCGGGTGTAAGCCTGGAGAAGATTTTGCTGGTGAAGATTATGTCACTAATCTGGAGCGAAAAATGGATTATGTCCATAATAAGGTCAGACAGCACATGCAGATTGCAAGTGACAGAATGAAAAACCGCTAAGACCTCAAAGCTTCTGAAGGAGGATTTTATGAAGGAGATCTCATATTTCCATATAACCCACAAAGAAAACGTGGCATGTGTCCAAAGGTACAGCGACATTGGAAAAGTCCTTATGAGGTCATGAAAAGGATCAGCGACATCGTGGATCGTATAAGGAAGTTCCCAAGTAGGAAGACTAGAGTAGTCCATTTCAATCGATTGGCTTCTTTCGCAGGAGAAAACAAAAATAACGAGGAGACACGTTTTATCACAAACAAGTCGAAAAATCATCCAGTGAATGAAGCTAGTGACTACAATAGTTTCATGGCTAACTATAGCGGCACTGGAAAAGCTAGACTTGGAGTCACCACATAAATTCAACAAGATCTTTTCCAAGTAGGCAAGGAATACGCCATTGCACATTGTGTCACTCAAGATCTTCGAATGGATGAGGGTATCACGAGAGTTTTCAAGGCTAAATATGGAAGACCTCTTGAACTAAGACAGCAACCCTGCTATGATGATTTATGGTCTGCCTTACTAGACTCAAAAGAGCACTTGGTTAAGCAGGGTGTGAAGAAACTCGCCCTACCGAAACTTGGTGGTGGGTTGGACCAGTAAGATTAAAGAATAGTAGGGAGCATGATCGAAGTTATCTTGCAAGGCATCAAAAGAGAAGTTCTCGTGTGCTGTTTCAATCATACACCTTCGAGACAAGAAGAGAAGACAGTTGAATGTTATTTCCACCAACAAGGGAGATGTGAACCTGAAAATTAATGCCGATTTCGTCATAGTGACTGTTTTGGGACAGAACATTCTTAAGAGGGGGACAGTGTAACGATATCCAATCGTCCCTGATGCTGACCCTCTCACCACCAGGCGGCATGCCGAACTGCCACGCACTTTCGAGAGAATTCGTGAAAAATCTTAAAACTTCCAGCGTGCCGAAATACTGAGAAACCAGGTTACTGTTCAGAGAAGGCTCTTGAACGAAGATCTGGAACAACGCGGAAGATTCCCGAACCCCCACGCTTGTATATGAAAAGAGAGCGCGAAGCACAGGCGGTTTTCAGTTTTGAATAAAGAGCGCGAATAAGTGGACAAAGTGTTGGAAATCAATTAAACAGTATCAATTGTGTTATATAAATTAGTTATAATTGTTCAGTTTGCGTGTAAATAAATAACTTAGAGTTTTTGTAACGTTGAAGTGTTTGATTTGAACCCACCAATAATTTTAAGAACTTAGAGACGTTACAAAAGTATAAAATTCCATTTGTGAAATATCAGACCTAATGGGACCACTCTTATCTACTTTGGCATTTTTCAATTATCAAAATAAGTAAGCACTTCCTACATATTTCTTCGAAGAGATAATCAATGATGCGGTATACTTACAGCCTCAGCAGAAAATCTATAGCATCCAAAGATTCGCTTTCCACAGCTATATGTAAAGGTGTGTTCCCAGCGTTGTCCTGGTTGTTAAGATCTGAAAGAGATGAAAAATTCGAAAATTTAATTTCTTTTAAGGATTGAAAAGTTTGAGATCATTTCATTCAGGGAAACGCAAATTCATCAAAATAATTTCAAGGATTATCCTATCAGTTCCATTTGAGCCAAATGCATTCATAAATGAGAGAAAATTAATCAATTAGGCATAAATTACGAGACGCATTTTCTCTATTTCACCTATTAAGATCATCTCTAATAAGGACAACAATAGCAGATTACAGCTGCCAGTACAAAACAAACAATTTCTTCAGTAGCAAATCTCATACGGTAAAAGCCAACCAAAATCTTAAATCAAAACTTGAAACTCCTAAAACTCCAACATATATGTACAAGTGATGTTTCCATTTGAATTTTCTCGTATTCTGTTCATTTGATAAACTCCTGAGCGTTTTTACTCGTCAAGCCAGTCTCCAGAAAAAATTATGTAGAAAATGTTTGGATCTGAGTTAGCTTATATGATATCTCTAGGGAAACCCAACGAATTTCATATGAACGCTTCGAAAATAAATCTACAAGGTCGTTTCCAATTTCGAATGAAGTCTCTTTAACCAAGTTCATAACTCAGATCCGAAACGAAGTTTTACAGGAGAAGTTTCAACAATATCCCTAATCCTGTAGTCGTTTATGAATATTCCCGGGGAAACGAAGTGTTGTGCATGAATTCGCCGAAGATTATTTTCCACTGGATTACCTTGAAGATAAAAATTTATTCTCTGAATATTTCGTTCCATTTTCACCAGCACACAATTGCTATTGCCTGTATTTTTCCTATTGTTCCTACAGTTTTAGTGCCTATACAATTTTACTACTTAGTTGCATCATCATACATTCAGATTTGTTATTATTATTATTATTTTTATTATTCCTGTAGAAAATGAAAGCTCTGCAAAATATAGGGTGCGCCAGAGAAAACCGGACAATTTTTTTTTCCGTTATAACTTTCGCAATTTCAGAGCAAGATCATCCGTTCTTCATTGGAAATACAAAGGACTAGGTTTTTCAAAAATTGTATCGAAATTTCACTTCTGGTGAAATCCAATATGGCTGACTCATTCGAAAATGAGCCATAATTCAAGATCGTTGAAACGTTTTCTTTTCACTAAAAAATGGGGCATTCAGTCGATACTTCAGTCTTCTCTGAACAATTTGACATATTGATCTAAAAAATATTCCAAGAATTGGTAAAAAAGTAGCGTGAAGAATTTCTTACATCCTGATTTTCAGCTGAAATCGAAATATTTTTTTCACCTCATGGCGTTGGCACTTCTGAAGTTGTTGTGTTTTTCGTGAATATTCTAAGAAGACAAAGAACCATATTTTACTAAAACCAACCTAAAATTTGATTTTCGTTCGAATTCAAAATGGCCGACTTCTTGAAATATTAACAATTTTTCCAACGCATTAAAAAAGTTTTCGCGGTCGTAACGAGTCAACTGCGTAATTCAATCACTAGACTGAACCGTTTCCATCATTTTGAGGGGTCGAATTCGAGTACTGATTCAGAATTGTGCCAATTGTCGTCAATAATGTTTCTCTTCTTCACCATCATATTCACCTCCCGTTGTGAAACCTCTGAACATAGACTGCATGCATTAACTCTATGATAAACAAAGAATAATGAAATGTCATCGAGTTTTAGACGACATCTGGTTTGAAATCTAATTTTATCTTGGTATTGCTTGTTTTTGACGTTTGAAATTGTTAACAATGGTTTCAACAAATGAGAATGAGCGTTTCATTGAATGTTTTTTTGTACGTGGCTATACTGCTAGGCAAATATTACGCCAATTTCCAGCCCTTAATTACAAAAGAAGTACATTCTATGATCTTGAGGAAAAATTTCGGACAACAGGATCAATAGGAAGAAGACCAGGTAGTAGTGCAGCAACAACTGTTAGAACATAGGTACTCGCCTTTTCCAAAATCTGTTTCAAGCATCAACTCTAACATTTTGTATTACAAAGTCAATTGACAATTTCAGGATAACATTCAGCGAATTTCTGCATTAGCAGTCAGCCCTATCAGAACTCCAGGAACCAGTTTGACTGTTTCCCAAATGTCTCAGGGATGCCAAATCTTAAAAACCTCTGTGAGAAGAATAATAAGACATGATTTTGGTCTTAAATATTTTCGGAGGCACTATAATTTCAATTGACTCAAGCTGTCAAAGAGCGCAGATTCGAACGACGCAGAAATTCATTAAATATATTTAGAACACGTAGACAATTTGAAAATATCTGATTCACACACGAGAAAGTTTTTAGTGTCGCCCCACCAAAATACAGCCAGAATGACAGACAACATTTGTGTTCCGACGAATGAAATCAAGAGGAATGTGCCTTTTATTCGTTTGCAGAGGGAAAGACAAAAATTTTCCAGGCATGTAATGGTCTCTGCCGGTATTTCGAGGAACTTTAAATCAAATATCATTTCTATAGATTAAGGCATAAAATTAGATTTGGAAAATTATTGTCACATAATTCTCGATCATATGTTACCAACTATTGAGGCGTCAACCACTCAGTTCACTTTCATGCAGGTGAATGATTGCTGTATTTTATGTGACATGAATGAGTACAGTTGCCACCAGCTGAAAATGAACGTTTGAGAAATTGAGTAGCTTTTTGGATAATTTTATTCGTACAAATCTTCTTTAGAATTCTACAATTTTTTCCATATTCTTATGAAAACGTTTGTCAAAGAAATGAACAATCAGTACTAAATCACAAAAAAACGCTATTTACTCTCAACTGGCCGTCAGTCTACAGGATGTCCCAAATTAGATGTATCTAAATGAAATCTATTTCAATTGATTTTAAGATGGAGCCAGATGTCATACCAGTCACTATACTATGGAATATCTAAGACAACGATCTTAATCTGTGCGACTATTTTCTGTTGGGTTATTTGGAAGAAATAGTGTATAAAAATGGTATTATTTTCAATAATTGTGAGGAGCTGAGGCAAGAAATTCAAGAATGTTGAAACAATCTTGATCATGAAGAGAAGACGGGTGCAGATGGTTGTGAATGCCAATGTAAGTCATATTCCATTCTGACTACTTGATTCTTTTTGTTGAATGTTTTTACCCATGTAATTTGTTAAACAAAATCATAGTCATATTATTATTCTCGCAGATGTTTTTAACAGTTGGCAACTCTGAGATATTTGGGAAACAGTCATCCTGATCTTCTTCCTAATGACCCTGTTGTCCGAAATTTTTCCTCAAGATCATAGATTTTCTCTGGCGCAAGTTATAACGGAATATATTATATATATATATATATATATATATATATATATATATATATATATATATATATATATATATATATATATATATATATATATATATATAGACTTTTGATGAAATCCTACATCAACCATTCTCACATTCAATAAAATATAACCCAAATCTCAAGACAATCGGAAAGATGAATCTAGTAAAACTTAATTCGTAATATTTGAACATACCATGGTATACAGTGCGCCCCAATGAAAACGTAATACCCCGAGTAACTTGGCTGGTTTGATTATACTGTGAATTTCCTGAAACAGGTCCATTTTTCATTAGAGAGGGACATATTTTATCACAAGCTTTGTTCTTTCCCTATCTATCTAACCTACATCTGCGGCTTCAACCCCAAATTTTGGAAAAGGGAACATGGACCGTGTCACTCCTTTTCCACAAGTTGATTGCACTCTCGATACGACCACGTAAAAATTCACTTCAAAATAACATGTGATGAATTCAAATCGAGAATTGTTGCACTTTTTTCAATGATTGCCTATCCATCCCTTACCCCGATCAACTACAACCGCGAAAATTTTTATAATGGGAAATGCGTTGTTTAATGCCTCATTAAAAAGGTTATCTGATACTCAATATCTTTTGAAGTGCGATTGAGTACATTTCTAGGACTATGATTCTCATGAATATCTATGATGATATGAATCATATCATTTTGTTCTCAGTTTTTCAATCGTGGTATATTTCAATCATAAATGTTCCAAGTGACCCTCAATTACTTCATTTAGTATTGTTATCACTATCGTGACTTGTACACTATCTCAGCTGTTAGCTGGGTATAATTTTCCTTTCCCAGATTCAACAATTAAAGGGAATAGGCTCGATTGCAATACACTTGATATAAATTTTCTTACTAACCTACATATTAAGGATTACAGCTCTTTGTATTTTTATATATGTATGCAATTCTAACTTCTTAAGGTTATCATGCAAACTTTTGGGTATTAACTCAGTCCTAGAAATGATGACAGGAACGATATCTATTTTATCGACGTGTCACATGTGCTTGATCCCAAGCAAGGTCTGTGTATTTGGACTTTTTTTCCTGGAACTTCTTCAGCATGTTGTTATCATTCGTTATTGCGGACATCCACCAGTATTTTTGTTCTGGCTCTCTTATCATACACCACTATGTCCGGCATTTTATTCGTCACCTTTCTGTCAGTGATAACAGACTTATCGTAGGATAATCTGATAGAGTCATTTTCCAAAACGGGCGCCGGTTGATACTTTCAATATGGTTGGAAGGAATTCAGAAGTACTAGTGTGCAAGTTTCAGATGGATAATGTAGCACACTTGATTATGCTTGTGAAGATAGTCTGTATTGGCCAGTTGTTCGCAGCCCGACGTAATATGATTTATAGTCTTCGATCTTATATGGCATTTCTTGAACTTAGCTGTTTGTAATGTTTCGTCCATAATTATAAATTCTTTGTAGTAGCGATGACTTGGTCTTGAATGGCCATAAGCAATCCTGTTTCCGCGAATAGTTCTCCTTTCATGAACCTTTTGTTGGAAGCCTTTTCGTCGATGTGTGGTTGATTAATCACATGGTGATGTCGTCCATGCAATTCCTTTCTTAACGGTTGCTCTTGTGTTTTAGTATCTTATAGGAACGGTAGATTCAGCAAGATTCAGGGATGTATATCCATACCACTCTGCGGAGTTCAGAAGTGCGAGCTTTTATAGTGAAGAATTCTCTGACATTTTTCATCTGTTCGGCATGTAAAATGGCAATATCCATCAATCAGTCCTTCTTCTTTCCGCTTCAAAGTTGTTCTTATCACAGACGATTTTGGATGGTGATTGTCGCACTTTGTCAGCATCGTTTGGGTCTGCCTTTGAATATCATCCAGTTCTGTCTTAGTCCATCTGATTATTCCAAATGAGTAGAGCAACACTGGAATGGTGTAGGTAATAATTGCTTTTACTAGTACAACATTGACTTGAGCACAGCCTTCGGACGCTGACTGTACTCTGAATAAATCTTCTCCTTTGACTGTTTTTGGTCTAGCAATCTGGCTTGTTGGTATCCCAGATATTTGTACGTTTCGACATCTCTCATACACTTTATAATATTACCATTTGGAAGTTGTGTTCTGCCATTTATGACTTTCCCTCTTTTAATGTTCAGGGTCTTACATTTTTCAGTCCCGAATTTCATATGAACATCTGCCGAGAACTTACTGACAGTTTCAGCAGATCTTCCAATTGCTTCTTGTTTGAAGCATTTAATTTGATGTCATCCATACACAGCAGTTGGAAGATTGTGTGATAGTTTCTATCTGTTTTTATCCTGAATCCATATCCTTTTTATTGAGCATAGAAGACAATGGATTCACATAATTAATTTTATTATTAATATCAAATTCACCCTAAGGAGTTTCGAACTCCCTCTAAGAGAAACATTCACTGATCCCAGATATCATATTAAAAGAATCCATTTATGATGTGACCCTATCCAGGTTTCCAGGTCATGGTGGCGTGGTCAGGTGTTGACGCGTTGTTGTTTTTCTATATACTTCCTAACGGGTCTAGCTGTCGTCAACACTACCACTTTCTGCATTGGTTAGTACAGATGTTCGTTCAGCCCCAGTTTCTTGATGTTCATTTGTAGGTTCTTCGGTATAATTCCAGTTGTGGACATTATCATTGGAAATGTTTGAATGGATTCCATTCTACACTGTTTTCTTATGCTTTCTTCCAGGTCTCGATGCTTCACAATTTTCTCTGCATGTTTCAACTCCAAATTGTTGTTGTTGGGAATGGCCAAGTCTATCAAAGTTGCCGCCCTAGAAATTTATTTATAAGTGTGATGTCAGGTCTACTGTGCCCGACTCGTTGATCGGTGATAACTGTACTGTCCCAGTACAGTTTATAATTTTCAATTTCAATAAGAAGTCGCCTGCGTGAGCTAATGCTTTTATACCAATTCTTGGTGCACGATTTTAGCCATCGCGTCGTGTCTCTCCTTATATTCCGTCGAAGCGAACATCTGACATCCTCCTGTTATGTGTTGTATCGTCTCCGAAGTCCGGTATCCGTATCTGCATGTGTCTGTTGCTACAGATGCGTTTTTGCGATTAATTTTAGATGGTTTCTAGTCGGAATAACTTGGTCTTGTATCGCCAAAGGAACCCTTCCGTCTCAGGAAACATCTGTCCGGAGGTCAGCAAGTAGTTCGACGCAAATTTGACGACATGTGGCCTGCCGGCCTCGTGGGAATATCTCCCGTGTAGAGGTTATTCCTTCCACATCTGTAGTTTTTGAGCGTCGCTCTTCTGACGAGACCTATGTTCGTGTTCGATTGGACGTAGATGAGTTGAGTCGTCTACTTCGCAGATAACTCTATGGAGATTTGAAGTATTTGCTTTTTGTTGGAACTAGTTTCGCAAGTAACAAATCTGCTGATCCAACTGCTTCGCAATATCAGCTAGTCCTCTGCCACTCTGATGTTTCGGCAATGTAGTTCTTTTGAGCACTTGGGTGGTGTTTCTGTGCTTCTGACAGCAACTTTCTCACCTTTCGTGGTAGATTATCGATATCGGTGTTGCTCCAGGCAATTATTCCAAAGGAATAATTCAGGATTGAGCATGAGTAAGTGCTTATTGTTTGAAACATATTCTTGCTGTTGATATTTGTACGAAGCATTTATCTAACTCTCTTAATGAATTCGTTGTCCAAGTCTTTTTTCATTCTTCCGTGATCTATTTGTAGTGTTTATTTCATGCCCAGATATTTGTAGGTCTCCCCTTCAATCATTGCGGCAATATTTTGATCCTCTCTAATCTCATCTGCGGTTTCCTGTACTTTTCCTCTAATTGTACTGAGGGTGCGACATTTGTCCAGTCGGAAATGTATTCCTATGTCATCGGAAAATTCTTCTTCAATTCTCAGCATTTGCTTTAGTTGGTTCTTTGTGGCAGCCATCAAATTCAAGTCGTCCATGTAGAGGAGGTGGTTCACTCTCATCATTGTTGTTCTTCTTTACGCTGAATCCATATCTTGTCGAGTTCAAACGGTGCGACAGTGGATTCATATCAATACAGAACCATAGTGGACTCAAGGTGTCTCCTTGAACATTCCTCTTTTTCAACCAAATTGACTATTTTATACATTCTTAGGAGTTTTATCAGCCACTCATGCGATACGGAATCATAAACTTTCTGATAGTCTACGTAAGCTGTAATGAGATTTCGCTTGTTGCAATAAGCTTGGTTGCTGATGACTAAATTTATAATAAGTTGTTCTTTGCATCCCATGGTATTCTTTTTTACCCCCTCTATTTTGATACGATAATCTTGTTGTTCTCGCAATATTTGTATATTCATTGGGAAAAACTTGCAGTTATAACTTTGTATAGTGTCGATAGACAAGTTACTGAATGGTATTTGGATGGATCCTGGTTGTTCTGGACATATTTTGGCAGTAAGTAAAATGATCCTTAGGTAAAGAACAGTGGCATTTGTTATGGACTAAGTACGGCTTCATTAATCAAGACAGTGAGCCATTCGTGTGCGCGCCAAAGTTTTTTCAACCATTAGTTATGTACGTGGTTGGGACCCGGAGCTTTCCAAATGAGCAGTTTCTTAATGATGTTGGAAATTCCTTCAGTTGTTAAAGGTGTATATTCTATGTTTCGTAGTCCTGACATATTTAATTTTCTTCGTCAAACCATCTAGCTTTTGTATTGTAGTTGTCAGGTGTAGCTAACTGTACTATCCAGAATTCTTCAATTTGTTGCTTGGTGTGATAGCCATTGTTATTATTAGTTTCTATGTTTCTAAGTCTTCGGTAGAATGACTTTTCTCCAACATTGAATTGTCCCGGTTTTCGGCTGTTGTTAGTTTTATATTTTCTTAGGTGTCCTGAAGACACGGATAATTCTTGTTCAAGAGTATCCAGGCACTGGTGTTGTGTGGTATTGCTGGGGGATCTTGTTTAGAATGTAATTGAACTCGGCTTATTATCAATTGTGCTGATCCTTCCACTCTTGCACTTTTTGGTCCTGTAAGATACTTCATCAGTTGTCCTTTGTCACGTCGGAGAGCCTCGATGTTCTTAGTCAGTCGTCTTTCTCATTGTGGTGTATTCGGTTGCCTTCTCGTACGGCAGGTCTCGTATGTATTTTCGCACGCGTTATTCTAGCTGCTGTTGCCAATACGCTGCAGTAAATCAACGTGTGCAAGGAATCCAATGTGCGAGCATCCAATACATAATTGTGCAATATTTCGGTGTTCAAGGTATGTAGTGCGACTGCTAATTTCTTAAAGTAATTCATATTTGGAAGCTCGTATCTACAGAGTGGGTCAGTACCTTCGTACTCTGATATTGACGTCACATTGCAGGACGTATTATTCATCTTATGAGAATCTCAACCGCACAGATATTCTTGTCGACTAAGAAATGGCATTCTCCACATAAGAATCGACCTGTTTCGAGAAATTCAGAAAATCGAACCAGCCAGAGTTGTTCAGGGTGGCTTGTTTTTCCGAAACGCACTGTATGTGATACAGATCGTTGATATAATCCTGAATATCATCTTGCTCTAGATGCAATACAATCTATTCCAAATGATGTCAAGTGGATGAATGCAACTAGTATAAAACTAAATTGCATAATTTGATTAATGAATTGAATTAAATGTACACACAACCACATTCATATGGAATCACTCGGTATTTCACATTATTGATTGTTTTTAACCATGGATCTTTGACTAGTTGTGAAGAATGAAGTTTTTCGTGGTAAGAAAACTGGATAGTATGATAAGGAATGTGCGAAATTGCAAGAAGAGACCCTATTTCGTCGCACCCCATACTCAAAAGACAATTTCTGGAAGCAACTGGCATCATGGTATCTGTCGAAACGATACGTCAAAGACTTCGTTCAAGGGGTATTTACAACAGACAACAAAAAATTAACAAACTTAATTGGTGTATCAAGCACCAAAATTGGAATATTGAGAATTGGCGAAATGTTCTTCTGTCGGATGAGACCAGAATAGGTGTTCGATCAGATGACCGCCGGATTCGGGTTTTAAGGCGTCATGGAATACGAGCTAGACTCCGAGAAGCCAGACAAATTCCGTAATGTGTTGGAGTAACATTATGCTGGGAGGAAAAACAGATTTGATTTCGTTTCCTGCTACTGTAATAGCTAGAAATTACATGGAACTAGTGCTAGAGCCCATAGGGAGACTCTGGCGAGATGCTTACGGTGAGGATTTCACTTTTATGAAAGATAATGCTCCTCCGCATACTAAAAAACCTCACGCTACATTATCTTGAAACAGAGGGAATCGCTATTTTGGACTGACCAGCTTGCTCTCCAGACTTTAATCCTATTGAACATTTATGGAATTCTCTCAAAAGAAAAATACGATCGCGTCACGACAATCCAAGAATCCCAGCTCATCTATGCCACCGCAGAAGAGTGCCAGAATATCACCCCATAGGAGGTCGAAAACCTAATTCAAAGCATGCCTAGACGGATTCAGGCTTCTATCAGGGCAAGAGGAGGTATTACAAGCTACTGAGGTCGAGAAAAAATACTTATTCCGTGAGAAAATAACTTTCAATTTTTTTACTACATGCATCTCTTATTTTCTTTTTATATTTCTTTCTTAGAATAAACCTTAGATTTTTTTTCACTTGAAATATCTCGAAAAGGATCAATTCTAACAATCCTTCGAAGTTTTCAAAATCCCTGAGGAAATATTCAAAATATCGTGTGATTCCATATAAATTTGGTAGTGTGTATACCTTTCAGGAGTTGTTACATGTAATAAATTGCTCAAACTATCGCCCTGTATTCTTGTACATAGTACGAATTATGAAATGAATAAATTCAGTAAATATTATCTCATAATTCCAGATAAATAGATATTTAAATTAAATGAAAGTTAACCAACAAAAGGTTCAAGATATACTCAATGTACTTCTTGACCTAATCGATGATAAAATGCATGTATCAAATTTTGTGATATTTCTGATAAAAGCTGCCTAATTTAGTGTATTATTCATTCCATAAGAACCTCCATAGAATCAGGTTCATTTTTAGGAACTCTGGATTTCAGAAATCTCTTCAGGAAAATGTGTAATTGAGTTAGATCCGGTGATCTGGGTCGTCATTCAATTGATGGCCTTTTCTATGGAATCGTATGGACGCCCTTTATCTTTGTAAAACCAAATTCTGTCGTCGTTTAAGTTATAGTCTATCTCATTCGGACACAAAGTGGATAAATATGAAATTAAATCTTCTTTTAGAAAAATAAGGTTCCTCTCTCCAATGTGATTGTCATCTGAAAAATTTAGTTTCTTTAACACTGTCGCGTGTATTGAATGTGCATAATCCAACCATTCATGATTCAACCATTGCTGCATTTCGGCGTTCTAGTTCGAAAACACTGTAGCTACATTGTGGTACGAAGCGTTAAATATTACAACCACAGAATTGGGTGGTAAATCTTGTGGCAATTGTAAATATGATTTCTAATTACTTCTTTTTCAGGTTTGGGAAAATTTCGCTATCTGTTTTGGGGGTTTGAAACGTCCAATGCTTCACCACTTAATACATTAAGTCTTCCTTTTTTTCTTTTTACCGTACTTACAGATATATTCACAGCTTTTTACACTCTATTTATAACTTGGGTTAATGGAAAGCTCAAATCATTACACGCTTCATTTTTTTCACAACTAGGTAATTTGTCGAATTCTAGGTTAACAATGTGAATGAGACGCTACGCTACAGATAACTTTTAGCTGGTAGTAAGCACCACCTTATGGGTGGTTCCGAATTTCGAATTTGCACGTCGGATGACTTTGAGTGCCGATAGCGTAATTTAAAATTTAGCTTGAAACATCATCTTTGGTTTTCCAACATTTGGTTATGTTTTAAAAATAAGTAGCCATAAGTATTATTTTTGGTATCCATTCATATTATACGCCGTATTCAGATTTATTAGTCACCGACTCAAATAATTTTATAATTTGTAATATACTGCAAAATGAAAACCTTTCTAATCCAACGTTCGGTAAAATTCAGCTGTCAAACTATTATATTAGTCGCACAGTTATTGTATTAGTTGCTCCCAAATTGTTAGACGCCAGGTCAATTATTTTCTGAATTTAAACTGCATCCTTAAACAATGAAACACGTGAACGTTTCGTAAAATTTCATATCAAGAACGCACGCCCATGCAATATGCATTTAGACCAGAGATTCCCAAAGTGAACAACTTGCAAGAGGTCTACGTCAGCGAAAAAAAATTTTGGGGGTCTATGAAATGAAAAATGATGAGTGTAAGTTGTAGGATGTCGGCATTCGCTTTCTGGTCGCAATACATTTTGAACTTGTGAAAACCTGCACATAAAGAAATACCAGTATCATCTTGTACGAGTAGTGTCAGAGCTTCGCTTACTTGCACTGACTTGTTCAATTCGTCATTCTATAAATACGAATGTGGGACAAATACGTTTATTCCTCTCCTGAATCTTGAAAAGCAAAGTGTATATTTAAAATAATATAAACAGGTAGTACATCACACAAATTACAGTGAATCAGTGTTATTTTGTTTGAGAGAAAATAACGGAGAAAAGTAAGTACATTATTTTTATTAAATGTCAGTTTGTACCCGTAGTAAGAAAAGATTGATAAATTACGCCAATCATGACTTCAGTTATTAGTAGTTTAATATTCAATAATGCAGAACTACACGAGTACTCCTCAATAATTTCTTTTTGAAAGTTTTAGCAATCGGGTATTATAATTACAGTGCAATCTCCTTAAAGCGATCTAACTGCTGCAAGGATTATGGGATTTTTTCGGAAAAATCAAAAAAAAAAAAATAATATACATCTGCTAGTGTTTGTGTCTTATTTAAATAATGTCATTTTGTCCACAGATGACTTATGCTATGTCCGAATCTAAAAAGAAATGTAGAAAGTACAGTGTTGATTATTTGAAATTTGGATTTATTCCATTATTGACGGGCAAACAATTGCCTATGTGCCTTTTATGCAACAAAGTTTTGGGCAATGACGCTATGAAACCATCTAAGGTGCAGGATCATCTGAGGAGAAGCCACCCTGATAAAACAGATAAAGATTTGAAATAATTTCGAACACTCAAAGATACACTGGACAGAATGTTCACTTCGACGTCACAAAGAAACGATGATGGTTTGCGGGCATCTTACAATATCTCGCTACTTATAGCAAAATCTGGTAAACTGCATACTATCGGAGAGAACTTAATTTTGCCAGTCGTTGAAGAAGTTTAAGAAACTTACACAAACCTGCATCTGATTAAAAGAATTTCCTTGAGCAATAATACTATTGAAAGACGTATTGATGAAATGAGTTCTGATATTGAAAGCTTCTTGTGTAATCATTTACAAACGACCCATTTCTCTATACAACTGGATGAGTCAACTTTATCTGGTAATGCAGCATTATTATTGGCAAATGTTCGTTTTGTTATAAATCAAGAAATCTTTTCAATTAGTCATTGATGCAGTAAACCGAATCCGAGGCAACGCATTGAATACGCAGTTATTTGGACAATTGTGTGAAGAAAATGACGAACACTTTCATCAATTACTCCTTTACTCTGAAGTAGGCAGGTTTATGTTGGACAAGATTTTTTGCACTTTTTGAGACTTTTTTAGAATTTCTTCATACTAAAGATAAAATTTCAAAAGAAAATTTAATGAAGTGGAAAACAGATTTTTAACAGATTTGTTTGCAAAATTTAATATGGTTTATTTTCAGTTACAAGGCGACAGTTTAAATTTGATTAAAACATAGTCCATCTTATCAGCGTTTCTTGCCAGAGTTAAACTAATGAAGCAAACTATTGGACGAGGCCAATTTTCTCAATTCCCCAGTTTGTCACAGACAAACTGCCAGGAAGACGACGTTTAAACCTACATTCAACATTTAAATGCCCTCTATTCAGATTTTGAAACTAGGTTTAAGGATGTTTGGACCATGGTAATACCACCGTGGATAATTAATCCATATGGTGACATAGAAGAAACGAATGTCATATTACAAGAGGAACTGACTGAACTAAGTACAAACGAAGAACTTAAGATTCAGTTTAAAATCGGATATTAGCAATTCTGGCTGCAAAACAACATACTCGTTACTTATCCCGTACTATGGAATATAGCGAGGAAATGTTTAATTTCCTTTCCATCGTCATACCAAGTGGAAAGGGGGTTCAGCGCTGTTACCAATCGTCTAACGAAAAAAAGAAACAGACTGGAAATCATTAGCCGAGGAGATTTAAGATTAACCGTTACAAAATTGACACCAAATGTTGATAATTTATTATTAAAGCATCATGTTCATCCTTCTCTCTAAAAATATTTACTTATTGCTTAGTTCATGTTAAGTATATTTTATATAACAGATACAAAATTTAATTTTGACTAGTTTTAATTTAAATTCAATTTATAAATGTATAAATTAACATGTGTTTTTAATTTAAGTTTTTGACACTAAACTTCACTACAGTCAGAAATTTACAAACAATTAATATCAGGTAAGTAGGGGGTCTACCCAAACCCGAAAAACATGGCAAGGGGTCTACGACACAAAAAAGTTTGGAAACCTATAATTTAGACCTATTCAATTCCAGGCAGTTCTCCAGAATTTACTGCCTACAATTTTGGAACTCGGATTTAGTTGAATGTTCTATTTTGCAATAATTGTGGTTTCATAAATAATTAAATCTCAACAGAAACATTTGTGTAATAATCTCAACTTCAGGAAGCAAAAATTTGGCGGAAAAGTAAGATAATTGAAAAAAAAAATAACTAAAAAATCGTTACTAGAATTTTTTTTTGGACTTTGACGAGAAAGTTGAGTTCTTGCACTAAAAGGGACTAAAAAGAAAGTTTAATGAGAAAAAATCTAAATATCATCAAAAAACAAATTTTTTTGAATAGAGAAAATTTTAGTTGGATATTATAATATTGAACTGTATTCATTGTTTGACGCATGCATAGACATGTGGAAAATTGAATTTCCCGCACTAGGAGGCAAAATAGCCAATTTTCGGCGGTTTTGGAGGTAGCGCACATCAGGAAAAAATTTAGAGAAGAAATTTTCAACAACAGAAACTAAATGCCGTGAAAACTAAACCTGTCCAGTTTATTTGGTGCCCTTGCGGAGGCCCACTAATTACGAAAACATTCTTTACCTTTTGTGCGGTGGTTAACAGTGTTCATGAATTTTTTAAGATTTTTGGGCCATCAGAATTCGAGGAAAAAACTAAAATGTGAAGGAACACGTTTTTCGATGAAAGGGTTAGGGAGTAGGGAGGAACGGGCTAAAATTACGTTAACAACTTTTCATTTGATCATCCCAATGATGTAATCAACGAAAATAGCATTTCGCGAGTCAGAGCATTTCGACTATTTCAACCATTTCATGAAAAATATTACCTGACGTTTCGCTGAATTCATTTATTTTTGAATGCTCATTCTATATGATCTTGTCGGTGAGGTTATTCTGAAATCTGGGGGAATCCTCTTCAACACCTTTTTCAGGTTTCATGTCAGCATGAATGCCAACTTATCAGGTAAACTTTTTATTTAAATTCATTATACAAAAATTTTCATGAATATTAAATCTGTTAATTGAGATGATCTTTCAAATTCGTTTTCGATAAATATTAATTTCAATATGTAAATCTGTACTACTAAGCACACGATACAATGTTGTCAGATCTAGTTTCAATAAATTTTCACTTTTTTCAGTTCATCCAGAATTTTCTGTCTAATTCAATTATTAGATATCTGCGGTTTGTACGGATTTTCCGATTTTTCTGTTATTGGCCAAAATTTTTCACCTAAGACTTCTCCCAAAGCCTTAAAGAAAACAAAAATTAATGAACCAAATATGATATTCTATTCGTTAATAATAGTTTTGGATTTTTCCTATGGAAACCTTTCCGAGAACGTAAGCAGAACGAAAACGTATGAATCAAATTTGCGCCAGTAAATATCGAAAGTGCATAGGAAAATCATAATTTTTGAACTTTATTCAATCAATTTCTTTGATAAAATATAAAATCTAAAGTCGTTCAAAATCGGTTGCTGTAGATGAAAATACCTGTTATGTGCGTCCAATGATAATATAAAATTATCAAGACTAATATCTTTAGAAGAGAACCTGTATGAAATCATAAATAAATCAAAGTATTCTCTTCTTCTTGTGAGGAGTTTATTATATAATACAGAATAATGAGTAAATACTCAACTGGTTTTTACTCAAATATCACGAACACGTCGAGGAAAATCTCCGAGAAGATTGATGAATCCGTTTTAGCCCCATAAAGTTTCTTTTGAATTCGTACTATGAAAAATGATATAAGAAACCATTCAAAGCCATTGAATTCTGTTTTTTGGTAGTTTGTTTGCGTTGAAAAAATTTAAAGCGTTTGAAATAACCAAACTTACCGCCTCGCTGGCTATGAATAAATTGTAGTATATTGATCCTATTTTTGAAAGCAGCCTGATGTACTACTGTTCTGCCTCTGCTATCTTTTATGGAAAGTCTGGTCGGTTCGGCATAATACAACCTCTGAAATATTTCCAGGTTTCCACTCTCTGCGGCCTGTAATAAAAGAAATATATCATGAGAAATTTTCGAAACACCAATAAATCTTTTCCTAAACCATATGGCAGAAATATCGACTTTACTATAAATACAAATTGCTCCAGAAGATCTTCACCGTGACATAGGTAATATCACAGTTTATGTAGTATTTACAGATGTGTCGATTATGACTTTTGCCGACTAGCCGAAGATTACTATATCATTATACGTGAACGAGCGCAATTAAAATCTATCATATCAGCAAGAAAATCTCGTGTATGAATATTTTTTGAACAATTGCACAATGATTCCGATTAGCTTAAGTGTAACCAATGCCAAATTTCCATCAGGTGAGATGATTGCACTTGACAACGGGCTGTCAATTGTTGAAAATACTGGCTTCAGAAAATTGATGAGAGAAAATGAACTAAATAATAACGTATTTTGAAGGGGGAAAATCATTGCTCACTTTCACGAAGAGACTAAAGCTGAAATACGAAGACGGGTGGTGAGTGCAGCAGCTATTTCAGTCACTACTGACCAATATAAACAACAAGAAGAGTTTTTTTTGAGTTTTACAAATCACTGGTTCGAGTATAGTTTCAAATATTATCATGCTGTACATTCTTTCGAAAGAAAACCGGGAATTGATTATTCAAAAAATAAGCTTAAAACGATTGTCGAAATATTTATTGCTGCTAAGTTGTCAAAACTGTTTTCTATACTGACGCGGAGTTAGAATGCGATCTGTCATTTAGTTTGTTAACAGTGCTCAATAAATGAAAATATCAAACGAAGAATTTGTCGAAATTTTATATTGCATATGGAATTCCGTGTCCCAAATCGCTGAAAAAGTTACGGAAGGCTTCATCAAAAACACGTGCATGTGAGTGGTATAGTGCATTCATAAGCGGCTAAGATATGGTGGTAGATTTGCCTCACTCAAATCGACCATCAACACGTTCAAATGAAGTTAACATCGATAAATAGAAGAGAATAATTGAAAATCGTCATTTAAGTTTGAGAGAGAAATGTAACGAACTTTTTGTGTCAAACGAATCAATTCATATTATTTTAAACGATTATTTGGGCATGAAACGCGTTGCCGCTTGACTAGTTCAAAGACCTGAATTTTCTTCAAATTGAATCGTGTAAAGGTCGTTGAAGATATGCTAGAACGAGTCCATTCCATCCACATTCATAAAACGCATTGTAACTAGTGACGAGACATGGATTTAATAGTTTGATATGCAAACCAGTTAATACGCTTCGGAATAGCGTCTTTCAACTGAACCGAAATCGAAAAATACACGTCAAAGTCTAGGTAATGTTGACTATTTTCTTTCATTATCATGCACCCGAATTTCTCATCAGAAGGTCATACAGTAAATTAACACGTTGACAGCCACGTGTGTTACATATGACTCACGCGGCGTTTACCCAGAGCGCCATGTGGGTTAGATAAACTCACATGCTTACTAGATTTGATTTCTACGGCTCGTGAATAGCCGATGTCTCACGGATAGTGTAGTTTCAATGGCAATTAGTTAGCAGAGGAAATTGCTGGACACGTAGAGAAAATATATATTAACAAATTTGAGATTTCTGCACTTCCTAATTATAAGTTATTTAGACTTGATCTACATAATAAGAGTGATAATTAAATTTAAATTGAAATATTTCTTGGTAAAATAAACTGTTTTATTAAATACAAACTAAAATTATGAATAATTTCATAAATAAGATACATAACTATCTATAGCACAGTTGCAACATGTTTAAGAAAAGAGCAGTCAATACAGAAAAGAGCACTACAGTTTTCACACTTATAGGCTGTTTGTTTACATTTTTGTGTTGCATATAAAAGATTATGTTCATTTTTAATGTTTTATAACATTCTACACATCTACGTCGAATTGAATTCATATTCTGAAGACAATATTGTCATACTGCCGATTGTTTATGTGGGTTGAATATGCAAAAACTTTAGAGCAATTTCTTCTTAAAATTGTGTTTTTATTTTATTCCCATAAAGTATTCCACATAAGATGTTCAGCTCACACACTAAATTATTATTTATTTTCTTTTCAAAATTCATTTATTTCATTTTCATCCTCATTTTAGTATTAGGGGTATAAAGGGTTCTAACCAGGAACGGAAATGTTTTGTTCTGTTATTATTTAAATTACGCGCTTAACGCATATGGTTGAAGTGCACAACTCTGACTACGCAAGTCATCTGGAACTGTCGAGAGTCACGCACGGTGAAGACAATACAAGTGAAGAAGTTTTCTTCGAATATCGCATTTTTTCGTTCTGTGACACCTAATTTTCCGCAACTTCCGCTATTTATCAACGCTGGCCGGCGCATAGGAGTTGGTCGATCTAAAACCGCTACAAACAGTCCTCTATTACCACCAAGAAAGGCGAAGGACAACTAGGGTAAGTGCCTTCAACTGTCGACCTATGATTCAAAATTCAAGTTCTCATTCTTACTCTACATAAACGCAAAATATTAGTTATGGGCATTGACCAATGCAGATTCAGTTATCAGCTTTACGACCAATCCTCGAAACCAATTGACTCGTCTTCTTAGAGCTGTTGAATAAGACTTCATTTGATCTGATAGATCCATGAATGCTTTCGAATTATTGTAATCTACACACATCCAAATTTATATGGTATTTCACATTATTGATTGTTTTTAACCATGGATCTTTGACTACTTGTGAAGAATGAATTTTTTGTCGAAACGATACGTCAAAGACTTCGTTCAAGGGGTTCATATAGCAGAAGGCGCTTAAGATTTCCAGAGCTAATCAGAAAACAAAAATTAACAGACGTTATTGGTGTATCGAGCACCAAAATTAGAATATTGAGAATTGGCGAAATGTTTTTCCGAAATACCAAGGGGGCAGTGTGATGTTTTGGGGTGGCATGATGCTGGGAGGCAAAATAGATTTGATTTCATTTAACTGCTAGAAATTAAGTGGACCTAGTGCTGGAGCCCATAGTGTAACTCTAGAGAGGTGCCCACGGTGAGAATTTCACTTTTATGCAAGATAATACTCCTCCGCATACCAGCAACCTCGCGCGACATTATCTTGAAAAAGAGGGAATCGCTATTTTGGACTGGCCAGTTTGCTCTCCAGACCTAACTCCTATTGAACATTTATGGGATAATCTCAAAAAGAAAATCAAATCTCGCCAGGATAATCCAAGAACCCCACAACAGCTCATTCAATCCGCTACAGAAGAGTGGCAGAATATCTCCAAAGAGGAGGTCGAAAACCTAATCCAAAGCATGCCTAGATGGATTCTGGCTTGTATCGAGGCAAGAGGAGCTAATACAAGCTACTGAGGTGGAGAAAAGAATACCTACTCCGTAAGTCACATGCAGAGATAGTCTTTCATTTCCTTTTGTTTGTTTCTTTCTTAAAATGAACCTCAATTTATTTCTTTTTTTTCAATTGGAATGTCTCGAAAAGGATCAATTCTAACAATCCTGTGAAATTTTCAGAATCCCTGAGGGTGATTCCATTTAAATTTGGTTGTGTGTACCATTATCTCCGGCTTTTTTCAGTGTTTTTCTGTTGTCAGTGGGATGTTCAAAACTGAGACGTCACTTTTGTCTTTCCACTTCAGAATAACCCCCCTGTGCTTCTCTCAAGTGCAATTTGTTGGCCTTCTACTGATTTTGCGGTTGTTACTTCTTTGGGGTTCAGTTTCTTTTTACTTCGTAGGATCCCCACCAAATGTGTCGACCTTTTTTGAAGTTCATGAGCTAGATGGACACTGGTATAGTAGTTGACCGTGTACAAGATTCTTCCTTGATTTAGTAAACTTTCCATAAGACACATTACCACAGAAATTGATACAGGTATTCCTGGAGTAGCTTCTTTTCCACAATAAATTTGATATTCTAAGTATAGCCGTCTTTTTCACATCGTTAACTTAGTACCAAATTTATGACGCTTATTCTTTATATATTGCCTGAACGACAATCGTCCCCGAAATAAAACAAGAGTTTAATCAATACATATCTCTTCATCGGGAACTATGGTATTTTGGAATCTTTTTACCACTAAGTCAACAAGTGGTTAAATATTGAAAAGTCGATCATTTGGAGGACATTTTGCATTGTTTAAAAAGTGCCACATTCGTAAAAGTAGTTCGAATCTATTCCAAGACATGACATTTTTCACTTCATTACTATACAAGATATTATTTGACTAGTAATCTGATAGTTTTGACATTTTATCTAAGCCCATCCATAATAATATTCCCAAGAACTTTTCCACTTCCAAGGAGTCAACATCTTTCCATTTTTAAACGCGATTTCAAGTAAAATTTTCCATTTTGGATCACTTGAGAAGCATAGGGATTAGTTTCCTCTACCATCAGTTTGATTATAGTATCTGTTATCAAATATTTAATGAAATCGGAAGGAGAATTACCGCGTAAGTCATCAATAGCTGCTGATGTCACTCCGCTATAGGCACAACTGAAGGGAAACAATTTCGTTTTAGCGTTGTGGCAGGTTCATCGTAATCAGATTCTTCTGAATCACTTTCACTTTCAATATAACCATCTTTATATGTATCAGATAAATCCTCATCACTCATGTCAAAATGTTTATCGAATAAGGTTTGTAACCTCTTTTGTTGCTCTTCATATGACATTTTTTAATTTTTTTCTAATTTATTTCTATAACAAATTATTCGTTACTCACCACGAGATTAAATGCGTGCATTTATCTCGCGTCTAGAAACAATACTACCCGACCTACCCAATAGCGAAGTAGCGAGGAACGCAAGCTAAGACACGTTTGTGCCGTGAGACATATATAATGCACGTAGCGGTGAACCACAAGCGCCGCGTGGGCTCTAATGATGCACTGGGGTTAATCAACAATAAAAGTCATTTTTGGATATCAAATGGTTATTTTATTTAAATTGTTTTAATTTTAGGATGGTACGCTTACAAAAAACTGCGGCCCTAGCGAACAATTTTTGTCAATGCACTACGGCAGTCAACGTGTTGTGATGGATACGTTCCAATATGAGTAAATTATAATAAAGGAAGTTCATTGAATTGATGTTAGGTTACAATTCAAGGAACTAGGAAATATATCCATTGCAACACCCGAATTCCTATGCTGCAAAAAAGTGCATGGTTACTGTAATAATTGTACATTATAAATAGTTTCGAATGTGCACACTCCGCAATAAGGATTCGATCGTATGAAGTTGAATAGACGACAATAGGATAGTGATACTAAATCAGGGTTAACATATCATGTAGAAGTTGAATGGGTTATCAATATAGTTTAAGTGAGAAACAAGACCCAGCCGTGCTTATATTACCCTTTGGGATCTTCCGTCTCAACTCTAACGTAAACAAAGATAAAAACTGTGTTTACCGCATGGCGATCCTGCCGTTTTAAGATCCTGATCTTCTAAAAAAAATAAAATGGAAAATGATACCTGAAAGAAGGATTCTCTTTAATGAAAATTCAATAGAAAGTGATCAAGATGGGCAAAGGACAAAGTGAAGAGGAAGTGTTCATCGCTCAGGTGGGTAACAGTGGCGGTATTACAGCACAAAACAGCATAACACTAACTACAGTTGAGTTGCTGGGAATAGTAGCACTCTTAATTATAATTGGAATTGGAGTATGGGTAATCAAAAGGAGATGTAAAAAGTCAATCGAGAAGAAGATTCGCCGCGAAATCTCAGGAATCTACTTCAAATGAGCCATTCCAGGAAATGGTGTATAGAAAAAAAAATTATAATATTGTGAAGTGAAAGTGACATTGTGGCGAAAAGTGCCGAGGACAAAATGAACCTGATTTGGATTAAGGCTCAAAATCCTTGAGGTGAATAACTGTATTTTCACCTTTTAGTTGCTCTGGAAAAATTATGACATTTTTTCTTCTCTATGTCTCTACTAGTAACGACAAATTGAAAGCAAACCCACATAGAAGTTGTTGAAATATTTGAGAGTATTTATAAAATAAGTAAGAATTTTTTGTCGAATTTAACTAAAGCCATAAACTCATTGTCTTTGGAGATCTCAATGCCCGAATTGGAAATGATATAATACCCAATCTGAAACTACAATTCAACGAGCCAATTGCCAACGAAGATGGTGAACTTCTTATAGACTTCTGTGCCAGGAACGACCTGAGAATTAATAACACATACTTCCAACACAGAGAACAGCACAAATATACTTTTTCCAACACGAGAGGACAACGCTCCATGATAGACTTTGTCATAACCAACAGAGCAATCACACCCTCGCAAATATTAGACATAAGGGCTCTAACATCACCCAATCTGGGAACAGATCACAAGCTTGTATTATGCAAAATGTTAATGGAACAACCTCGTAATGTTATAAAGAAGCCTATCTACAATAGAATCTTTGTCTACCGAAAGCACAAGACAGCTTTACGAACTCAGATTATCAAGCAAACTGAATAACATTTGCATATTAGATGAAGTTGAAGAAGGCTGGCAACAAATAAAAACCTGCATAACAAAAGCTGCAGCAGAGTCGATGGGAGAACGCACAATCAACATAAACGCCAACAAAAATATCAAGTCATGGTACTGTGAGGAAGTAAAGGAACTGGCAGATATGAAACGTAAAAGCTATCTATTGTATTTGAGTTCACCAACAGAAACCAATCGAACGAGATACGTTCAAAATAGAAACAAAGCTAATGCAGCTATCAGAGCCATCAAAAGGGAACACTGGAGAAACTTTACCAGTGAAATGGAACACAACCTTTATGGAGCCCAAAGAAAGGTATGGAAGATGCTGAAAAACAGGAAAAAGCCAGTAAATGAATACGTTCAAACTAAAATCATATCACCTGACATCTGGGAAAAATATTTTACAGAGCTGTACCAAGATGAAGAAACAACTGATACATGGGTGAACGAAGACGAAACACCAGATGATGTTTTGATAACAGAGGAAGAGCTGAGAAAAAGAATACAAAAGCTAAAAAACAGGAAAGCCGCGGGAACAGACAACATCCCGAACGAATTGCTAAAATATGGGGGAAAGAAACTCACCGAGAAGCTGCTAACTCTTTTCAATAAAATTTTAAACACATCACAGATTCCTGAAGAATGGCGCAGCAGCATCACTATTCCTATCTTCAAAAAGGGGCAAAAGACATCACCTGAAAACTACAGGGGTATAACCCTGCTAAGTACGTCCATGAAACTGCTCACTGGCATCCTAAAAGACAAATTGGAATCACGTATCGAGAATAGAGAGGAACAGTTTGGATTTCGAACAAATAGATCAACAATGGGCGCTCTCTTCATAATGAAACAACTAAAGGAGCAATCAATAGAGTTCAACAAGCCTGCTTACATCTGCTTTATAGACTTAACAAAGGCATTCGACAAAGTGCGCTTGACAGACATCCTACAAATTCTAATAAAAAGACAGTCCCCGTCCCAAATCACCAAACTAATTAAAAACTTAAACACCGGAAATGTGACAAAGATCAAGTCAGGCGAACATACTACACCTAACATAAAAACACCAGGCGGAATTAGACAGGGTGACAGCCTGAGCCCTTTCCTTTTCAACCTCTTGATGGATGAAATAATACAACAAGTCACATCCTCAGATTTGGGATACAGAATGGGCCACTCTAAAATATCTGTGGTCTGCTATGCTGACGACGCAGCTATTATAGCAGAAACGGAGAACGATCTTCAGAGACAGCTTTTTAAATTCTATCAAGTCAGCCAACAACTCAACATGGTAATTTCAATATCAAAAACCAAAGCCATGACATTCTCCAGAGAACCTGTCAGATGTAAATTGGTTGTGGAAGACAAGTCAATCGAGCAAGTCTTTAAATATCTAGGCATGACATCTGCAGCTACTACGATCCGGCGAAGGAAGTAAGGAGTCTCATAACTAAAGCAGAAGCTCTGTCAGGGTGTCTTAGAGATGTGATATGGTCAAACCAGCACATGGGAACAGATAGCAAGGTGAAGATTTATAAGATTTGCATCAGACCTATCATGACTTACGGCATAGAAGCACGCGAAGACACAAAAAAAAACTGAAAGTATGCTATGCGCGGCCGAAATGAAAACCCTAAGAACTATCCTCGGAAAGACCAAACTGGACAGGATACGAAACACTGACATACGAGCTCAATGCGTCATAGTAGACATAGTCAGATGGGGCAGACAAAGACGAAGGGAATGGTATGCGCAAGTGCGAAGAATGCACGAAAACAGCTTACCGCGCATAATGATGGAGAGCAAGCCACATGAAAAGCGCCCACCAGGAAGACCCCCAAAAAGGTGGCAGGAAAGCTGGCAGTCCACCTCGCAAGAAACCATCCAGAGACGGCTTCGGCAAGCAACAGACCAATAGGTCTATTTAAAAGAATAAGAAGAAGAACTAATGATAATCAAGATAAGCGTACGAATATACAGAATTTGAATAATAGATTAGTGAAATTGAATGAGTTAGCAAGAGAACTTCAGTTAAAAGGAAGTGATGTCAATTCAGAAGCTCTTGATATAGATAGTATTACAGATATTAAAAATTTTATTGAAGTTACTGAGCAAAATTTTAGTCAATCCAGAAATATATTAAACGATAGAATAGAAAAAGTTAGTAATATGGAAGAAAAATTTGATTTGAAGACAGAATCTTCCATGCTTCCTTCTTTAGACGGAACTGAAGATTCTGTTAAACAAATCATTGATTCAATTGAGTTGTATGATAGCATGTTGGATGGTAACGGCAAAAAACTTTTGAAAAATTATGTTTTAAAAATAAAACTCTATCAGAGAGCAAACATTAGGCACAACAAGCCATACAACTCAAACGAAGCGCTAATAAATGACATGAAATTACACTTGCTATCGGAAAAAATCAGTTTCGGCATTATCAGTAGAATTACATAATAGTAGGCAGAATAGAAAATCTATCGAAAAGTTCGGGAAATCTATAGAAAAGCTAATGAATGAATTAACTTTGGCTCAGGCGAGTGGCAATGGTGAGGCAACAAAAGTTTTGGCAGATACCAACGAAACTATTGCAATTAACACATTTGCTAATGGATTGCGTGATACTGATCTTAGACTAATTGTAAAGCTAGAAATCACAGAAAACTTAACGACGCAATCAGATCAGCTATGGATAAAGATATTAAAAAAATAGAGTTCTTCACAAGTGCTTCACCTGCGTAATTCGGGTAGTAAAATAAATAAAGGAAATTATCTGAGTAGAAGTAATAATTTTGCTAGTAGTCACAGGGGCCACAACCAAAAAAATTCAGATAGACAGTTTAATTCTAATCACGGAACTGAAAACCAAACTTATTCTCCATCCAATAAATCTTAAAACACTCCTAGAGAACCAAATAAATTCTCTGTCAGAGGTCGAGATAATAATAGGAATTACAGGAACAATAGAGATCAAAGAAATTTTTTGATGGAAAGTAGTATGCAAGCAAAGGCGGACAGCTCTTCTGACGAGGTTTTTCGTCCCACCTTGTAGCGATTCATTTCAGGAAGAAGTTAGGTTGTCAGGAATGAACGGTTTAAATTGAATATAATTTGAATAAAATGCTATTCTTGATAGACAGTAGCGCATCCGCTAGCGTCATTTTCAAATCCGTGCTTCCAGAGACATGCACTATCGATCCCACGGGAAAAACAAAAATCAATGGCGTTGCAGGTTCTACCTATTCATTAGGTTCTCGCAATTCATATTTTAAGATAGGCAAAAATCTTCGGCATCACAAATTTCTGGTTAAGAATGATTTAGAATGTGATATGAAAGGGGTACTAGGCTCTGATTTTTTCACAATACTTGCAGCAAAAATTGATTACGAAAAATACACTTTTCTTTTTACAATCATAAAAGTTTATTGGATACAGTTAGTTTACAGTCAAGTTAAAGCGCATTTATAACAATTCCTGCAAGATGTGAAGTTATCACATACGTTAACACGTATAGTATAGATGAATGTGTAGTTTTACCAGAAGAAGTTTTGAAAAATTTTGAACCAAAATTAGAACAAGCTTCAAATTTTACAAATTCGAAAACATGCCAATTTCTGTCAACCGTGTAGAAAATTCATTCATTGGATTTATCGGATTTAAGCAGCCAAGGGCTATTGTGTACTCTTTATTTCAAATCTACTAGCTTTCGCATAATATCTTGTGCTTCTTCAGGTATCCTATTAATATAACAAATAATTAATATAATGATCACATGAACAGTTGAAAAACCTCAACTCTCACATAAATGTTGAGGTTAAAAAGTTGAGTTCATCTAATTGTCAGGTACCATGTCCAACGAAAAAAAACATAGTAACATTTGGCAATCTACAAATTACACTTTGAAATCATCTATGCAATGGTAATCGATTTGTCATTTTAGAATTTTAAATTAAATACATAATATGAATTCCTGGAAATCCCAAATTAAATGAAATAGATTTATTTTTTAAAATCTAGAAAAAACAACTGAAACTTTGCAACCATTTCCAGCATCCAACAAAAATCATTCGATCGATAATAGGTCAAGTGGCACCTCGTTGGAAAGGTTGCAATCTTCTCTTCGAATTTGGTATTTTCGAAATTCAGAATCATCATACAGGGTGTCCTGAAGCAGGAACATTGAAAATCCAAATAACTTTTGAAACTGGTTCATTTCGGTATACGAGAACATGTTTGATCCGAGAATAGGACTTTCTTGTGTGGTTATAGAATTTTTGCAATCAACCCCTTCCATTCAGCATCCCCAACTTGAAAATCATACAAATAATTCAAGTGGCATATCTTCAGAAAGGTTTTTGAATTCCAGAATGATTAAAGCATTTCATTCAGTTGCTCTCCATACAGGATGTCGCTTTCTCAATATCGTCTCACTAAAATTAATTCGAAAGATGTGTTGAGCATCAATTACGAAGAAATAAAGCTGATTTCTGCATTGAAAAGTTCACATTTTTTCATTTCCATCTGGCGTGCAGTCATCTGTTATTTCTCATTTTGCTATTGTTGTTGTTCGTCAGTTGAAATTAATCTGAAAATGGTTTATTCCACTGAGGAAAGGGTCGAAATTGTATCGACGTATTTTCGAAATAACAGTTGTGCCAAAGAAACGGCAAGGATATAGGAACCATCCTGAAAGAGAAAGGGAGTCAGTCACCAGTACGTTAAATATCTAGCTACGGGTTCGGTGGCAAACAAAAACATGAAGTGGCATGTCCTGTCAGAAATGAGGCAACGGAAGTGGCAGTAGTGGGTCATCTACAAATGGAGAATACTACTTCGATCAGAAAACTATCTCGTCTGACTGGTGTATCAGCTACAACTGTCCATAGAATTGAAACATCACAAATTTCACCCTACAAGGTAAAATTAGTGCATGAAATAAACGAAGATGATCCAGATCGTCGTTTACAGTTTTGTGAAAATCTAAGTGAAAACCTAAACGCTAATCCAAATTTTCTGAATAACATCTGTTTTCTGATGAAAGCACCTTTATGCTCAGTGGTGAAGTGAATAGACATAATTGTCGATATTGGGACACACAGAATCCTCATTGGTTTAGAGAGGCCCACACGCAAAGGCCTCAGAAGTTGAACGTTTGGGCAGGAATTTTGGCAATCATCTAGTTGGGCCTTTCTTTATTGAGGGTAATCTGAATGGAAATGGCTACCTACAGTTGTTAGAGGAACACATACATCCTAGATTGACAGAAATTTTACAGAACGATCCAACTCTTTCTGAGGACGAAATGCGTTTTCAACAAGAATGCTCGGGTGCGCCAATATTTAGACGAAAATTTCCCAGGAAGGTGGATTGGTAGAAGAGGACCTGTTGGTGGCCAGCCAGGTCACCAGTAGATTTTTTTTTTTGTGGGGCCATCTAAAATCATACCTGGAGGAGCTGCGGATGAGGATTATCACAGAATGCCGACTTTTGACTCCTGAATGGGCGGAGGTCATTTTGAACAATTGTTGTAATAATTGTTTTCAATTGATACAAGTTCAATAAATCTCGTTTTCCTGTTTAGATGAGCATCCAATCAGTTTCTCCATCATCCCTCATCCTGATCCTCACGCCAGAAAACCTCGATTGCCAAACTGGAACCAATGCCTCAGTGTTTCAGAAAATAGAAAAATCTTTCTGGAACTTTGCTACTCAACCTGTAATCATTTGTATGATTTTTTGAGTTGGGGATGCTGAATGGAAGAGATTGATTGCAAAAATTCCATTTTCACGCAAGAGAGTCTTATTCTGAATCAAACATAAACATGTTCTCGTATTATACCGAAATGAACCAGTTTCAAAAGTTATTTCAGTGTTCCTGCTCCGGGACACCCTGTATGCTGATTCTGAATTTCGAAAATACCAAATTCGAAGAGAAAATTGAAATACCTTTCCAACGAGGTGCCACTTGACCTATTTTCGATCGAATGATTTTTGAGTTGGGGATGCTGGAAATAGGGGGTTGATTGCACCAACTCCAAATTCACAAGTGTAGGTCGTTTTTCTAGACCGAGCATAAACCTGCGCTTGCATTATGCCAAAATAAATCGATTTCATTTAGTATTTGGGATTTGCAGGAATTCAACTTTACCCTCTGTTGGGACACCCTGTATGTTAATTTAAAATTCTAAAAATGACAAATCAGAATGGAGAATTGACAGACCTTTACAGTAAGGTGCCACTCGACCCTTATTCCCTATGATGAATTTCGAAATTAGGGTTGCTGGGGGTAGGGGTTGATCTGACAAGTTTCGAATTATTTCGAAAATGCTCCCCTCGAAACAAAAATCGACGTGTCTTGGTGTTTTTCGCTAATGTTACTCATTTGTTATAGGGGGTCAAATTTTCGTTGGAACACACTGTATACTTTGGCAATCTACAAATTACACATATCTATGCAATGGTAATCGACAATACATAATATATTTTAAGGATTTTTTTAAAATCGAAACAACTGAACTTTGCAACCATTTACTCCACACATTCATTTAGATTTTAAAATTTATTTTTCTTGTCAATGAGTCTCCATACGTCAATGGCTAACATTGATTCTAACAATTGACTTCTTACAGATTTAGTGCTAGTGATCAATCTTCTTTTTTCGCAGAAATCATATTATTATGGTCATGTTACATTATCATGTTGATCCAATCTACCTCTCTCATCCTCCCTCTCCTTAATTTGATTCAGGATATTACAATAGAAAGTGCTGATGCTTCTTGAATCAGTCTGTACATTGATAGAGTTGTGAAATTCTCTTATTTTAACAGCTTCCAAAAGCATTCTTTTACTATCATTGTTTTCAGTTAGTAAGATTTCTGCCTCTTCAAATTTCATCCTATGCCCTGTTTGTATTACTTGTTGTGACAACTACACTTCTCCCTACAATCTTTTTTATGTTCACCAATCCTTGTTTCAAGCCATCTCCCTGTTTGGCCAACATAAACACCTCAAAAAAGTCTAGGGAACACTTACCAATATCTTTAAAATATAAATTTGATGATTCGAATTTATAGAATTCTTTCGGATTTTGTTAGGATGTATTGTACATAATGTATTCTCAAGAAAACAAAATAATATTTGACTTCTCCAAAGCACCTATTATAAAAAAAATTTGAAATTTGAGAATGACGAGATTTGGTAAAACACAAAAAAAATCCTGAACTAATATTTTCGAAACGATATGGAAGCATTTATATTTTTCAGTACCCGGAAGGTCCACCTCTGTTATTAATGATATTTTGGCATCGTCGCGGCATGCTCAATATTAAATTGTCTATTACATTTTGGCCTAAGTCATTCCAAACCCCTGAACTGCTGATCGAAGCTCCTATTCATGATGGAAGATGTTTTGAAGCAGGAGATTTTTTTTAGGGTGTCCCACACATGCTCGATGGGATTCAGATCTGGGGAGCAGGATGGCCACGGTAAAAGATCGATATCATTCTCTTAAAGAACGTTCAAGACAACTCTTGCACGATGAGGAGGGGCATTATTTGTTGGGAGAGTGGTTTTTGACCCATTGTTTGGAGATACGTTACCACTACAGGTAAAACTATCTCATTTGCGTAAGAATTTCCCGTGAGGTTGTTCTGTATGAAAACGAGGTCAGTTCTTCCACCAAGGCGTATACCTCCCCAAAACATCACTGATCCGCCTCCCTGTCTAACAACTTCTCGAGCATGCTGGAGACGGTTTTGCTTTCCGAGTTCCCTCCATATTCGAATTCTTCCCGAATCGGGATAATAACTAAATCTAGATTCATCACTGAAGAGAACTATGGCCTACCTCTCTTGATCCCAGTTTACGTGTTTTTCGTGGAGTTGACCTTGGTGCAGTCGATTTCTCACAGTTTGGTCGGAAATTTGTACATTATGAACTCGTGATAGCTCTTGAGCTAATTGAGATGCTGTGGTAGTACGATCTCTTCTGGCTTGTAAAACCAAAAATCGGTCTTGGGCGACAGTAGTAATCCTGAAACGACTTGTATGGCGTTCTTCTACTCTACCTGTTTCATTGAAACATGACCATAAACGGTTTATGACACTTCGGCTACTTCCCAGAACCCTGGATACTTCCCGTTGTGAGCTCCCAGATTGGAGCATTTTTTCTTTTTACAGTCGTGAGAATTTATTGAATACAGTTAGTTTACAGTCAAGTCAAAGGGCATTTATAACAATTCCTGCAAGATGTGAAGTTATCAGATGCGTTAATACGTATAGTACAGATGAATGTGTAGTTTTACCAGAAGAAGTTTGTGAAGGTGTCTTTATAGGAAGTGTCGTAGCAAAGCCAAATGAACACGGAATACCTATTAGATTCTTGAATGTTAATGAAAAGGACGTAGTTATGTGAAATTTCGAACCATAATTAGAACAAGCTTCGAATTTCAAATTTTACAAATTCGAAAACATGCCAATTTCTGTCAACCGTGTAGAAAATTCATTCATTGGATTTATTGGATTTAAGCAGCCAAGGTGGGCCATAAGCGGTTTATGGCACTTGGGCTACTTCCCAGAACCCTGGATACTTCCCAGCTTGGAGCATGCCAACGGCTCGTAACATCTCTTCTCTAGTCAAATGCCGTCTTTCCATGGTCGAATCACAAAACTTGAATCGTTTATTTGTGCTTACAGTAGAAACAAAGTGCCAACTAACTGATTTCCAACACTGAATACATGAAATGATTATAAGGCAGCGTCACATCTGCTGCGTTTTTAGTTTTTTATAAAAAAAACTGAAATCTGTTGCGGCACTCTACATATTTTGGTGAGAAATTGATGCAGATGTTCATTTCTTAAAAAAAATCATCCATATTGATCGTTCTAGTTACGATATATCGATATTCAGAAGTGTTTTGAGGTGTTTATATGCAATCGCATACACGACATTGTATCTTCTATACAACATGGGGTTTTCGCCCTTTAGGATTTTTACTTTTTGTTTTTGAGAAAATCTTTTCTTCTATAGAATTGATAACTTTTTTCGCTATTTTAATGTTATCCATATTTTTAAAAATTGATACTATTGAGGGTGTTAACTCAGGTACATATAGTGAGAACACGTACCTCATAGTAGTTTCTTGTTGTATCAAATTGGTATCTATTGGCAGGTCAACGGGAATTTGGTCCAGGGTTTGATTCTCAAATAAAAGTCTGTCTAGCAGTCTAGATGGATATGAATTCTCTATAAGTAGATTTTCAATAGCTTCAGATTCTTTTGGTAGAATGGGATAGACCAATCGTTTTATTCGGTTTTTTAATCCCAAGACTAAATTAATTTTTTGTCTAGTCTCATGAGCTGAAAAATAATTCAAATATCTCCCTGAGCTTATCGGTTTTCGGTACCAGTCAGTTTTGATGGGATCGTTCTCATCTTTTATGAGCACGACGTCTAAATATAGTAGTTTTCTGTCTGTTTCAACTTCATAAGTTAAATCAATGATACTGTTATATGAATTGAAAGTGTCAACCACCAATTCTATTCCATTGTGTGGGGTTAAACAAAACAAGTCATCCACGAATTACTTGATTATTATTACTTCGAATGGTAATTTTGGTAAACTCTCATTCAACAAATCATCTATCACTAACTGTGCCAGTATTGATGACATTTGAGATCCCATTGGGGTACCTTTGATTTGTTTATAAAATTTCTCTTTAAACTGAAAATAGGTTGTGTCGAAAATCAACTTGACCCACGGACTCATCCAATGAAAAAGGACAAAACATCTTAATTTCTTCCCAATGGTTTTCGATTGATTTATTGACTAGTTCAATTGTGATGTTCATGTATAGTGCAACTTTATCTGAACTGACCATAACATAACCAGGTGGGATTATGGTACCTTGGATGAAACTAGAAAATTCAAAAGATTCTTTGACCTAACAGGTGTTATCAGTAGTATATGCTTGTGTTAAAATTTCGTTGACGTACCTGGATGCCTTCGAGTTTGGAGTGCCTATATATGAGATGATTGGTCTCGCTGTTAAAATCGGTTTGTGTATTTTAGGCAGAGAGTAGAATTTGGGTGATATACTATTGTATATCCTGAGTTTGTTGGCTGTTGGTTTGCCGATTCTTTTCAGATTGTTCAGATATTTTCCGACAAATCTGTTGATTTTGTCCTGATATGTTTTATAAGGGTCCTCATTTAGGAGGGTATATACGTCTGGTCATTCAAGATATCTAGGGATTTAGTAACATAATTCACTTTTTCATCATAACTGTGACACTACCTTTGTCAGACTTTGTAACCACTAATTCTGAGTGCTCTTTCAGAAACTTTTTTGTTGACTTGATATCCATGACTAATGTGGGATTAATTGGTATGTATTTTTCATTCATGTAATTAGTGATAATATTAGTGACCTTGGCAGTTAATATGTTTCTATTCTTATCCTCAACTCTTTGCAGAATGATATTCACATCAGCAAGGAAGCTTCTAATATTCAGTTCGTTCGGTTCATCTACATTGAAATTCTGGCCTAATGACAACTTTTTTTTTTATATTGGGTGGTACCACTATATCAGTTAAAATTTTAAGCCAACCTTCTTCTATGTTAATCTAATCTGTTTTCGTTTAATCTTCAATGAGTGACTTCAATTTGTTCAACTGAGTTTACTTGGTGTCATGAAATCTTTTATTATATTTAATTGATTGTTTTCTAAAAATTCATTCAATAAGAGTTATAATTCTGTTTCTAATTTTGTTTTTAATTTGTCTTGAGTTTTTTCCAAGTGTGTTAGATTGTCATTGGTAATTTGAACCTCTATATTTAAAAGTCTAAAATCCAACCTGTGTCTCATTGTTTCTATGATTTGGATATGTTTTCCATTCTTGATCTCTGCCTGCGGTATGTATGGAGAACGTCTAAGATGAATGTGGTTAGGTAAAATGTGGAGGTCTCTACAGCGGAGTAAACCTCAACATTTATGTGAGTTGTCGGTTTTTTAACTATTCACGTGATCATTATATTAATTATTTGTTATATTATAGGATACCTGAAGAAGGACAAGATATTGTCCAAAAGCTAATAGATATGAAATGAAGAGTACACCCCTGACTGCTTAAACCCGATAAATGCAATGAATTAATCCTAACGCAGTCGATATCACTCATCAAAGACACTAAAATGTGTAGAAAATGTATCAAAGTCCGTAAACATCGATGCCTCTTCAGAGGAAGAGAAACAATCAGTAGAAAAAATATGCGAAATTCGCAGACGCATTTCACCTAAATCCATTGTCGGTTTGTAATGTAGGTCGACAAGATATCACCTTACAAGACCGAACGATGACACCCTGCTATACAAAACCATATCGCTTACCGCGTTCTCAGAAACATGAGATAAATAGACAAATAGAACAAATGTTAAAGGATGGTGTTATCGAAAATTCCTACTCAGCAGGTTCTAGTCCTCTCCTTCTTGTTCCAAAGAAACCAGACAAAGACGGAAATGAGAAGTTTCGTACAGTAATAGATTACCGGCAATTAAATAAACGTATTCAGAATATCAGATTTCCAATAATAAAAAAGAAGTACTGTGTTTTAAGGAATTTTACTTAATAATTGTGATTCGTAACGTGTTTCACTACACCGTAGCTTCTTCAGACGAATGAATGTACAGAAAATAAGAACGAGAATATAAATATGAATATTCTTGAATAATTAAAAGCTTATTGGGTTGCTTCTTCTTAAGTGGTTATTTATGACAGGTATATCCAATAAAATTAAGGAATAGATCGCTCCCCGAAGAGATTCAATAGAGGTGAAGGGCTTAAATCGACTTGTTCATTGATGAGTCTACCTGAGTGTTTGTATTTATTGATTTCTAAAGTTTCCCAAAGATCTACCTTCCAATATTTATTATCTGTATGCAAAATTTCAAACTGTGGGTCGAAAGAGTGATTATTCTCTAAGAGATAATTCGCGTAATTTGAATCTGATTTTTTATTTGAAAAACTGCGTTTATGTTCCGATATTCTAATATTAAAATTTCTATGTGTTCTACCAATGTAGAAATTACCACAAACATTGCAATTCAATCTATAAACACCTGATTTATTGTTTTTACCTGATTTTGTTTTATTGTTTTTATATATTTGCCTAAATTATAATTATTTTGGAAAGCTATGTTGAAATTATTGCTACTCAAGAATGATTTCAGTTTCTCACTTGTAATGACAACGTTAAGGTGTTGAATTTTTGTTTCAATTTATCGACAGGGTAAACTTCATTCAATGCGATTCTACTTTATTTTTATTTGAAATATTATTTATTAGTTTGGGATTGTAACCATTATTTTTGGCTATTTGTTTAATCGAAATTAATTCTTTGTTGAAATTTTCTGGTGATAACGGGATTTTAATCAATCTATGAATAAAACTACTGAATGCTGACATTTTATGTTGATACGGATGACACGACGAGTTATGTATTATAATATCTGTATGTGACGGCTTATGGTAAATTGCGAGAACATGTTTTCCATTTTCATTCGAAATTGTTACGTCTAAGAAATTCATCGAATTATTGCTTTTTATTTCGGTTGTGAATCCAATTTTTGGATGTAATGAATTTACATGATTTTCGAAAATTTTCAACTGTCTATCTGTTCCTGTGAAGCAAATAATGATATCGTCTACATAGCGATACCAGTATAAACAATATTTACTGAGTGGATGATAATGAATTTATTTCCTAAATTATTCATGAAAATTTCTGCTAACAAAGGACTTAACGGATTGCCATAATCAAATAGCCCAAAATAATGGTTACAATCCCAAACTAATAAATAATATTTTAAATAAAAAACAAAGTAGAATCACATTGAATGATGTTTACCCTGTCGATAAATTGAAACAAAAATTCAACACCTTAACCTACGTTGGCATTACAAGTGAGAAACTGAAATCATTCTTGAGTAACAATAATTTCAACATAGCTTTCCAATCTAATAATAATTCAGGCAAATATATAAAGAACAATAAAACGAAATCAGGTAAAAACAATAAATCAGGTGTTTATAGATTGAATTGCAATGACTGTGATAATTTCTACATTGGTAGAACACAAAGAAATTTTAAAATTAGAATATCGGAACATAAACGCAGTTTTTCAAATAGAAAATCAGATACAAATTACGCGAATCATCTCTTAGAAAATAATCACTCTTTCGACTCACAGTTTGAAATTTTGCATACAGATAATAGATATTGGAAGGTAGATCTTTGGGAAACTTTAGAAATCAATAAATACAAACACTCAGGTAGACTCATTAATGAACAAGTCGATTTAAATCCTTCACCTCTATTGAATTTCTTCGGGGAGCAATCTATTCCTTAATTTTATTGGATATACGTGTCATAAATAACCACTTAAGAAGAAGCAACCCAATAAGCTTTTAATTACTCAAGAACATTTATATTTATATTCTCATTTTTATTTTATGTACATTCATTCGTCTGAAGAAGCTACGGTGTAGTGAAACGCGTTACGAATCGCAATTATTAAGTAAAATTCCTTAAAACACAGTACTTGTTTTTTATTATTGATAATGGAATTCTACCAAGTACAAGCCTCCCAAATTCAAATATCAGATTTCAGCTACCTAATATTGAGGAAATTTTTGATTCCCTTTCGGGTGCAATTTATTTCACGCATCTTGATCTGTATCAAGGATATTATCAAATTGAATTAGAAAAATCATCCAGACCCTATGCCGCATTTACAACAGATAGAGGAATGTATCAAATGACTCGTCCAATGGGGCTTTCCCCAAGTGCATTTCCGAAAATGATGACGATTGCAATGTCAGGGTTGAATTATAGTAACTGTTTTATCTATCTGGACGATCTCATAGTTTTCGGTAATAGTTTTCAAACTCATAATCAAAATTTGACGAAAGTTTTACAGCTGTTAAGGAGGGTGAATTTAAAACTCAATCCAAATAAATGTCATTTTCTTAAAAAGAAAATTCTATACCTAGGTCCCGAGATTACATCTGAAGGTGCTTCTCCGGATCCAGAAAAGATCCGTGCTGTGAAAGAATACTTTACACAGATCATAAAAATTTGATGTATTTATTTGGAATGAAAGATCCATCCAGTCGGTTAACTAAATTTCGATTCGAATTGGAAGAATTCGATTGTAGAATACATTGCATTAAAGGTAAAGCAAATGTAACTGCTGATGCGCTATCGAGAATAACTTCAGGAAGCGATGACTTGAAAGCCATAGCAAATCAAATGAATGTTAATATGTAAGTTACAACTCGAAGTCGAGCGAAAAAGGAAAGAGAACTTTCTGGAGAAGTACCTAAAACCTTAAAGTTTCTGGCGGCAGGATTGGCCACCCTGGCATTGTGGAACTCATGAAGGCTCCTGCAGATTGTGTTATGGTTAAATGCATTAAAGTAAATGACTTCAATAAGATAGACAGCAATTTCAATGTGAAAGTAAAAGACAACGCGATATTTGATGAAAGTACTAGTACTATCTACTTAATTCAGAAAACTCAGTCAATGTTAGATTAAGGTAGATCATTGCGAGACCTGAAAGATATTTGTGTAGAAAATGAAATTCTGGAATTAATTATATGTAAGAATGAATGTAACCTGCCAATTGTTATGAAATTACTTAGGGCGCCCAATGAATTGATAAATGCAGGTATTACAATAAATGTTGTCAGAGTTATTCAAAAAATTCAGAGTAGAGAATTGCAGCAACTAATATTAAATGAATATCATATACTCAAAACAGGCGGTCACGCAGGTGTCAATCGAATCTATAATATGATGAGCAGCAGATACCACTGGAAAAATTTACGAGCAGATGTAGAAAAATTTGTTAGAAAGCCATGATTGTCAAAAATTTAAGTACTCAAATATCAAGAGATAACCCTTGACAATTACAACTACTGCTACTGTTGCCATGCAGAAAAAATTATTTGGTCTATTAGAGCCCGATCACGAATATAACAAGTATATTCTAAGTATACAATGCGAACTGTCGAAATTCGTAGAATGCTACCCTCTGATGAATGAAGAAGCAGAAAGAGTTGCTAGGTCGTTTGTTGAAGATTTCATATTATGATTTGGAGTTCCAAAAGAAGTAGCAACTGATCAGGCGACAGAATTTATGTCTAAAATTTTTGAGGAATCTTGTGAACGTTTGAACATCAAAAAACTAAATTCTGCTGCTTATCGTCATGAGACAATTGGAGCTCTTGATAATACACACAAACGACTAGGTACGTATCTTAGAATACTTATATACTCAAGAACATCCTAAAACATGGAGCTCTAGGTTACCTTTTTGGTGTTTTTCTTTCAATAACACGGTGCCTACATCACATAAATACACTCCGTTCCAGTTGGTATTTGGTAGAACTTGCGAAATGCCATCAAGTATCAGTCGCACCCCTGACCCAATTTATAATTAAGACCATTATCCCTCAGAATTGAAATATAGACTTCAAGTAGCTTGCGGTGAAGCTAGGAAAAATTTAGAAAAATGTAAGGCAATTAGAAAAAGAAAATTCGATCAAAATACTCAGCTGAGAAATTATAATGTTGACGAAAAACTTCTTGTTCGAAATGATTCGGGCAAAAAGTGCGAAGCTATATTCAAAGGTCGTCCGTACACAGTAGTCGGAGAAGATGATGACCCAAACATCTTCACAGATATAGATGCTAAAATAGTTGAGATACATAAAAATAGAGTTGAGTCGTAAGTAGTTTAGTGTGAGCAAAACATTTTTTTCTGCTCCTTTCAAATAAAAATTTTTTTATGTGACGGGGAAGGTATGATGGTTACATTTCAATATGAGTAAATTATAATAAAGGTAGTTCAAAGAATTGATATTAGGCTACAATTCAATGAACTAGAAAATATATCCATTGAAACACCCGAATTGCTAAGATGCAAAAAAGTGCATGGTTACTGTAATAATTATACGTTAGAAATAGTTCCGAATGTGCACACTCGGCAATAAGGATTCGGTCGTATGAAATTGTATAGACGACAATAGGAAAATGATAGATATACTAAATCAGGGTTAACATATCATGTAGAACTAGAATGAGTTATCAATATAGTTTAAGTGCGTAACAAACCCCTCCGTGTTTCTATCACCCTTTGGGATCTTCGGTCTCACCTACAACGTAAACAAAGATGAAAACTCTGTTTACCACAGTGTTAAGATTATTACCTAAGCGTTAGGCGGCGTTCGAGTGAGCAAATTCGTCGAAAAAGGTCAGGTTTATTTAAATAAAACTTCTGGATTTTGCACCAGAAGAGTACAGCATCTTTCAAGGCTATCATTTTGAATGAATTTCTGACCAAAAATTCAACAAATACCATTGAACCGAGCCGACTTTGTTCTTTCTCCAAAACTCAAATTACCATTTCGAGGTACCCGTTTTGAATCAAAAGAAAACATGAAAGAGAATTCGCGGAAAATCGATTCCGGAAAAAGCATTTGAAAAATGTTTTGATCATTGGATTATTCGTCGGCGTAAATGTATTATATTTCGCCAGAGGGCGATACAATAGATATGGATGAAGAATAAATATTTTGTGTTTCATTGACCATGTACTGATACTTTTTCTACAGAATGTATATCAAATGAACCATTTCCCTGAAAAACACACACCGCCAATAATTTTAAGAACGGTTCAGACGAAATTCGTACTTTGTGGGATGATACTATCAAAATGCACACCGTTGTACGAGACAATGGCATAAATTTAACGAAAACAATAGACTATTCAGTTTTTCAGCGAATATCGTGTTTCATAGATACTCTTCAACTGGCGATCAATACTGCTTTGAAACAAAATACCATAGCGCAAATACTTGTGAAATCGACACTAATTGTGACAAACTTTAATCAATCTCAGTCTCAGCTTCATAATTTGCAGCAAGAACTAAATTCATCAGATCATTAGCTTGTCCAGGATGTATATACCTGAGGGAATTCTGCATACCACATGATATCTCGCCGTTGCGAACAAAAACGTGATATTTATTTGTGGTTGGCTAAAACATCAGTAAATTTAGAAAATTTGTCTGATGTTGAGTGATAAATACTAGGAAAAAGCATTGAATTGCTAAAGACATTTGAAGAGATTACCAAGATTATAAGTTGCTGTTCGTTATATGAAGTAAAAGAATCATGGAAATGAGATTCCTTCTGAAAAATGATTTGGTAGCGGTTCCGTATACACTAATTTGAATATTTTAAACTTTTTTGTGTAAAATACCCCTGAAGTCGAAAATGATAATCGTTTTTCGACGAATTAACCATTCAATAAAAAAATTCATAAATATTTTCGTAAATCTGTTTAACGAAGGTACTTTTAAACGAACATTCATCGATATAAAAAAGGTGTACTTAGGTTTATTTGAGTTAATCACAAAGAATATCAATTTTGAGTCATATAACAATAGAAAAATATGAAAACAACATATTTCAATTCGCAAAATATTGAAAATATATATTATTTATTCCACTCATAAAATTATGTAAAAAATATAAAATAGTCATCCGTTTTTAAGTTTTCATAGAACTCGGTGAATTTTGTTATGAATTGACAGATAGGTCGATAATTTATCAGAGTTGAAGATTGTAAAATTTTTCCAAAATAACAGAAGAAAAAATTGATTGAAGAAACAGATTTATTAGTAAATACTCTAACCTGTGATTTTGGATAATTGTTTGTAACTGTTGAGCAAATGAACTCTAAGTAGATCTGCGCTTGCGCGAATAGACGTAATTTCGTAGCTAAATCATAGAAGAAGAATAGATCCTTTCTGCTTTGAAAAGCTTCTATTAATTAAATTTATGTGAATTTAGTTAGTTTGTTCATTAGTGGCATTATTATTAGAGTTTATCGTTTTCCCATATGGCCGTAAGTAATTGAATTATAAATGCAGAACAACTCCTGAATATTACATTTTTAAGGAAAAGATAGACATGTCTACCTTGCCGCGAACTCTGCAAGAAGGTAGGGCGACACGGAATGATTGCTCCAGTTGATTTAGAAAATCCTCCAAACTATTCTACCAGCGGAACACATGGGACATGCGTTTTTCACGAAGAGCGGTTTGGATGGAAATGCCGCAAAAGGAGCTGCCAAAGGCGTAGAAGGTCTGTTCTTAGCGGCAGCTTCTTCACTGGAGCTAGAATTAGTATCCAGCAGATTATTTAGTAAGTAACTGCATTTTCCTTTTCAATTATATAACTTGAGTTTTGATTTTATTTCAGTTTGATGTACAGCTTCGCGTGGGATGACACCTACCAACTTAAGTAAGGATATTTGCAGAACTTGTATAGAATTTAATTATTATAAATACAATCAAAAATGATTTTTAAGTTGAACTCCTTAGTTTGAAAGTCGGCAGAAGAAAGAGGGAAAGTGAAAGTTCTAAGGCCGGTGGAATATAAAATGTGACAGCTGGCTATGCGCATTAGACTTCTCTTAGGTCGTACTGTCAAACTGTGGTTCGGTGATGACAAGTGATAGTCAGTAGCGTAACTGTTGGGCACAGATGGAGGGTTGATTGGAATTAGGTGCCAGGAGCTCAGACGGTAAATAAAGAATTTCTAACTAAACGCACAATAAATCAACGTCAAATTACCTCTTAGAGGTACCTGTTTCGAATCGATTCAAGAAATGAAGGAAAATTCGCAGCGAGAACTGAAGTCGAACACGGAAGAAGCGTTCGAAAAATGTTTTGATGATTCGTATATTATTTTCCGAAAAGGGTCAAATTAAATCTTAGAGGTACCTGTTTCGAATCGATTCAAGAAATGAAGGAAAATTCGCAGCGAGAACTGAAGTCGAACACGGAAGAAGCGTTAGAAAAATGTTTTGATGATTCGTATATTATTATTCCGAAAAGGGCTACTTTGAAGCAATGCAATAAATAGCATGATTAAGAATCGAATGGAATTTTTCTATCAATATATATATATATATATATATATATATATATATATATATATATATATATATATATATATATATATATATATATATATATATATATATATATATATATATATATATATATATATATATATATATATATATATATATATATATATATATATATATATATATACAGGTACTTCAACGAAAACTAAACAGAGGCTATATCTATCAAGATATTCATTTCTGATCAAAACGCAAAATCAGGTCAATTTTGTTTCAAGGCGGACATCTTTTGGGGTACAAAACTTGCCTGAAATATCAACTCTCTAAGCGGGGGTTGTAATCCTTGAACATTTTGAATAGAGAAAATGGGTAGAGTGATGACTCAAAAAAAAGGTGGTATCTTTGTCTACATCGCCTTGAATGGATTTCCATTTCTAATTGAAAACTGCAATAGATACAGGGTATATATATATATATATATATATACATATTGAACAGAATAGACTACCTTTTATCTGAACTATCGTGTTCACTAACGAAACTAGCTATCTAGTGGACTGAAATGCTTAGAAAGGTTATCAAAGTGCCAGACTAAGCTTCGGCAGTAAGTAAAACAGGAGGGCGTAAAACAGAAGCAGATAGACTCCTAAGACCCACAGATCACGTATGTCTCTTTAGTACGGAGGAGAGAGGGCCAATTGGCAATTGGCCAACAGAAACTCCAACACTTACAGAGAAACGCTTTTACTGGAATATCCTTCACTACGCCAACTACAAACAAAGAAGATCTTTTCTCTTGGAGGCCGATCTGACCTTTTTACTTATGATTCTTAAACTTCTCAAGGCACGGGAGCAAAAATACATGGTAGCAATCTCAATGTCAGCTCATCACTGAGCCAGGAGTTATATGGACCATATTTCTGCATACTTACATGCCAATAAAACAGCAGCGAATCTAGTGATAAAAAAAGGTTTCGTCCCGGTAGCATTAAAATATTCACTATCAAATATGCATCCCTGAGAGTTCTGCGTTTCATTTGCTATACTTTGAAAACGGTGTGTAACTACCGAATCACTTTGACTAAACTTAAAGTAGCAATCGCCCTCGTCTGGATACCGAGTTATTTCTGATACCCAGGTAACGAATTGGCAGATCAACTGCTATAAATCGGTAACTCCCTTCCACTTGTGGAACCAGATCGTTGATTTGGATTCTTATTTCGAACCTGCCTAGTTCTAGTAAAGAGAGTTTATCCTATTCTGAATGTTATTACGACAGCTTGAAATCTTCGAAACTCTACATGAAAAGGTTACTGCAGCATAATACCAGTCTATTACTATGATTGAGGAAAGCCAATATGAAAACTCTTGAAAATATGTTTACAGATCATTACAGGTTGAAAGCCCACATGCACAGAATTGGACTAGTTGATAAGAACGAATGCGGATTTTTCTTAAAGCGCGTCGGGAGACGAAACATCAAATCTCAGAATGTCCTACAGAGAGTAAAATCAGATTAGAAACTTTCAGCATGAATAAACTAAAACACAACAGATAAGAGATAATTGACTTCTTCGAGAAGCTACAGTTGTTCAAGGAATTACGATTGATGTCACTATGGAAAGGTGGATCGCTCACTAACTATCCAAAACAAATCAATATAATCCCTGCAGAAAAGTGATTCGTGCGGATTGGCGAGAGGAAAAATCCGAACATTTGCAATCTCACGTTTGAATAGCATTTTATGCAAAAGCCCTAGAACAATGACATCTCAACGAACATTGAAAAAAATTGTAAATGCAGAACAAGAAGGTCAACTGATAATTCACAGTTTCGAAGGCGGGACCGTCAAATTCGAAAGAACTGAACGTGAATATCAGAACTTGACAAAAAATGACTGGAAAATATGCACCTTCACAAATGAGATCAAAATCAATTCACATTACTCGGATAGGCGAGTAAGAGTTTGTCGCGAACGAACACTTGCTGACTGGTAAGCCACATAATTTTTTTGAAAATATCTATGTTCTAATCAAAACCTTAATTTCAGGTTCTCTTACTGACAAGAAACAATTGCAGTCGCATGGCAAAAACACCGAAAAATTGGGGTGCAGGTATGAAAGTGTAAGAGGATGAAACCAAGATTGGGCATTGGAAACACAATAGGGGCCGTTGGATAGACGGACACTGGGTGTTTGGCGCCGTCGATGAAGTGGGGAATTTTCGGTGCGATGTAGTAGATGCCCGTGACACCGAAACACTTGGATGGATTAAGGACAACGTATACTCTGGAAGCAATTTAGTCACTGATACCTGGGCTGCGTAAGTTTATAGATTATCCATCCTACCCAGCCCATAAAACCAAACGTACTTAGACTATAAAACTTATCCTAACTAACCAATGAAACACAACCTACCTAGCCTGACCTAACTGAACTTATCGTAATGAAACACAACTAACCCAATCTACCTAACTCAACTTGAAGGGTTCATCTTGACCCAAACTACCTAGCCTAACCTAACCTAAACCTAAACTAATCAACTTATATACCATATCCAACCCACTTAATCTAACCCGATCTACCCACCTACATAAAAACTGACTTAACCAAAACAAGTAGATTTAACTTAACCAACCTTCGTCATCAAATGAATCACTCTACCATATTGGTGCAAATCAACTTAAAAGAACCAACCCTACCGTTTGGATGAAAGTCAACTTTAACGGACCCAGGTCACTAATCCATATTTTCAAATAATTAATTCATATATTATACAATTTATTTATTAATAACTGTGGAATTTTACTTAATAATTGCGATTCGTAACGCGTTTCACTACACCACTCAGACGAATCGCAATTATTAAGTAAAATTCTTAAAAAATACTTGTTTTTTATTATTCATATATTTTACCAAGTAAAATCCCAAATTCAATTTATTTATATTGCAGATATTCAGGAATTAGTGACTGAGTCAATCACTCAGATCTAGACAAGCGATCCCGTTTCGTTGGTAGACAAGCGCAGCATACCAATCGTATAGAATCCCATTGGCGCCCATTCAAGACATAGTTCCGCCGACATGATGTTACCAGTGAAAACTTCGCTGATAAATTGATAGAATATTGTTGACGGAAGCATGTAAGGGACACAAACTAATGCCCATTCAGAGCTCTTATGAAGGCGGTGTAATCCATCTACACCCCATAACTGCACCTCCTACAACAAAGCCTTTTTGTAATGTTAATGTTAATTTCCAAATAAATTAGATATCTACTAAAAAAATTAGATATAATAATCTTCCAAATTCAATCTCTCACTAGGAATTCTTTGAAATTGTGAACAATTATTACAATCTGTCAATTGTGCAACTGTGTGGCTCCGATCTGCGTATCGATTAATACCGAAGTTCAAAGTTCTATGCTCTAGGAATATTTAAAGATGGATGCCAGTTTATTTACATAATTTTAGGACTGGAAAAATAAACAAATATTAATATTACGTTGGGAATGGAAAAAATAATTTTTGATAATAGATTAGTTAATCCATATTATCAGAAATTAATTCTTTTGAAGAAATACCTCAAACAACCGTAAGTATACCATTTTTATTTGCTGATAAATGCTAGTCAACAAGTAACTTTACTTGAAAATAATTTCTCGTTTTTTCTAAAATGGTACGTTTCCCGAAAAAACGATTATCATTTTCGTGTTCAGGAAGTTTGTTTACACATATTCTTCTATAAATTGTTTGCTTTCTCGTTCTGCCATCTACGGAACTCTACCCAATGATTTGAAGAGTTGGTCCGACGTGGACCATAATAAACTCATCACTCTGCTAAATTGTTGGACTCAAGAAATAAGTAACATTTTTTTGAGGCAGATGATCTCATCACAATTAAAATCTCTGAAAAATCGCAAGAGTGATGATAAGAGCGAAAAAGGCATCGATGAAGACAATACAGAAACTGTAACAATTCAGAAATTTTTGGCTATTCTACCAATAGTTTGGGTCAAGGAAAGAAGAAGGTATTCTATTCGCGCATTGCCAAAGTGTTGTTTTGCATGTTTTGCATGCTGGGACACAGGGGACACCATTAACCATCTGTATGTACAAATAATAAACCTCTATGATTTGTTGTTATACATCAAAAATTTCAAGCCGGCTCGGTGGCGTAGGGGATATGATGCTCATCCCCTGCGCAGAGTTACCTAGGTTCAATCCCCACAAAGTCGGTGTGATTTTTTGGATTCTGGAAATCGCTTGAGTATCCATCTTTCGGAGGAGATGTAAAGCCGTAGGTCGTGTCCAACAGAGATGTGTTGGACGTTTGAGATCAATTTCAGATTCCAGGTTCAGCGAAATTCCCGGGTTAGTGAGGTGACAGAATTCCCGGCGTGTCATTGACCGAAAGGCGAAATAGAGCGCGTTAAAGGAATAACAAACACAAGCAAATCAAAATTTTAGTTTAATTACTGTTTGTACTGTTTGTCAAAGTTGACAAGGTAATTGAAGAATGGAATTAAACATAAACATTTTCGCGCAATCATTTTCTATGATTTTCAAAGACAATTATCCCAACAAGAATGTCTTAGCGAGTTGGTTTCTGTTTTGTGCACTGAAGAATCACACTAGTCAACGGTTTTTCGTTGGTTGATATGGAGAATTTGAACGCTAAAAAGTTACGCTTAGCTATGATACAAAGACAGATGCTCCCAGAACAGTGGTTACTCAAGAAAATGTAGATGCTGTGCGTAAGAGTATCCAGGAAGATCGGTATGCAACATATCGAGAGATTGAAGTATGATTGCGGATTTCAAAGACCTCAATAAATATCATACGAAGAAATGCGTGTGATTGCCAACTAACGGGTCTTCTTCCGTGTGGTATGTTGTTATATACGATTTTGGCTATTCTATCCGTTGGATACCGCATCTGTTGACCGAAAAATAGTTCTTAGAAGTCCAAGGGTCAATTGGTGACACAAAATTCTGGATTCTTTTAACTTTGAAACCATTCACAACATTGTGACTAGTGATAATTGGTCGTGTTCATTAGGACAAACCAGTGTTCTTCTGGGTGTTTCAAGAGGCAGAAAAAGCGACAAGTCATCCGTGGCCGAAGTATGTCCAATTAGATGGCCGCAACGTTTGTTGCAAAAACCACTCATTCCTTTACAAGATCGAGAACAGTTACTGCCGATTAGTACACAAACATTGTTTACTGCATGTCGTTAGTAAGCCCGAACGGCGAATCAACCTTCATCAAGACAATGTTCTTACATAGTCCGGAAAAACAACTGAATATTAATACAAGAAAACATCGAATTGTTTCATCATCCTGTTTACAGTCTAGACCTAAGGCCTAACGATGTTCTTTACTTTTCCCAAAATCAAGAATGGACTGCCTGCTCAAAGGTTTCAGTCTTCAGAAGAAGCTGTTGATGCCCTCCGAAGGGCCATTTTGAATGTGGCAGCAGACGATTGAACTAACTGCTTTCAGAATTCCAGAAACGTATTTATCCTTGTAGAGAATACTTCGAAAAACAATAGTCTTTAAAAGTTCTCAATTGTTTCATTCTTGCTCCATATGCAAAACGTAAAAGACATACCTCTTACTTTTGTTTGTTCATAATGAGAGGAAGTTCTCAGAGATTATTTTATGGGAATATTTTCAGTCGTTGACATGCACCTATTAATTTCCCGTTTCACTTATCATTATTTTAACCGTCATTATTTATTCGCACCTATACGGTGCCGAATGCTGATGTAGAAACGTGAATGGAAACATAAAGGGAATAACCGATTTCATAACTACTTTGAACAGTTTATTGTTGGAGGGCGTCAATACAAAATTGATTCTAACTGGACCATCATAAAATTTCCATTGGATATCATTGGCTGCAAGAAGAAATTTTACACAGGATTATTAAATTCCAAAATTCCTAATCCATAAAGTCACTATAACTATATTTCTAGTACATAGTACACAATCCTAATGAAGTTCGTTCGACATACATACTTTCTTTTTGAAGAAGATAATTAGGAAGGTTCGGCTAGGAAATGAATTTTCATGTCGATGGTTGCATTAAGACATGGATATAAACTGTCAGGACCGAGTTCAAAAAAGGTAGTAGGTTTCATTCTATACGGTCTTTGTAAATTAGAGAGAATTTTCATAATATCCCTAGAATTTGCCACGTGTGTATTGACAAATAGAGTGCACCAAGAAATTGACGTATAATTTTGATATTTCCAATTTCTTCTCTTGTCAGGAACTAATCACAAAGGATGCCTCTTAAGTTAAGCATATAGAGCTAGAATGAAACAAATGAGAGCTTTTAACGACTTTGTTGTTGTTCGAAGTATTCTCCGAGGAGATTATTAAACTTTTGTATTCGTTCGAACCAATTCTGGAAATAGTTATTATATTCGATTACTGCTACATTCAAAACGGCTATTTGGAAGGCATTAACAGCTACTTCTGAAGACTGAAACCTATGAACTCATAGTCCGTTCATGCTTTTGGGAAAAGTCAAAAATATCGTTGGGACTTAGGTCAGGACAATCCACAGGCTGATCTTACAATTTGATGTTTTCTTGCGTTGAATATACAGGGTGCTTCAACGAAAACTAAACAGAGGCTATATCTACCAAGATATTAATTTCTGATCAAAACGTAAAAACAGGTCAATTTTCTTTTCAAGGGGGACATCTTTTGGGGTACAAAACTTGCCTGAAATATCAATCTCCGCTTAGGGGTTGACCAATCTTGAACATTTTGAATGGGGAAGATGGGTCGAATGATGACTCAAAAGAAAGGTGATATTTTTGTCTACATTACTTTGAACGAATTTCCATTTTTGATTGAAAACTGTAAGAGATACAGGCTGAGCAACTGAAAGATAGGGAAGACTATTTCCTGGGACTATTCAAGTTTCAGTGAAGTAAATGGAACAGATTCATGCTGATCAATGGCAGTCATCATTGAGTACCATCCTCATTTCGCATTTAAACCCCTAGCGTAGGGTGACCACGCTTGAAAATTTGGAAGAGGGTAGATGGGTCGAGTGATACCTTGAATGAAAGGTATTATCTATGTATGCATCCCTGTGAACGAATTTTCATTTTTGATTGAAAACTGTAGAAGATACAGAGTGAGTTACTGAAAAACAGGGGAGACTATCTATCGCCCTGAGCTATTCAAGTGTTAGTGCAAGAGAATGGAACAGATTCATTCCAGATCGAAGGCTGTCATCTTTGATCTAAATGAATCTAATCCAGTTTTTTGCACTAATACTCCAATAGTCTTGGGGCATTAGTCTTCTCAATTTTGCAGTGGCTCACTCTGTATCTTTTACAGTTTTCAATGCAAAATGGAAATTCTTTCACGGGAATGCAGAGAAAGATAATACATTTCTTTCGAGTTATCACTCGACCCATCTACCCTCTTCCAAATTTTCAAGGGTTGTCACCCCTGCTCCAGGGGTGAAATTCGAGATGAGGATGGTACTTGATGATGACTGCCGTTGATCAGCATGGATCTGTTCCATTTTACTGCACTGAAACTTGAACAGTCTCAGGGAAATAGTCTTCACTATCTTTCAGTTGCTCACCCTGTATCTTTTACAGTTTTCAATTAAAGATGGAAATTCATTCAAGGCAATGTAGACAAAGATACCACCTTTCTTTTGAGTCATCACTTGACTCATCTTCTCTATTCAAAATGTTCAAGGATTGCAACCCCCGCTTAGGGGGTTAATATTTCAGGCAGGTATTGTACCCCAAAAGATGTCCCCCTTGAAACAAAAAATGACCTGTTTTTGAATTTTGATCAGAAATGAATATCTTGGTTGATATAACCTCTGTTTAGTTTTCGTTGAAGCACCCTGTATATTCAATTGTTTAGGGCTGTGTACGAACTTTCACTTGGTAAAAGATGATTTGCCGGTCGGGGTTGGTTTCTCGAACTTATTGCTGAAGACTGTAAACAAATGGTTGTATACCAATCGGAAGTTACTGCTTTTTGATCTTGTGAAACAATTGTTGCTACATGATCTGTTTTTGAAACAAACTATGGGATCATCTTGTTGGGAGCACTTCGGCCACGAATGACTTTTGTCTGTTTGTCTTCCTCTAGGAACACCCAAACAGAAGATTGGCGCTTATTTTCTGGCTCGTATAATTAAATACAAGATTGATCACTACTGACAATGGTGTGAATGCTTTCCAAAGTTGAAACGGTCTAGAGTTTTTTGATATCAATTCACCTTTCAGCTTTCTGTTCTTCAGTCAACAGATGCGGTATCCAACGGAAAACTAATTTCTTCACACGCAATTCTTCGTGCAGAATTTTTTGGAATGATGTTTTTGAAATCCGCCATCTAGCTATATATTACATGCCGATCTTTCTATATAATCTTACGCACAGCTTCCACATTTTCTTAAATGACCACTGCTTTTGGTTCATCTGCCTTTCGGTCGTCGCTAAGCCTAACTCTTTTGCGTTTGACTTATCCATACGAATGGGAAATTGTTGAATGCTATGGGGTGTTATAATGCGGAAAACAGAAAACCAATCGCAGAGACATTCTTGTCGGTATGATTGTTTTTGAAAATAGTAGAATATTATTGCACGAAAATGATAACGGTTGAATTCCATTTTACAACCGACTTTCAACTTTGAGATTTTCTTGTTGCTAAAACACCTCACTTACAGCACTAAAATTTTGGACCTATATTAACTGATAATATAGGTTCATTTTTAGTGCTGAAAATCAATTAATGGTATCCTGCATGTTCGAGCATGCACAACGTGAAAGACATCCCTTGTATTTACACATGATTTTCTCATTAGAAATAAAATGAAAGAAACGAAATGAGATTATGCAAAAACCAGTAAATATTGACAACAGCAGTTGTTGTTCCATTCTTGCAAGTAACGTTTGTTGGTGTTGAAAATTTTAATCTTCGGTAATAATGTAACGCAAATCACGCAATTTGATTCCGTCAGAGTATGCTGAAGCAATGGTCTAAATGACCTAGGTTGGACTTGTACAAGAATATACCGAAGGTTTGGGGTGCACCATTCAACTTTCTTCCCAGAATGATCCGTAGGTAGGGTAAGCTGAGAAACTTGACCCATAACTCTAACCCCAGCACATAGAAGACACCGATTGAATTTTGCCAGAGAATACGCCAATTGGTAAAAAGCTTACTGGGAGAGAGTTTTGTTTATAAATGAGTCGAGATTTTGTCTTTTCCTTTGCGATCAACGTTCTCTAGGGTACAGACATCAAAGAGAGATATGCCCAGTGCAAAATTTTACCTACCTATGGTTTTGATGGAGGTTCAATAATAGTGTGTGGAGGAATGCTCAGAGATACGCTACAGACAATTCAGAAGAACATGTGATATTTGCGGCAAAAGTGGGTGGAAATTTTTTGTTCATGCATGATATCGCCAAACCTTACCAAGCTCATATCTTTAGATACTACCTTCGAGATCACGAAATCACTTTAATGGAGTGGATTTCAAGAAGTGCAAACCTCAATCCCATTTATCATCACTGGGACATTCTCAGTAGAAGATTAGAAGACAGCAAAACCAATTAGCTACCCTGAATGAGTTTCGGAACAGACCGATCGAAATTTGAATGAAATGGACCAGAATATTATATGGTAATAGACTTCAGGATGAATACTAGATGTTATGCAGTAATTGTCTCTAGGGTTGGAAATATTCGGTATTAACTGGTTTTTGATGACTTTGATTTTTCCCAAAGTTTTATATTCTTCAATATTAGCTTTATTTCAATTTCTAACAGCACCATTTCCATTTCGATTGTTCTCCAGCATTCTTTAGTGCTGGTGATTAATAAAAAATAATTGTTCGACGTATTTAAACTTCTTCTGAATAAATGTGAATTTTTAGTTGAAGCGTTAGTTGCTTGGCGCAGTGTATCAAATTTTTCACAAATTTTTCCTGAATTAAAAAAAAAGTACGTCTCAAACGAATAATTTGCATAAATATTTTAATGCAGTTAATTTTCATAAATTTACATTTCGCTTTATATTTACTTACTTCAAGTACTTGCTGGACCTCTTCCGGATTCAATCTCCTACAAAACGCCTGAATTTTAAGCACCTTGGTCCATTGCTTCGCCGATTTGATCGAGCCATGAAATGCCATGGCAGGCCTGATTTTATTACGAACCAGCGTGAAGATTTAGACGGACGAGGGTTCACCGAAACAATTTAATTCGCGTAGAGGCGAAAAACTTTTTCGATTTTCATCGACCGGACTTGAATTTCGAAAGGATTGTGTCTATCAAGTGTTTTGCTTTGACACTGAAAAACGGTCACGTTGAAAGGGATGAAAACGATTTCAACGAAAACCATTTAAATGAAAATTCCCGTTTATAAGGGAATGGAACAAAGGCGTGACAAAGAAAGCTCATGCGAGATTCATAAATGTATGCCTCTGGACGAGAATTAATTGATTTTCTTTCATGCATTTATAATTACTGGGAGAATGCAAAAAGTTTTCAACTTGAATTTATTTTATTCTGTCTAAACTCTACTTAACAAGGTGGTCCATGCTGGTGAATATAAATAGAAAACAATTAGAGAGGGGGCGTAGTAATGGAATTTAGGTGAGACAGAGGATAGGGGGAAACCACTTCCACGAATAAGGCCATGCATTTCTTTGTTCTTTCTAATATAAATGGGAAGCATTAAAAGAAATACAATCAGGAAAATGTTGATTCACACAAATTAAATAATTTTGAACATATAATCAAGATGTACGATTTGGATATTTGGAAAAATTAATATACTTCAAAACTGAATTGTCAAACTCTGAGAACACAGATAATTACTATGGTCTAAATTCATTGAATACCAGTAAGCGTTACTTAATGCAAATCCATTTCAGATGATCTATAAAAGAAAATTTGATATACACTAATTTACTAGATTAGTAACTCGTTTCGACTTCAGTGCGCCGTCATAATAGAAATAGGAAATGAAAAGTAAAATAAGGAACAACAATTTATATAGGATATACAATAATGACTTAAAAGTGAGTGAAACTACCTTTCAATTTCAACAATGATTAAAATAAATGAAAATAATTCGTCAAAATCTACCCGTTCATTCAATAATATGTTGGAAATTAAAATTAATATCAAGCTTTTTTATAGATGAGTGAAAGATCTCAAAATGTTGATATTCATGAATTGAAAATGAAATTTTTGTAAAATCTACATTAATACTGTTTCAGAACGAACTGCTAAAGTTGACTTTCCATAACCGAAAAAGTCCTAGTAGCTTCGGAACCTGAGAGTATAGAGCCCATTCGCTACTGATGAGTTCGTTATTTGGCGCTCATATTGGCTACTAAAACTTGAACCAGTGGCGTAACACATCGTGCCGTGAATGCTTTTTCAAAAAGCACTTCTACGCTACTAACTTTTATCGAATTTTAAGTCCATTCTTGAAGAGTCTGTATGCTTTGAGAACAACAAGTATGATTTTATTTTTGTCATAAGATGTAAAGTTTAGGAAATATCCGTAGTCAAAGTATTGAATGTAAGCAATTGGTTCTTTTATTTCGGATCCGAATAAATTGTAAATTACACAGTTAACCCACTCATATTAGGTAAAAAAAGGAGTCAACCTAGGAAGGACAGATAATCAGTTGTAAATTGGTTCAACCTTTGTTTGATTGTCCTAAATGTTGTCTCAAAAGTCACAAATTCTATCGTGTCCGCGTCTAAAGATATTGAAAGTTAAAGGTAATAAAAATCGGTTCTTCTTCGCGCCTCCTTTTACTAAAATGAGATTTGCACTCATTATGAATGATGTAGAGTATAAGATTCTCTATAACTTAGGTTTGAATTTTTTTCATAGGATCAACCGTTTTAACGGTACAGCGTGAAAAGTGAGCAGCGTACAGTTATAAATGGCCTGATGCAAGGTCAGGCCTGAGTTACAGTTATCAATACGTTGTATGAAGTCAATTATTATTATCATTATTTAATTGTCTTTAGGGAAGGACTACATATCGAAATATTGGGCCTTAGGGAAGTCCGATGGACCGACTCAGGAAAACAAAAGACCAAACATGGTGTCATATATTATCCTGGAGGTAATGATCCTGAACACCGTTATGGGGTGGCCATCATGATCAAGTCCGAATTAGAAAAATCGGTTGAAGATTTCATCCCGTTAGGAGAGCGAGTCATGCTACTAAAGCTAAAATTTTCTCACCTTGTTCTGAATATCTTACAGACATATGCACCAACCAATGATAAAACGGATGACATGGTTGAAGACTTTTATGCCGATCTCGAAGAAGCCTTAAAATTAACGAAAATGGCGAGATTACAATAATTCTTGGAGATTTTAATGCAAATATCGGATCAGGAATAGACGATGGAGATTATGTCGAAAGATATGGTCTGGGAGAACGGAATGAAAGAGGCGATCGACTTGCGCAGTTTTGCTCAGAACAACGACTGAGCATTAGCAACACTTTTTTCAAGCTTCATAAACGTTTATACACTTGGTGTTCGCCTGCTGATCGAGACGGACATATTGTGAGAAATCTAATAGATTACATTCTCGTAAGACCCGAAAATAAAAATTTATTAAATCAGTCAAAACATACATCGAAGAAAATTATTTTTCAAGGGACAATATTCAACTTTCCGTAGAATGATAAATATCCTCCCTTGAAGGAGCTAGTTTTCCGATCTACTCTTCATAATCACCGTTAACCGGGGCCACAGGGAAGTGGTACAGCACGGTCAAATGTCACGAATAGGAACAATGGACTACATTTTCTGTCTCGTTTGACCTCGTCAGCATTGTCTACCCATTCGTAACACAAGGCTATGCCTTTACCTACTCATCTCAATTCGTTGGAGCGAACGCAATGATGTAAATATCACTGCGCCCCCCTACGAACCCAAACAGAGGCTACCTCATCAACGCCCCGCGAAACGGTGAAAAGAAAGAGCAGATAAAACAGGAAAACGTAAAGTGATCACACGAGTTCGATAACATACCACCATGCGACACAACGTATCAGACAGAAGCGGCCATCGAAGGACCGGCGCTCCCCATTTCTATGTGGTTTACAACCAGGCATACACAAACATCTCAAAACAAAAAGTTACTATATGCGAGATTTCGCAATGTGTAGACACGTCGAAGAAAATTATTTTTCAAGGGACGATATTCAACTTTCCGTAGAATGTTCAATATCCTCCCTTGAAGGAGCTAGTTTTCTGATCTACTCTTCATAATCACCGTTAACCGGGTCCACAGGGAAGTGGTACAGCACGGTTAAATGTCACGAATAGGAACCATGGACTGCATTTTCTGTCTCGTTTGACCTCGTCAGCATTGTTTACCCATTCGTAACACAAGGCTATGCCGTTACCTACTCATCTCAATTCGTTGGAGCGAACGCAATGATGTAAATATCACTGCGCCCCCCAACGAACCTCACCAACGCCCCGCGAAACGGTAAAAAGAAAGATTGTTCCTATTCGTGACATCTGACCGTGCTGTACCACTTCCCTGTGGTCCCGGTTAACGGTGATTATGAAGAGTAGATCGGAAAACTAGCTCCTTCAAGGGAGGATATTTAACATTCTACGGAAAGTTGAATATCGCCCCTTGAAAAAATAATTTTCTTCGACGTGTCTACACATTGCGAAATCTCGCATATAGTAACTTTTTGTTTTGAGATGTCAGTCAAAACATATCCTGGAGCAGACATCAACAGCGACCACAACCCCGTTGTGGTGGACATTAAAATACGCCGCTTTGTCAAATTTAAGCTGGACCCACGACAGAAACGTATTGATATAAGGAAACTCAAGAATCCTGCACAAAGAACACAAATCAGTCAAAAACTTGAGAACAGGTTGAAAGAAATTGAGAGATCTATAGACAACGAATTTGATGAAAACATTGAGTCTTCATGGGTTCTGAAGAAATCGTTGACTACGACCCGGAAGACCGATATTGGATTTGCAAATAACATCAAAAAACATGGGTGGGTGACCGATGAAATCCTCACACTTTTGAATGTACGAAGAAAACAAAAACACAAAAATACAGATAAATATGACGAAATTAACAGGCTTATTCGTGCGAAATGCCAAAGATTCATGGCTTGTGAACAAATGCACGGAAACAGAAATACTTCAGAAGAAGCACAATCGCTTTAACTTACACAAGAATATCAAAGAGCTTACAGGCATGCAGCAAGGAGGTCACAGTGGAATATTAAGGGGCTCCAACAATGAAATTCTTATAGGATAGATGAGAAACTAAAAAGGTGGAAAGAATATACCGAAAATCTCTTTAATGATACAAGACCATACTCACCCTCGGATATATACGAAATCAACGAAAGGGCTCCTGAAATAACAAAAGAAGAGGTCAAATATGCAATTAAACTGCAAAAGAAAAGAAGATCAGTTGGTCCTGACGTGGTTGGTCTAAATCTCATTACTAATGTATTCAACTGAATGTGTCGAAAAATATCAACACACTGGCTGAGATCCACTTTTATCACTTTGCCAAAGAAGAACAAGGCATCACATTGTGACGAATATCGCATGATCAGTTTGGTGTCCCACGCCTGGAAGATATTTTTGAGGATCATTCATACCCGTATATATAAAAAGTGTGAGTCCGTAATTAATAGTTCGCAATTTGTAACGGAACGAGTACCCAAGAAGCTGTTTTCTCTTTGAATGTGCTGACTCAGAGATGTAGGGACATGAATGTCGATGTATTCGCATGCTTTATTGATTATAAAAAAGCTTTTGATTGTGTGTCACATCAAAAAATGATCAACATCCTAAAATCAACCGGAATCGATGCTCAAGATCTAAAGATCATTACTGAACTCTATTGGCACCAAACAGCAACAGTCAAAATCGAAGGGTCCACATCAGAGGAGATAGCAATAAAACTGAAGGCATGAGGATCAATGGAATCAATATAAGTAACCTTCGATACGCAGATGATACTGTCGTTATAGCCAGCAGTATAACAGTGCTTCAATTCCTTATGGACCTTATTGTGGAGCATAGCGAGATTTTTGGGCTTTATATGAATACATCCAAGACAAAACTACTGATTTCCTCAAAATCACCAAGACCCGTTACTCTAGTGATCAACGGAGAGAAAATTGCACAAGTGCCATCTATAAAATATTTTGGGTATACTCGTCAACCAGCAATGCGACCCAAAGGTCGAAATTAGATCAAGAATTGCACAAGCACGGAAAACTCTGAATAACATGAGGACACTTCTGGCAAACCGAAATCTCAGGCTAGAACTCCGGATCAGATTACTTCGCTGCTACATCTTCCCTGTTCTTTTATACGGATGTGAGAGCTGAACAATTGATGCAACCACAGAAAAGAGAATAGATGCGTTAGAAATGTACGTCTACAGGCGAATGCTGCAAATATCTTGGATGGCACATAAGACAAACATAGAAGTTATGCAGCAAATGGGTAAACATAAAGGGGAGAAAACTGCAGTACCTGGGATATATCATGAGAAGGCGAACGATATGAGATTCTCCGTCTGATAATAGAAGGAAAGATCGAAGGAAAACGGTCAGTCGGACGTACACAAAATTCATGACTGACAGACTTTCGCAGTAGTTCGAACAGACATCTGTAGAGATTTTCAGAGCTGCGGTTCCCCACACATCTTGTAGCCCATAAGCTCGTAATTACCTCTAGCACCATCCAAACTACTAAAGATCATATTTTGCAATTGCAAAAATTGTTGTGGTTCCCGATGTGGATACAGAAAATTAAGGCTACTATGTTCTATGCTTGTGGCCAATGCACTGGACAAGCTTGCCTAAATGCTCCACTATATCCAAGTAATCCCGATGAAGAAAGCACATACGATCCTGAAAGTCTAAAAGATTACGAGATGAATAGGACCGATAATGAGGATGACAATGAATTGAATCATTTTGAGCGACAACAAGAAGAACTATACAGAAGAAGATTACTAGCTTCCATTCACGATTTTATTATTATTAAAATCAACAAAAATTCTTTCAATATTTAATCCCACATTTTCATTAACGTATAATATCCCATATTCTATGATGAATAAAGATTTGTGAAAAATATATTCCTTACTGTCTTTATAATAAAAACTATAATCGAAATATTAAACCCAAAGTTAATAATATACAAGTTACATAGTTGAATATAATAATTAAATATAATGAATTAATAATTAGTACATAAATAATGGGCATTGTTTGATAATTATAATTATTTAGTTAATAACTGTCTTTATACAACGTACTAATAACCGTAACTCACGCTTGACCTTGCATTAGGCCATATATGACTATATGTACGCTCATTTGAGCAATAGAAAGCGAGATATTTGCGAACAACTGATTTTTATGTCCTTTGATCTTCAATATGGGATTTTTTGAAAGGTAGGTCGGTGTTAACTAATTTAACTTCTTACGTTCATTTCATAAATAGTAGTTTTGATGATGGTATTCAAGTTGATGCCGTCTACACAGACATGGTTAAGGCCTTTGATAAGGTACATCATGCAACTTTGTTGTGGGTTCTAGAGGACTTTGGTGTGGTGGAGTCCTCACTGAAATGGATAGAATCGTATCTGTCGGATAGACTCCAGTATGTTGCACTCAATGGCACTCATTCCGGTTTCCTTCGTGTCACCTCTGGTGTTCCTCAAGGGTCACATCTGGGTCCCCTTTTATTTTCAATTTACATTAATGATATTTCGGAATGTTTTCTTTATACAAAGCATGATTTATATGCCGACGATCTTAGAGTGTACAGTGCTATTCGGTCCTATGATGATATTTTGCGGTTTCAGAGACAGACTTTTCTGTTTTTGTCAAAGTAGGTATTTTCAATTAAATATTGATAAGTGTAAACATATAAGGTTTACAAAAAATGTCAATGTCTTCGATGCTATTTTTTCTGTTGATGGGCTTGTAATTGGGTGGGTAAACCAAATTAAGCATGTTGGTATATATCTTGATTTTAAGTTGTCCTTCAATATCATATTGATCAAATAGTTTCTAAGGCTTTCAAAATTTGAGTTTCGTTCTAAGAATTATTGAAAGATCATTAGATCTGAATCATCACCATTGTAGTAGTTTTAGTTTTCATGATTTTTGCTTGATTCTGTAATCTTTAGTGAGTCTTTTTTTCTCCTCTGAATTTTTATGAAAGTTATAATTTTCATTTCGTATGAAGGTTTCACTTCTGTTTATTTTTCTGTTATCATTTTTGTGAACCTGGTAATTGGGTCTATCCAGTTAGGGTTCCTATGTTTTGTAACAATAAATAAAAAAAATAAATATCTTAAGGCGCGAACACAATAGGATTTGTGACTTTGAAACAACATTTACAACGATAAAACAAAAGTTTATACTAATTTCCAGCTTAGAAAATATTTCATGAACATCGACCAAAGTCTTAAGGAATTAATTCTTCACTCTCTGACTCAAGATATATAAAAGTTTCTGAAATTCATATCAGCGGCATAGTCTATATACATCTCATGAACCTTGCTTTTCATAGAAACCTCTGACGGTACTGGATGGTTCTCAAATTTTTCAGCATTCGACTTGGACGAGCATTCTTTCTTACCAAAAAAATATAAGTCGTGTTCATTTCCAAAGGTATTCTCTTGTTTTTTATTCGACACAGTTCAGGTGATAATCGAAGTCAAAATTGTGTACCACAATATTTCAGTGATGTTTTAGCCGGGTTCTTTCGTTTCGATCTCATTATTCATAGACAAACAAAATAGCCATATAGAAAATCTCTGGTAATTATTTACTATAGTGTCGATAGTCAAAATTCCAATATCTGAAATCGTTTTGCCCCGAAAGGCTATCCTTTAGGAAAACAAATACCAAAATTTCCTTGAAAATCCTCTTGTCTATATCATTCAAAGCAAATAATTGCTTCACTAAATGCCTTGTTACTATTACAATGGATAATATATACACACATGTACCATAAATTAGTAATTCTACGCTCCAATATACATTAATTTTTTATTGAAATGCTTTTCAATTCGAATGTTTATTTACTTGATAGTTAACCCGCCATATTTACAATGTTTTTATGTTACATGTTATATGACTATGACACTATCTTTTCTTCTTCTTCTCAATTTTGACATTGAGATCTTTTTTTTTCCAGGAGATCCCTCTACTATTGATCTTTTGAGATGGACTGCCAACTATCTCTCCAGCGTTTGGGGGTCTTCCCGGTGGCCGACGTGCTGCTATTGGTTTTCCGTCGCGTGCAATGAGTGCTAGTCTGTGTTCTTCCATCCTGTCTACATGTTCATTCCATCCTCGTCTGCGATTTCTTGCCCATCGTACAATATCTTCAGTGTTACATGTTTCTCTTATAACCTCAATCCTAATTCTATCTCTGAGCGATTTTTCCCATATTTGCCTTAGCGTCATTTCTAATTCTAAGAACGTCATTTCTGACGTTCTTAGAATTTTTTTGGTTTTGAAGGTATCGGCCCTAGTTTCTATTGCATAGGTGGCGATACGTCGTACACACGCTTTGTAAATCCTCGCTTTGCACTCAATGCTCATATGCTCGTTCTTCCATACGAAATCTCTCAGCCATCCGGAAATCGCTGCTGCTTTATTTACCTGCTCTCGGACCTCTCTCGCTAAATCCCCGTTACTAGTCATTTGTACCCCAAGGTATTTGTAGGACATTACGTGCTCTACAGTTTTATCATCAATTCGAGCTTACATCTTCTTGGCTCCTTCGATATCCCATGCTCTTCTACTAATTTTATTTCTCCCGTTCTCGTCCTGTATCCGTTTCCTACTGATTTAACTTTGTTGATGATTCTGTCCATTATTAAATTGAACAGAAGAGGGCTGAGACTATCTCCCTGTCTTATTTCCGCAGTGACAGGTGTTTCTGATGTAAGGCTACCTTGAGATTTAATTTTCGTGGTGTTGTTGGTGTTTAGGTCTTCGATAATTTTAATGATTGATTCCGGGATCTGTTCCTCTCTCAGTATCTGCAGCACGTCTTTCACTCTTACACGATCGAAGACTTTTGTAAGGTCAATGAAGCAGATGTATAACGGTTTGTTGTATTCCAGAGATTTTTCTACTACTTGTCGTACTATGAAGATTGCATCCGTTGTTGTTCTTTTCCTCCTAAATCCTTGTTGTACTTCATTGATGTCTATCACTTCTGTTATTGTCTCGCAGAATTCCGGTAAAGAGCTTGGTTAGTGCCCCTAGCAGAGTTATTGTTCTGTAATTTGAGGGGTCCTTTTGTCGTCCTTCTTGTATATAGATACAGAAAGGATCTTTTTCCATTCTGTAGGCACACTGGTATTGTCTAGGATTTTTCCAAATAAAGCCTTGATTTCGCTTATTAGAGTGTTTTCCATATTTAATCTTTTCGTTAATGATGTTGTCTATTCGTGGTGCTTTTCGATTTTTGAGTTTTTGAATGGTCTTAGTTATCGACTCGTTGGAGATCACAACAACGACAATTTCCTCCTCCTCAAGCTGATCTGCTTGTCTCTTACTATCGTTTTCTCTCTCTTCGTTATTATAGAGTTCTGTGAGGTATTGTTTCCATTGTTTCGCGCTTACTTGATTCAGTTGGACATATTCATTTACTGGCTTTTTGCTTGCTTGAAGCATTTTCCATATTTTCCTCTGATTTCCGTACATATCTTTCACCATATCCTTGCTAAATTTTCTCCAATGTACTCTCTTTATCTGCCTGATCTCACTATCTCACGTTCATAACTGAGACCGAAATTCAAATGGCAATCTAACCTAATTTTACCTAAAACCTATCCTACTAATTTATTCGATTCAAAATTATAAATTTAAATTAGGTTTGAGGTTCGATTAGGTTAGTTAGGTTAGGTTTGTAGAGATTTCCATTTGAATATCCCTCTCTGTTATGACGGGAGATGGCGAGTACTTCACGATTGTCGGGATCATGTCACGTAGGTCTTGGATTGCATATGTGTGAAATTGTTGCCTAATATTGAGAATTGAGGGCAATCATGTAAAATAGGACTTTCTTGTGTGGGGTTAACTGTCTAGAAAATAATCATTCGAATTGAAAAGCATTTTAATAAAAATCACAGTATGCCGACTTTTGACTCCTGAAATTTTCGCTAATGTGAGAAGAGAGTTCGAAAATCGTCTGTATAACTGTAAAATGAAACCAATGCCTCAGTGATTCAGAAAATACCTTGAGTATACTTGAGCGTAGAATTACTAATGAATGATACATGTTGTATATATCATTGATGGTATTAATGGTAACAAGGCATTTTAATGAAGCAATTATAGAGTTGGAATGATATTGACAAAGGGGCTTTCAAGGAAATTTTGATTTTCGTTTTTTTCCCTAAACGATAGCCTTCCGGGGCAAAACGATTTCAGATTTCGATTCTGGGACCCAAAATTAGTAAGTAGACACTTTTTCAGTGAATTTTGACTATCGACACTATACTTAATAATCACCAAATCTCTATGTTCTTTTTTTGCGACTTCTAATGCTTCTCAAACCATTGTTTGAGAGGTATTCATGTTCCTGCAACACATTTGTTGCTGTTTTCTCTCCTTGAAAGTACTACAAGCTTTCCGAAACTGAACTCAGATTCGAAAATCATCAGTAGCGTAGGAGATCTTCGTACGTGTAACAAGTATCTAGAGAAATTTGAGAATCTACTCAATACTTTAAATCAGTTATCAATCGGTATCTCAATTCAACCTGTGAGTGTTTTACTCAGGCGTCGCAAGACTTGACAGTATTTTTTCATTCCTCGAGATAAATTAGAACAGCTGTACAAACGTTCTGATATTGAGTAACTGATCGAAGTGTGAAACTCAAACTTATTGTGTTTTCAATATGGTATTACCTTATTAGGAAGCTTGCAGCCCTACAATTTTATATGAGTACATCTCTTGTGTTTACAGGAGTTTTGTAGATTACCGCTTTAAGAAATTCCCATAAAAAAAGTGGTGAGATCTGGCGAACGAGCAGGCCAATTCATGGTATCTCCGCGTACGTTAAGTCCATAATGTGCAGCACAACAATTTGATCGAGACCAAGCATTTCTTATCAAATTGAAAGCAACATCCTCCCATATGGTGGCATGGTTAGTCTCTAAGAATTCTAAGAGTAATCCAGAATTCGAAAGTGGTGGTAGAAAAAAGGTCCAATTATTGAATTTCTGTAAATTGCTATCCATATACTCACGCAGAATTCTTCCTGAAAGTATTTTGGTCTGACTGCGAGTAAAACAAGCCACGTCTGTTCACATTATGCTTTCCAAAAATAAAGGATTTTCCTGTACAGCATTGACAAAAGGTAATTCGACGGTCGTAGCCACCACGTACTAAATTGGTACAGGATATAAATGATACGGTTTTCTATGATCGGTATGCAATGTTCTTCATACTTTGTTTTTTGTACATCTTCTCGAAACTCTTCGCTTATTTGTTATAGCATCTCCTGTTCATTGGGTTGTTCATCTTCCGATTCACATTATCAAGTCTTTCATTCCGAGACAAACCTTTCGTAGCGAATGTTAGATAAAATTTCACGAAAACACTGGAATGTGGTTATCTTCTCTTGTAAGACCTTCGTGAATATTCTCCGCTGCAGCAGAAGAATTGCTTTTCAAAATCCATGAAGGAAATGTATATCAGCATACAGGGATATCCACCGGGACCGTCCGTTAAAAACTTTTTGAGTTCCAATTACAATATCAAGTTGAAATTTTATACGCGGCCATAACTAGCGATTTCCAATTGGAGTGAAATATTTTCGTAGTGATACCATTTCCGGTTATACCGGAAGTGGGTCATCACTTTGTTATTTTAAATGGCAATCTACCTTTTTTATTATACATCTAGAACCGACATTAGAGCAAGGCATCTGTCAAATCTTTTGACAGATTCAATTATTTTTGTTATAAACTCGATTTTTGAGGAACATTCAAAAAAAATTGTAGCTCGTAGATCTTTTGCACTACAGACACAATTTTTGCTTGGGTGGATAGAAGAAGGATGAAGGAATTTTAAAGCAATCTACACATGTCAAATATTTATTGCGTTGTTTTGTATGATTTTTTCAATTTGGCCTTTTTCAAACAGCAATAACTCAATTTTTTCAAATTGCAAGTGCCAATTTTTATTTCGCCATCAGATGAAGCGTCAAATTTCAGATGGAATTGTATAAGCATGTACTATACACATCTCTTATAGTTCCGAAATAATTTGGGAATATATTGAATTTTGATGATTTCACAAGAACTAACAGAGAATGCTTTGAAATATTTGAATCAAGTAGCTGAACTGGCTACGCTCACCTGGCAGGTGCATAAAATTAATATACTTGTCACTTCGTTCATTCCAATTTGATATTTCAACAAGAATTGTCGTTATTTCAGATTGAAAATATCCAAAACATACAACATATTTGGAATAAAACCACTGGTTATTCAAACGAAAATATATTTGATCTTTTTTTAATTGATTTTAGAATGTCAAAAAGTAGTGGGTAGAAATTGCAGGCAATTCAATAACCAATTTCCAAATTAACCGTCTATGAGTAAAATAAAATTTCGAAGCATTAGAAGCAATTTTCTACAATTCGGATGAATAAAAATTGTAGGAACTAAGCGACAACCAATCATCGAAGATAATTACATTAATACGAATAAATGATAGCAAACATCATAGGAGAAAACAAATTCACGATCTGAATAAATGTTCAATATGGGCCCCATTCTTCTCGATACACTTGACAGCTCGTATACGTACATGATGAGTTGCCCCCTAGTTTCCTCAGGATCAATATTACGAAAAGCATTATGAATGCGCTCTAGTAACTCTTCTTTACTTCTTACAGGAATAAGATACACTTCACTCTTGATTTTGCCCCATAAATAAAAATCAAGGGGCGTCAGGTCCGGAGAACGCGGAGGCCATAAATTTGGTCCTTGATTACCCCACCATCTATTCTCGAACATTTCTGTTAGCTGCCGATCTACAGCTCGTGTTTTATGTGCTGGTGCACCATCCATTTGGTAATAGCAATCCCTCAGAATGTTAAGGGTAATCCATCTAAAAATTTTTGCTAATGTTCCTCTCAAAATTTCCAGGTATCTTTGTCCATTAAGATTTTCCTCATACATGTGATAAGCCAACAAATCATTCATTGAAATTGCAAAAACGTTCACGCTGAATTTATTTTTGAAATCAATAACCTCAATGAAATGTGGATTTTCTGTGGCCCAAAAATGTCGATTTCTCCAGTTGGTTATTCCACTTTCATTGAACTTGGCTTCATCAGACCATATAATATTTTGCAGCATTGTCTCTTGAAGCCGAATTAATAAATTTTCACAGAAATTTAGCCGCTTGGGAAGGTCAGTTGGTTTCAATTTTTGTAGTCTGATAAAAGAATACGGGTGCATGTTATGTTTCTTAAGGATCCTTTGAATGGAAGTATAACTCAATCCAATATCCATTGATGCTGACTTAATAGACGCTTGTGGATTGGCACGAAAATACTCTAGCGTATAAATTTGATTGTCGTCGTCCTCGAGAATTGGTATTCTTCTATGTATTTTGTTCCTCCAAAATGCAGAAAATTGTTTCTAATCCATCGGAATTTTTCTTTACTCATAGGCGCCAAATTTGGAAATTGGTTATTGAATTGCTTGCAAGTTTTATCCACCACTTGACATTCGCCATGAATTAGAAAGAGATTAAACATATCCTCGTTTGAATAATCAGCCATTTCATAATCAATTTGGTGTTTTTCAAAAGTTTTTACTTCAAATTACCAACAATTCTTGTTGAAATATCAAATTCGAATGAACGAAGTGACAAGTACATTAATTTTAGGCACCTGTCAGGTGAGCGTAGCCAGTTCAGCTACTTGATTCAGATATTTCAAAGCATTCTCTGTTAGTTCTTGCAAAATCATCAAAATTCAATATTCTCAAATTATTTCTTAACTATAAGAGATCGGTATAGTACATGCTAATACAATTCCATCTGAAATTTGACTTATTGCTGTTTGAAAAAGGCCAAATTGTAAAAATCATACAAAACAACGCAATGAACATTTGACATGTGTAGACACCTTAAAAAATTCCTTGATCCTTGTTCTATCCACCCAAGCAAAAATTGTGTCTGTAGTGCAAAAGATCTACGAGCTACAATTTTTTTAAATGTTCCTCAAAAATCGAATTTATCACAAAAATAATTAAATCTGTCGAAAGTTTTGACAGATGAGTGCCAACAACGTCGGTATTTTATGCCTTGCTCAAATGTCGGTTCTAAATGTATAATAAAAAAGGTAGATTGCCATTTGAAATAACAAAGTGATGACCAACTTCCGGTATAACCGGAAATGGTATCACTTCGAAAATAATTCACTTCAATTGGAAATCGCTAGTTCTGGCCGTGTATAAAATTTCAGCTCGATATTGTAATTGGAACTCAAACAGTTTTTAACGGACGGTCCCGGTGGATATCCCTGTATATTGATAAACTTAAAGGGCATTTTATGCCCACTAATATAAGTTTTCCCTCAAATGAATGCAACTATTGTTAAATATTGACATTTCACTCGCCTGCTTCAAAATCTGCTTCTTTTTCGTCAATGCCAACATTGTTAAATTATATCGTGAATAATGGTGAAACGAGTTTGGTTGCAACATTTGATTTTATGGCAAAGATTTCAACAAAATTTGAGAACCCACAAGTAAAGTCAAAGTTTTCAATGAATATTAAGCTATGGCGCTGAATTGAATACCAAAAAACTTTCAAATATCTTGACATCCGACAATAAAGTATCAATTCTGTACTGCCCGATGTAGATAAATGTTCATCGAATGTTCAAGATCTGTTTCTCTGGAAATTATTCAAAACCGAAATTAAAGTGCAAATTCCATAAATTAAGTACTTTCACTCGGATATCTCCTAAACTGTGCATTGTATCACGAAATTACAATAATATTTTCTTTCTGAAAAGAATACAAACCTTTCAAAAATGAAATTTGAAAAACTTCAATGCCGTAGGAGTACTTTTTAAAAATTAAGTCTCGGCACGATGTGTTACGCCACTGGTTCAACTTTTATTGTTCGTTATCCACCGAATAACGAAGCGATCATCATTAGCGAATGAGCTGAATTTCAGGTCTTACAGTTTCAGGTTCAAAAGCAACTAGCATTTATCCATTTTGGAAGTTCAACTTTGGCAGTCTGTATATCGAAAACCCAAATTCTGATGACTAATGTTCGTTCTGCAACTGATTCTTCTATTTAATTCTCTTTCGATCTGCAAAGTCTCAAAGTTACGGCATTCGAAAAACATACATATATATTACTACGGAATAAGATTTTTATTTGGAATTTTCCAGTATATGTTTTTTTTTATAGCTAACCTTTCCAACTTATGTGAGGCTACCGTGTTTTTGATCTTAAGATTTCGAATATACCAATTCTACTGCCTCTTGTTTTCGTGTTTTGTTAATTAACTCAATTATGACATTCGTGTTGTAATCTTTATCGAAAACTATTTGCTAATAATACAAAGTCATTTAACGAAATTATCTTAAGATAATGGAACATTTAATAATCTGTGGATCACGCTGTGGAAAACTTTCATTTTATGTTATACAGGATGTAACGTTGTATTATGAATAACGATATCCGTATGGGACGGTTTATGAAAGATAGAGAAATCATGTCAATTATTCAATTTAGTAATAGTTAAATTTAAAAAGTTGATTGTTTCGTTTTGTTCAATTCTAGTAGTGAATTTTATTTTTGGATTAATTGAATTGAATTGAAAACTTCTCAAAGATACTTACTTGACGGTTACTAACAGAAAACTCATACAATGATATCATCCACATACCGAAACCTATAATTTAAGTTTAGATTAAGGGTTGTGATGTATAAAAATTTCTGCTAATACAGGGCTGACTGAATTTTCCATAATAAGGTCCCCGCTTAAACGGTAAAATCAGGCCTAAAAATCGAAGAAAGTTTGTTTTATACACATATGTTATATTAACAATATTTCGTACAGAACTAAAGGTACACGTTATTAAGTTCCATTCTCTTTTCTATAATACCGATTGGGTCATTAGGATGGATACTTGTAACTCCCTAAAGACGGACACTGTAGTTCATAATACCGTGTTTCAACCTTTTCAACCTAAAAGAAGCTTTTCACAGCATGATCCACAGATTTTTAAATGTTCGGTTATTTTAAGAAAATTTCTATGAACAACTTTGTATTTCCATACAATTAGTTATGAATAATGGTAACAAAATAAATATAATAACAGGATTGCTTAGCCAAAAACGAAAAGACAAAGTAATTGATTTTGGTGTACCCAAAATCTACAGATATAGTAGCCTTATATACGTTGGAAAATTTAGCCACAGTTTAAATTTACTGGGAAAGTTCTAATTACACATCTAATTACGATCCTATAATAATATATCCGCACAAAAGTGCTGCGAAGATAGCCAAGCTTTCATCCACGTTTTCAATTTGGCAACACCGCATTGTTTCAGTTCAACTTGTATTTCATCTGCTTCAGAAATGATTCCAGTATTTTCTCAATTTATATCACCTAGAGCAAAGAATGAATAGTTTTCCGAGTTTTTTCTCGAAGTTTTCCGTTCTAAGAAAAGAGCATGATTTTTTCTGTCAGATTATTTTCTTCTGTGTGATTGTGCTCGTAATTGTTAAGAAATTTTCAATGTCACCGATTTGTGAAATGAACTATGAATTTTCATAATTTATTACTCCACGTGAGAGGAATATATGGATTCAAGAGTTTTTTCGTGATAATTTTCAATTCAAGTGATCTGCTTGATTTTCGTAATGAAATTATTCTTTTAGTTTATTGTACCACGTAGTAGGAACATATGAAGTTCATAGTTTTTCCGCCCGAATTTCCATTCGAAGTAATATGTATGATTTCTGCTATCACGATATTGTTCTCTATATTATTTTGCCCACTTTGTATAAAGAAATTTCAATGTCAGTCATTTGGGCAATGAATCATGAATATTCTAGATCTATTACTCCACGTACGAGGAACATTTGGAGTTCATAGTTTTTCCACCATTATTTCCATTCAAATAGATGTGCGTGATTTGTACTGTCAACATATTGTTCTCTATATTATTCTGCCCATTCTGGAGAAGCAATTTTCAATGTCACCCATTTGGGAGTGGAACCACGAATTTTCTAGATTTAACTTTCAATTATTATTATTTAATTTTGATATATGATGTCCATAGTTTTTTCGCCCGAATTTCCATTTGAAGTTGTGTGCATGTTTTTCCTATCAAGATATTGTTCTCTTTATTATTCTGCCTACTCTAGAGAAAAAATTTTTAGTGTCACCACGAATTTCTAGATTTATCACTCCAATTACGAGGAATATATGATGATCATAGTTTTTCCGCCATTATTCCTATTCGAAGTAATGTTCGTGATTTTTCTTATCAACATGTTATTATCTTTTAATGTCACCAATTTTGGAAATGAACCAACAATTTTCTAGATTCAATACTTCAAGTAAGAGGAATATAAGGTGTTCATAGTTTTTCCGCCCAAATTTCAATTCTAAGTAATGTGCATGACAATTATTATCAAGATATTGTTCTCAATATTTTTCTGCCCTCGCTTGAGAAAGAATTTTGAATGTCACCCATTTGGGAAATGAACAACAAATATTCTAGAATTAATACTTCACGTACAAGGAATAAATGATGGTCATAGTTTTTCCGCCTTTACTTCTATTCGAAGTTATGTGCGTTATTTTGGCTATCAACAAATTGTCCTCTATATTATTTTACCCATTCTGCTTATGGAATTAACAATAACATGCATTTGGGAAATGAACGACGAATTTTCTAGTTTTATTACTCTACGTTCGAGGAACATACGAAGTTTATAGTTTTTCTGCCATAATTTCCATTTTGAATGATGTTCTTGGTTTTAAACATATTGTTTTCTACTCCATTGTACAAAAAAGAATTTTCAATGTCACTCATTTGTAGAATGAAGCACGAAAATTCGTAGTTAATTTACCAAACCGGTGACATTGAAAATTCTTTCTCTAGAGTAGGTAAAATAATGTTGGGACCAATATGTCGATAATGAAAATCACGCACACCAATTTAAATGTAAATTATGGCGTAAAAACTATGAACTTCATATATTCCTCGTTCGTAGAGTAATGAATTTAGAAAATTCGTGGTTCATTTCCCAAATGGGTGACATTGAATATTCTTTCTTTAAAGTGGCAGAACTATATAGAGATCAATATATTGATAGCGAAAACCATGCACATCACTTCGAATGGAAATTATGGTGGAAAAACTATGAATACATATGTTCCTACTACGCGGTATAATGAAGTAAGAAAAAAAAAGTAATCATTTCTCGACTGGGCGACATTGAAATTTTCTTCATTCTTGTTAGTAGGATAACTTAAAAAAATAGTTCGATAGCAAAATTCATGCACATCACTTGGATTGGAAATTCATATATTCCTCTCATGTGGAATAATAAATCACGTTTCATAGTTCATTTCACAAATCGGTGACATCGAAAATTCCTTAACTTATATGAGCAGATTCACACAGAAGAAAATATTCTGATAGTGAAAATCATGCACATCACTTGGAATGGAAAACATTGAGAAAAAACTCGGGAAGCTATATATTTTTTGCGCTACGCGGTATAAATTGAGGAAATTTTGGATCATTTCTGAAGTAGATGAAATACAATTTGATAGAATCGATTGTGATACAAAAAATTTGCAAATTCCCATAAAAAACACCATATTCTTACTGAAAATTAGTGATGACATGAAACAGTGGATGGAATCAAGGCCTACGCTGAAAAGATGCGGTGTTGCCAAATTGAAACCGTGAATGATTAGCGTGGCTATCATTTCATCAGTCCAAACAAATCAAAAATAATGAAATAGATAAAGCAAAGAAATACTGAGTATTATGTATTTATAGAACTTCTTAGTTTCATTAATAAAAAAAATTATTTTGAGTACGTGAACCATTTGAAAAAATTATAACTCAAACCATAATTTTAAAATCTCACATTCATCTTTCGAAAAACTTGATACTAATTTAGTGGTAAACTTTGAAAATAATTGCACTTCACTTATTTGTATTTACAAATGAAGTGTAAATCAAAATTTCTTTTATCAATCATTTGCTTTAGTAAATATGATATTGTCTGATGTAAAATTTTATATAATTATATTGTCGAACTTATTTCCTTTTTGGTTTGAAACAAATTAAACTTTTGTTTTATTTATAATAATTTTGAAACTATTGGCATCTTAATTGTTTTTGAATGAAGAAGTGTAGTTTCGTCTTCAGAAAAAATTAGTAACCGAAGCATTACTGGAAACTTGGTCAATTTAGAACATGGTTGCTACTTTCAAAATTGAGAATTTGTCTTTCAAGAACTATTAAATTTGTATAACTGAGTCATACGCTTCTCATGTATTACCAAAGTTCAGCTTCATTTTCGCGAAATACAGGGTGTTACATAATAGTATGTCACAACTTGAGGGGGTTAATCTACGTGCAATTTCAAGAAAAAAAGTTCATATGAACATAGTTCCGCAAGGGCTTCATTACGGAGCTACAGGGTGTAAAAATTTCCGGAAAAAATTAGTTTTTTCTTCAAAACTGCAATTTTTGAGATATTCAGCCCAAATTTGGAATACAAGTAATTTTTCATAGCCTCCATCATTACACGTCCTAAATTTTAACTATAATATACAAGCTGTTTTCTTTTCGGAAGCCATGTCTTCTTTTACCCTTTCAAACTTTTCTGCAATACGTCACTGAACAGCGTACAATCAATTTTCATCATCTTCGTTCAATTTAGAAACTTTTTCGACTCTTGTAATTTTTCGTATCTCTGGCCGTTCTCGAGCAAAAAATTATTAAACGATTGTATGCATTCGCTGAATTGAAAGCACTTCTAATTAAAAATTACTAGTAGGCGATTTTTTGTATTTAAGATTTTTTGAAGATATTGCTGTAAGAAAAGTTGGCTGAGTTTACTAACGCCGAATTGCTAATATCCATTACATGTACGGTTTGGCTGGCGGAAACACAACAGAAGCTAAGCATTTATATCAGGTGCGCTTTCCAAATCGAGTAACACCAGACAGATGAACATTCTCAAATATCCACAGAAGGTTGAGGGAAACTGGTACTTTTACTGCAAATAATCATTTAAAAGATGCAACTCAAACTATGAGAACTCTAGATATTGAGAAATCAGTTTTGAATTGTATTGATTTGAATCCTCATGTGAGTTAAGAAAAATTGGAAATCAGTTGAATATTTGACATTTTTTGGAGGATTCTCCACGACTTTTTATTGTACCCGTTTCATATTCAACGCGTCCAAACTCTACTTCCTCCAGATTTTCCTTCAAGACTGAATTTCTGCCAATGGTTCTTAGATGAAATTAGAGAAAATGCTCATTTTGATAGTGAAATAATGTTCACAGACGAAGCTAATTTTTCAAGAACTGCTATCACAAATTTTCACAATATTCATTATTGGGCTGAGGAAAACCCCCATTTGATTGAAGAATCTTATCATCAAGAACAATTCTCACCAAATGTCTGGGTCGGAATAATTGGACATCGTTTGATTGGTTCATTTGTTTTGCCTAACAGACTAAACGGTTCCGTTTATCAACAATTTTTTGAGGAGGAGTTACCTTTATTGCTCGAGAATGTGCCACTTTTGTTGAGAAACAAAATATCATTCATACATGACAAGGCACCAGTACATTTCAGAAGAGAAGCTAGGAAATTCTTGAATAATACATACATTCAACAACCGATGGATAGATCGGGGTGGGCCAGAACCATCGCCTCCTAGGTCCCCAGACTTAAATAATTTAGACTTCTTCGTATGGGGATATCTCAAAAGTTTAATTTAAACCACTCCAGTGAACACTGTAGAAGAATTGTGAAATCGAAATATAAACTCTTGTGACACGATAGGAAATACAATACGAATATTTTAAAGAGTGCATGATAATATGCGAAGAAGGACAGAGGCCTGTATTCTTGCAGGTAGAGGACACTTCCAACAATTTATTCAGTTTTTAATTGTTTTTTTCTGTTTGATATTGAATAAGTATAAGTTGAGTCTTAGAAGACGAGCTATCAAAATAAAAGCAAATTTGGGAATACCTATCGAGTATTTCTATTATTATTTTTTATTTAGCTAATAACATACAATTCAAATAATTCAAATTCAATAATTTTTCACCCGAAAACGGTTGGAGATCCAAAAAAATATTACAAGTGTCAAAAAAGTTTCGAAATTGAATGAAGATGATGAAAATTGATTGTACGCTGATCAGTGGCGTACTACGAAGAAGTTTGAAATGGCAAAAATGGACATAGCCTAGGAAAAGAAAACACCTTGTGAATTTCAGTCAAAATAAGGACGTGTAATGATGGAGGCTGTGAAAAATAGCTTGCATTCCATATTTGGGCTGAGTATCTCAAAAACTGTTGGAGTTTAGAAGAAAAAATAATTTTTTCCTGAAATTTCTACACCCTGTAGCTTTGTAATGAAGCTTTTGCGGACCTATGTTAATATAAACTTTTTTTCTTAAAATTGCACGTAGATTTACCCCCTCAAGTTGTGACAAACTATTATGGTACACCCTGTATAAGTTTGTGATTAAAGTAAACAGCATATTCTTATTGAATATCAATTTTCGCCAATCAAAAATGAGTTTATTGTGCTTAAAGTAAGACTTAATTACTTCATTTCAAGTATTCAAGGAATTATCATCAATAAATTTATAATACTCGTCATATTCTAGTTCGTTTATGATTACCATTAATAAAACCTACTTAATTCAGAAATAGTTCACAAATGAAATAGTTTTATAAAACAATCCCATTATCAGTAATGACTATATTTAAATGGAAAATACAAAAGAAAATGATACAACGAAAGGAGGAATATTTTCTTCAATGATTGGATTGAAAAGTGGAATCGTCAAATATTCAAAATCGAACCCTTGAGAACTCTAATTTAATGAGTTGATTACCAAGGGTGTATTGTTGTTTAACAAGTTTGAAAGATTTGAGAGGCGTATCAACGCCGAAATAGTTGAATTTTTTATGCAGATCTAGTCACACCCTAACAAGGAAAACATACTGCTTTATCTACATAAATGATGTGATGAAAACATTGGAAACTCCCTTACGAACTTGCGCGCACTTCTTCACTTTGTTTAGACGGGGCCTTATTTATCTCGATCGTCTGCGAATAACTGGCAGTTTTCAGGCAGGTTTCGCCAATTTCAAGTTCATATCTTTGCGCAAGGGCACTGACAAGAGGAAATCTCTCATGACCTTCATCAACCAATAAATGTTATTCCTCGAGTGTCATAGAGATTTCTTACTTCTCGAAAGAAAATGACAAGACAAGAAAACTTATATTGGATTTTTTACTTCGAAATCAATTATATTTAGAAAAATGAGATGAAAACTTTTTTTTATATCTTACTGAAATAAAATCGAGGCGAAGTTCATATACCCTAAGTACTTTCGGAACTTTCTCGATACCTAATATTGATAATAATAAACTCTCACTCATTGTAGGAGTCCAAACTTTGTTCTTCTCCTTATATACTCTAAAAGTTAAGTAAGCAATATGGTTTTATATTGGACAATAAAATCACGGAAAAATATTTCTTATCGACAAGTTCTAAGTTATCAACACATTTCAAAGTATTCGTGAAAAACTGGATGCTGGGTTCGTTAGTGACTTTTGCAATTATTAATGTGTTGATAAAACATTTGAATATTTTTCTAGACATAGTTTCGAACCCAATGATCCTTTCCTAGACTATAACAGATGAACTCATCAAGCTTATCAGCGCTTAGAATGAAAATATACTGTAAAAAACTATTTCCTTGAATTCATAACAAACGAAACAGTACTGAGTGAGATTTGGCAAAAAGTTACAGAACTGTTTTAAGAAAACAATACTACTTGTGCAATCTGTTGTAATATTGTACCCGCCTATAACTTAGTACATCATTGACAGTTATTGAAAATTTCATGACATTTGTATGCAAGCAACTTGAGTTATTGCGTCATGTTTGTTAGTATGCTGCAAACTGCATATGGTAATGATTGTCTATCCCAGGGGTGCTCAAACTTGAACTGCTGGTGATCTACCTCAATATTTTTAGACTACTTACGATCGACTCTGAGAGGCTGCAGGTATGTGTGGAGCAGGGTTGTCGTACATACACGATACACCCTACCTACCTACCTAACTAGGTAGGGTGTACCGTAGCATATATAGACATTAGCTTTCCGCACAATATACATTATTTTAGTCCAGGTTTGCGTTAGGTTTAGTTGGGTTCTTTTCTATAATACCAATGAAAAAACTGATAATTATTCAAAATTGCGGGTTTATTGGATGTTACAAAACAAAAGAGTTACATATGGTGTTAAACACAACTAAGGAGTGACTTTGGATGACGTGGCACTGCATGTCCTCAGCATACTTTTCATAAGATGGTACGTAACCAATGAGTGCTAATCGCAAGCATGATGACATATGATCGTCAGTTAGTCGATTGCGATTTTGTGACCTAATTATCTTCATTTCAGAAAATGCAAACTCGCACAAGTAAGTTAACCGCAACATTGCCGCCAGTTGAAGGGCGATTTGCCTTAGATTCGGATATTTATCTTCAGATACAAAACACCTGAAATTTATATCAGATGCTGTAGCTTTGAGATGTATATCTGATATAATCTGCACCAACTCATTTTCAGCAGAGCATGAGTTCGTATTAAACTGACTTGCTATTTCAGTAGCTGATTCCTCAATGTTTTTACATGAAAAAGGATAACTCATAAATGATGCTTTATTTGCCAGTTAACTGCAAATTATAAAAACATATTTCGAATTGTCCCAAAATATTTCATAATTCAGCCTCATACGTATCATAATTCAACTGAGGAATTCTTGCTTTCAAAGACGGAAAATGTTTCATATCCTTTCTCTTCAGCTGACCTATCATAAATTGCAATTTACTTTTGAATGCGTTTACTGCGCTAATCATCTCAATAATAGTTTTTCTTTTACATTGAAGCTCCAAGTTAATGGTGTTTAGGTGTATTGTGATGTCAGCAAAAAATGCCAAATCAGTCACCCATTTTTCGTTCTTCAAAATGTGAGTGTCATCATTCATCACCTCCTTCGTCTAGAAGAGCTGTCTTAAATGATTCTTGAAACCTTTCTGGAATTTTTCGCAACTCAATCACCTAACGTCTGTGTGAAGAACTAAATCAATGTGTTCAGCTGACTTCCTAACTTCCAACTGCAACTTGAAGAGCCGCCGTTGCAAGCTACGTGCACGGATGGAATTTGCAATTTTTGTTGCAATGCACAGAATTTCGTCCGTGTTCGAAGCTTTTGGACACAAAACTTGTTGACGTATATTGCAAATGAATGCAAAAAATGAAGGGAAATCTTCTTTAGCTCGACACAATGCCATAAAACAGTTTTTGTTTCCAGTCATTGCTGGTGCTCCATCGGTTGTAATGCACAGTAATTCATATTGGTAGCTTGTAGTTTTCTTCAAAATTGAAGAAAACGTCATTTATATCTCCACCGCTCTTCCCCTTCAGATGAATGATTGTCAAAAATTCTTCCATAGCCAAAATGTCATTGAATACCATCCGAATGAAAATACACATCTGGGCAGTGTCTGTATGTACATTTCATGATATCATGTTCTAGTTTATCTGCCATGTCCTGACTCATGACTTCAATACGCCTTATGACAGTCGGACGAGATAACTGAAGTTCTCAAAAAGCAGACATGATTTCTGTTTTATTTTTAAAATCTCCAAATAAAGTCTCACCCGGTTCAATAAATGCTTCCTTCACAACCGATCATCTTCGAATGGATTCGAATTTCTTGTGTTTCACCAATATATGAGATATTTCAAATGACGCGATCGTAGCAGCTTTTGGTTGTTTGGCTGGTCTTGTGAACATAATTTGTTCTTTTTTCAAACAAGATATCAAATCACGTACTTTTCGTTTTCTTAATTCACTCTGTGGCGGAAAATCCTTTTCATAGTTTTTATGAACCGTTTTATGATGCCTTTCTAAGTTACCACGCTGACGCACGACAAATAAGACAAATGCACTTATCCTTCACCATACAAAAGAAAAATTCTTCCTCCGAATCATTATTGAAATGAGAAGTTTTAGATTTCTTCGCTGCATTCATTTTGTACCATTTTATAATAAACTTTGTACCGACTTAGCATTGCCCTCAAGTTACAATTCAGAATGACTCTAATTCCTGCAGGCCCAACATTTATATCGGTGGCAAGAATGGAAAACGCGGCTTTTCTTTGTCAAGTACCGCGCGTTCCATTGATAAAGCCGCCTTTTGTCGCTAGAAGAGTGTTATTTCATTAAGTAATAAATTTTTGTAGTTTAGTTACCTACTTATTAAAATTTTTTTTTCTTCTCGAGTTCTACTGAAAAAGTACTAGTGATCGACCATTAGAGCTCCCCTGGTCTATCCCGTACGCATGTGTACGAGTGGTTCAAGTGATTCGATTCGGCACATAATGATGGTAAAAGATCAGGTCGTCCCAAAACTGGATTATCGGAAGAAAAAAGAGCGTGAATTAATCAAAAATAATAAAAAATCATCGGTGAAATTTTTCAAAATGGAATGAAGCATTCCTCAAACAACTGTATACCGCATTTTGACTGAAGTATTTGGCCTTACAAATTCGATTTTATTACCACACAAACTCACGGACGACCAAAAATTCAATCGAATTGAGCATAGCAAAGACATCATCAAAATTACTCGGAAGGACCCCGATTGTGACTCGTGAGCAGACGTGGTATTTTCAGTATGAGCTCGAAACAAAGAATTGGTTACACGCATCCAGACAGTGACAGGAGAGTTTTATTTGGGCGTCATGAAGCGATTGGGAAGAATTTTGCACCATAATGCTCCATCACATCGTTCAAGAGTTGTAACTGAATTTTTGATCATCACATAGTTGCCTTGTAACATTCACCCTATTCACATGATCTGTCACTGTGCGACTACTTTCTGTTTCCTAAGCTGCATTTGACGATGACAAGAATGCAACACGATTCGAAAAGACCAACCAAAAAAAGCAGATGGAGAAGTCCTTTGACAACCCTTGGGTACGTCCATATTTGGGTATCAATGCAGAAGGCGAATACATTGATTAATGAGAAAGATTTGTATCAAAATTAATACTGGTTGTTTCTATTCTCAGAAAGTTCAGTACTTTTGGAATGAATGGTGTAGGACCGAAGATTCCGTGGATGCATGTTGCTGAAAGAATGATTCGTTCTCATTTCTTCCGAGTACGCTTCAAGTTCTTTTTTGAGCATCAACACGCAAAACATATATCTACATTCTTATTCAATTACTTGAGCATTCAACATTTTCATCACTTTCTCATCAAAATCGATCATGGAAGATAAATCCAACAGAGGAAACAAGAACAACCTTCGTACGAATACAGATCGTATGCAACCTGACAACTGCAAGAGCAAAGGCTAATTTGAACGAAGGCTAATTTAAACTCCGTGAACAGGCAAGCGAAGACTATCAGTGCCAATTTATGCAAATATGCGTTTCCGCCTCTTGTTAGAGAAGACGGAAGTATATCTCCGAAAGAGAAAGCCGATCTCTTTGCTCTACTGTTCTCAAGGAATTCTGTGCTAGATTCATCTAACGCAATACCACCGAACATTCCTCCTGCAAATTTCTCCATGGCAGAAATCAAGTTCAGAGTCCGCACTGTGAGTGGGGATCTCAAGCAGATGAAGGCAGTAGGTCTAGACGAAATAACACAGATCATGCTGAGAAAGTGTGCTCCCGAACTGGCACCCATTCTTAACCGTCTGTTTCAGATTTCTTATGAAAGCCAGACTTTTCCAAGCAGCTGGAAAATAGCGAGAATTCAACCGATCCAAAAGAAAGGAAAGAAAACCTTACCCCAAAACTACCGCTCTGTTGCACTTCTTCCCATTATGTTCATAGTGATGGAGCGAGTCATAAATGACGAACTCATCAAATATCTTGAGTTGCAGAGAATTATTAACGACCGTCAGTATGATTTTCGCAGGCAAAGATCGACAGGAGATCTGCTCGCCTATGTCACTCCTGTTTGTACATCAACGATGAAAAAGCATGCAGAATCTAGAGCAAACGCCCTCGACATCTCTGAAGCCTTCTATAGGGTTTTGCATGCAGCCTTGTTGAATAAACTTGCCGCATTTGGGCTTCCCAAAAAATTGCGGGGTTGGATAAGTGGCTTTCTTTCAAATAGATCAATACAAGTTGTGGTCCACGTGAAATTCGCTTCCGTCAACATCTTCCCAACATCCTACAATTTTGCCTTCTTCAAGAAGCGAGTAACCAGACAACTCAGTTCATCCCAGGCGCCCACTTATGTGGTTTAACAGCTTCGCCTATTCCAAGGAAGAGCGCATAACAAAAAAGAAATATTAAAGAATTCATAAATATTATTGGTATGAATCCAGAAATTCTTCCATCAAAACCGCTAATTTGAAGGTCGAATTGCTTCATAAATCACAGAAATTGGAACATAGTTGGGGCATAGTTCTGGAAATACCGGATCTTAGACTCTTTCAAATCATGATACAATTCACTATGGAAACTGAAAATATGCACTAAAGTTATGATGAGTTATATGTCAGTTGACAACCAGTAAACTTTAGTAATAAGTTAATATGGAATTAAATTCCAGTTAAGTTACATAAAGCGTTGCTTTCTGCTTGTTAGCTGGCATGAAGTTAACAAAGAGTTGACATTCTAATATTCAACAGAAATTGGAGATAAAAAAGATGAAGTGGATCGTCGTTTTCTGTCTTGAAAATATATTTCAAAATCAGGGGAAACTGAGTAAAGTGAAGAGATCCGCAAATTTCAATTAGTATTGTACACGAGTATGTTTTCATAGATTTATTGTATTTATTACTGCTCACTTCGTGATAATTAAGAAACTTGCCGCTTCTAATTGAGACGTTGGTAAACTTTTCATGCTTCCTCTTCGATGTTCTTCTTTTTACTCAATTCCTAGTGCTTAAATATTCCTCCATTTTCTCTTAGATACAAGAATATTATTGAATGCAACAGTAGATCTTGCTTAATAATTGATACAAAAAATCAACCTGAAGAAGATGTGGAATTAGGTAATTCGAGAACATCCAAGTATCTTCGCATGGTTTATGCAACGTTGACAAGAACAGGAGAAGATGTTACTGAGGAAGGCACGTGAAAATAAATTGAAATTATCCCATTTCTCTTCTGACACACTGAGTTTTTCGTAAGAAAGATGCCTGTTTGCAAAATTTGCTGCATGTGAAGATAAGGGAGGCATTCTGAAAACTGGTGAAGGGGAGGTCGTTATAGTCCCAACTTGATGACACTGGGACCCAAATTTGGCAATTTTAGGGCATCAGATAGATCTTTTAAGAAATTAGTTTGGTGATGCTGCTAACACATTTGAAAGTAATGTTAATGTGATAAAAATTTTGAAACAAACTCAGTTTTTTAAACATTTTTATTTTTTTATCAGTACCATCTGCTGAGCAAGCTCATCTTCTTTCCTGTTCGAAAAGTCTTCTATATCCTGAGCTTCCTATAGAAGTTTTGCATAAAATTATTCATTAAATGCCCAGACATGATAAACAGGCTCAGCTATAAAACAAAAAAAAAGAATTGAAGAATGATTATATTGATGAAATCTACATAGTAAACAGATTTTTCATCTACGTTCCCATTTTCATGATAAACAGAGAACGTCTAAATTACATGATATTGTTGTTGCTTCAGATGATAATCTTACACCTCTGAACTTGACAATATAAAAGGTAGATTTTGACAATAATTCTAAAAGAGAAAGTTGGATGCAGAAAGAATTACACGGAAAGCACCCAAAAGAATTGAAGAATGATTATGATAATAATGATTATGATTATGAAGGCTTGCCAATTGCGATCCAGGATCAGGTTGTTTTCACGAGGAATTATAGAAAACACATCATCAAGCAAAATATAGATGATTCTTGCCGTAGATGTTTTTGTTCTTCAGAAACAGTTTTTCATATATTATCATCTTGCTCAGTCCTTGCTTCAACAGATTATTTAGAAAGACATAATGCCGTCGCTACTATGATTCATTTTAATCTAGGAATTAAACATGGCCTCATTCTCAAAAGAAAAAAATGTTACAAATATGAACCTGAGATTATTTGTGAAAATGACAAATATAAACTTTATTTTGATGAAACAATTTTATGCAACAGAGCTGTAAAACACAATAGGCCAGATATCATCCTTACTGATAAACAGAATCGAATAACATATATAATTGATATTGCTATACCCGACACACATAATATACAAAATAAATATAATGAAAAAATTTCTAAATATATGATGCTTGGCGACGAGATTAAAAAATGTGGAAAATGAAGAAAATATTTATTCTACCGATTATTATTTCTACAACAGGTGTTATTCCTAGGAATTTTCACGAAAATATTGAGATTTTGGGTCTGGAGAAAAATTTGTTTGAACAGTTACAGAAGATAACAGTCATCAAATCTTGTAATATTCTTCGTAGGTTTCTTTCCGAAAAAATAATGAGGTAGCGTCATAGGTTTCTCTTCAGTTTATACTGTTTATTGTATGTATTGTGTAGATCATAATTTAATTGTTTAACCTTAGGTTAGTTTTCATTTTATATTTATCTGATGATGGCGCATGTCGTCGAAACACGTTAAAAATATGGTAGGTACGTGTAAATAAAATTTTCTTCTATTTGCCATTTAAAATGGATTCTCATTTGCAAGTAACGGCCACTACAGCTCAATTTTCGTATACACTTTTGATTATATCATGGAATTCAATGTACAAATTTGATTGCTTGTTTTTCGATATTTTCTTTATCATCCCTGGAAAGTTTTTACAGGAATACTTTCGATGATTACCAGGAATAAAAATGAAATATTGAGAGAATTCTTTGTTTTTCTGTTTTTAAGTTTCTGGAAACCTTTATAAAAGATGCAATTCGTGAAATTACAATGAAAAATTTAGTTGCATTACAGAATCATTATTTTTCAAGACATTCCGATTATAATTGACAGCAGATGTTGCTAATTTTCTTTTATTTTCAGCTTTTGTCATAAAAACAACTGGTCATCCGTAAGCATCAAATACCTATTTTCAAACACCCTAAATACACTTTTATATGACTATATCACATACCATTGTCATCTTCTTCTCCATTTCTCCAAGACACTGTTTTGACACATAGCATTGTTTAAATTGCGCTACATACCCACAGAATTTAGAATTTTTGCATCTACCCATTTCGCAAAGATATCAATGCTCACACAACGTTATCAACAACTATTTCTACATCACTCGCATGAACACAATTGATCGGTACATGTTTCTATTTTAATTCATTAGTGGAAACATTTCTAGGGACTGAATAAGCGATTAACTATTAAGATAAGCCACACGCGTATTAACTAGAATTCTAGTGAAAAAGCTTTTTTCTGTGGAGAAATATTGTAATGTATTATGTATTAATTGATGGGAGTTCAGTTATTTTCTTTCTTGCCATAGATGTTTTAGTTTTTAAGAAACAGTTTTTCATATATTATCATCTTGCTCAGTACTTGCCTCAACATAATATTTAGAAAGATATAATGACGACGCTAATATCATTCATTTCAATTTAGGAATAAAACATAACCTCATCCCCATGGGGAAAAAATGTTACAAATATGAACCTGAGATTATTTGTGGAAAAGTCAAATATAAACTTGTATGTGTGTGTATATATACACGACCAATTTTATATGGAATCACTTGGTATTTCACATTATAGATTGTTTTCAACCAACGATCTTTGACTACTTGTGAAGAACCAAGTTTTTTGGTAAAAAAACTGGATAGTATGATGAGGAATGTTGAATTATCACCACATATTCGAGATATTGTACTGAGTCACTGAGATTTGAAACTGTAAATTTCAAAATTTAAAAAAGCCTATAATCATAATTGAGGGGTCGAATAATTGATCTCGTTGAAGAAGGGGTGACTCAGAGGAACATGGCGGCCACCTGGGGGTGATTTCAAAAACCTACGCCCGATACGTGGAGCTACAATCTCCGCAAAATAGACATAGAAGAATGCGTAGGAAGATCATTTCTGAAGAACAAAACCGCTTTTTGTGCCAAATTTCAAGAAGAGACCGTAGTGCATCGCACCCCATACCCCAAAGGCAATTTCTGGAAGTAACAGGCATCAGTGTAACAGTCGAAACGATTCGTCAAAGACTTCGTTCAAGGGATTTATACATCAGAAGGCCCTTAAGAGTTCCATAGCTAACCAGACAACTAAAAACTAACAGACTCAATAGGTGTAGTGAGCACCAAACCTTAAATAATGAGAATTGGCGAAATGTTCTTTTTTCGGGTGAGATCAGATGATTGCCGGATTCGGGTTTTAAAAGATCGAGGAAGACAAGCTAGACTCCGAGCAGCAAGACAAATTTCGAAATACCAAAGGGGCAGTGTGATGTTTTAGATTGGCATTATGCTGGGAGGCAAAACAGTTTTGATATTGTTTCCTGCTAGTGTAACGGCTAGAAATTACATGGACCTAATGCTGAAGCCCATAGTGAGACTCTGGCGAGGTGCCTACGGAGACAATTTCACTTTTATGCAAGATGATGCTCCTCCGCATACCAACAACCTCGCGCGACATTATCTTGAAACAGAGGGAACATAAATCCTATTGAACATTTATGGGATCAACTCAAAAGGAAAATTAGATTGCGCCAGGATAAACCAAGAACCCCACAACCCCATCGAAGCCGCCACAAAACAGTGGTAGAAGATCACCTCAGAGGAGGTCGAAAACCTAATCCAAAGCATGCCTAGACGGATTTATGGCAAGAGAAGGTAATAAAAGCTACTGAAGTCGAGAAAAAACACCTACTCCGTGAGAAAACAATTTTCAATGTCTTTACTACATACGGAGAGAGACTCTTATATCTTTCATTTGTTTCTTTCTTAAAATAAACCTTAATTTATTTCTTTTTTCAATTGAAATATCTCAAAAAGTATCAATTTCAACAATCCTTTGAAATTTAAAAAACCCTGAGGTATTATTCAAAATAACAACATATAAATTTGTTTACAATGCTAATAAGAGTAAGGAGTGACTAACCTCTTTTTAAAGAAGAAGAATAATACTCAAAGACTACAAAAACAAGTGTTTCGGCTAAAATTTTGGGAGACCATGTTTTAGAATCCTTATTCGCACAGAAAAACTTGAACAGCGAATCTTCTCTGAACGTGCTTGATCCTCACATAACATTATGTATCAACATGATGGATCACCGACCCATTATGCTGCCGCTATGTGGAAATATCTGAACAATAGATTTCTAGTTGGGTAGGTAAGAGAGGCGCTATAGAATGGTCGGCTAGATTGCCTGATGTCACGCTTCTCTATTTCTTGTTGTGAGGAAATCTCAAGTCTGTAGATGATGTTGCGGTACTCGAATCATTTGAAGACCTACGAGAAAGGATAGTTGAAGCATTACACCAGATAACATCACATATGTTGCAATATGTTAGGCAATCGTTCGAATCTCGATTGTACTAATGCATGATAGTAATTGGCACTGTTACCTTGATATTAATGGTACTTCAAGAAGCAGACTGATATTGAAGAAGAATAAAAATATTTCTGATAAGGTATTATATAACTTTTTTCGCATCATAAAAATGTTCTGGGTTGGGGTTGATAGGGGTATGTGGTGGATACGTAAACGTTCAAATGAGTAAAAAAAATCTCTCCAATTAAACCAAATCAATTTGATAGAATGTTTTCCTCAAACGGATATCAGACGGATTCATGAAAACTTGGAATTCTTCCAATCTCTTCTCGATTTCGTCAGATATTATTTGAGAAAGTGAATAACTTCGTCGTGTAGAGAATGGAATTGTCTTTTCAAAAATCTTTGGCGCAACCCTTTTTCTTTATACAAAAATGGGGTTGAAGTAACTAGGAGTAGGGGATTGATTAATGAAGAACGAAACATAAAATAAAAGAAGTCCCACTTTAACCAATAAATCGATCTGTTTCAAGAAACTCACAGAAATATCTGTCGCGTTTTTCAGTGTGGTTCATTTTGATTTAAATGAATATTAAGCTTCTATTAACCTATTATATTCTGGCGTTTTTTGAATAAACATATAGATGTTTATTCATTTCATTAAAAGGCCATACCAAAACCGTTAAAGCTTGTGTTGATTTCCAGAGTGAACTTCTGATAAAACTCAAGGTGAGTTGATCACTGGAGCAAATAAAGAAAGGTAAAATCTCTCCACCTTCGGAGTCGTAAGCAGTCATGTGTTGATATCGGCATGCAATAATTGAGTTCAATGCCTTCGATTTCCAAAACAAAGGCATAATATCATCGTTTTACATATTGCCACGTGTTCATTTTCGCCCCTACATTTTCTTTAATGTCAATACGTCTTCTTTAAATTGAGTTTTCATTGTTAGATGTCTAACACAATCAAGTCAATTCGGTAGTCACGCTACAAGACGTGTGAGTGAACTTTGACGAACGCACATATTTCCGAGTCAAAGAAACTAGAGAAATGCAGCTACGAAATGGTTTAGTTATTGGAAATCACCCATATTTTCAATGATCGAATATTTTCATTTCCTACTTCAGAATAGATTAAGGATTGTTCTTATAGACTTGTCCTTCATATAACCCGCCAGAAAATGATTTAACGGTGTTAGATGACATGATCTTGATGACCAATTGTCACCATTTCTTGCAATTATTCTGCCCCGAATATATTTTTTTCAAACAATTGATTCTTAAAAATAAATAAGATGTACCTTTCTGTTTGAAACCATGTACAGGGTTTTTCAGGTAAGCAGTCAATAATTTCTACAGGAGATTCATCATCAAAAAAACATGAAAAAAACCCATAAACATATGTACAAAAGTCAACAGGTTGTTGAAGTTCAATTTTCTTTCACGTTTCTGCTGGTAACTCTTGAACTTATCGAGGAATCTAGCTCCAATTTGCAGTAATAAAATTTTTCTACTCCTCAATTCGTTGGATGTGTCCAGTAGTTGCGAAAATATACAGGGTAATATTTTTGCAGTAATTGCTCTGATCCCATCAAAATCATAGTATGGTGCGCAACTGGTCTATTCGAAATTATTTGTAGAAAAGATCTTTTCATTTTAAATTCTTCTATTTCTTGAAATTTTTTCGAAATGGCAACTGTTTCTGAGTAAAAAAATGATTTACTTGAGAAGGCACGCATTTTTCGAATCAACTGAGTTGAGGGTTGATAATCCGTGATACGAACGAGGGATTGGATTTGTCTTTATAATTTTCACCAAAACTAGGAAAATAGCTTTTTGAAACTATTAATACGTCATTTTGAGTTTGAGTATCAGTGTGTTCTCTTTATTCAGTAGAAATTCAAATGACCTGTAACTTTTTGGGCCATCATATCATGGTTTCTTTTGAGTGAATATTGCTGGTAACCACAGTAACATACAGTTGGCTTGTCATTGAAGTTAATTGTCGTCGATAAAACATAGTTCTCCGTATTTTTAAATGTGGAGTAGACCTTTCCAGGATTGGCTGATACTCATTTTTCAATGATCGACCAGGTGATAATGTAGCTGAAGCCCGAAGACTGTATCTTGCAACTTTTCGTAACAGAAATATTCCTTCAGAAGAATTTTTCCTTTCCATTAAACGTTCGTTACATAAAACTGGACTTTGTCGACCAGCGAAGGGAAATTGTGGACCAGATCGATTTCTCAAGCCACAGATGAATGAAAAACTTATTTTGGATGAAGTCCAAAAGAATCAGCACTCGAACACTATCTCTAACGAGTGGCGTAGCACATCCAACTTTTTGGAGAGTTTTGCATTACCAACCCCTACGCTTTTGCCTTGTCCATAGAATTAAAGTCCTCAAAGCAGAACATCTACCCAGAAGGATCGAATTTTGACGATGACTACTACAAAGATATGCTGAAAATGCTGAATTTTGTAAAAAAAAGGTTGATTACAGACAAAGTAGAGTTCACGCGAGATATAATTGGGCGTAGCCTCCGAGAAAAGTTTTCTATCAATGTTTGAGCCGAATTGTATGATGACAGACCGTTGGAGCCAGTAGTTCTACCTAACAGATTGAATTCTCTAGTATTCCTTGACTACTTGCAGAACACTATGGTTGATGTTATCTATGTTGTGAGTTGTGTGAATAGAAGAAGAGTGTGGTTTGTACATGATGATGCTCTCCCGCATTTTGGAGTAATAGTGAGGAATCATTCGAATTGAGCAAATTTCAATAGATTGATTGGTAGGGCGGTCCTGTAGCTTGGCTCATGGGATCCCATGATCTGAATCCTTTATACTACTTCGTTCGGAGGCATTTGAAAAGACTAGTATACTCACAATCTGTAGCTACCATACTGGAATTGCATGTACGTGTTCGAGATAGATTTCTATTCTTGTCTAAAATAGGAATGTGCTAAAATACTCATCTTGATCATCCGACTGTTTTAATTTGCACTAAATAAAATTGAAATAAAATGAAACTGAGGTTTAGTTTCTCTAATGAACTATGGAAACAGTTTCATTTCCACCTTTGAATTACGGATTATCCATCCTTACTCCAGGTGATTCAAACAACGCGTGCCTTCTCATGAAAATCATTTAACTTCAATTATGACATGTCTTCTGAATGTTACTGTGAATACCAGCAAGATTAGGTTCTACTTATAGGCATTATATGATTGCCCAAAAAGTTACAGGTCCTTCAAATTTCCACTAAAAAATGAACAATCTGATACTCAAACTCAAAATCGAAACATTAAAACTACTTCAATTTGCTATTTTCCTAGTTTTTGTGAGAATTATGAGGGCAGACCGATCCCTCGTTCGTATTACAAATTATCGACCTTCACTTCAATTCCTTCGAAGAAAAACCGTGCCTTCTCATTTAAATATGTTTTATACTCAAAAATGGTTGCGACTTCCCAAACTTATATAACAAAATTTCAAATTAGAAGATCTCTACGATGAATATTTTTGAAAAGACATGTGTCGCATTACAATATAATTTTGATGGGGTCGAAGGTAGTATTGCCCTAAAAAATATCACTCTGTATATTTTCGTTACTACTAGACACATCTAATGAATCGATGAGTAAAAAACTTTCTGTTCAAATTGAAGCTAGATCCCTCCACATTAGCATTGTACCTCGACAATAAAAAACTCAATTAGTCAGAAAAACAAATATTTCGAAGCAAATCCGAATTGTTATTGTTCCGCTCCCACTGAAATGTTCGCAGAACTATAAACGACAATAGAAATCATACCTCGTGTACGAGTCTTATTTTATATGGATGAAATTCGTACTCGTGAAGAATCCTGATAATACTTTTCCGGCAACTATAGATATTTGCGACAATCTCATCACAGATTGTGAGGAGGCAACTTCGCCAAAAGCGGTCACACAAAATTCTTCGTCACTCAAAACTCTGAAGGACTTGTGTTTTTTATTCGTAACGCATCCAGTTCCCATGGAAACTGAAATGATAAACTGAAGAACATATTTGTGCTGCAAATTTCTTGCATGACTATTTCGAAACAGCGCTCTAGTACAGTTATTATTTTTGAGAAAGAAACTATGTAATATATTGCAGATGGAAAAAATGATCCTTCCTCTTTCGAGCTCGATTTTCGAGAAAAACTCATTGGCGAAAACGGATTTCAGCTACCTTATTCAGTTTTGGAGTTATTCTGGAATTCTAGATTTTTGGGGATTTCGACAGGTGACGATATCTCTAATCCTAATGAAATTAGGTGAAGAATATTTTCACATTCTAGAGACACTTTTTTGAGTAGAAAGCAAAGGCCTATTCGAAAAAATTTTTTGCCGATCGGCTCCTGAGTTATGAAGTGTTTCCTCAAATACTAACTGTGGGTGATTTTGAAATCAATAGAGAGGATTATTTTTTTTGCTTTTCAAACATATAAGACTCATCTTATTCATTCCATTAACATCAGAATCTCTTTCTTCAATTCTGTGTTTCAAACATTTCAATATTCAATCGACAATTAGTATTGATTCTGAAGAAATTATTTATGCCATAAGGAGCTTATGTCATTCTTCTCTATCTGATGGATACATCTTTGAATGAGAGAGAATTTTTTTTTTCAAACAATAGAAACGATTTTAATCAAGTGTTAAGAGGAGATTGAACTTATTGATAAAAACTTGAGATTTTTCATACAATTCGTGACATTTTATTTTCCTTATGTTTCCTACGAAGGTTGTCTTCAAAAATGGTTTACGCCAAAATACATTCATTGTAGCACATCAAACATTAAAACCGAGTCTTTTTGGTGTTGAACGCCCCGATAGCGATTGACATCGAACTGTCTAATCATTATTGCTATCGAATAATCACTGATCACCCCCACTCCAACAAATATTGTACTGATAGAATTCGGGATGTTCTCTTGACTTATCGTGGTACGACGGCAAAATCCTAATCTTCGCTCATAATCCCATTGCTGGAGAAAATGAGATTTCTTCATCACATTAGATTGATCGGTTACTGATGCACCTCACTCATAAGTTTACAACTTGGTTAGTGAATCAATAATGTAAATGGAACAATGGATTTATTATGACATTTATTGTTGTGAGCATACAATTTGGATCTTCTGTTTAAATTCACACCAACAGACTAGATCAAACACAGAATGTTCCAAGAATATTCATTTCGGGAAAAAACCCATTTTTGAGGAGTTTGTTGGCATGTTACATATATTTGGAAAGAGAAAAAATACTCATCTTCTTTTATCCAAATTCAAGAATATAAATTAATATTATATAGGGTTCGCCAAAGAAAACCGGACAATTTTGTTCCGTTGTAACTTTCGCAATTTTAAAGCTAGATCATTCGTTCTTGCTTTATTGGAAAGCCAAAAGACTAGGTTTTCAAGAAATTGTATCAAAATTTTACTTCCGGTGAAATCCAATATGGCTGACTCATTCCAAAATGACCAATATTTCAAGATCGCTGGAACATTATATTTTCACTAAAAAATTCAAATCGGGCATGCAGTCAATAAGTCTTTTCTGAACACTTTGACGTATTGATACTTGAAATATTCCAAGAATTGGTGAAAAAGTAGCGTGAAGACTTTTTTAATTCTGATTGGCGTTGGCACTCCTGAAGTTGTTGTGTTATTCATGGATGTTCTAAGAAGACAAAGAACCATTTTCTTCTAAAACCAACCTTAAATTTGAGATCCGTTCGAATTCAAAATGGCAGACTTATTAACAATTTTCCCCGCGCATTAAAAAATTTTACGCGGTCGCATTTCGCATTGAATCAACTACGTAATTCAATCACTAGATTGAACCTTTTCCATCATTTTGAGGGGTCCAACTCCAATATTGATTCAGAATTGAACCAATTGTCGTCAATAAAGTTTCTCTGTTCCACCATCATATGCACCTCCCGTTGTGAAACCTCTGAACATAGACTGCATGCATTAACTCTATGATAAACCAAATATAATGAAATCTCATCGAGTTTTAGACAACATCTGTTTTGAACTCGAATTTTATCTTGGTGTTGCTTGTTTTTGACGTTTGAAATTGTTAAAAATGGTTTTAACAAATGAGGATAAGCGTTTCATTTGATGAATAGCTATATTGCTAGGTAAATATTATACCGATTTCCAGCCCCTAATTACTAAAGAATTAAAATCAAATTTTAGGTTGGTTTAAGTAAAATATGGTTCTTTGTCTTCTCAGAACATCCATGAAAAACACAACAACTTTAGGAGGGCCTACGCCGTGAGGTGAAAAATACACTCCCCACAAAAATTGTCGCATCACCATACTTCGACGACAATACTATATAAACTTTTAGGTTGGTCATTCAAGAGTCGCTTGGTAACTTTCAGAAGTGTGAAATAAGAAGATATCATCCAAAAGACATGAGTTTATGATGGAAAATATCAAAAATTTTCGAGTGAATGAAAAATTAAAAAATTCTACCATCTTCAAACATTCGTGAAGAGACCAATCAACCAGCATCAAATGGTTACTAATCATTTTCAAAATCGAGTGCTTCCTCCCCGGGCTCTAATTACTGCCAGTATACGTCTCGGAAGCCCCTCAAACAAATTTTGGATGTACTCTTGAGTCACTGAGTTCCAAATCTGAAGAAGCAGATTTTCTAGTTGTTGGAGTATTCTACAAGGCATCCTACGTTGCTGAATTGGCCACCCTACGTTGTCCCAAACATATTCTATGGGATTCAAGTCAGGAGTTCTGGCTGACCATCTTAAAATATCAATTTTGACATTTTGCAGAAATTCTATAACTACTCTAGCTGCATGAGGTTAGATTAGCATTATCATGCATATAAATGAAGTTTTCGCCAATCAATGAGCCAAAGGGTACAACATGGGATTCAAGGATATCTGCGATATATCTGACCGCTGTCATTCTTCCATTACCCACTAGGACTAACTCAGTTCGACCATGGGAAGAAATGCCTCCCCACACTATTTCTGAGCCCACTCCGAAGTTTTCGGTTTGCCGGACATTGCATTGCTCATACCGTTCCCCAGGTCGTCTATATACAGGCATGCGTCTATCATTTGGTACTAGACAGAACTTGGTCTCGTTGAAAAAGAGAACATTCGACCATTCTGGAATACCCCAATCAGAATGTTCCTTCGCAAACTGAAAACTTGCAACTCGATGCTCTTTGGTGAGACAAGGGCCGGTAGAAGCCACCCTTGGTCTGATGCTCTTTGGTGAGACGCGGGCCAGTAGAAGCCACCCTTGGTCTGATATTGTCTTCTATGCGCCTGTTCATAACAGTTTGCAATGAAATATGCATATTTCTGGAAAGTACAAGTTCATTTTGTAGCATTCTATCCGAACAGTGCCAAACTCTTAGTGCAGTTAAACGAAGCCAACGATCATCAACTGGTGTTGTTAATCAATTTCTTCCCTGTCCGGCTCTTCTTCCATATTCCCCTGTTTCGTGGTACCGATTAATTGCTCTTGAATCTCACAGAAAGTGAAATTTCGATACAATTTCTAAAAAACCTAGTCCTCTGGCTTTCCAATGAAGCAAGAACCAATGATCTAGCTCTAAAATTGTGAAAGTTGTAACGGAAAAAAAATTGTCCGGTTTTCTCTGGCGCACCATATATTTCGAAAACCATTAAACAAGAACAAAATTAAATACGTTCCTGTATTTTACACGAAAGAAAGATTGTAGAGTATTGAAATAGTTTTTATCTGGCCATGCAATCAAGTTATTGGCTTATGCCGAAATTCCTAAAAATCGACAAATCCGGGAGAACTCGAAGACAAGAGAACAATATTCATTCCCTCCACAGTACAATAGTTTCAAAACAGCACGGTCAACCTTAGACAATCTTGAAGCCTTGAAATCGGAAATCCTCATAGTATTCAGAAATAATCATACACTCGCGGCTCTATTTTTCGATATAATCAAAGCCTTCAACATGACATGGAAATATCCGACTATTTAAACATTTGACAACTATGGAATATAAGGAAATTTATTTACCTCGGCCAAAATTTTCTACAAAATAAAATCTTCAGATTGAGGTGTCACTTGTCCATCGAACGGAGATTAGAGAACGATATTCCTCAGGAATCCGTTTTAAGCACAACGCTCTGTCACATAGCAATTAATAACATATTCAAAGAAATGAACAAACTAATCGAAGCAATCCTCTTCGCCAATGACTTAGTACTATACACCACATTTATGATCAACACCACAGCGTCGTCTCAGACAGTAATGAAGCTACCGGAAGAATAATCGAGTAAAACATACTATGGGCCATTTCTCACAACTGTGCTAATTTAAATATTTAAAAATTGGACATAGTACAAAATACAGTTGTGCGTACTATATCAGGTAATTTAGCTAAATCCAGAGCCTCAGAGTCCTGCTGAAAAACCAGTTCTAGTACTGCGTCGTGAAAATTTATCGTTGTGTTATACATCAAAAATTAACTATCAACATCGACCACTTTGTCATCTTTTCTTCTTGTACAGTTTTCAGGAACTCCAAAACCCGTAAATATTCTTTAACAGAAAGACTTTTCAGAACTTATTTTGATATTAAGCAATTTGAAATCTCACTACCATACAAGCAAGCATCCTCTCCTTTGATAGTCAAAATTCTCATCATTAACCTAAAGCTCATAAATTTCTCCAACATTCATTCACACCAATCTTCACCCACACGTTTTTACACACTTCATCCAAATACCAAGATATGCTTTCGCCTTTCAGATAACTTCAGTATCTACAACCACAATGGTGACATTTCAGCGATAATACAGGTTTTGTTATGTTCATTATTACTTGGAGCAAAAATATTGATCATCATGGACTCCTCAGTGCAATGAAATGTATGAAGTAATTATACATACTGTACCTAATCATCCAGTTCACTAAAGAGGAACTCCTCAATCTTCAGAATCAGAACGAAATGAGGAGGCCGACGAGATTGTGATGACCTCAGCCTCATATCCGGATATACACACTAATAGCGATAAATTGTCTCAAACCAACTTGAGACAGTTAATCGAAAACACACGAGGTGTGCTTTTCTTTGGTACTGTTTTGAAATTTAAAAAAAAAACATGCGCAGATATCTCAATAATTCTATTTCTATATGAAAGCCTGTAGCTTAATCTACTTTCGTACAGAATTTTCTTCAACATTGAGGCACTTGTCATAACGAAGTACCAGATTTTAAATACCATCCTCATAGAAGTCTGCCATCAAACTTCTTAAACACTGCATCACAACGGTTTTATGGTAGTTACTTTGAGCCAGATCAGGGCTGTACGGAGGATGATCTATAATTTCCCATTGAAAAGATGTAATGACATATCTGGTCTAATCAGCCACATGACGCAGGCATTGTCATGCAGCAAAACGATGCCCTTCTTCAACTTGCTACGTCCTTTGTTCTGGATTGAACGGCGCAGGTTATTCAATGTCTCACAATAAGCTGCTACGTTTATTGTCTCAATACGAGGTAGAAATTTCACAAACAATACTCCCAAAAAACTGTGCACCTGACTTTCAGAGCAGAAATGATTTACTTAAACTTTACTTTTCTGGGTGAATTTGAATGCCGCCAATCCATGGACTATTTTAATTTCTGGTGTGACGTTGATCTCCAATGTTTCATCGCCTGGAACAATTAAGGCTTAAGAAATCATCACCGCCGTTGTGGTAGCGCTTGAGGAGAGTCAATGCACTGCCTAAACGTTTGGTTTTGTGCACATACGTCAACATTTTCGGTACGCAACGTGAGTACTCGGTCATAATGCTATACAAAACACTACGAGAAACATTAGGAAAGTCACAATACAAGGAGAAAATCGAAAAGAGTCTGTTTTCTCTCACCTTATTGTCCACTTCCCGTACCAAACTTTCATTAACGCCCAGTCCATTATCCATCATGCACATTTGTGCAGTCTTCTTCAAATGCTCCCACGCACTTTCCAACCATTCCATCACTCATAATGTATTTTCTATAAACTGCACAGATCTCACGTTGAATATCGAATGGTTTTAGACCTTTACCACTAAGAAATCTTATAACAGCCTATACTTCACAGTCGGCGGAACGATTATCGAGACCATTCAAACACTCAGTAAATAATGTAAAACTGACGTCACTACCATTGCATCAGTGCGTTAGCAAGAGATGTAGCTACCCAGTGTACCAGTTCAGAACTCCCACCGCAGCGCAGCGGCCGTTGTGTGGAAATCGGTACTCACTTAAAAAACTTGCATTTTATAAAAGGAAATAATAATAATGATAGATCTATATTTAGCAATTTGCTATTGAAAAAACATCATATTGCTGGGTTATAAGTATGTAATGCCTCTCACAATATATCCACAGCATTTTAATTATCACACCAAAAATTGAATAAAATTCTTCGATACAAAATCTCTTAATAGAATTTTGAATTCCTTATAATTTTAGATTACTTAATATTAATTGGCAGACTATTGAATGTTATAACTCCTCTTATTAAGCTTTATTATATTTATATCTCTATTATAAAAAGTCGTTTTCATTACTTGTATTATAATTATGTTTATCTTCAATGAAATGTAAGTTTTCATATACTGGGTGATTCACCAGTAGCTCTGTAGCTCGTACACTCTTGAAGATTTCATATTTGTTCGAACGGTATTGTATTTAGAAAGTAAGAATCTACTTCAGCAATTTATGTTGAAACAGTGTGTTTCTATAAAAGAATCTTGGGAGTTTTTTTCAGATTGAAAGACCACTTTTTGTTGAAGATTCAAAAGCGTCCTAAACTCTGCTATAGTGTCTTTAAGAAATAAGTTTTTTTTGTGAGTAGTTTCGTCACAGTATTTTTTTTCGTAAAAATTCATAAAAATAGGCTCTCACATCATCGCATTCTCCTTCGGCCAGAGAGGATGACTACCTTTTTTTCCTCCGTTTCCTTATTGCCCAAGGATAGCTTTATTGATAAATCGAAATAGATTATCCTCATTTTATACAGGAGTGACTCAAAAAAATTATTGATTATTGTAAATTTAAAAATATCATATCTTGATTTTTTCGAATGGAAAATCCTGTATTTTATTATTCATGTCAACGCATAAGATATTGTGTCATATTTTTGCAGATGTCACCTTATATTCATCTTCGCCCATTCTCGAAATAAAAAAAAACTAAAACAATGAAATCAGAGGTTGCGAAAGAAGCGAAAGAAGAGTTTATTAGTATATATCATTATACTTGATCAGAGAAATGGAGATATTTTAAGGTAGTCGTGTATGAAATACGTAATAGTTGGCCAACTAACAGGACCACCACGCCTTATCCATTTGATTGGAAATACATGATCCAAATGCTCCCTAACCTGATGTGAGTAATGTGCCGGTGCTCCATTCTGTTGATACCACAAATCTTGTCTCATATGCTCTGGTACATTGGCAAGTAACACTGGTAGATGATTTTGCAGAAAATCTAAATACGTTTCGCTATTGAGGTGCCCGTCGAATAAGTGCGGCCCAATTAGATATCCATCTACTATAGCGGCCCATACTTTCAAGGAACAACGATGCTAGTGATCTATTTGTCTCATGAGGTATGGATTTTCCGTTGCGTAATAATGAAAGTTGTACCTGTTAACAAGCCCATTCTTGTGGACAGTTGCTTCATCCGAGAAAAGAACTCTGCTAAAAATATTTGGATTTTCCGCTCCTGTGTCACTTGCCCAATTGTCAAAATTTTTTCGATTTTCATAGTCTTGATTGTTCAGATTCTTGTGTAGCTGTACATGATATGCAGGAAATTTATTCACTTTCAAGATTCTCTGGATAGAAGTTTGACTTATATCTGTTAACTGAGAAATATCTCTTTTGATTTTATATGGGTCTTCTCTCATTGTCAACAATACTGATAACTGGTTGTCTTCAGCTGTAGCAGTTTTTGGTTTTTCATGTATTTTGTAAGCAATATTACCCGTTTCGATAAATCTAATTATAAGTTTCTCAAAGTATCTTGCCAACAAAGAATTTCTATCACACTCATCCAGAATAAAAATCATATCAACCATTTCTTCTTTGGAAAACTTCATGGCAGTCAATTGGAAAAATTGGGTTTAAACCTCACTTTAACAATGTTTAATAACGAAACACTGATAAGTTCACCATGTAGAATGCGGGATATATGTCCAGACACATGACAAAAGGCACAAATAAAAAAAATGTCAACACATACCTCGATTAAAGATTTAATCATCTTGATTTTATCATGCGTTAAAAGAATTATCTTGTTTAGGTTTCATTTTTACTACTTGAATCATTACAGGAAAAAAAACTTCTGTGCGAATAATGATGCTTGTTGATGAGTTTGATACGGCTTGTAGAATTTTCATCAAAATTTTTACAAATAATCGAATATTTCGAAAATCATCGAAGATAAAGATAAGGTTACTTCTGCAAAAATATAGCACAATATTTTATGCGTTGACATGAATAATAAAATATAGGGTGTTCCATTCGAAATAATCAAGATATGATGTTTTTAAAATTACAATATTCAAAAATTTTTTGCGTCACTCCTATATAAAATGAGGATAATCTATTTCCATTCATCAATGAAGCTATCCTTGAGCAATAAGAAAACGAAAGGAAAAAAGTATTCATCCTCTCTGGCCGAAGGAGCATGCGATGATGTGAGAGCTTATTTTCATGAATTTTTACGAAAACAATTATTGTGACGAAACTACTCACCAGAAAAACTTATTACTTAAAGACATTATAGCAGAGTTTAGGCCCTTCTGAATCTTGAACAAAAAAGTGGTCTTCCAATCTGAAAAACCACCCAAGATTTTTTTATAGAGAATTGGAACCCCCTGTTTACTGCAAAATAAGTTGCTGAAGTAGATTCTTACTTTCTAAATACAATATCGTTTGAACAAAAATGAAATCTTCAAGAGTGTACGAGCTACAGAGCACCACTGGTGAATCACCCAGTATATGAAAACTTACATTTCATTAAAGATAAATATATTTATAATACAAGTAATAAAAACAAATTTTCTATTAAAAGACGTAAAACTAATAAAATCTACAACACAGCGTTAATAAGAGGAGTTATAACATTCAATAGTCTGCCAATTAATATGAAGTAATCTAAAATTTATAAGGAATTCAAAATTCTATTGAGAGAATTTGTATTGAAGAATTATATTTCATTTTTGGTGTGATATTTAAAATGCTGGGGATATATTGTAGAGACATTACATATCTATAACCCGGCAATATGATGTTTTTTCAATAGCAAATTGCTAAATAAAGATTTATTATTATTATTTTTTTCTTTTATAAAATCCATGTTTTTTGAGTAAGTACCGATTTCTACACAACGGCCGCAGCTCTGCGATGGGTGTTCTGAAAATGTATACTAGATACCTACATCTCTTGCTAACGCACTGATGCCATGGTAGTGGCGTCAGTTTTACATTATTTACTGAGTGTTTGAATTGTCTCGATAATCGTTCCGCCGACTGTGAAATACTAATCTATTCTTTATCTTGTAATTAAAATCCAATGTTCTGAAATAAGTTCTCTGTTTGTCACTCTTAAGTTTTAATACAGTCAACACACTCCTTACTGAAGTCCTTTTATTACACTTTACAATAACTCTCAAGCCTCTATTCTGAATTCTCTGTGAAGTATCCAAATTATTCTTTTATAAACCAAACATCAATGTCGAGCAAAAGTCAATATGAGGAGACACTATAGCTTTAAACAGCATAAGTCTAGTACCAAAATTCACCTTATCTCATATTCTTGATGTGCAATGTATTTTTGTTGACATCTTTTTCGAGACATAATCACAATGTAACTTAAAGTCCAAATTCTGAACAAGAACCACTCCTAAGTACTTCGTTTGGGTTACTCTTTCAAGAATATTGTTATTAATTTGAACACTTCAGTTTTCCAAATTTAGATTGTTTAATTTGTATTTACTTCCCAGTATCATATATTTAGACTTATTAACGTTTATTCCTAGACTATTATAACAGAGTCATTCATTTATAGCAGCAAACAATTTAATCATCATTTTTATATTATCCCCTGTTATATACAGCATTGTGTCGTCCGCAAACATAGACACAACACTGAATTTTACAAATTTCACTAGGTTATTCATGCACAACAAAAACAACAAGGACCCTAAAACTGTCTCTTGACGTATGTCATTCACAATATTCTCTATGTCTGAAAAACGATCATCAAATTTTACCCTTTGTATCCTATGACCTAAATATGAAGAAAGCCAATTCAAAACATTTCCCCTCATTCCTAATTTCTTGAGTTTCAATAATAATAAACTCCTTGAAATTGTTTCGAATGCTCTTTGAAAGTCCAAAAATACATCTATGACCTATATAACCTCTTTTATATCTCTCCTCCATTCATCACATATGTTTAAAACTATACTCTCACATGAATGACCCGGACAAAAATCAGATTGGTTTTCAACTATTATATTGTTTTCATCACAGTATTCTAATAGTTGTTGTTTTACTACAATTTCTATTACTTTCTCATAAACCGATACTATCCTCTAAACTCCTGACATAATATAGTATTAGTAACTTTTTCAACTGGAATAATATTTGTTGAATAATAAAAGCGCCTCTCAAAATTTGTTGTTTTCCAATCATTTGGAAATTAAAGCGCCTCTCAAAATACTTGTTGTTACTCCGTCTTCTGTCCCACCTGTATTATTCAGTGATTTTATTATCTTCTTGAATTACTGTAGAGTAATTATTTTGAAATCAGAAAACTCATTATGTCTATCTATCTCATCAGTATGATATTTCCAGTCCCTGAACGTAATTATTTTCGATACAATTTCTTAGACACTATTCACGAAAAAATTATAGAAGTTTTAGCTATTTCATCGTCTCTAATAATGAATTTATCAATAAACTTGTGATTGTGGTAATTGTGATCTGGAATGCCACAAACACCCAGCTCAAGTTGTAATACCTACTTTTTCTTCTTAACTTCATCCACCAACCAACAGTAATAGAAGAGACTAAGTAGAAATAAATCGCTTGAGGATATGCCAAACAGCATTGACAGATAACCTTATGAAAAGAAAATTTGTGGTATCCCAATAACTATAGCACATTTCTTGTGCGAGTGTCCTTAATACACCGTTGAGCGTAATTGATGAGGAATTAATAACCTCGAAAAAACTTCACTATCAATGGAAATAAACCAAACACTACATTTCCTAGAATAATTGAACAGTACCAAACGTTGTAAAACAACTGCATTTCACTACTTATTATTATGTCTTGCCTTTTGTATGTATTGTATTCTGCGCTAATAACCCAAGTGGTTGAGGCGGTTAATTTGAAATAAAAAAGGTGAATACATCGACTAGCTAAGGAACCTCTGCGCTGCAAGTTAACAATAGACAACGCCACTATAGACCAAGTCATGTCATTCGAATACTTAGGGTGCAAAATAACAAGCACAGGATACCTTGAAGATGAAGTGAGGAGACAAGTGAACAAAGCAGCTGCAGTATCGGGACATCTTAAACAACCAATTTAGAGAAATAAACACCTCAGTATACCATGCAAATCCAGAATCTACAAAACATGTGTGCGACCAATTATGAAATACGGGGCAGAAACAAGAGCGGAAACGTCGGTAACAAAGAGGATACTAAGAACAACACAAATGAAAACGCTAAGAACTATAACCGGTTACACATTGAATGACAGACAAAGAAATACCGACATAAGGGAAAAATGTGAAACAGACGATATTGTAAGATGGGTAAGAAAAAGAAGAAGAGAATAGAACCAGCATGTAAACAGAATGACCACAGATAGAATAGCCAAAATTGTATATAACAACATACCACACGGAAGAAGACCCGTTGGACGACCACCAAAACGATGGCGGGACAGTTGGCAATCAACTTCACAAGAACTGCTGCAGGGAAACCGGAACTGAACAGGCGCTACGCCTTCTACACGGCGAAGAAGAAGAAGAAGAAGAAATACATCGACCTAGTTTCAGCAATGGGCTTTCTTCCGAAATTGAAGGGGGGGATCATTTTCTTGTATTTGTAGTATTTCATATATTAACTGTACTAAAACAGCGAAAATGGTACACTCTATAGCGAGTGGCTAAATTTGGATGATTCAATACGTCAGATAGGTGTATTAATGTTCGAGAAAATGCCTCTTCTGTCACTTTAAATGGGGCAAGTTCAGTGGTGAATTTTTCCAATACCTTTCTCCGTTTTCGAGTTATTCAACAACTCCCGAACTTTGGAAAAATCGCCATTTCAATGAATCATATAAAAAATATACTTTTGTTGACATTATAATTACTCCTTTTCTAGCAATTTCATTAGCTTCATTTTTTATGTGAATTGATTCAGAAGTACGAGTTTCACTTATACTAACCATCATATGACCTCAAACTTTGCATCAATATGTGAAGTGAATGAATATACAATATGCTTTTGGCAGTAATCCACTAAAAAGTACAAACTATTAAAATTTACCTAAGTGATTTGGTTACTTTATATGGATGTATATTTAACACAATATTTTGTCTTCAAAGACGAATATATCGAAAATCTATAGGACGTAGCAACAAAAACTAATCAACCCATTATTCAACAAAATTGTGCAAACAAGAAGAAAAAAGTAGACAACAATTTTAAATCGTTGATATTAATTCTTTAAGGTAATTGTTGAAATGGTGAGAATTTGATACACGCATTGTTGCTAATTATGTCCAAAAGCCATGAAAAGAACAAAAAGAATTGATAGTTATAGAAAGTATGATAAACGATGATCTCATAAAATATCTCGAGTTGCAGGGTATCATCAGATCAACAGGTGACCTTGAAAACGTTACGCATTTGTGGACATTAACAATTGAAAACAATTGCGAATCAAAAGCCTTGCCTCTTGGTATCTCATAGGTTTCGACAGGGTTTGGCAACCATCCTTGATGAATTAACTAATCGCATATGGACTTCCGGAAAAATTGCGTAGTTTTATTAGTAGCCTTCTTTTCAGTAGATCTATTCAGGTGATAGTTGAGGGGATGAGGGGATAACGAGTGAATATTTTCAGGTTAATGCATGGCCCTAGGTCCCATACTTTCGCCAACTCTGCATCCTAGTTTCCTCATATTCTAGTCAGCGTCCTATAACTGCAGAAGAGTAAGACCGACAAAGATACCAATCATTCATATCATTGAATTAGGACTTGGATTAGATGTTAGACTGGGGCCGGTTGAATATGGTTAATTTCAACTCGAACAAGACACACCCAACAACTTTCTACATCGAATTTCGAATTTCCTAAGAAAAACATATGCATCTACTCGGTATCAGTCAACACCAGTGTTTGCTGTCATGACCATATGTTAATCATTGCCAAATCTACTTCTGCTAAACTCAGTTTTCTTTTCAGGGTTGAGCAGTACTTCGAACCATCACAGATATGGCTTTTATGCGAGGCGAAGATCCGACTTGGTCTGGAATAGTATTCCCATGCGTGGGGCTCCGCACCCACACATTAATTATATCTATTGGGTAGAGACTAGAAGAGAAAAGTGTGCCTCAACGATCACCCGGAAATTCAGCGTGTTCTCTAGCCTCTCACTCAAGGGCTGCAGGTTACTGTTCTTTCTTATTTTTATAGATACTTCCATGGTAAATGCTATGAAGAACTGAAAGGTTTGATTCCGAAAAGAATCTAGTTTCAAAGAAAAACCAGACTCATGAACGGCCTAACTAGAAACGTTCCTCTCTCTCTGTGACAATTCTTCAGGGCTAGTGTACTGTGAAGCTCGCTTCGATCGAACAATTTTTCGATAACTTACAATTTTGCCCTCTCCTAGAAGCGAGTGAACACACACATTAAATGGAAACCACAACAGAGGCTTGACAAGCATTGCCACCCCTCAAGAGTCGAAAATAAAAAAAATCAAATGAAGGTTTGTTGAATATCTTAAATTACTTCTGAAATGTTATATGAACTCAACTAGAACAAGAACGAATCCCGAATAAACCGCGTCCGTCCCGAAGCATTATTCGAAAGACCCTCAACAACTCTCCGAATTCTAGATATCTCGTATCTAGAATAAGAAAGTCTAAACCAGTCGGGTAGAAGCACCATTTGTGGCCACTAATCGTTTGTGAGCATTAAACAGATAAATTATAATTACTAAGACCTATCAAGACCGTGGTAGTAATGTTCATATCACTATTGTAAATCCAATAAGTCTAGCACCTTCTCCTCGAATTGTAAGCCGCTTGGTTGAATTGTTTGTTTGTTTTTCCTTTAACGTGCTCTATTTCTGCCTTTCGGCTAATGACACGCAGGGGAATTCTGTCACCACACTAACCCAGGAATTTTGCCGAACCCCTCTCGTGTCGAGGAAAGGGATCTTTAATGTCCAACACATCTCTGTTAGACAGGACCGACAGCTTTACATCTCCCCCGAAAGATGGACACTCAAGCGATTCCCAGAATCCGAAAAATCACACCGACTTTGTGGGGATTGAACCCAGGTAATTCTGCGTAGGAGACGAGCATCATATCCCATACGCCACCGAGCCGGCTGCTTGGTTGAATTAGTTGCGAATATTGCATCCAATAGGGAACACGTATTTACCAATTGCCTTGTTCTTGATAGAATTGTTGAGTTAGTAAGTAAAGTTTTAGTGAAAGTGATCTACGGAGTGTTTTGGACGAAAGTATCATACTGTAATGGGGGATAGAATAACTCCAGGCCTTTCAGAAATAGTGTATGAACGTCATCAAAATTTCCGGGTTTTCAAGACACATGTTTGACCATTTATAACTCATGAACCTGTAAACCGAAATGGAAGAAATTTTACACATTCAATAGAACCGTCTTACTTAATCGACTCACGAAAAAAGAGAAGGCAGACCCGTCTTCAGCCCAACCTTTATATTTTCGGGAAACTTATAATAAAGGCAACCGGTATATGGATTATGTGAATTTTCTCGTACTCCGAAGCTATGATTCATAGCAGTTTAACTCGTGTGAAGAAAATCATGGCACTGTTTTTACTATCAGAGAAATCAACAATGAATTGATATGGTCGGCATTGCGGTTTTTCGAACTGATTTCGGCTTTTTTTTATGAAAATAGCTATTAAGCACGTATGCTACTTCTTAGTAGAATAAATATCAAACAAAACTGGAACACGGCTTCCGCTATTATGTTCAGATCAATTGCAAAGTATGGATATATTTAGTGTAGATTGTCCTTCATTCACAAGAGTGCATTTTCAACATACTAATCATTCACAGAAAATCTTTTTCCTTCATTTAACGAGCTCTATTGTAACTATCAATTCACAGAAATTGCATCAGAATACCTAAGGTAATCACACGGAGAAAGAATGCTACTCTATCATTCTAAAACTGTTCTTCAGTGATTCCGATCAATGATCCGTCAGAAAAGTGTGATGAAGTTCATTCGAGTTTGGGACCAAAATATTTTTACTGCAATCAAGAGAAAAGGCAGTGCCTCGTTTATACACAAACAGAGAATATGCAAATATAGTGTTTTGTCATGAATTTTGCAATGGTAACTGCTAGGCAAGAATATGAACGACGCTTCAGAAATCAGCATATTCTAAATAACAATACATTTCATAGGGTGAACTAACTATATTAAATATCTGGACTGAACTCTATACATTATGACGTATTTTCCCCAAAGTATTTGTAGTTATATAAGATACAATTCCATCTCAAGTAACTATCATTCTAGTTATGACATTATATAAGAACATTTTCGATCACAATGACCTTTAATTTACTGGAAACTGCACGTACCATTACCGAACAGAAATTGGAAGAATATTGGAAGTCCTACGCTACTTCAGATATTGATTCCTCGCTGAAATCTATACATTTCGGCCTATTGCCATCATCAGAAAATTTATATCTGCATAATTATCTAAAAATTAAATTAAAATATTTCTACATTAGTACATAAACACCTCAAAAAAGTCTAGGGAACACTTCTGAACATCGATATATCGTGTCCAGAACGATCAATATGTATGATTTTTTTTAAGAAATGAACACCTGCATCAATTTCTCACCAAATTATGTAGAGTGCCGCGACAGATTTCAGTTTTTTTTACAAGAAACTGAAAATGCAGCAGATGCGACGCTGCTTTATAATCATTTCATGTATTCAGTGTTTGAAATCAGTTAGTTGGCATGCTCCAAGCTGGGAGCTCACAACGGGAAGTATTCAGGGTTCTGGGAAGTAGCCCAAGTGTCATAAACCGTTTCATTGAAACAGGTATCATAGAAGAACGCCATACAGGTCGTTTCAGGATTACTACAGTCGCCCAAGACCGATTTTTGGATTTACAAGCCAGAAGAGATCGTACTACCACAGCATCTTAATAAGCTCAAGTGCTATCACGAGTTCATAGTGTACAAATTTCCGACCAAACTGTGAGAAATCGACTACACGAAGGTCAACTCCACTCCAGACGTCCTTTAAGAGTTCCACAACTGACCCATGGAAATCGCGCTGCTCGTTTAGCTTGGTGCCAAGAACACGTAAACTGGGATCAAGAGAGGTGGGCCACAGATATCTTCAGTGATGAATCTAGATTTAGTTATTATCCCGATTCGGGAAGAATTCGAATATGGAGGGAGCCTGGAAAGCAAAACCGTCTCCAGCATGCTCGAGAAGTTGTTAGACAGGAAGGCGGATCAGTGATGTTTTGGGGAGGTATACGCCTTAGTGGAAGAACTGACCTCGTTTTCATACAGAACAACCTCACGGGAAATTCTTACGCAAATGAGATAGTTCTACCTGTAGTGGTACCGTATCTCCAAACAATGGGTCAAAAACCACTCTTCCAACAAGTTAAAGCCCCTCCTCATCGTGCAAGAGTTGTCTTGAACGTTCTTGAAGAGAATGATATCGATCTTCTACCGTGACCATCCTGCTCCCTAGATCTGAATCCCATAGAGCATGTGTGGTACAACCTAAAAAGAAATCTCCTGCGTCAAAACGTCTTCCATCATGAACAGGAGCTTCGATTAGCAGTTCAGGGGTCTTGGAATGACTTAGGCCAAAATGTAATATTGAGCATGCCGGGACGATGCCAAAGTATCATTAATAACAGAGGTGGACCTTCTGGGTACTGAAAAGTATAAGTGCATCCATATCGTTTCGAAAATATTACTTTTGGATTTTTTTGTGTTTTACCAAATTTCGTCATTTTCAAATTTCAATTTTTTTTATAATAGATGCTTTGGAGAAGTCAAATATTATTTCGTTTTCTTGAGAATACATTATATACAATACATCCTAACAAAACCGAAAGATTTCTATAAATTCGAATCATCAAATTCATATTTTAAAGATATTGGTAAGTGTTCCTAGTTTTTTTTGAGGTGTTTATAACTCATAAAACATAAAACAAGTCTTACATTTAAAAACTTTAACCATCGATATCACTCTGTCATTATCACAATTAAACTGACAGGAACGAAACTAATCAACAAGTATAGGCAAACATTTTTTAACTTACTGTATCACAGATTGCAGAACTATATACTACAGAATTAAGAGAAAAGATTTTCATAAATATTGATTGAACCATCAGAGTCAGCTTTTGAGTTAATTGTTCTAGGTTCTTTCTGGGTTTTGATCATCTCTAAAATATTCCTTTTAAAATCGATATGTTCGGTTGTGAGCACTTGTGCATTTGCATAGTCAAATTTGTGTAATTTTTTAATACTATGTTTTGCTAGAGCTGTGACTACTTTGTTCGATCTAACGGAATATTCATGCTCGTAGACTCTTTTATGTAAATATTGTTTGGTATTGTCAATGTAACATTTATCGCACTCTTGGCATTCCATTTTGTATATGCTATGAGTTATATTTTCTATTCAATGCGAGGATTTAGAGTTGTGAAAATTTTTTTGCTATGATTATTAGGTTTATGTCCCATCTTGATGATGTATTTTTAGACACGTTTTTATCTGTTGAGACAATTCGCGAGTGAAAGTGAGACCTATATACTTGAAATCACCCCTTTCGTCTGTTTTCTCTTCCGTGTTAGAAATTTGAGGTATTCTTTGTCTTATCAGTGGTTCGTAAAATTTTGGTGGATATGCATTTCTTCTTAGAACTTTCTTCAATTTTGTTAGATTCTTTCTTCTATATTTAGGGTGCAATAGTTTTATTTCTCGATCAACTAGGCCATTATCAATACTTCTTTTATATCTGTTTGGAACTCTTGATTCAAAATTCAAATATCTTCCCCTGCATGTTGGTTTTTGATACCAGTTGGTGTTTATCGTTCTGGATTCGTCATATGAAATGTGCATGTCGAGAAAAGTTATTTTTTTTCCCACTTTCTACTTCATTCGTGAATTCGATGTTATTGTGGTATCTGTAAAAAGCTTTTGTTATTTGTTTTACTTGGTTAGATGCTATACATGCGATACAGTCATCAACGCAGCGTTTATAGAATTGCACTTTGAAATTTAATGTTGAGAGTATTGTGCATTCGAGATCTTCTAATACGAGGTTTGCTATTGCAGCTGATACAGGTGATCCCTGTATCCGAACATTTGTGAATATATCTGGTTTTCGAAGATGAAATAGGTAGTCTAAGCAAAATTTAGTAGCTTTTATAAATTCTTTTCATGGTAGGTCTGTGAACGGAGCAATTTTCTCCCATTTTTTGTTTGCTCCGTTACCGGATCTACCTCGAAAAGAATTTATAAAAAGCTAATATCTATATATGCTACGGTACATCCTACCTAGGTAGGTAGGTAGGTAGGTAGGGTGTATCGTGTATGTACGATAACCCTGCATCACCCATACTTGCAGCCATTCAGAGTCGATCGTGAGTAGGCTAAAAATATTGAGATAGATCAGCAGTTCAAGTTTGAACACCCCTGTTTTAGAGGCAGAAGCCCACCATAGCTTTATACCATATTTTGCAGGTTTAGAAGGTATATATTAGGTGAATTTTGTTCTAACCCTGTAAGGAAATAATTGTTCATCAATTGTAATGTTCTCAGTAGGTTTGTAATGTTTGGAGAGATCGCCATGCATCATTTTCCAAATATCGCGTATCGCACAGGCTTCATCGTTCACTAATCGATGTAGCCTGGTTGCTTGATTATTAAATTTAAACAGTTTATTGGCCAAAATCTATTGATGACTGTTGTAGCACGATATATTGGCAATGCTACCACTTTCCAAAGCTATGTGGAGTGTTTTTTATTGGAGTATTGTACACCAGCTGTAATCAATATGCTCTGAGCTCATGCAACATCAAAGGCTTCCACACCTTAAATTTTCCAGTGGGATTTTTTTCGTTTATTGATTGTATGACAGTAACAGCTTTTTTGTTAGTTTCTCGAACAATTATGTCACACATTTTGTCAGTAAGAAACAAGCGAAACGTTTCACTTTCCGACAACAATGAGGAAGATTGGTATGGACCACTTTGAGTTCGCATAATATTTTGTCTTTGAATGCGAATTGTGCTGTATGGTGAAGTCACATGTCAAATGGATCTATCTTTAGCTGTTTTGCCCTTCCAAATATCCTATTCAATGCCGTATTGCTATCAACTGCCATCGAAGCAATTTCAACTTCCTCTTCATTTTCTACGCTTGAATATTCCGCATCTGAATGAGCAATCTCCTCTTGCTCAATCAACTCTGTTTACTCAATGTCTTCTATATCAGAAAAATTTTTTTCTACATTATGTGGTACATATTCATTGCCAGAATCTCTTTTATAAGTTACCTCCTCATTATCACTTTTTCCATCCATCAAAGACTTCAAATATTCACACATAAATTTATTTATTTATTTATTTATTTATTTATTTATTTATTTATTTATTTAAGTACAATATAAGGAATGTCCACAGCCAAAGCCAAAATGACATTCACTAGATGCCTGCAGTATAATTATCATATATTAAAAAATATTTATTATAATAAATTCACAAGTAGGTACTTACCGACTAACTCGTAATCCCAATCGTTCGGAATAATATCGAGGCATACTAACAACTAATACTAACTATTGTGAACTGTACAAAAGAAATACAGAATGCCGAATACTGAATGTTCAAACCTTTAGAAAGTGCTTAATTCGGCCTGAAATAGATACCTATAGGTACCCCGGTACCTCTAGCATATAATAGCGTATACGCAATCATAAACAATTTTTCTTAAATTTAGGAGATATTTTTTGTTTTTTTAACTACAACATTGAATGCTTTATTAATTTTGAGTAAGGTACTAAAATACAGATTGTGGGAACAGTAGGTTTTATTAACTTAAACTTAAGAAACATACCCAGGCACCCTCGTATTGACGCGAAGGTTGAAATACTTGAGGATTTTTATGCGTTGAATGGAAGCTGAGATATTACAAATTTTTCGATTCCGAACGTAATTGAATTAGATCAGCTTATCGAGACGGCCAAACTCGGTTTCCCCCATTCCAAAGTCGACAACAGCGCTGCGATCGCCATTTTGTACTCAGTACTATTAAATATTAATAAAATGAAATACTTTTTTCAGATGAAACTATTTAGGAATATATTTTTACTAGACCTTTGCTGTGGGATGAAAACAATGGCCACAGAATTTTTTGATGTTCCAGATAATCTTAGATTGAATATTTTTCTTTTAAAATTCGTGGAAAAATGCCAGTAATTAATTTGTGCTTGAAACTTTTCGTCGAAATTAAAATGGAAGATGATATTGTGGGAAAACTCGCCAGACAAAATGACAAAATGAGAAAATCATTATATATTTTTGGTATGAAAGTACAATTCATACAAAAACAAAATAAACCCAAAATGCTGTAAAATTGGAAATAATGAGTATGAAACGAAGAATTTAGATTTCATGATTACATTCACTGGTAAGAATAAAATAATCCCCTTTCATGGCACCAACCTTATTCAATGTGAACCTAACACAGGTAAGGTGAAACAGGTGGAATATCTAGGTGTGATGCTTGACATCAAACCAAATTGGGACAGTCACAATGACAGACATGCGCTAAGGGTACATAACAACCAGATGAGGACTCAAACCAAACATTATATACTGGACAACAAAGATATGACCCTCGCTAACCAATGAGGCTATCGTATGGTGGCCACTACTGGACAAGAGGGCTAAACAAGATAAATAAACAAGATCCAAAGTCAAGCGTGTCTAGTCAGCCGTACAAATCAAAAAGCTAGTAAGTCAAGAGAGTAGAAAAATATTTTTTCATCATTTGGTAATCTCCTGCGCCCGCTCTATGCATATCTCTTTACGATTTTTTATTTGGTATTTCGCATCGGGAGTTATGAGGGATCATATTTTAGTAACTCACCAAAATAATGCATCTTGAATGATTTTCCAAAACAAAAACCCATGATGTGTATGTTTACATCATAAGAACGAACCAGAACGATATGTTGTTCCCCTTGTTCTCCTTCCGTACCAAGAAAAAACTCAGTGAGAGGAGATACTTGCCCAACAATCAAATATATTCCAATTAAAAATCAAGTAAATCGACTTACTCCATACTTGGGACTACAAATTGCAATAAGGAAGATGAGTTTGATTACTTTACGTACGCCGTGATTTTACCTATGTCAAGGGAAAAGAACTGAAGGACGGCGGTTAGGGAGGTTGTGTTGTGTTGCAAATATTTAACAGTGCGTTGATTGTCTTTCACTTGCATGGACGTACCTAAGTACTGCCTCAGTGTCATTAATTTATTACGATAAGTGGTTCGCTATTCAGCACGAGATCTTCAAGAATTTGTCTTAATTTAGGTCTCGAGAGAGGACACCATCTCCTGAAGATGATTATGAAGAGGACCCAGATTGGAATCCAGATGAAGAACCCTCCAAACCTTCATTCATCTCAAAATTCAAACAGATTATGGTGATATCCTCCCGAGTCCAGAATACTTAGAATACAAATCAATAGACTCGAATTCCTTGAATATAGAAACTATCAGGTCAATGCTGATTTTACAGCCGCCACATTTGAATCTCAATGAAACTGTAACTCTTGAGAGAGCGCCTAGCTAAGAATCTTTTGAAAATCCTCATGCTCATCGACTCCTGAAGCTATGGCTAGAATGGACAAACCTGAAAAGAACCGAATAATTAAGCACACCGAGAGCAACGATCTCTTTTCTGCGTGTTCTCAAAAATGTTGAAGAAATTGCAAGGGAAACATCTCACAAGGGATGAGAGAAAATCTTTTCAATTATTTCAATAAATTGAAATATGGAGAAAAACATGAGCAAATCAAAACCACTTCTCTGAATTATAAAGAGTGTAGTGTACAAGCACATAAGAATCACGTGAAATAGAAGTGCTGATAAAGAAAACTCAATAGAGAATGCTGAGAACTATGATTATCTTTCTAATCTAGGTGGCGATGAAGTACAAATTTGTAAAACTATATTTTCAAACAACTTAGGATTTAAATCCGATGGGATTGTTACAGAGTTCTTGCGTAATGCGACTTTTCATTGCCCTAATGTTACAGACAAGAGAGGTTTGAAGCGTGGTAGATAAAGGACCTACATTGGGCAAGAAAATTAAAAAACAAAAATAAAAACCTACAACCGTTATCATCTGTTGCCATCCAATTATAATATGTCTCATGTCCCTAATAGAAGATATTTAACTTCTGATATTTTGATCTATGAAATGTGGAAAGATTATAATTTTACTACCAAAGTTTCATTTGAAACTTTCTGAAAAATTTTCCAGCAGGAAAATATTGGTTTTTCGAAGCCTTTGGTAGCTTGTTCTCTCTTTCAAGAGCATGACCATGAAGGGAAACTTTCAAATTCCAATGTGACAGCTGATGATGAACCGTAACCTCAATCACTAGCTACGAGTGACAACGGTGAAAACAGTCAAAGCTGCACCATTTGCGAAAATTTCAAATAACATAAAGACAGATACACAAAAGCAAGACAACAGTATGTCAACGACACAGATTCTTCAGGGTGAAATGAAAATACTGAGATATTTGCGGTAGACATGCAACAAATCCTCATCATTCCTAAAATGGCCCTTAAAAGCGCAGTGTTCATAAGTCGACTGATCGTTTCTAATGAAACATTTGCAAGTTGGCAGAAAAATGGCAAAAATTATTGTGTGTTATGGCATGAGGTAATTATGGGAAGGTTAGGTCCAGAGGTGGTTTCTTCTTTTTACAATTTTCTTAAGAAAATCGATAGCGATGGCAAAGAAATTGTGTTTGGGGCTGATAACTGCACAGCTCAAAATAAGCATAGGGCTCTATTCACCGCTGCAGTTTTTTTGTCAAAGAAAACTGGGGACCTTCAAAAATAACGTTCAAGTACTTTGAACCTGGACACTCTTTCGTGAAAGCGGACAGTGTTCATGGATTAATAGGAAGAAAATGAAATAAAACGAAAAAGGTCTTAGACTTTGAGAGTCTGGAGGAACTAAGAAAATCGTCTTCGAAAAATAACGAGACAATAAATTTAGGAGCTGAAGATTTTCTAGAATTCGAGAATGCATGTCAATCTAGAAAAAAGGTTTCAATCACATACCTCTTCTGAACGAGTTGAAAGTTGTGGAATTCAGGACTATGTCCAGGTCAATGTTCTATAAAAAAGATATCACAGAAAACTCATTCTCAGAATGTGAGTTCCTGAAACCCAAATTCAAATTTGATTTGCCAGGTGCGCGGATTTCCTCCAGGGGAGTAAATGTTGAAAAGAAAGAGAAGATATTGAAAGATTTAGTTCCGCATATGCTCGCAAAAAAATCGGTTATGTTGGAAATATCTCCCAACAAGTGATGTGAAGATCTCAATGAAATTGCAGTTGACTGAAATGATGAATGAAGATTTTTCTTTAGTTACAATTCCAAGCGATTTTTACTTTTTTGTACCTGTTTTTCACACAAACTTGTGAGATGATTTACTCGTTTCATTTTCCTTATGTCTTTCACATACTTGTTTAGTAAACGGAATCACTTTATTTTTACTTAGTTTTTGATTTGTAAAACAATCTGAAAGTCTGTCAAATACAGGTTTAAGTAAGTGAATTTTATTGATTTCTTGGAATTCAGTGAGCCATTAAGGACGTTTATAATATACGAATGCTCAGAACCGAATAAATATGGATGATTCCGGTGAAAAAACTTCTCAACCGTTATTATTCTCGGAAAGAATCGGCGACGAAGTAAAATATCCCGTCCTGAAGAGTAGAGATTTTTGATTTACTATCTTTTTGATTTGTACGGCAGTAGTAGTCACCCTATATATCGAAATACACATCCTCCATGAAGTACCTGCTGGGCTTGAGAGGGCCTGAAGGGACAAGTTTCCAAAACCTGTGAACTCATAATCTTTTATATCATACTCGTACATATTATATTGATTTTATTCTATTTTAATATACAGGGTGTTATATAATAATATGTCATAACTTGAGGGGGTAAATCAACGTGCAATTTCAAGAAATAAAGTTCATATAAACATAGGTCCGCAAAAGCTTCGTTACGGAGCTACAGGGTGTTGAAATTTCCGGAAAAATTCACATAAACTTTCGTCATCTTTGTTCAATTTAAAAGCTTTTTTGGTACCTGTGATTTTTTCGTATCTCCAACCGTTTTCGAGTGAAAAATTATTGAATCTGAATTATTTGAATTGTATGTTATTCGCTAAATAAAAACAATAATTGAAATACTCGATAGGTATGCCCAAAATTCGCTTTCATTTTGATAACTCGTCTTCTGACACTCAACTTATACTTCTTCATTATTAAACTAAAAAAAGAACATATGAAAAACTAAATAAATTGCTGAAAGTGTCCTCCACCTGCAAGAATACAGGTCTCTGTTCTACTTCGCATATTATCACGCACTCTTTGAAATATTGCTGGGGTATTTCCTATCGTGTCACAAGAGGATATTATTCGATTTCTCAATTCTTCTACAGTGTTCACTGGAGTGGTATCAACTAAACTTTTGAGATATCTCCATAAGAAATAGTCTAAATTATTTACGACTCGGGACTTAGGAGGCCATGGTACTGGCCCACCCCGACCTATTCATCGGTTGTTGAATGTATTGTTCAAGAATTCCCTAGCTTCTCCACTGAAATGTGCTGGTGCCCCGTCATGCATGAACCAAATTATATTTCTCTCCAAAAGTGGCAAATCCTCGAGCAATAAAGGTAACTCCTCCTCAAGAAACTGCCGATAAGCGGGACCATTTAATCTGTTAGGCAAAAAAAAGTGGCCCAATCAAATAATTTCCAATTATTTTGTCCCAGATATTTAATTAGAATTGTTCTTGATGATGAGATTCTTTAATCAAATGGGGGTTTTTCCCAGCCGAATAATGATTATTGTGATAGTAGTTCTCAAAAAGTTAGCTTCGTCTGTGAACATTATTTCACTTTCAAAATGAGCATTTTCTCTAATTCTATCTAAGAACCATCGGCAGAAATTCAGTTTTGAAGGAAAATCTCGAGGAAGTAGAGTTTCGACGCGTTGAATATGAGACGGATACAATAAAATGTCGTGGAGAATCCGCCAAACTAACACATGTCAAATATTCAACTGATTTCCAATATTTCTTGTACTCACATGAGGATGCAAATCAATACAATTCAAAACTGCTTCTTCAATATCTATAGTTCTCATAGTTTCAGTTGCACTTTTTAAACGATTATTTGCAGTGAAAACACTAGTTTCCCTCAACCTACTGTGGATATTTGAAAATGTTCGCCTGTTTGGTGTAACTCGATTTGGAAAGCGCACCTGATATAATCGCCAAGCTTCTGTTGTGTTTCCTTCAGCCAGACCGTACATGTAATGGATATCGGCATTAGTAAAATTAGTCATTTTTTCTTACAGAAGTAACTTCAAAAGTCTTGAAACTAATTGTTAATTTAATAAACAATTCGAGTAGACACTGGTTCAACTTTAGCAACTGTCAAAATAAATAAATAAATGAAAAAAAATCAAAGCCTTCTAGTCATTTTTCCAATTAGAAGAGCTTTCAATTCAGCGAATGCATTCAATCGTTTAATAATTTTTTTCTCGAGAACAGTCAGAGATACGAAAAAATTACATGTGTCAAAAAAGTTTCCAAATTGAACGAAGATGACGAAAATTGATTGTACGCTGATCAGTGGCGTACTGCAAAAAGTTTGAATGGGTAAAATACACATGGCCTCGGAAAAGAAAACACCTTGTAAATTTCAGTTAAAATCTAGGACGTGTAATGATAGAGGCTGTGAAAAATAGCTGGCATTCCAAATTTGGGCTGAACATCTCAGAAAATGCAGGAGTTTTGAAGAAAAAACAATTTTTTCCGAAAATTTCAATACCCTGTAGCTCCGTAAGGAAGCCTTTGAGGATCTATGTTTATATGAACTTTTTTTCTTAAAATTGCACGTAGGTTTACCCCCTCAAATTGTGACATACTATTATGTGACACCCTGTATAACATAATTTAGTACTCATTTTGGAGACATAATTCATGCTATGGTATTTTATTGTTTCGTGAACAAGGATGCGGATGAATCGAGAATAATAATAATTTATGTGATTTTTTAGCTATTATTTGCCTATAATGTTATTGTCGTAACTAAAATATGGAAAAGAAGAAACACTTTTATCAGTTTGACACGTTTATTTGTTAATGCACGACCGGTTTCGATCCTTCAGAGTTATTTTCAAGTGCTGAATACTAAGTTACAAATTTGATTACATATATTTTCTCCTTTAATGTTGAGTAGGGGAGAGTTATTGATTTCAAGTTGAATATTGAGGGTGGTATAATGTAGGGTTTTCCTAATTTTATTAATTTTCAAACTTTCCAACAAATTTGTTCTTTTTCTTTTATTGCATTTGTGGTGGACTTTGAGATTGTCCAAGACTATTGTGTGGTTTGTTAATTGAATCTGCTCAAATATTAGGTATTTCTTGTCAGATTATATATGTTCTTTGAAACCGGATATAAAATTTCTACCGGTTTGACCTATATAAGCTGAAGGGAATTCTGTAAATACCAGATTATTTGAGTTCATCTGTTTTCTGTTCAGCATTATGAATTAATTTGCTGAGATTTGGTTTGAGAATGCGATCATTATGTTAAATTTAGATAAATAATGTTTAATTCATGAGAGAGTGGGTCGACATAATTAAATATGTTATCTATATCACTAATCGTAACTGCTATTTGACAGTTTTTTTTTCAGAATTCTAATTTCTTTTCTTTTTCGAGTAGTACATTTGAAAGAGTGATATGCGTTATATATCACATGGTATAACCAGGTTTTTAAATAGGGGAAAAAATCCAATCAGGGTTGTTTCGTTTGAGAACTGAAAACAGTAAGGAATGATAACGAATTTAGGTCTAATTAACTGACTACTGGGTATATTTCCGCAAATTTTCTGTATATTGATTTCCAATGCCTTCATTAGGTTCAATTCAATCTTTCATTTTCATTATGTGAAATATCAAAGTTATTAGATTTGATTAGAGTTATCCGTTCTGAAGCTATATTCGAATTATGAGATGGGAAAAATGAATTAAAATTCAGACTTGGTTCACCAATGTGAGTTAATATGTTATTTATAATTTTGATTACTCTTTTCAACAAAAGAAAAACCTTGTTTACGAGAAAGCATACTTATAATTATCATTGACCGTTATTTGTTTTTCAATATTGAGCTTCTGTTAGAATTATTTTCTGATATTGATATCGTGTTGAATCTACTAGTACACAAATTCATTCATTCTTCTCATCTCATAATCCGTTATCAGACGGATAACTCTCTAGGCAGATATACTAAAGACTGTGAACCCTAAATACATAAAGAAAACAAATCAGGTATTTATAAACTCTCTTGTGAAAGTATCAATTTTAGAATATATACCGCTTTTGCAACGCCATAATGTGTGATATATACATTGCGGTGCACCTACTTATTTTAGTCTGATGGCTTGTAAATATTTGAATCAGATTTTTCTGGATGTTGGTTACGGAGACCAGGGTTTCCTTAGATTTTAGAACCACTTTAAATCAATAGCTAATCCTTCACCAATAAATGACGCCAAGAAACGTAGAAACCGCATCAATGACGGTATCGAAGCTATTAGAAATAGTTCTGAAACTTTTGAAGGGGTTGCCAATGTCTTAAAAGGTATGAAGAATGTTGCCAACGCTTAATTTAATTTTCTCATCAGTTCATATACAATTGAATTAAATACTACTATTTTTCATAAAATCATTATTTTCCAACAGAGATTATTTAAAGAAAATATTATTTGAAAACATAATATCCAAATCATTATTAATGATAGCAGCCCACTCGAATTTGTTTCCTATTACAATTTTTTTTCGAACTTTTAGTTCTTATGTATTTTTTCCCGTGAAAATTATCACTTATTTATCATGGTACGTTCCTATCACAAATAATCGAAGTGGCTAACATTTACTTCCAGGAATTAGTACAATTGAGATTCGAAGTTCTTCCAACGATTCAACGCGTGCCGTAACAAGGACTTCAGACTTGAGATACCTTCACAAGAATAAATCGAGAGGCGTTAGATCGGGCAATCTATTCGGCCATACTTAAGTGCCTCTGTTAGCTATCCAACGACCCATAAATCAGTAGTCCTCATAGTTTTAACAGCAACAGCATAATAGGCCAGTACTCCATTTTCATCTCCAAAACTGTTATGAGAAGATCAATCATGTAAGTTCAAATAGGTTCCGGAATCCGAGTTTTTCCTGTATATATAAGGGTTCCTTCAATATGTTCGTAAAACTCTAAGAGAGGATCGAAATATTCTTCATTCAGCACGTATATGAGTCTGGATGAAATTTGTACTTATTGGGGCTCCTGGAAATACTTTTCCGGAATACTCCAGATATTTTCAACAATCTCTTCATAGATTATGCATTTTCATCAGGGCAACTTCATCCAAAACGGCCACACGAATTCTATCGTCATTCACAACTCTGGTGGAATTGTGTTTTTTCTACTAACGCATCCAGTTTTCGCTAACTATTTTCGCCCCAAATTTCTTCCTGGGTAATTTTGGTTGTGAATGCGCGGAGTTATCCTAGCACAGTTACTAGGGTGGTCTGAAAAGTTTCCAACCCAACAAAAATATGAGACATTTTTTAACATAGCCTTCTTGTAAATCTACACATTTTGTTCAGCGATGTTCTCATCTCTGTAACCCACCAAAAAATGCTCGGTGTTTTTCTCTGCAAGTAAGTGATTCACGAAGGTGACTGCTTCTTTCTTTCACGAAAATCTCTGTCCTTCGAACGCAATTTTCAGATGAGGAAACAAAAAGAAGTCGCTTGGAGCTAGATCTAATGTGTAAGACGGATGGTCAAACAATTCAAACTGTAATTCGTATATTTTTGCCATGGTAATCTCAAAGGTGTGACACTGCATTGTCTTGGTGAAACAGGATTTTTTTCTGTTTGTGAGTGTGGCAGTTTTTATGTAAATTCTGCTTTTAGCTTGTTCATGCGTAGTATGTTTATGTGGTGTTATTTCCTGTTTGAAGATAATCGATGAAAATAATTATTCCGAAACACAGTCGCTATCACCTTCCTTGCGAAAAAAAAACAGTTTTTGCTTCCCTTTTGAAACCCATTCCCCCTTTACAGTCTACTATTCGGACTGTATTTTTGTTTCTGGCATATAATGATGAATCCAAGTTTTACGTGATTAATTAATCGATGGCAAAATTCGGATTTATTGCTCGCAAACTGCACCAACAGAGTGTTGGAAATATTGATTCCAAAATGTTTTTGGTCTAACGTGAGCAAACGTGCTACCGAACACGCAGACAGCTTTCTCATGTACGAATGTTGACTCAATATGTGACAAACACGTCCTCTTTACATTCATGACATATTCATTCAGCGGTCGTCTCGCACTACTTGATGAGCCTCAATACACAAAAACATTTCATTTCTAATTTTAAAGACAGCTCGATACTCGATTTTATCCATTTTCGCAAAAACACTCACATCACCTCACTCAAACGACTGTTCCATAACAACTGCGTATCCGAAATGGCTGAAACTTTGGGAAAAACTGTCAACAGATGAACAATGACAACACACTAGCTTTTATTTACGAGTTCCACCTTCCTCACGTATAGGTCGGAAATCTTTTCGGACCATCCTCGTATTATTTTTGAAAATTAAACTCACAATTACACTGTATTTCTGCAGTGTGCCCAATTTCAAATGAATCACTGTTATTCGAGGTTAACAAAAAAGTAACTGAATCAAACAGATCTGGATAAAAATAGGAGAATTGTTGACAAACTGACATGCCAACAGAATGAAGAATTGATTTGCATATTTTTAAATCTTCGAGAACAAATAGACTCGATAGGTTTCAACATTAAACGTGAAGGGTTGCTCGGTGGTCGATGAAATTAAGAAAATGCAGCCTTTCAATCAAGTATCAGACAACCCCTTCTTCAAAAATAAATTTTTGGGGTGGAAGTTGGCAGGGCTATGAGGATGACGCGCAATGGTTCAAGTGGGAAAAAATTTTTCTGAACAAACAATTGATTTTGATCAAATGTTTTTTTAAATGGGGATCGAGCGGATTGATAGAAACTCGATTTCAATTGGTCGCATGTTATGTTGGAAAGTAAAGGACGTAGACGTATATTCAACAAAATCACACTACCTGTCTCTTTATTCAAAAATTTGGATAGAAGTTGCCAATGGAGAGGAGTTGATAGGGGGAGAACAATACATATAAGAAAAATATCCCCACCAATCAAGCTTCGACCTGTTTAAGGAAATTCACAGAAAAATGAACTATCCGAAGTGATTTCTTTTCATTAGAACACTCGGTATATAAAGACAGTTTATATAAACGGAAACTTCAGACAGAACTGAATTTCAAACCAATATTAAATTTAAACCGAAATAAAAACATAATGGTTGTGAAAAAATGCAAACATATGGATTGAAAAGTGGTTAAATAATGTACAAGTTCGAAAAAATATTAATTTGATCCATATGATATAATACATAATTTTCAAAATATCCTCACATTTTTGCCTTGTATGTAAGATCAAACTCACCTTCAGAATTCTGAATGGACTCTCCGCCATCAAGCATAAACCTTTTCCTCCAGCGGGTGCATCTTCAGATTTATCGCCTCCTGAAGCCTTCTGTTTCTTTTTTTTCTTCAGGAGATTCTCTTCAGCTTCAGTATCGCAAGTTTTCTCAGATTGAAGACATTTAGGTGTGGCCCAACTCCATAGTGACCGAAAAATCCAATTCTGTTAAAAATAATAAGTTATATAAACTTTCATTCGAAATTTTGAATTTCGGTACATTTAAAATTACTCTATAAACATTTTCTAACCGAATTCCTCAACTTCCCACAAGAACAGGTTGTCGTTAATTGATATTCTTAATCACACATGATTTATTTCTATTAACTTCTGTTAGCCTTAATTAAACACTCTCATAATAGTTTGAGAGTTTTTCTATAGCCATCCTTAGGATTAAAGGAAAAATTGCACAAATTTCAAGGCCTTTCCTCATTGACGTTTAGACGTGATGATGGTATATTTGAAAATAATATTTTAAAGTACTTTTTTGTACGACTTCTCGAACGTTTTTACATATACTCCATCTTCTGTCAATTACAAACATAACGAAAAGAATTAACCAAATAAGTGCAATAGTTTTACACGTCCTTCATTTATTAATTGATTTGATTTATATTTATAAATATTGTAAATATCAGTCTAGATTAGATAACAAGAGCTATACAAGCCAGGGATCACAAACGATTACATATTGATTCTTGCATGTAATCTTAGCAATTATTTTCATTTAAGGAAGTCTCAAGGAAAACTAAAACACGTTTTTCATTTAAGTAAATGGAAAATTCATAGATTACCTTTCAAATATTAAAATAAATGATACTTTCAATTTGGTTAATTAAACCATTACTGAATGAAAACTAGAATACATTTTTAATCAAATTAAATAATATGGAATCTTCACTACTAATAGTTTTACTTCATTGTTTCGTCTTCAGGGACAATAAAAGAATTTTATGATAATAAAAATAATGCATACCTCTGTTGTGGAAAGGTCCACGTTACTGATAGATTTTGGACTTGGAAGTCTTTCCATATCAATCGCTGTTGCATCCTTGACAGGTTCCTTGATTTGAGGACTGACTTGTATGATAGGAGTTGGAGGATTCAATTGAGTAACGACATCTTCGGCGTCTAGACGCCAGTTTCGCATCAGATCGATGACGTAAGTTAAAGTAGGCATACTGAATAATTGCAGAAGAATCCACACATAAAATCTGGAAAAAGTATATTGTTAAAATAAACAGTTTTCCACGGCGACATTCATGGTTTTCCAGCCTCCTGAATTATGACCTTTTAATTCAATTATTACATAATAATGCCTCAATAATCTTAGAATGAAGGTTCTTTCAATGTCTCAAAAGATGTCATTCGGAATCTCTTCATATCAACTCGGATTTCATTTATGTAAATTTTGAACATTTTTGCGAAGGAAATCGACTCAGGAGGTGATATATGGAGTTTTGAATTTGGGAGGCTTTTACTTGATAGAATTCCATTATCAATAACTGAAACAAGTAAATTTGAGGAATTTTCTGAATAATTGTGACGCGTTTAACTACACCGTAGCTTCTTCAGACGAATGAATGTTCAGAAATTATGACAACTATATATAGATACAATTGAGAATATAAATACAAATGTTCTGAGGTAATTGAAAATTTATAGAGTTGCTTCTTCTTAAGTGGTTATTGATGAGAGGTATATCCCATGAATTAAGGAATAGATTGCCCCCTGAAGAGATTCAATAGAGGTGAAGGGCTTAAATCGACTTATTCATTAATGAGTCTACCTGAGTTATGTGTTTGTTAACTTCTTAAGTTTTCCAAAGATCTACTTTCCAATATTCATTATCTGTATGCAAAATTTCAAACTGTGGGTCGAAAGAGTGATTAAAAAAAGGAGATGATTCGCGTGATTTGAATCTAATTTTTATTTGAAAAACTGCGTTTATGTTCCGATATTGTAATATTGAAATTTTTATGTGTTTTACCAATGTAGAAATTATCACAGTCATTGCAATTCAATGTATAAACAACTCATCTATTATTTTTATCTGGTTTGGTTTTATTGTTTTTATATATTTGCATAAGCTAATATTAATTTGGAAAGCTATGTTGAAATTATTTCCACTTAAGAATGATTGCAGTTTTTCACTTGTAATGCCAACGTAGGTTAAGGTGTTGAATTTTTGTTTCAATTTATCGACAGGGTTAACTTCACTCAATGCGATTCTACTTTGTTTTTTATTCAAAATATTGTTTATTATTGTGGGATTGAAACCATTATTTTTGAGCCTCCATCTCTTTATGTCCATAATTCGCTTATTGACCTCCACGCTAGACAACAAGATTTCAAAACTCATAGTTCGAATCTCTCTAAATTAACTAGACAAAGAAACTTTTATATTGAACCACGATTTGAGCTTAAAAATCTGCAAAGAACACTCCTAATCTTAAATACTATTATAAGCTTCCCATTGAATGGAGACAACTGAACTCTAAGCAGTTCAAATTAAAAGTAAAGAGACTACTGTGCGAAGTGTACTCACCAGACAAATTTCTAAATTGATGTTTATCCTAATGTTTCCTGTATCTGTTTTGTCACCTTGTGTTTCAAAATTTATATTCATTTGCTTATATTTTTATGGGGTAGAACAGAATCAATTTGTTATATATAATATTTCTGCTCTATATTCACACTTTTGACTTGTCATAAACTTAATGTAAACTGACTAGAATATATATATATATATATATATATATATATATATATATATATATATATATATATATATATATATATATATATATATATATGAGGATATCCACCAGGACCGTCCGTTAAAAACTTTTTGAGTTCCAATTACAATATCAAGCTGAAATTTTATACGCGGCCATAACTAGCGAATACAATAGGAGTGAAATAATTTTCGAAGTGATACCATTTCCGGTTATACCGGAAGTCGGTCATCACTTTAATATTTCAAATGGCAATCATGGCAATCTACCTTTTTTATTATACATCTACAACCGACATTTGAGCAAGGCATAAAATACCCAAGTTGTTGGCACTTATCTGTCAAAACTTTTGACAGATTTAATTATTTTTGTTATAAACTCGATTTTTGAGGAACATTTAAAAAAATTGTAGCTCGTAGATCTTTTGCACTACAGACACAATTTTTGCTTGTGTGGATAGAAGAAAGATCAAGGAATTTTTTGAGCAGTCTACACATGTCAAATGTTTATTGCATTGTTTTGTATGATTTTTTCAATTTGACTTTTTTCAAATAGCAATAACTCAATTTTTTCAAATGGCACGTGCCAATTTTTATATTACCATCAGATGAAGCGTCAAATTTCAGATGGAGTTGTATCAGAATGTACTATAACCATCTTTTATAGTTCCGAAATAATTTGGGAATATATTGAATCTTAATGATTTTGCAAGAACTAACAGAGAATGCTTTGAAATATTCGAAACAAGTAGCTGAACTGGCTACGCTCACCTGACAGGTGCCTAAAATTAATGTACTTGTCACTTCGTTCATTCGAATTCGATATTTCAACAAGAATTGTCGTTATTTCAGATTGAAAATATCCAAAAAATACAACAATAATTTACCGTCTATGTATAAAATAAAATTTCGAAGCATTAGAAGCAATTTTTTACAATTAGGATGAATAAAAATTATAGAAGCTAAGCGAAAACCAATCATCGAAGATGATTACATTAATACGAATAAATGATAGCAAACATCATAGGAAAAACCTAATTTATGATCTGAATAAAAGTTCAGTATGGGCCCCATTTTGCTCGATACACTTGACAGCTCGTATACGAACCTGATGAGTTGACCTCTTAGTTTCCTCAGGATCAGTATTACGAAAAGCATTATGAATGCGCTCTAGTAACTCTTCCTTTCATCTTACAGGAATAAGATAAATAAAATCAAGGGGCGTCAAGTCCGGAGAAAGCTGAAGCCATAAATTTGGTCCATGATTACCCCACCATCTATCCTAGCACATTTCTGTTAGCTGCCAATCTACAGCTCGTGTTTTATGTGCTGGTGCACCATACATTTGGTAATAGCAATCCCTCAGAATGTTAAGGGTAATCCATGTAAATATAATATATATATATATATATATATATATATATATATATATATATATATATATATATATATATATATTTGCCAATGTTCCTCTCAAAATTTCCAGGTATCTTTGTCCATTAAGATTTGCCTCATAAATGTGATAAGCCAACAAATCATTCATTAAAATTGCAAAAACGTTCACGCTGAATTTATTTTGGAAATCAATAACCTCAATGAAATGCGGATTTTCTGTGGCCCAAAATGTCGATTTCTCCTGTTGGTTATTCCACTTTCATTGAACTAGGCTTTATCAGACCATATAATTTTTTGCAGAATTGTCTCATCTTCTTGAAGCCGAATTAATAAATTTTCACAGAAATTTAGCCGCTTGTGAAGGTCAGTTGGTTTCAATTTTTGTAGTCTGATAAAAGAATGCATGTTATGTTTCTTAAGGATACTTTGAATTGAAGTATAACTCAATCCAATATCCATTGATGCTGACTTAATGGAAGCATGTGGATTGGCACGAAAATACGCTAGCGTATTAACTTGATTGTCGTCGTCCTCGAGAATTGGTTTTCTTCTAGTTTCTGTATATTTTAATCCTCCAAATTGCAGAAAATTGCTTCTAATTCTTTTGTATTACTCGTAGACGCCAAATTTGAAAAATTGCTTGCAAGTTCTATCCACCACTTTTTGATATTCGCCATGAATTAAAAAGAGATTAAACATATCCTCGTTTGAATAATCAGTCATTTTATTATCAATCTGGTGTTTTTCGAAAATTTTCACTTCAAAATACTAACAATTCTTGTTGAAATATCAAATTCCAATGAACGAAGTGACAAGTACATTAATTTTAGGCACCTGTCAGGTGAGCGTAGCCAGTTCAGCTACTTGATTCAAATAATTCAAAGCATTCTCGGTTAGTTCTTGCAAAATCATCAAAATTCAATGTATTCCAAAATTATTTCGGAACTATAAGAGATGGGTGTAGTACATGCTGATACATCCATCTGAAATTTGACGCTTTATCTGATGGCGATATAAAAATTGACACGTGCCATTTGAAAAAATTGAGTTATTGCTGTTTGAAAAAGGCCAAATTGAAAAAATCATACAAAACAACGCAATGAACATTTGACATGTGTAGACTGCTTAAAAAATTCCTTGATCCTTCTTCTATCCACCCAAGTAAAAATGGCGTCTGTAGTGCAAAAGATCTGTGACCTACAATTCTTTTTAAATATTCCTTAAAAATCGAGTTTATAACAAAAATAATTAAATCTGTCAAAAGTTTTGACAGATAAGTGGCAACAACTTGGGTATTTTATGCCTTGCTCAAATGTCGGTTCCAGATGTATAATTAAAAAGGTAGATTGCCATTTGAAATAACAAAGTGATGACCCACTTCCGGTATAACCGAAAATGGTATAACTTCGAAAATATTTCACTTCAATTGGAAATCGCTAGTTATGGCCGCGAATGGAATTTCAGCTTGATATTATAATTGGAACTCAAAAAGTTTTTAACGGACGGTCCCAGTGGATATATATATATATATATATATATATATATATATATATATATATATATATATATATATATATATATATATATATATATATATATATATATATATATATATATATATATATATATATATATATATATATATATATATATATATATATATATATATATATATATAAAAGAACCTTTCATATGATTAATAAGTAAATCTATAACTTCCCAAAACAAACAGTGTTCAAGTTGTATGTATTCTTAAATATGAAAAAAAGAGAACTTTTGGACGGCTAGACTTTCGTCATACGGATTTTTCAACGCCTGTATCCGAATTGTCTCTAAAGACTAGTTGGTCATCCAATCCGGCACTAAATCCAGTATTGAATATCGCAATTTTAGCAATTATTTGTTTCCTAACCTCTAACTTCAGAAACCAGATATTCTAAATATGAAGTTCGAAACTCAAACATTAAACAATGTTAATAATGTGAACATGATAACGATGAGCAAAATGAAAACTTCCACGTGGAGCTCTCAACTTCCAGACTATTCGTAGGTCAAGGGTCTTTCATTTCGGATTTTTCCTGTTTTCTCTTCGTTTTTCTATATGTATCATATTTTTCAACCTCTAACACATTTATGTGTCGAATCGAATCGATTTTACCGAACCTTGAAGCTGGTTTTTTCATGGAAGATGATTGAAGTTTTCAATTATTCAGATTATAATGACGCCATCTCGTGCTGTCAATCTCGGACATATTGTGGAAGCATTAATTGCCAGATATTTCTGGTATAATTAAAACTGGAAATGGCTTTCTCGAAGTATTTTGTGCTATAATTAACGATGTTTGCGATTTTGTGATGATTGATTGATTTTAATAGTGAGTTAAGGAATGTGCTCAACAAGATGCTCGGATTACAGTTCCTTGAAGAAGTCCAGCTTCTTGTCCTATCCAAGGAGAGTGCTTTAGTTCGTTTATTCTAGTATGATTTTACTCACTGCACTCTGAGACAGGTTGCTTCACCGTTTCACTAAATTACGAGCATTCTGCATTACTCCTCATCAGCCAGGATGATTATATGAATGTGTGCCTTCAGCTCGTATTAACCTCAAAGGATAATGACGAAAGTTTTCTCTTTTGCTTCTTCCAATTAGTAAATGGATGGTATTAATCCAAGCAAAGTGAGTTGCATTCAACTAAACAGGCTTCTGGTCCAACTAGAGGCGCAGATTTGTGCCAGTTGATCTATTTTTCCATCACCTGAGTAACCCAAATAACTCGGTATTAGCACGAGAGTGAGTCAGTTGTTCACTTCGAGTCTTACTAGGGTAACTAAGCAGTTCCGTATAGTTCTTGAAGTTCAGCTATTGTTACGAAAATCTCTGAACGCTGCTTGATTGACAATAAATATGGAACTATCTGATGGAACACCATTTCAATATCATAAACCCTTGCAAGCGATACCTAAACAAGTTTCTTATCCCACTAGAGACAGTGAGGCCTCGATTTGTACCCTAGGTTCTGCCTTTCTATTTCCTAAAAACTACCCAAATGACTCGGTATGGAGACGAGATTGAGTCGGTTGTTTACTTTACGTCGATCTAGGGTATTTCAGCTGTTCCATATCGTTTTTGAAGTTCAGCTATTAGAATGGAAATCTCTTAACGGTGCTTGACGCATAATAAATATGTTGCCACCTAATGTGCTACGGTTTCAATAGCATAGACTTCCGCAAGGCTCTGCGATGTGCAGACTCAGGAGTTGCTATCTAATATTCCTGCTCCAGTACCTCCAGAATATCTGAAGACATCGGTAACTTGGCTCAGAACGATTCTGGAGGGGGTAAGGGTGGACGTCTGCACAGATGACCTGACATTGCTGGTGACAGTAGATGAAGGTCTATACGGCTTTCATGCTGCTTACAGATTTCATAGCAGACATTGGGTACGAGATAGTATTACAAAATACAGAGACTTCATGAAGGGAAGCAGGAAGCCCATACTTCGATTATATGGACAGGATATAAAGTACAAGAACTGAGTAAAATACCTAAGGATGCTTCTGTATAACATTCGAGCGCCATTTCTGTGACCAGAAGGCTGTTGAGCGCTATAACTTGCAGCGTAGGTAGTTCGGTTAACTGGCTCAGATCGATTCTGGAGAGGATCAGGGCATCCTCTTGGAGGACTGCTGTGTATATTCCACTTAAACTTCAGAAACCAGATATGCTAAATATGCAGTTCAAAAGTGAAACATTAATCTATAACTATAACATAATCATGATAACGATGAACAAAATGAAAGATTTCAAATGGAAATCTCAACTTCCGACTACCGAGAGGTGAAGAGCCTTTTATTTCAGATTTTTCTAAATGTACCATAGCTTCCAACTATTCAGCAAATTTATGGTTCGAATCAAATCAATTATACTGAACCTTGGCATTTGAATGATTCAAACCGGGGTGATCCAAGCAAGTATAGCTAAGTATAACATTAATACTGACCTTTATTATCCACTTAGCAGTTCGAAGTGGGGTACCTGAACAAGCTACTACAGGCAGTGAGGCTCCCATTTGAGGCAGTTGATCTGCCTCTCTCTTACCCGAGTAACTCAAATGACTCGGTACCGAGACTGGAGTGAGTATTTCGTTGACTACAAATCGACGTAATTCAGCAGTTCCATATTGTTTTTGATATTGAGCTGAGAATGAAGATCTTATAACACTGCTTGTCTGGCAATGAATATATTACTGGGATACGGTTTCAATAGCTTGGAATTTTGGAAGGCTCTGCAATGTGCTGACTTCGGAATTGCTACCATTTCATATTTCTGTTCCAGTACCTTAGAGGTTTTGGTGCGATTGCTAAACTGGCTCGGGTCGATTCAGGAGGGGGCGAAAGCAGTATCCTACCCGGATGACTTGACTATTAGCGGATTCAATGCTGATTACAGATTTCATAGCGGATAGTGTACTCGAGATAGCAGCACAGAAGACGGAGGCTTCCTGAAGGGTGTCACGAAGGCGATCCTCGAGTGCTGCAATTGTTTGAGCACAACTGGAAGACCTAACGATATAGGTACAAGTGTAGTATGCTACTGATAAAATGGGGAAAAAGGTTGCTGCTTTTAGCAAGTTTATCCGAACGTTCGAGGGCCATCACTATGGCCAGAAAACTGATTAATGCTGTAGCTCGCAGCATAGATATATATGGGGCCCTGGTATCGGAAAGATCGATGGGTGTTAGGAAAGATAGAAAGTGTGTAGTCACAGCCAGCAAGCTATTCTTCTCGAGAGTCTGCTATGCTTATCCTACTTAAACTTGAGACACCAGATATTCTGAATGTTAAGTTGGAAACTCGGAAATTGATAAATGTTGATACCGTAAACATAATGAAAACTTTCGCGTGAAAATCTCAACTTCTAGACTATCTATTCAGAGGTCAAGACTTTCATTTGAGATTTTTTCCTGCATTTTCTTCTTCTTTATATATGTACCATATAAAGAATCTATGCTTCGTACCAAATCGATTTTTCCAAACCTTGACTCTGGCTTCTTTCATGGAGGATGATTAAAGTTTTCAATTATTCAAATTATAATGACGCCATATCGTGTTTTCAATATCGCCCATTTTGTGTTATTATTAGTTGGAAGATATTTTTAGTATAATTACAACTAGAATTGGCTTTTACGAACGGTTTGCGAAGAATTTCGTGCAATAATTAACGATTATTGCAGTTCGTTTAAATGAATGATTATTGGATTTTATAGTGAGTGGCATATTTCCGCCCTTTCTTCGTGCCTTTGCTCACTATCAAATGCTCACCAAGATGCATGGATTGAAGCTCCTTGAAAAGTACCAGCTCTTGATTGTTGTGTTCAAGGAAAAATTTTCTTTCCATTCATTCTAGAGTCATTCTACAAAAAAATTGAACCTGATTTCACCCACTATTAGGCTTTCTGGGATAGTTCATCAACATTCTGTATTCATCAGGCTGATTCAAGGAATGTGTGCCTTCAGCTTGCAGTGACCCCTAAGGGTAAAGATAAAAGTTTTCACTCTACTTTCTTCAATTATTAGGAGGATGTTATTAAGATTCGATAAGTATTTGATGAATGTTCGAATGATTTAAGCCGAGGTGATCCCGGACAAGTGAAATAAAATTTACATGCGTTCTGTCCGTCATTGTCCGCTTAGCAGTTTGGAAGGGATACCTAAAGAACCTTCTGTTCCCGATTTGAGACAGTTGATTGGCCTTTCTGTTACCGAAGTAACCAAAATGACTCGTTATCCAGACGAGGCTGAGTATTTTGTTCACTTTAAGTCTATCGAGGATTATCCTGCAGTTGCATATATAGTTTTTTAGGTTCGGAAATTGGAAGAAGATCTCTCAACGCTGCTTGACTGATAATAAATAAGTTAAGAGCTAATGGCTACGCTTTCAATGGTATAGATTTCAACCAGGCTCAGCGATGCGCTGACTCAAAGATTGCTACCCTATATTCTTACTCCAGTGCCTTCAGGAGTTTTAGAGTCATGGGTAAACTGGCTCATGTTGAGCTCTATTGTGGTGGTCTACGTGAATGACGTGACACTGCTGGTGGCTGCTGAGGAATTAAGCAGAGGAAGGTGGATGTGGCTTCCATGCTGGTGACAGATTTCATGTAGGAAAATGTGATCGCAGTAGCAGCACAGAAAATTGAGGTTTCTCGAAGGATCACAGGAAAGCGGAACTCCAGTAGTGCGATTCTGTGGACAGGACATCAAGACCAAGAACTGAGTAAAATTCCTAAAGATGAATCTGTATTAGCGACTCCATGTAGGAATACATGTTCAGTATGTACTTGATATCTCAACACAATGGGGTAGGAGAATCATGGTGATGGCCTCAAACGAGGACTACAGCTCGCACGTATAGGGGATAAGAAATGCAGAATGAGTGTAGTCGCTGCCCTGAAGTTCATCTTCTTTAATGTCTAATATAAGTATTGCTCTGTTATATTCAAAATTCAACCAACCAGGCTTCTCAAAACATTTGAGGAATAGAATAATCAACAAAAGACAATGAAAGCGGGTTTCTCGGAAAAGGCATTGTGGGCGGGGACGATGATCTGACGTGTCAGTGTGGGGGAAAATCATTGATTCACAGATTTTAACCGCGATATTCTAGGACTTTCAGAAGAAGATGAAAAAATCACAGGATGCGAAATGCAGCGAAAAGGACAACGCCGCATGTATGATAGTCGGGTGAAAAAGATGGAACATGAATTGGAGAGAACTGTGAGTGGTTTTCGAGGCTTTGATAGACTGTCACAGAGTAATGGTGGGAATAATAGATGGCAAGGAAGTATGGAGGAAGAGGTTCGAGTTACTGATGGTCATAATAGATTATAAAAAAACCGGACAGAGAGGAGAAACAAAAAGGCAATAACAAGTTTGAGACAATATTAGTGATCAGGAGACAATTTGAATATTGTTCCTTGACTAAAATTCTCTTTTATGTCTACAAATACAGCTTCAATTTAGCGGATTATGATTGATTAGATCTGAAGTATATCGGGTTGACAACCAGCATGAATCAGGAGCGTAGTCCTTCGACATACCGTATTCTTGCAGACACTGTGTGTAGCGTTGCGGTGAATAGTCGAACTAGTGTGACTGTTGGAGGTTTTCTGTTTATTTACTCTTCGTTTTCATGGTTTGCCGTGGCGAGGTGGTGTGGATAGCTTCTGTGTCGTCCGTTGCAGGGCGCAGTAACATATGCATATTTCGTTGCGCTCTAGCGGATTGATATGAAGTGTGGGCAGTGCAGACGAGGTCCAAAAAGACCGAACCTGCAGTCTATTGCTCCTATTCGTGACAACTGGCCGTGCCGTACCACTTCTCTGTGGCCCCGGTTGACGTTGGATTTGAGGGGTAGATCGGAAAACCAACTCCTTCAAGGAGGGATATTTAACATTCTATAGAAGGTTCAATATTATTCCTTCAATGAAATTCTCCATTATGCATCGTAGCAATAGCTAAACCCACCTTTAGCCAGTTTTTGCCTCGGAGTAAGGTGTAAATGGTTCATACCAGTGTAGTAGTTTTATAGAGGATGAGCCTCATCAGTAAGAAAAAAAGGCGATTAACTGCGCACTAGCCTGCTGAAAGAGACCTTTCTTTTTGGGGATGAATCAAGCAGTAGTCCTGAGTCTTTCATCTCTTTAGTAATTTCGACGTTTTTCACTGGATTGCTCTCAGTCCCCTATGGAGTTCAAGCCAACTTGTGTCAAGAATAAAATTATCAGATATTTTGACCCCTGCCGAGATTCACATGGCATCTATGATTCATACTCAAAATCAATGACCGTATAGCATTCTGATCAATTTAGTTCCAAATTTCGATTAGTCAATTTCAAACCTCAATCACGGCAACTGGATGGTTTTGTCGGCTTCCTGCTCCTCTATTGAGATAGTTTGACACATTTTCGATGAGATTGGAGTCTGTACGCGCAAGCCACTCCATTGATTTAGTAATAATGAAGGTACTTCCTAACGATGAGACCTTGCTGAAGTCTAGTGTTATCATCCATAAACGAAAATCATGTTTGCCGCAAAAGGTACACATCACATCATTGCAAGCGCCTAAGTTCCTTCTTACACCATTACTGAAATTTTCCCAAAACCATAGGAGGATAAAGAGTTGCACTGGGATTAAATTTCATTTGAACATATGTACATTATAGAACGTCGATCGCAATGAAAAAGACGAAATCCCGACTGCTGCGGTTAGAGCTGGGCTTCGAGCTACGACTCGAAGTCTCAAACCGAATTCACTGAGAGGTTATTGTATAATTTCAGTGGTAATTTACACGCCACTGTCCTGTTCAAACTGCATTTGAAGGTGGTTAGCAGAAGCAAATCAATTTCTCAACGAGGAAACTCTTAAATAATGGTTATGGATCGCCGTTGTTGCTCGAGATCGTCCCTGTCAATGTCTCTTTTCATGACTATGATTCTTTCTGCAGATCGTTCTGGAAACAGTTGAATTGGACAGTCCAAGCTTTTGGCCTTTTCTTGTATGAGTCCAACCTAGGTCTTCTAACACCACTGCCCTAGCACATTCTGCAAGGATCGAATTTCGTGATACTCGTTGAATCATCACATAAAATTGAAATTTTCGAGAAGAACAAACTTTACAGGCAAAAATTGTTAAATAACGGTTGCCATCAATATCAAATTTTTCATGAGGGGAACATGTACGCCAAGAAAAAAACATCGAATCTTGTTGGTGTAAGTCCGACATATCAGCCGGCTCGGTGGCGTAGAGGATATGATGCTCGTCTCCTACGCAGAGTTACCTGGGTTCAATCCCCACAAAGTCAGTGCGATTTTTCGGATTCTGGGAATCGCTTGAGTATCCATCTTTCGGAGGAGATGTAAAGCCGTCGGTCTTAATTAACAGAGATGTGTTAGACATTAAAAATCCTTTAGTGTTGTGAGTTGACAGATCCCCGGCGTGTCATTGGACGAAAGGCAGAAATAGAGCATGTAAAAGGAATAACAAACAAAATTCTGACATATTCTAAAGAAAACATGTGTTAATAATTAGCTGGATACCAAATTTGAAATTTGAAATATTGAAATTGTGCTTTAATTAAAATATGAAATACAGTTTCTATTTATTAACGAAATTTCTGGAAAAACTTGATTATCATGATATATACTTTGGAAATAAGATAACTTTTAGTAATTAGAATAAATAGTTTTCTTGTTTCCTATTTGAAAAAGTACAATTTTGTCCTTATTAATATCAACTCCCTTTACTGTATTCTATATAAAAGGGACCTGTAGAATGTCTGAGTCATAGACTTATTCATATTCTTCTGATACATCAATCTGGCAATAGAGGCAAAGTTATTTGCAGTGGGAAGAATTCCCAGGTTCCTATTCCTACAACACAGGAAAACACACTGTGCAATACATTCTGTAGAAAATTAATTCTGTCTTCCTTCGTATATTTTGGGATGAAGGAAAGAACACATTTTCTTTTTATTAACAGAGCTTTATCCGTATTCAACTATAACCTTGGTAATACTGTCATCCGAGGATTTGGATAGAGTAGCTTGAGTATAAAACAGTTTGTTTATTTTACGAGACCTAGAAAGCTAAGCATGGGAAAATAGGTAATATTTTCTGCATCTACTGTGCATTTTATGATTTCACTTTCAGGTAAGCCGACTGAAAAAGAAAAGCAAAAATTTTATATATACTTACGTACAAAAATTTTTATGAGTGGTTATAATATAATCCAAGTTTTCACTTACTCTTCATAAGTTGAATGAAACTTTGGGAATGAAGCTAAGCCTTAAAGAAACTCATCCCCTAATGCCAGACGCCAAAATATCGGTCGCAAGGTATATTCTGGTATATGCTGCTTATAATACCGAAGATGCATATACGAATGAGTAATATTGTTTATTTATTTATTGAATGGAAATTCAATTTCAAGGAAGATGAAGTACAATAATTTTTATACTCTTCACAGTTGTGTTTTTACGAACATGATCGGTTGTTACCAAGTCATTTTCAAGTGGTCAACTACAGGAAATGAACTTATTTAGATACTAGCCTAATTTTATATTGGGTACTGGAGAGGTATTAATGTCTAGCTGGCTGTAAGGAGTGATTTCACAAATTTAATTTATTTGCAAACATACTAACAGATTCATTTTCTTTCCTTTGTCACAAATATGAAAAATTTCAATATTATCTAATGTTATTGAATGTTTTGTGGTTTTTATGTGTTCACATATTGGAGAGCTATTGTCAGAGGATAATTGCTCTTCAAATCTGATTTCGAAATCCTACCTGTCTGCCCAACATAAGCTACACTACACTCATTGCAAGCAATTCTGTAATCTCCTGATTTTATGAGTTTATCTGGTTTTTGTTTATCATTGCATAATAATTGGTTTAAGTTCAGAGTAGAAGGTGGTTGCCTTAAATTCAGAGAAACAATGGCTGAAGTTATTGGAGAGAAGACCAGCGTAATATAAGCTAGCGTTTTTTTTTTCAAGGAAGTATCTTTTATGGAATATAACAATTGCGATATTTGATGTTTCCCCTTACGTTGGATAATTTTGTCTATAAAAACCGGGGGAATTTTGTTATTTAAAGCAATTCTTCTTAAGTGGCTATTCAATATTATGCTTCTTTTTGAGTTATCGATGAATGTATTGGCTAAAAGGAGGCACTTCGAAAGTCAGAGAAATATTTACGAGAAACAAGACGCTGTCACACATTGCTGATGAAATTTGTAACCTTCTAACAACCTGAATATCTCAAAATTATTTTCAATTTTAATCGAAATTTAACCAACAAACCTTAGAACTTCCGATATGATCATCTCTAAGTCTTCTTTTAGCCGATATATTGGAAAACTTAGAAAGATGAATGATATCAAATAGCCACAAAGCGAAAAATCATAGAGTGTTCTGGTACCGATATCAGTTGAGTTCATGGAAAAGTGCCCGGACGGCCCGGAAAAAACATAAATACTTGAGAATACCTTATATTTTTTTGGCAATAGTCTCCTTGAGTTCTATGCAGCGGCGCCACCGTTGAACCCACTGTTGGAAGAACACCCTGAACCCCCTAAAGATAGGTCCCTCAGAATCGCCGTCGTGATGCTTTGGACTTCCGAAACGCCTTTATATCTGTTTCCTTTAAGGTACGACTTCAACTGTGGGAACAGATGGAAGTCACAGGGGCCCAGATCTGGACTGTAGGGGAGATGTGGAAGTATTGGAATGCCGTTTTTGGTTAAAAGATCGCGAACTACGAATGACGAGTGGGCCGGAGCATTTCGTGATGAAGCACCCATCCACGCTTCGCCAATTCGGGTCGTACATGAAACACACAGGCCTTCAGACGTTTCAAAACTTCGATGTAGATTACTGCGTTGACTGTCTGGCCTGCTGGAACGTATTCGTGGTGTACAACTCAATTTTGACATTCTGGCTTTCGTGGGGCGCTTACCCCCTTCTCTACCAACGGCATTCTCTGCCTTTTGGTCTCAGGGTCGTATTCGAACACCCACGAATCGTCACCAGTGATAAAATTCTTCAATTCGAGAAATCATGTCTTTGCCGATGGACAATCGGAGCTCTTTCTGCTCAAGTACGAGCACTTCGGGAACCATTTTCGTACACAGCTTACGCATCCCTAAATCTTCGTATAGCATCTGAAGGATTTTCTCCTTGTTGATGCCCAACATGTCTTCCAACATTCAAAGGCTTACCCGACAGTCTACCAGCACTCGCGAGCGCAGCCGATCGAGGTTTTGTGCGTTTCAAGAGGTGGGAGGAGCTGCCTCGCGCGGATTATCCTCCACTGACTCTCTGCCGCTTCTGAACCGCTTTGCCCAATCGTCGACAGGTCCTTGTACACGTCAGTTAGCTGTTACAAAATTTTCACGGAATTTTTGCCGCGTTTCACCAAAAATTTTATCACTTTTATTTGCTCATTTATTTTATTACTGTATCTATACCTCGTATAAATGATATTTTGGTAGGTTTTCAGGGCTCGATAATTCAATACATTTTCAGATGTGACAATAATGAAACAATTTCATTTTTAAAGTCTACAGAAAAGAAACCTTCACTGACATAAATATTACCGTGGACTAATTCAATCACATGAATCACAAACTAGCAGCTCATAATTCAATGATTCATAGGGTCCTTCTAGTGAACTGTTATCGACAGACTTAAGAATTTAAATGAATACTATCAGCAAAATTACCTCAAATAACAAAATTCCCCCGATTTTTATAGACAAAATTATCCAACGTAAGGAAAAAACATCAAATATCACAATTATTATGTCATAAAAGATACTTCTTTGAAAAAATTACGCTAGTTTCAACTACGCTGCTCCTCTCTCCAATCACTTGTGCAACCATTTTTATCAATTTAAAATAACCACCTCTTTCTAAAGCGGTCACAACCAGAGCAAATTATTATTCAATGCTAAGCAATAAAAAAACAGACAAATTCAAAAAATCTGGAGTTTACGAAATTGCTTGCAATGAGTTCGCTATAGATAATTGATTGATTTCGCCGTTACTAAGTGAAAGTTAATCCTGATGATAATGAGAAATTAAACTATGTATTACACTATCCCAAGAGATGAATAGAAATTTGACCTCTTCTTTTATCCAGGAGGTGGTTTCAACTGCTTTCTTCAAAGGTAATTGATTTGGACATATTTTGGGGTTACTTTTCTTCTGATGCACTCTTGGTTAAACCATATATTTTGACTGCGAATACTATATTTACTTCTCAACTTGCTATAAAGGCCACTTTGTTTTGCTGTACTAGCACACTTCAAATAGTTGAGTTATTCTGCCGTTACTACGTGATAGTTAATCATGATGATAATGAGAAATTATGTGAGAATGTGAGACTATGTGTTTTACTATCACAAGAGATCTCTTGTGGTAGTATAATACATAGTTCAATTTATTATTATACTTAGTGTAAGGTAGCCTATGTTGGGCTAACAGGTGGGAATTTCGAAACTAGATTTAAAGAACACATACCCTCTGACAATAACTCTCCAATATATGAACATATAAAATCCGCAAAGCATTCGATAATAGTAGATAATATCAAAATTTTTTATAATTGCAACAAAGGAAGAAAAATGAATCTGTTGGAATGTTTGGAAATCAATAAACTTTGTAAAAACCCATTTGACATCCCCCTTAATAGCCAGCTAGACATTTATACCTGTACAATCTATATAAGTAAGTTCATCTCCTGTTATTGACCACTTGAAAAAGACCTGATGGTTGAAACCGGTCTTTACTCATTTTGATTGAATTTATTGATGTAAAGAATAAAAAATTACATTGGTTGGACCGGTTAGACATACGTCAATTATCAACAACAAGCTAATGAAAACTGAATACTCATGTCAATACAGGAACTAACATCAAGATAATGATATTAGAGGTTACAGCAACTTGAATAATGGTGATTGGTAGGTGATTAAGTCTACCTGGTCGTTAAGGAGCTTATCTCTTTCTACCCTAGATACTTTGAAAATTTCCATCGATTCAAAGAAATTGAGTTTAGTATATTTATCACTAGAATGAAGAATGTTTAGCTGTTGAAGTTCTGGAGAAGGATGACATTCATTTAGACAATGTGCAGCTAAAGCTGAATCATAATTCTGATATAGGAATGACCTGAATTGTTCTTTGTATCTAGCCTTGAAAGAGCGTCCTGTTTTACCTATATATAAGGAATTGCACTCAGAACATATTAATTAGTATACTCCAGACTTTTCAAATTTATTTGTTTTATTTTTATTGTTGAATAGGAGGCCTAACAATTTGCTAACTGGTTTGAATGCAATATGAACTTTTTTACTATTAGACAAAACTCTAGCAATGTGTTCTGACGTCCTCCCAAAATATGTTAGAAACATACATTTTTCGGGCTTTTCTCTCTTGGATTGGGGATATATTATGTAAAGTGTGTTGTTGCTTATTTTTCGATTAATTAAACTCCCTATTGTTTCTATATCGAAGCCATTGTTCTCTGCTATTCGCATAATGGTGTTAAATTCTGATTTTCGGTCCATGTTCGATAAAGGCAAAGAAATCGCTCTGTGAATCATGGATTTGAAGGCTGCTAGTTTTTAAAGAATACGGGTGGAATAAATCTATGGGTATGACATTATCTGTGTACGCTGGTTTTCTGAAGATATTAATTGATGAACGGTTATTCTCCCGGGTGATTGTTAGATCTACGAAATTGATTTTCCTATCGACTTCTGTTTCTAATTCGGACTTAATTTTAGGATGAATACTATTAATGAAATTTAGGAAGATTTCTAGCTGTCTATTCGTTCCAATCAAACATGCTGAAATGTCATCAACATATCGATACCAAAAGAGAATATGCCTTATCATCAAAGGTGCAGTCATAATTTTGGTGTTTTCCAAATTAGACATGAAAATTTCAGATAGAAGGAACTGAAAGGTGAACCTATAACTCAACCATTATTTTGTGAATAATTCTTATTATTGAACTGAAAATAATTTTGGGTCAAGCATAAATCAAAGAGAGAAATTAACTCATCTTTGCAGACAACGTTTAGATTTTTTGCTTCTAGAATACTTGATATTACGGGAACACATTCTGTTGCAGGTATATTCGAAAACATATTATCTATATCTAATGATATTAATTTTATTCGATAATTCTAATGAATTTTTATACTGTATTGTGAATAAATATCAGAAAGTGATTTGTATTTGCAATTTAGTTGCTTGGCAAGTATTTGTGTTAAAATATTGGTATATGAAACCACTGGACGAATGGGGTTATTTTCTTTATGTGTTTTAATGAGACCATATAATCTAGGAATTCTAGGATTCATTATAATCCATCTGTTTAACTCGAAGCTACTAAAAAGTGATTGCATTTCATTAGAGGCTGCTTTAAGTTGTTTCTGTATAAATGGTGTTGGGTTAGGTACGAGAGTAAGCGCTTTCCTCATTTTGTACTTTTGGAATAACATCCACTTATCTGCTTTCGTGAGTACTAATGAATTTTCAGAAATTTTGCGTTTGAGATTTTGTATTAAAATTTCATCTTTCGAGTGTTTGATATTTGATGGTTCTTTAAAATTTTCTCAATTTTTGCCATTTCAAAATTGCCAGTATTTAAAGTTCTCGTTAAAATTTCGGTTTCAACAGCTAATGTTTCTAAAGAGTTATTCCTTCAAATCCATGATTCATAGAGCGCAAAGACAATAGAATCAGATAACCACCACCATCGTTTATTATCGGTGAGATTTTCACTATTTTCTAAAATAATATTCAGATATGCTGTTCATTCATAAAAATTCGATATATGAGCATACTATATAGAATATTAAGACATAAGGAGCATGATGCAAACGGGTGCATTACCATTCACCCTACGCAGGGACAGTTGTGCAGCGTGTTCCATCTCGATCCACTCTGAATATTTAATTCAATATGGGTAAGCCCCGTATTGATTGGAAAAATTTGCTGAAATACGTCGAAGAATTTTGTTTAGTGGACATCTTTCAACGTATATTTGAGTCTTTAGCTAGCAATCCACTAAGAGGGGACGTTCCAACACCGCACACTTGAATACGGCAAAGGACTCGAGCGATACCTTATTTGAAAGCTCTTCGAAGCCTCTTTTCAGCGCTGTATGGTAAGTGATTTTGATGAATCTCTTTTTATCTCAAACAATCTACCATGAATATTTAAGGATTATTGGGATGAAGAAATACAAATTAATTTTTGTTTCGAAGAAAAAGTTTTTTAAATTGTCTTGAAAACCCCTTTTTACAAACTGCGACAATCTTAACAAGATTTTATTGTTTTATCTGGTTCAAAAAAAATGAAATCCGATGATTTCAAATCCAATGTTCAGATTATCCTCCATTTACTTCTAAACAATAATACAATCTCGTTTGAAAACCGTCTCTAATATGGTTCAGCATATTGAGAGTTGTTTAACGTAGATCGTCCAAATTATCAGGCTGTCACAAAAGTTTTGGATTTACGATGTCTCCAGTTTGGTTTTCTGTGTTGTGTTGGATCTCCTCATTCTCATCAATGTCAAGGTATTTGTATACACCATTTTGTTCTGAAGATTTGATGCTTGTTTCTGAACATATTTGCACATTTTCTCTAGTTTGTAATTTTCCCTTGACGAAACTTATTTTCGCACACCACTTAATCCTAAATTACATATGTGTTGTTACCGTTCTCACTATGATTTCTAAGCATAGATCGCACTAGATCCTTTCGACCAAGCTGAGCATAGAACATGCTCTGTTTCAACATTACCCGAGGGTTTAAATGTCCGGACATCACTTAGACTCGCTTTTATTTCACCGACTTCATCGAGTTCGTATTGTCTCCGTAGATGCTTGCAGCATGCGTTGACACGAGTCAACTCTGCAGATAACTCACGGCGTCCTTCATATTACCATACCGCCGTTGTCTACCAGCGCATCACGGCGTGAATTCTCTGTAGAGTCGACTTATGGCAACGCGTGATGCAGACGATCTACGGAGATGTTAACTCGATGAAGTCAGAAGTCAGCAAAGGAAAGGTGGGCGAGTCTAAGAAATGCCCGGATATTTAAACCATGGAGCCATGTTCTGTCCCCAGCTACAAAATGTATTACGTACTAAAATAGCACTCTGCTAGCGGCAAAGAGCGGCTTTATCAAAGGAACGCGCAGGACTTGTCAAAGAAAAGCCGCGTTTTTTATTCTTGCCGTTAATCTAGATATTTCGGGCGGCGCGTTTGACGGAAACATTCGAGACTTTCGTTCACGCTGATATAAATGTTGCGCCTGCAGGAGTTGGAGTCATTCAGAATTGTAACTTGAAGGCAATGCTGCGTCGGTACAAAGTTTATTATTAAATAGTACTAAATGAGTGCAATGGAGAATATCATTTTAATAACAATTAGGAGGAAGAATTTTTCTTTTATATGGTGGAGGATAGGTGCATTTATCTTATTTGATAGGCATCATAAAACGGTTCATAAAAACTATGAAAAGGATGTTCCGCCACAGGGTGAATTAAGAAAACGAAAAGTACATGATTTGATATCTTGTTTGAAAAAAGAAAAAACCATGTTCACAAGACCAACCAAGCCATCAAAAGCTGCTACGATCGCGTCATTTAAAATATCTCATATATTGGCAAAACACAAGAAACCATTCGAAGATGGATCGGTTGTGAAGGAAGCATTTATTGAAGCGAGTGAGAATTTATTTGGAGATTTTAAAAATGAAACATAAGTCAACTCTGCTATTAGAGAACTTCTGTTATCACGTCCGACTGTCCAAAGGCATATTGAAGTTATGAGTCAGGACATGTCAGATAAACTAAAATATGATATCATGAAATGTACATACTTTTATTTACAGTTCGACGAATCCACCGATATGACTAACACTGCCCAGCTGTGTATTTTTATTCGGATGGTATTCAATGATATGTTGGCTAAGAAAGAATTTTTCACAATCATTCCTCTGAAGGGGAAGACCCGTGGCGAAAATATATATGACGTTTTCTTCAATTTTGTGAAAAACTACAAGCTACCAATAAATAAATTACTGTGCATTACAACCGATGGAGCAACAGCAATGACTGGAAACGAAAACGGTTTTGTGGCATTGTGTCGAGCTAATGAAGATTTCCCTTCATTTTTTCATTTCATTCCATTATACATCAACAAGTTTTGTGTTCAAAAGTTTCAAACACGGAGGAAATTATGGGCATTACAACAAAAATTGTGAAGTCCATCCGTGCACGTAGCTTGCAATGGCTACTCTTTAAGATGCAGTTGGAATATAGGGAGTCAGCTGAACACACTGATTTAGTTCTTCACACGGACGTCAGGTGGTAGAGTCGCGAAAATTCCTAGAAAGGTTTCAAGAATCATTGCCGGAAATAACAGCTTTTCTAGACGAAAGAGGTGATGACACTCAGATGTTGAAAAACGAAAAATAGCTGACTGATTTGGCATTATTGACCGACATCACTATGTACTTAAACATCATTAACTTGGAGCTTCAAGGTAAAGGAAAAACTTTTATTGAGATGATTAGCGCAGTAAACGCATTCAAAAGTAAATTGCAATTTATGATAGATCAACTAAAAAGAAAGGATCTGAAACATTTTCCGTCTTTGAAAGCAAGGATTCCTTTCCGAGGGACCGAAAGCGATCTATGGTTAGAAAACATAGTGAACACGGTAATAGTATGTCATCACTAAATTGTTTAACCACTTGCAGCTGTTCAGATTGTTCATAGCCAGGTATAAAAGAAATTAATTTCTCCATCGAATTGTGATTGGCGATAAAAAGTGGGTCCCAAATGTAAAAAATTAGGTAACTCAAGGCGATCAAGCAACATCAACTGCAAGACCAAATCGCTATGGACGAAGACGGAAGACAATGCTCTGTGTTTGATGTGATCAGAAGGATGTGATCTATTACGAGCTGCTAAAACCTGTCAAAACCGTTAATACTGAACGCTACCAACAACAAATGATCGATGAAATCGATCTTTTCGTGCAAAACGACCAGAATGTCTAAAAAGTGACTTTGCTTCATGATAGTGTAACATCACACACTGCAAAATAGGTCAAATAAATGATTGAGATGTTTAGTTGGGAAATACTTCCGCATGCGGCTTACTCTCCAAATGTCCTGACTCATGACTTCAATACGCCTTGTGACAGTCGGACGAGATAACTGAAGTTCTCTAATAACAGACATAATTTATGTTTCATTTTAAAATCTCCAGATAAAGACTCACCCGCTTCAATAAATGCTTCCTTCACAAACGATCCATCTTCAAATGGTTTCTTGTGTTTCACCAATATATGAGTAATTTTGATTGAAGTGATCGTAGCAGCTTTTGATTGTTTGGCTGGTCTTGTGAGGACGGTTTGTTCTTTTTTCAAACAATATATCAAATCACGTACTTTTCGTTGTTTTCTTAATTCTCTCTATGGCGGAAAATCCCTTTTATAGTTTTTATGAACCGTTTTATGATGCCTCTCCAAGTTACCACGCTAAGGTATTGCAACTGACGCACGACAAATAAGACAAATGCACTTATCCTTCACCATACAAAAGAAAAATTCTTCCTCCCAATCTTTATTAAAATGATACTTCTCAGATTTTTTCGCTGCACTCATTTTGTACTATTTGATTATAAACTTTGTATAGACGTAGTATTGCCTTCAAGAAACAATTCAAAATGACTTCAATTCCTGTAGATCTTCTCGAAATCTACTCAAAATGCACTCGATCGACTTTTTGAGCACCCCTGCTCTTCGCCACCGAGCCGGCTGCCTCCGTGCTGTTGAATACATGTTGAATACAATTTGCATATCCTGTATTGTATTCAGAACGGCATCTGGAGGAATTAATCGACAGGCGGTTATTATTTTCCCTTCGACATATTCAAATTTTCTGGTGGAGTGCAGTAAATTCGATCCTGTAGAAACTACAGATCCAAAAATTAGAAAATTAGGAGGGGTCACTTCTGTGTAGCGGGCTGGACACCTTACAAGACCATTTTACCCATCCATTGATCATAAAAATAAATCCAGTTTAAATTAAAAGATGCTTTGTGAGGAGCAGCACTATCTTGTTGAAAGTAGATTTTTCTTCGTTCTTCCGGGGGAAGATCATTGCGGAAATATTATATTTGTTTTGATTCTGATTCTATCACGTATTCGAATTAATGTAGCACCAGACGTTCAGACCAAATCTAAGATGAAAATTTTGGTTTATTATGTTAAGAAGGTTCTGCTGGCCTCAAACTACACTCTCCAAACCAACAGATGGTTCTGAGAAAGGAGTAAACTAAATGCATTCCATCAATGGAAACTCGAGGCATCTAACACTGGTATATTCAGCTTGAAATTTTTTAAATTTACAAGATGAATCTGGATGAACTGTAAATACTTCTATGGTGGGTGCAGTTAGATGGTGCGGATTGAGATCCGGTATTAAAAAGTTCTGTAGATCCTTGTTGGTAGCTCTACAGGGTGTTTCTGGAAATTGCCAAAATCTTTAAGTCGCTCTGAAATTCTCATTAATCGATGGAATAGAACGAATTTTAGGTTATTATTGGCATTAATCGCATCAAACATATTAACAAATAAAATTCGGAAATTCCAGGATAGGACTGAAACATCAGTGTTAAGGTAGAAATATCACTCTGTATATTGAATATTCATCACATACTATTTTCTCTAGAAAGGGCACATCAAGACGTTGAATAATCAGTTATCAAATTTCATGGTCCACCAACACATTTTTCTTACGCGACTCGATTTTTAACAAACCTTTCATTTTTCGTCCGGAAATTGAGAGGATATTTCTGGAATCGTAAAAAATTAGGAAAACACCTTTACAATTAACGTCGTTTAACATAGTACAGACTGATAAGTTGAATTCCCCATCAGATTCGACTAAAAAGATCTAGTTTGAAAATATGCAGGGACGGAATCAGATTTTCTGAAAATCTGATGTCAAAGTATAAGGAACGTTATCTTTCCGCTTATTTCGACTATCTTACGAATTCACCAAAAATAAATATTTCAACGTTCATTTCATTCAGAAATGTCGCATGTTAGGCGGCGAATTCATCGAAGGAGAGATTACATCTGTGTATCACTTCATACTCACGAGACGAATTCTGATTGAACTCTGAATATTATGAAACAATAAAGCCTAGGAACACAGTAAATTGTCGAGAGAAACAGAAGAAAAAGTGAATTATTGAGAAAAAATTGAAAAAATGACAGAAATCCTGCCAGACTAATTCGAAAGAATAATACTAATGTGGAAAATACAAATCAGTGTGAAAAATAACGATAATTTTCAAATTTTCAATATGTCCTCCAATCAACATATTCTTTGGCCCGACTCAGGAGGTAGTTAATTGATTTCCTGATAATGTCACACCGATTTCGCAACTCATCTCAAGTTTAGCGAATTCTGGCTTCTAATTGCTGAAGCGAATTTATGTCCATCTTATAAACTGAATCTCTTAATTATCCCCATAAAGGTTAAACTAAGACTGATCAATTGGTCCCTCTAAAGGAAACACCACTTATTCAATGAAAATCGTTTCGGTAATGTTTTATGGATTGTTCCGCGAAAGCATCAAGATGCTTGTGGATTTCGTTTCATAGAGAATTGTGGAATGGCTGTTTGTTCTAGTCCGGAATCATAAAACTGTGATGTACCTATCAGAACGACCGGTAGGTTTGAATTTATTTTTATTGGTTCCTCTTCGGCGTTTTCGAAGTATTTTCAGTAATTGAAAATGCCGATTCGTTTCTTGAACGAGAAATACGAAAATCTTATATTCGTTTAAGGGTATTGTAATGGTAATGGAAGAGCTGCTGTAAGTGAATATCGAAGATGGTACCCAATCAGCAGAATGCCCAATTATCAGACGTTCCCTTCTGTATTCAAATACTGCAGGAAACATAGAAGATTCTTCTCTGGGAAACAAGATACAACTACTGCTGGACTCTTTACTGCTGGACAAGAGTCCAGCAGTATTTGAAGTAGATAGTGAGATTTTAGAAATTGCCCTAAATGAACCTGTAATAAGTACGAGAATGGTGGCCAGAAGAATGGAATTAGCTCAAAAATGAGAATGCAGTACATTGCGAAAAGAGATACTCTATTTGTACCATTTTCAAAAGATTCAAAGTTTAGAATTTGCAGACCATGCTCCACCAGTTCAATTTTCTACGTGGTTATTGGGTAACAGAAGAATGATACTCAAATTATTTTCTTGACGAGGCTTAATTTACTCGTAATGGAATCATTCTCAACAGAAGCCCCACGCCAAAGTTGTCAAAAATTCCCAAAAACGGTTTTCATTGAATACGTGGTGCACTATACAGCGTGGCCCACAAGTCACTGGAAGTTGCATAATGCCAAGAAAACGACGGATTTTGAATTTTTTTCCTCACTATGATGAACTTCTGTTACGGTCACAATTTAAAGATAATTTCGTATATACAAGATGTTCCGTTTCCGAGGAACAAATCAAATTTATGTTTTTTCAAATAGAACACCCTATATATTTTGATGATTTCAGCCTTGTGAGATTAAATGAAGGTAACTTTGTTCAATATTTCCTGAGTTCAATGGTTTTGGAAATATTTGGGATTATTCGAAATTTGATGACTTTTTTTTAAATTTTTTCTCTTCTCTCGTTGTGACATTCCGACTGTGATTTTGCAAGAATTATGTTACTAATAGTCCATTTCTGAGTAACCATCTTTGGGAAACTCTGAGATTGATACAGGGAGTACAGTACAAAATTTCCGATTCCGCCTTTCTTCAAGCCTCATTTTTTCAATTTTTTTAAATTACACACCCTGTATCTTGTACTCTGTAATTATCGGTTATTTTGATACCTATCGAACGATACCCATGTTCTCTATACCTTTCTTTAACGATACTTTGTGTCCCAATATTCATATCTAAATGTTTTCCTTCGTTTTTGAAGAGGGGTGCATGTCACTTGATAAAACAAAACAGGAGTTTGTACCATGTGCTACTCAAAACACCAGTTTTAAGCAGTTTAAAATTGTTCAATTCGAGCCTATTTCTAATTTTCCCCCTTCTAAACTATTTACCTTTTCCGGTGATAGGTAGTCAACACTTTTTTAATTTTTTTTTTTTAGTTATATAACTATTTTTCGAAAAACATAGATTATTTTGATGGGAATAAATATGCTTTCAATGTATGAAAATGTTTGACAATGGAGAATATTATTACAAATCACGGAAAAGAAAAGATTACATGAATAATTGAAGCATACATAGAAATGTTACAAAAGATGTTCAAAGTAGCCTCCATTCTGCTCTATGCATAAATGTATTCTCCTTTCTGTGAACCCTTACTGTGAAAAGGGTGGTCTTTCTTGAATTGTGTGTTCTTGAATTAATAAGTGTTGACAAAGAAGAAGGAAGAAAGCCTTTAGAAAATTGAGTATTCTCGGGAAGAACGAGTCGATATGATTCTGACCATTGGAGAAGCTATGGAAAACTGTTTGTTAGCTGAAACACTCTGCAAAATATCTGGACTGAAGACATCCGAGAAAAGAAACACTCGAAAAATGGCTACGACAATTCCGAGCCACTGACAGTGTGTCTGATGAAAAACACCACCGACAAAAACCAATTGTTGGAAATGAAATGAACATACTGTTCTAGCGTCTGTGATAGAACAAGCAAGTACAAGTCAACGGACATTGCTCAAGAAATAGGTCTGAGTAGACAAAGTGTGGGAAGAATATTGAATTATCATGGTTTTCATGCATAACACGTTGGAACTGTCACAAAGAGATCATGAACAACGTCTCGAATTTTGTATGTGGTTGTTAGAAATGGTCAGAAAATGAGGATATCCCGAATTCAACTCTATTTGAATCAAAGTACATTCCAGAATGATGCTTTAGTAAGAAGACATAATTATCATCATTGCTCTGACACTAATCCACATATTTTTCGTCAATCCTACACCAAACACAGATAGTCGGTCAATACATGGGGAGCCATTATAGGTCCTCATGTAGTGGGTCCTATTTTTTCGATAGAAACTTGAATGGACAGATGCACCTCAACTTTCTGGTCAACGATTTACCAGAGCTGTTGGAAAATGTGCTACTCAACATGAGAAAACGAATGTGGTTCCAACAGGATGGAGCCCTGCGAACTACATCCAACAAGTGAGAGATCATTTCAACGAGAGTTTTCTAGAAAAATGGATCGGAAGAGAAGGATCCTTTAATTGGCCAGCGAGATCGCCAGATTTAACGTCCCTTGACTTCTTCTTGCTCATGATAAAGAGTTTGTTCATCGTACGCCGCCAACTACACTGGAAGATATGAAAAATAGGATTGAGTAAGCTTTCCAGACAGTTATGCCTAAAATGCTGTTAAGGAGAATACATTAATGCATAGAGCAAAACGGAAGCCATTTTGAACGTCCTTTGTAACATTTTTATTGCTTCAATTATTCATGCAATCTTTTCTTTTCCGTAATTTGTAGTAATATTCTCCATTGTCAAACATTTTCACTCACTCAAAGCATATTTTTCCATTAAAATAATCGGTTTCTCGAGAATATATGAGCAAAAAAAGAAATGAATTTGAAAAAAAATGTTATAAATACCGTCACAGAAAAAATAAATAGTTCACAAGGATGAAAATAAGAAATAGGCTCGAATTAAACAATTCTCAATCTCTCCAAACACTGCTTTTTTTGAACTGAAGTCCATAAAAAACTCATTTTCATCGCCTTCGCATCGGTCCATGCAGAGATTTTTTGTTCATTTTCGACTTATAAACTTAAAACTGGTGTTTTTAGTAGCACATCGTACAAACTCCTGTTTTGTCTTATCAAGTGACATGCACCCCTCTTCAAAAACGAAGGAAAATATTTCAAGATGAATATTGTGACACAAGTATCGGAAAATTCGAGAAATCTCGGATACCGTTAAAGATAGGTATAGAAAACATGGGTATCGTTCGATAGGTATAAAAATAACCGATCATTACAGAGTATAAGATACAGGGTGTGTCTTCTGAAAAAATTGAAAAAAGAGGCTTGAAGAAAGGCGGAATCGGAAATTTTACTGTGCACCCTGTATTCAGAGTTTCCCAACGATGGTTAATCAGAAATGGAGTATTAGTAACATAATTTCTGCAAAATCACAATCGGAAAGTCACAACGAGAGAAGAAAAAAATTTTTCGAAAAAGTCATCAAATTTCAAAAAATCTCAAATATTTCGAAAACAATAGGAAATATTGAACAAAGTCACCTTCATTTGCTCTCACAAAGCTAAAATCATCAAAATATATAGGGTGTTCTATTTAAAAACATATAACTTTGATTTGTTCCTTAGAAACGGAACACCCTGTATATACGAAATTATTTTTAAATTGAGACCGTTACAGAAGTTTATTATCATATTGCGAGAAAAAAATTCAAAATTCGTCGTTTTCTTGCTACTTCCAGTGACTCGTGTGCCAGCCTGTATAGGGACTAATTGGTCGATCCTCATTCCTCCGAAGAAACTCTTACCTCGAAGATTTTTTTGAATATCATTCGAAATGATCTACCTATGCTCGATTATTTTTGATGGATATGCCTGAGGAAAGCTTGGGTTGAAGAGCGAAATTACGTTAATTGTAAAGGTGATTTTCTGTTTTTACTAGAATCCAGAAATATTCTCTCAATTTCCAGACGAAAAAATGGTTTTTAAATAATCGACTCACGATAAAAACATCTGTGCCATGAAATTTACTAACTGATTATTCAACTCCTTAATGCGCTCTTTCTAGAAGAAATAGAATGTGCTAGAAATTCCATATACAGGGTAATATTTTTGCCTGAACACAAAAAATGAGGATGTTTCAGTCCGGTCCAGGAATTTCCGATTTTTTTCTTCTAAGAGGAAGAAACTTGTCGAACAAATGATTCTGGGTTTTCTTATACACTTAACAAGACATTCAATTCCGTTGCTTTATTTTACTTCTCAGAGTTTTCGGAGTTCGATTGATCCGCATTTGCGTAAGTTTCTTTAGAATCAGGAAAACTTACAGCGTTCTGGTTCATTACGATCTGGAAATTGTTCCCGAGAGAGTTGAAATGCTCGAGCACTATTTCTGATTTTCGTCTCCCATACTTATGTATTCTCCTTGAAGAAGACTCGACACGAAACAATATCAAGAATTAGCGAATAGGTACCTAATCTATTATAATTTCTCGTTAATAATTGCGAATGACATCCATTATAATTCTGTGATTGCTCTGTGATTTTCAATCGTATATCGCAACAAAGCATACTTCAGGATTCATTAGAATCTTTTGTAATGTTTTGAGTTTATGCTTATCCGAAATACGTAATAATGTGAGTTATCTGAACTAAAATAATGACCAAAACACTTTCTAGAACAGATATTTTATCACAAACACAAACAATACCCCACCCTTCGAATTACATCGATGAATTGCAAATGTGATTTTATTTTTCGAGTATTTTTTTCTCGGAAAATACAGTTTCTAAGGTGATACTGTTTTAGCACAGTTTACTCAAATTTAAATAAGTAATCAAAAAAGAAGAAAATATATGCTTACTATTTGGAAAGTCCAAGTGATAGGGAACTTTCGGTTTCTCCTGGAAATATTTCAAAATTTTTGAATATTGTTCAAGATGCAATTCAGTTCTTATTTCATTGAAATCGATCGTAGGAGCTACTGCTTTGGGACAAATAGTTAATCGATACCGCCGTTAGTACGTGATTGTTAATCATGAGGCTAATCAGAAAATTAAACTATGTACTATACCAGGGGTGCTCAAACTTAAACTGCTGGCGATCTACCCCAATAATGTTAGACTACTTACGAACGACTCTGAGAGGCTGCTAATATGTGTGATGCAGGGTTGTCGTTCATACACGATACACTCTACCTACCTACCTACCTAGGTAGGATATACCGTAGCATATATAGATATAAGCTTTCCCACAACATACATTATTTTAATCAAGGTTTGGGTTAGGTTTAGTTAGGTTCTTCTCTATAATATCAACGAAAAAACTCATAGTTATTCAAAATTGCGAGTTTATTGGATGTTACAAAACAAAGGAGTTATATATGGTGTTAAACTTAACTAAGGAGTGACTTTGGATGTTAAAGCATGGCACTGCATGTTCTCAGCATACTTTTCATAAGATGGTACGTAACCACTGAGTGCTAATCGCAAGCATGATGGCATATGATCGTCCGTTAGTCGATTGCGATATTTTGACATAATAATCTTCATTTCAGAATATGCAGACTCGCACAAGTAAGTTGACCCAAACATTGCCGTCAGTTGAAGTGCGATTTGCCGTAGATTCAGATATTTATCATCAGATATAAAACACCAGAAATCTATATCAGATGCTGTATCTTCGAGATGTATATCTGATATAATCTGCACCAACTCATTTTCAATAGAACATGAGTTCATATTGAACTGACTTGATAGTTCAGTAGCTAATTCCTCGATGTTTTTACATGAAAAAGGATAACTCATAAATGATGCTATATTTGCCAATTCACTGCGAACATAAAAACGCATTTCTAATTGTCCCAAAATATTTCATAATTGAGCCTCATACGTATCATAATTCAATTGAGGAATCCGTGCTTTCAAAGACGGAAAATGTTTCAGATCCTTTCTTTTCAGTTGATCTATCATAAGATGCAATATACTTTTGAATGCGTTTACTGCGCTACTCATCTCAATAATAGTTTTTCATTCACCTTGAAGCTCCATGTAAATGACGTTTGAGTGCATTGTGATGGCCATCAAAAATGCCAAATCAGTCAGCCATTTTTCGTTTTTCAACATCTGAGTGTCATAACCTCTTTCGACTAGAAAAGCTGTTATTTCGGGCAATAATTCTTGATACATTTCTAGGAATTTTCCGCTACTCAACCACCTGATGTCCGTGTGAAGAACTAAATCAGTGTGTTAAGCTGACTCCCTATATTCCAACTGCAACTTTAAGAGCCGCCGTTGCAAGTTACGTGCACGGATGGAATTCACAATTTTTGTTGCAATGCCCATAATTTACACCGTGTTTGAAACTTTGGAACACAAAACTTGTTGATGTTCAATGCAATGGAATGATAAAAATGAGGGTAAATCTTCATTAGCCCGACACAATGCCACAAAACGGTTTTTGTTTCCAGTCATTGCTGGTGCTGCATCGGTTGTAATGCACAACAATTTATATATTGGTTGCTTGTAGTAAATTGAAGAAAACCTCATATAGTCTTCCCCTTCAGAGGAATGATTGACAAAAATTCTTCCTTAGCCAACATGTCATTGAAAACCATCCGAATAAAAATACACAGCTGGGCAGTGTCTGTCATATCGGTGAATTCGTCGAACTGTAAAGCAAAGTATGTACATTTCATGATATCATGTTTTAGTTTATCTGCCATGTCCAGGCTCATGACTTCAATACGCGGCTTTTCTTTGACAACCTAACCTAACCGCGCGTTCCTTTGATAAAGCTGCCTTTTGCCGCTAGCAGATTGTTATTTTATTACGTAACAAATTTTGGTAGTTTAGTTACCTACTTATTCAAGTTTTTTTCTTCTCGAGATCTACTCAAAAAGCACTCGAGATTGACCAGTCGACCGTTGGAGCACCCCTGTAATAAACTATCACAAGAGATTTATCGAGACTCAGGATTTCAATTTCGGTCTCTCGACCATCTACTGCTGACAACAAGTAGTGAACTAAAGTTGAAACTACATGAATAGGTAGATATAAAATTAATAACAAACAAACGGAATGAACTAATTATTATAAAAGCAGGTATTATATAAAGATATCAATTATAGATGAATAAACCGGGCCATATTGATCGTTCGAAAGATTATCTCTATGAGGAGTTGTTTGAATTATGAAAGTTTCGATCAATTTTAAGAAATCTAACTTTCGTCCTTTAGGTATTCTGTGAATAATTTGAAGTTGATCTATGTGTGGAGAATGATGGCCATTTTCGAAGCAATGTGAAGTGATTGATGATGTTTTTTCTATGTAGTTTTGAATGAACGACCAGTCTGACTTATATGGACGACTTCACAATCCATACAGGACCATTTGTGAACTCCAGTATTGTGAAATTTAACCATTTTATTTCCACTATTGAAAAATTCTTGGGAGAGTTTCATGTGGGTTTTAAAAGATACTTTTTTTTGCTGTTTTGAAATGACATTTGAAATCATTTTCTACCCATGGATCCACACCAAATTATTCACAGAATACCTGAAGGACAAAAGTTAAGTTTCTTAGAATCCATCGATTCAAACTCCAACAAACTCCCCATATATATATAATCTTCTGAATGACCAATATGGCCAGGATTATTAGTCCATATTTGATATCTTTAAATAATACCTGCTTTCATCATAATTAGTTTAATACCTCTTGTTTGCACTCTTATTAATATTGTATCTACCTGTTTATGTATGTATGTACTTTCAATCCTAGTTCAGTACTTGTTGTAGCTGAAGATGGCCGAGAAACTGAAATAGATCCTGATATATATTATTGAAGTCGTAAGGCTTTTTTTTCGGAAATAATTCGAGGGATGACGGTAGTTTGAACCAGGCGGAGAAGAAGAGACATGGCGAATACGCGGGGGCCCAAGGCCCTCGCGAGCATTTTATTCCGGAGGATGAGGTTCGGAGGAAGGTCCATGACAAATTTGGACCTACCTCAGAAGACGGAGCACTAAATATTTTTCGAAAAATTTCTCCGAAAAGGAGAGATTTTTGCGGAATCAGAAACTTGGGTTTTTCGGAGGGCAATCAGAAACATTTCGATGTCGCCGGCACAGCTGCTTATTTCCTCGGAGTTTGTATTTCAGAAATCAGCTCTACAAACGTATAGAATTTAATGCTCTCTCTCTTCTGAATGAAAATAGTACGATGGAAATAGTAACTCTTGATTTCACTAACATAATTTCGGTACTACCAACATTTAAAATATAGTGCTCTCTCTCTCTTCTGAAAGACAATATGAGACGGAATGAAATATCCACTTGTACAGACATCATTTCATCATTTAGTCTTATATTCTATCTGTCAGATTCAATAATTCCTAATTTTATTTTAATGAAAAGTTTAACAAAACTTGAAGTAAACCTTTGAAAGGAAGTGAAGTTAGATGTTCATTTAGTTCATTTTTATATATATTTTGTTCAAGGATAGAGATGACTCGCTTCGAAAATTTATAAATTCAACATTTTGGGTTATTCTTATCCAAATAATGTAATCCAAACGGAATTTGAAAATAAAAAGAAGTTAAGGAGACTTATAACGTTTAAAAGATAAGTGAATGTAATTTGGAGTTCATTTATGCATTTTAATGAATATTTTTTCAGCATGCTCGAGAAATGTACTTAGAATTTACATATTTCATATTTTCATTCATGGTTATTCTAACCTCTATGCGATGAAAGAGTTCCTGGAATTACTAGGATTTTTCAACGAATCAATTGAGACTATCTTACAAAATGGTGGAATACCCTTTAAGTTTCTATTCATAGGTATTGAACTCTCAGTCTATTAGTAAGACTGTCCATTTCAAATTAAATATTCGTTTCAGTTTATTCAAGAGGAAGTATGTTTCTATTTTACAATTATCCAAATGTAAAAGTAAATGAGACTCAATCAATTTGAACCAAAGAGAGTAAGAATTCAATTACTGTGGTTATGAATCTAAGAAAGCTAACCTACGAATATATTTGGAAAATATAGAAGAGATACATCAAAGTGTGATTAATGTATCTTTCAGTTGAATGATCATTTTGTCAGTGGTTTGAAGGTGAGCTGTTATTTTCAATACAAATTTAGTAGTTAATATTTTCGAAAAACTTATTTTTAGCTTACAATCCACTTGATGAAGAGGAAGTATAAAATTGATCCTCTGTAGAAAATTTGGAAAATAAAATTAAAATTGCTATTTAACTTATTGTGTGGGACCACTCAATAGTATAATCATGAAAATAAACAAAAAAACATTAAGTAATAACAGGAAAGTTAATGTTATACCTTTCCGAAGGAAAAAGATGGAGTAGATGGCTTAAAATTTACCTACGATTCTTACCATCAAAATTTTTTTTTAACTATTGTTTTCATAGCAGGCAGCAGAACTTGATTGACCTCTGAATACTCAGATATTTTTCTGTCATCTCAGTTTGCACAATAGGTAATTATTGTGAGTTCCTTCTATTCATAACACATTTTTACTGTTTCTCAGGAAATGTTATCAATGTTAAGTATCTAGGAAATGAACAGTTACAAGGAACAATCCATAACGTAATTTACAAATTCGTTTATGGTTGAATCTCATTCTAATTTTCACAAGAACACTTCAATTCAGAAGATGCTTGATCTTTCTCGTAAGCAGATTGTGTAAATTTTGGTCAATTTGAATTGAATTTATTCAAAATAAATTTCACATTAGGTGAAATATATTTGTATTCAATAGTGTTCCTTTATTTTATTACTAATGTCTCGCCTTTGTCTTCTGGATACTCTCAAGAAATTTTAATTTGAGGAGAACTTTCATTTTCTATTTTATTAATATACTGGAGGAGTAATTCCTCCGTCTTGGTATTTCTAGCTCATATTTGTTGTTTACTATAATTCATGAATCTTATTCGATTCTTATTCGAACTTTTTCGAATCAGAACAGTTAAGTAAAAATTAAAATTTCGAAATTATAGATCTTTCTGAAGTATATATTATATATTTTTGGAACTGAAAATTTGGGTTATTGTGAATTAATATTTGAGTTGTTGATAATTGAATTTCTATGCCTAAAGAGTCATTGAACAATTTCTTTTTTGAATCAATCTTGGAATTTTTTAATTTTATCTTATGCTAGCTCAATTGGAGACATTTGAGATTTTCGAATTAAATCTCTTTGAATTGGGATGGTAGTGAACAGTGTTGAAATTTGTATGGTTGTCAGTATCCATAAAACAATACTGGAATCTGCGTTGCCCTAAGGATATGCAATATATGAGAGAGTTCCATGTAACATTAAAAACTATTAAGTATAAATATCAGAGAATATAATAGGGCGTTCAATATAGGTATAGTTGGATGTGAAAAGGCGTTCAGTATATTTGGGCTTTAGTATATTAGGTTACATATATACGACGTTCAGTGTATTAAGCTGTTTTGTATGTTATGCGTTCAGTATATTAGCTGTTTAGATATAAAATGGAAATCGAAATTAATGGGCTAACTACTTTTCAATAAATTTCTTGTGATAGTATAATACATAGTTTAATTTTTATTATCATCGTAGCATGGGGCGTTTTTCACTTAACACATAAAAATTTCGGAAATATGTTCATCAACTCCGAAGGAACCCCTCATTATGAAAATTCACATGAAGCAAAATTTTTCTGTAAAATAGCATCATTCTATTTGAATCGTTCTCCTGGAATTACGAAATCATATATCTCTCGAGAAAATATTTAATAACTCCATTTTTATATATTTTATTGAAGAGAATCAAGAGAGCATAATCATCAAGTATTTGTCCTACAAGATAAGCTTGTGGAAAATGAGTTCTTTTATGAAATTCCAGGAACTTTGAAAGCACTAATCTACTTCACGAAGTAATAAAATATACACACAACCATATTTGTATGGAGTCACCCGATATTTTGAATATTACCTCAAGGTTTTTGAAAACTTCGTAGGATTGTTAGAATTAAGGTTTATTTCAAGAAAGAAACAAATAAAAGAAAATAATTGAGTCTTTCCGCATGTAGTAAAAAAACTGAAAATTGTTTTTTCACGGAGGTGTTTTTTTTCTCGACCTTAGTAGCTTGTTTTACTCCCTCTTGCCCTGATATCCCTCTGTATCAACCCTTCTTCAACGAGAGCAATTATTCAACCCCTCTGTACATCGGACAATCCAACGTTAGGTATTTTCAATAATCAATATAGGCTTCTTCAAATTTTGAAAGCCACAGTTTCAAAGACGACTGAGTAAAAAAATATCACGAACATGTGGTGATAATTCAAAATTTCTTATCATATTATCCAATTTTTTTAGTAGTAGTCAAAGATCTATGGTTAAAAGCAGCTTCTTCTAGGCCCATTTTGCAGAGATTGTAGCTCGGGCGTAGGTTTTTGAAATCCCCTCATGTGATATCCCCATTATGGCTGCTATATCTCTCTGTGTCGCCCCTTCTTCAACGAGAGCAATTATTCGACCCCTCTGCACATCTGACAATCCAACGTAAGGCATTTTCAATTATGATTATAGGCTTTTTAAAATTTTAAAATTCACAGTTACAAATCTCAGTGACGGAGTAGAATTTCCCGAACATGTGGTGATAATCCAAAATTTCTTATCATACTATCCAGTTTTTTACAACAAAAAACTTTATTCTTCACAAGTAGTCAAAGATCATTGGTTGAAAACAATCAATAATGTGAAATATCGAGTGGTTCCATATATATTTGGTTGTGTGTAATTGACAATATCAATGTGACAAAAAGAATTTAAATGGAACTAATCCTAATCCTAACTAATCATCAAAACAACCGGCGATGGCAGAAAGTAGGAATGCTAACAAGAGGCATTTGGGCCACTATGAAACGTTTGCCATAATGATCTCTCCTCTCTGTACCCAAAAGGTGTGCTTTCACCACGATTGCACAACTTTGCAAAATACCATCAACTTCTCAGCAACAGACACTCGAAGCTAAAGAATTAGACTGATTTGTTCCTTGTAATTATTGTTATTTTATTTTTAATTTCAAATTAAGTCACTCTAAATCTTATCGAGATTGTATTACTCGAGCTACTTAATGGATATATTATCAAGATATCCCAGCTTGGAATCACCAATATCTCTCACTAATCTTTATTTATTTTTATTATTAACGCGTATTTAATTTTTTCATATATTTTGAAAATAATTGCAAATAGTATATCTCACCAAGTGACTTCCATACAATCAATTATCAGCTCCCACATGATCAACTCGACAAACACACTATCAGATGAACACTGAACACGGACTATCTCATAAATGAGATGTGGAAAACGCGTTATTTTCCTGTGGCTTTTCACACTTCCCCTAATTTGTGACGTGTCACCGATATATCAACAACGAGAATAATCTCGTAATGGACGCTAGAGTGAATTAGCCGGTTTGGTTCTCGTTTAGTATTTATTTCATTCAGATTCATGTTTCTGTAATTATGTTTAATGAATATTTATGTTTGGAGTTCTGGGGTGTCATTTTTCATTAATTCTTTCGAAAGTTTCTGAGGTGTGGAAGTTGATTATATGTGAATATGGAATTAGGAGTAGAAGTAGAATAGTAAATTGATGATTATATGTTCCCTTCATCATTGCCTTCTAATGATCAACAATTACATACTGAAACAGTAGCTTTCGAAGAAGATGATTGAAAACTGATCTAATGAAATGGGTGATCAGTTCTCGATAATTCGAAATTCAAGAGGCCGTAATATACATTACTTCAACAAATTATCGCTCAAACTTATGAAGGTTAGATTACAGTACTTTTGTCAATGCTGCAGATGATTTAAGTTATATACAACAAATGATTTCTTGTTTCTTTCCCGTTTTTTGTATTTCATCATCATCATCTGTCAACCATCCTAGTCCACTGCTGAACATAGGTCTTCCTCAACGATCTCCATTCCTCGCGACTTTGGGCCGGATTTATCCAGTTCGTACACACTCACTTGATATCGTCTTTCCAACGAGCTGATGGACGTCCTCTACTTCTGTGGGCTTCATCTCTGGGACGCCACTCCAAAAGACGCTTTGTCCATCTACCGTCCGTGGTTCTTGCTAGATGACCGGCCCAGTTCCACTTTAAATTAGCAACTCTCTCGAGAGCATCCTGGACTCTAGTTCGTTGGCGTATGATATCGTTGGGAATTCTGTCCCGTAGTGTTATGCCTAACATAGCTCTCTCCATCTTACGCTGAGCAACACATATTTCATTAGCTGATTTCTTTGTTAGGGTCAGGGTTTCTGCACCGTACGTCAAAACTGGTAGAACGCATTGATTGTATACTTTACGTTTCAAACAAATCGGTATCTCTGATTTGAACAGATCTCTCAGTTTCCAAATGCAGCCCATGTCAGCCTTATTCGCCTTCCTATTTCTGTGGTTTGGTTGTCCCTGCCTATAGGTATCTCATGCCCCAGATATTTGTATGACGTTACTTGTTTAACAATTTCACCATCGATGGAAACTGGTTGGCTTAGTACTAAGTTGGTCATCATCTTAGTTTTCGACATATTTATCTTCAATCCGATTTTACTGTATTCCTTAGACAACTGCAAGAGCATCTCATTTGCATCATCTAATCTGTTTGCTATAATGACGATGTCGTCGGCGAAACGAAGATGACTTAATCGCTCACCATCCACATTTACTCCCCTCTGATCCCATTCCAATTGCTTGAACATATATTGCAATAGGTTTGTGAACAACTTCGGGGAAATAGTATCACCCTGTCTTACTCCACGTCCGATCCTGAATTTTTCTGTAGAATAGTGAAGGCACACTTGTGAAGTAGCATGCTCATATATATATATTTAATGATGGCAGTGTATCTATGATCTATTCTACAGTCAGCCAACGCTTCAAGCATAATCGCCTGTATCACGGTATCGAAAGCTTTCTCGTAATCCACGAATAAGAGAACCAGAGGCAAGTTGTATTCTATGCTCTTTTCAATCAAAGTCTTGAGAGTTTGGAGATGATCATTAACACCAAATGTTGCCCGAAATCCGGCCTGCTCTCGAGGTTGGTAGGTGTCCAGTTTGTTTGTGAGGCGCTTTGTTATTATTTTGGTGAAGAGTTTGTATAAGTGCGATAGAAGGCTTATAGGTCTATAGTTCGAGAGATTTGTGGGGTCTCCTTTCTTGTACATAATTATTATTATAGCATTATGCCAGGACTCTGGTACTTTTGCTTCAGCTAAACATTTATCGAAAAGTTTCGTTATTTCACGAATCAGATTTTCACCGCCTATCTTCAAAGCCTCCGCAACTACTAAATCTTCCCCTGGAGCTTTGTTATTTTTCATATCTGATAGTGCCTTTCGGACCTCATCTGCTGTTATTTCTGGGAGGTCCTCCTCCCAGTCGGTTATAATAAATTATATAAAGTAATGGGGTAACGATATCTGTGATTTTTGGTTAAATTGTTGATGATGGACTTAATACAAGCTATCTAACAGACAAACGAACAGGCGAGATGACCTGGATAATGCTATCGAAGATCACTTAATTCCACTATGTAATTTGAAGGAACGCTTCACCACCACAAGAAGTTTCCAAGCTCAACTCTTCATCTCGCATAACGTTTTTATTAGTGCTGAAAGGTCTTACAAAAAATTAACTTCATCCCAAAAACATGCATCAAGCTCTAATTCGATACACAGTATCTATGTCAAGAGCGAATGAATACTACAAATATATCTTACAAACATATACGTATATAAACACAACTAAATTTATATGGATCACCCGACATTTTGAATATTACCTCAGTGATTTTGGAAATTTCGAAGGATTGTTAGAATTCATCCTTTTGAGATATTTCAATTGAAAAAAGTAATAAATTAAGGTTCATTTTAAGAAAGAAACAAATAAAAGAAAATAATAATCTCTTTCCGCATGTAGTAAAAATATTGAGAATCATTTTCTCACGTAGTAGGTGTTTTTTCTCTACCTCAGTAGCTTGTATTACCTCCTCTTGCCCTGATACAAGCCTGAATCAGTCTAGGCATGCTTTGGATTAGATTTTCGACCTCCTCTGGGGTGATATTCTGCCACTCTTCGGTGGCGTCTTGGATGAGCTGTTGTGGGGTTCTTGGATTATCCTGGCGGGATCAAATTTTCCTTTTGAGATCATCCCATAAATGTTCGATAGGATTTCGCTCTGGAGAGCCATCTGGCCAGTCGAAAAAAGCGATTTCCTCTGTTTCAAGATAATGTCGCGCGAGGTTGCTGGTATGCGGAGGAGCATTATCTGGCATAAAAGCGATATTCTCACCGTGAGCACTTCACCAGAGTGTCACTTTGGAATCCAGCACTAGGTCCACGTAATTTCTAACCGTTACACTCTAAGGAAACGAAATCAAATCTGTTTTGCCACCCAGCATAATGCCACCCCAAAACATCACACTGCCCCCTTGGTATCTCGGAAATTGTCTTTCTGCTCAAAATCAAGCGAAGACCAATTCTGGTCTCATCCGAAGAAAGAACATTTCGCTAATCCTCAATAGTCTTATTTTGGTGCTCGATACACCAATTAAGTCTGTTAATTTTTTGTTGTCTGGTTAGCTCTGGAACTCTTAAGGTCCTTCTGCTTTATAAACTCCCTGAACGAAGTCTTTGACGTATAATTTCGACTGATGCACTGATTCCTGTTGCTTCCAGAAATTGCTTTTGGAGTATGGGGTGCGACGCACTATTGTTTTTTCTTGCAATTTGGCACAAAAAGCGATCTTGTTCTCTAGAAGTGATCTTCCTACGACTTCTTCTAGGCCTATTTTAAAGTTATTATAACTTCACGTGTCGGGCGTAGGCTTTTGAAATCACCCCTGTGATACTCCCATTGTGGCCGCTATATCCCTCTGTGTCAACCCTTCTTCAACGAGAGCAATTATTCGACCTCTTTGCAAATCGGATACTCCAACGTAAGGCATTTTCAATAATTAATATAGGCTTCTTTAAGTTTTGCAAGTACAATATCCCGAACATATGATGATAATTCAACATTTCCTATCATATTGTCCAGTTTTTTAGAAGTAGTCAAAGATCTATGGTTAAAATCAATCAATTAAGTGAAATACCGAGTGATTCCATAAAAATTTGGTTTAGGAAACAACTTTAATAAGGGTGAGTTATTTATGTCTAACTGATCTTTAAGAAATTCCAATGAATACCTAAATCTATAAATTTCAAGTACTTCCAGAAGGTTGAGTTTCATACCTCTATTCTCAAAATCTAGGATTTTAAATTTAAAGAATGACTATTTCCCTAAGATGATTTAAATAATTTGAATCGGCTTTTCCATTGATGAAACTGCGTTCATGTTCTGAGATTCTAATATTACAAATTTCTTCTTGTTCTACCCATATAAAAATAATTGCAATCTGCACAATCCAGCCTATAAACACCTGATTTATTTTCTTTATTAATTAGAGCCTTATAATTTCTAATAAATGAACTGTCTTCTGAAAAATATATTAATCGTTTATATGAAGAAATTATACTTACAGCTTCATAACACGGCTTTCGGCGGTATAGATCTGTCGTTACTACCATGAAATTTAAAAGATCATTATGACTCCTTTGAAGACGAGAGTGATTCATCTATATCATACCTCGACTTAGGTAAGCACCTTTCATGTGATTAGAGGTCGAGCTTATAATATACCGAAATCATATTACAAAGACAGATAGTTGTTTGAAGAAATTGTCGATCAAGTGAACCGCAAACAAAAATCGCTGTGCCAAAAACCTCCAAATTGGGTCCTCTCTCATTCATAACCTAAATGAATGAATTTGCATATTATCTTGGCCCTGAGAATGTGTGCTTATAGTTGCGAGAAAGACAACCTACGAGGATGGTCTGAAAAGTTTCGGATCTCCACGTAAAAATTACAGCTCTCGTAAGTAAAAACTAGTGAATATTCATTGTTCATCTGTTGACAGTTTCTCACGAACGTTTTAGCCATTTTGGACTCACAGTTGTTATGGATTAGTCGTTCAATTGAATTGATAATAATGTTTTTATGAAAATAGACAAATTGGAGTATCAAGCTGTCATTAAATATTAGTTTTCGAAAGCCAATACGCCAACGCAAATTAAGGATGTGTAAGATTCTGTGCATTAAGACTCTGCAGGATCATTTATGAAAGTGAAATTTTGGGCAGCCTGATATAAACGTAAGAGCTTTGGAAACGATAAACGTTCGGGACGTCCAAAAACTGCAACTAAGTTCACCAAATAGTTTTAAACGAGCACTGAATTAATGAGAAAGATAGTCGAGGTTATGTCATATACTCTCTTTTTCAGAAGAATATATATATATATATATATATATATATATATATATATATATATATATATATATATATATATAT